>CM059780.1:59042845-60242845 GCA_030435695.1 Brachymystax lenok tsinlingensis
TTCCTTTTCAATTGCTACCATGCTTATGCATATGCCTTTCATATTTCTTCTGGAAGAAACATTTGAATTTAACCCTACCCATATAGCCCAATTCCACCACGTGTAAAGGGTTCATGTAAAGGGTTGGACGATACAGACAAATGAGGTGTTGCATTCTGGATAAGTTCCCTAAAGACAGAATTAATTGACCCTCCCCCACCATCCGTAAGTGTCAGTTGTTAGGTATAATTATTCAATTGTGTTATCTGGAGACTGGGCGCCAGAGGTCTTTGAGGAGACAATTATCTTGGCACCCAGTATCTTGGCATCCAGGCCAGACTTTAGTTGAGGGAGTAAACCTGTCTCATTATTCATCTGTCCCTCTTCTGTTCTCTCTTGGCATGCTGGGTAATGTAGGCACAAACAGCTGAAGAGCATTCTAGTTGTGGCTCAGCAGTTCCATGAGACACTGGAGCCTCTGTCTGAGTGGATCTCTGCCACAGAGAAACGCTTGGCCAAATCTGAACCCATCGGCACACAGACTACCAAGCTGGAAGTGCAGATCTCCCAGCACAAGGTAAGAAACTTCATGTTTCAGTCATTGATGTTACTTCAGTTGCACAATCCTTTGTTTTCAGTTTCTCACGATTTGTTGTGTTGCCTTGTTTTATCATCATTTGCATT
The DNA here is from genome assembly GCA_030435695.1 of Brachymystax lenok tsinlingensis. Classification (NCBI taxonomy): domain Eukaryota; kingdom Metazoa; phylum Chordata; class Actinopteri; order Salmoniformes; family Salmonidae; genus Brachymystax; species Brachymystax lenok. The sequence goes on from CM059780.1 coordinate 59,043,509, forward strand.
CAGTTGATGTTTGTAATTTTAAGTTTCTTATTGGTTCAGTATTCATTCCCCCCCCCAACTGTGTTTGTGTGTGTGTTTTTTGTTTATCCTCCTGGTGTGTGTTCCATGTGTGGTGGTGATGTGGTCAGGCCTTAGAGGAGGAGATAATGGGTCACAGTAAAGACCTGGTTCAGGCCATCAGCCTGGGTCAGATGCTCAAGCCGGTTAGCTCAGTGGACGATAAGGAGCTGGTGCAGTCTAAGCTTGACTCCACCCAAGCCAGTTACATAGAGCTACAGGAGCGCTGTAGGAGGAAGGCTGAGATGCTGCAGCAGGCTCTGGCCAATGCCCAGCTCTTTGGAGAGGACGAGGTGGCCCTCATGAACTGGCTCAACGAAGTGCACTCTAGGCTGAGCGAAGTGTCCGTCAAAGACTACAAGATGGACATTCTTGAAAAGCAGTGTGCAGAACAACTGGTACTACTACCATCACACTCCTCCTCAGGCCTAACATGAATTCATCCTTTATCCCTTTACATCGTTTTTAAGTAATTTTAAGTTACATCGAACTAATTTGCTATTTTCAATTTCGTGTTAAGTTTAGTTTGTGTGAAAAAAAATGTATTGGTTCCCAATGCTGTTTAAGTCAGATGAGTTGTTGCTAATGTTTTGTGTCTTGTCCAGGCCCTACATGAAGACATTAAGTTGAGGAAGCAGAATGTTGATCAGGCCATTTCCAATGGATTGGAGCTGCTGAAACAAACAACAGGTGAGACAAAATGTTGAATACTACACCTATAATGTGAATGAAATACTTCAGAATGATTAATCTGAATTAATGTATCTTCTTTTACCTTTTGTAGGTGATGAGGTGGTTGTCATCCAAGGCAAGTTGGACGGGATAAAGACGAGATACGCTGAGATCAACTCCATGAGTGGTAATGTGTCTAAGACCCTGGATGAAGCCCTGGCCCTGGCCTCCAAGCTTCAGCACACCCATGAAGACCTCAGTTCCTGGCTGAAGAATGTTGAAGCTGAGCTCACCGCCTTTGCTGCTCAGGAGCCTGTAGGAGAGCAGCTCATCCAGGCACAAGACAGGCAGAAGGTAATGATAGGCCTGTTTTGATTTACTCTTTGCTGTGGGAAGCAGTTAACACAAGTTACTCAGTTGCTGTATAAGTATTGCTTCGGTTTGTTTTTTTGGTGTGGATGTCAGATATGTGGACTTGCCATGTGACCTCTGTTAGTTTTAATCTGTCATTTGGTATTACGGTATTCCAAGCAAAATGGTATTACTTGGAATATTCTGTAACATCAGGATAGAATTACGACAGCCATATTACATCACTTTTAAACACAGTTCATGGATAGATAGATTGGTGCTCACTGCTCACTGTATGGCCCTTTGTGTTACCCAGGCATTGCTGAAAGAAGCCATGGATCACAAGCCCCAGGTGGACAAACTGAACGAGGTGAGCAGCTCTCTGCTGGAGCTGGTCCCATGGAGGGCCCGGGAGGGCCTGGACAAGCTGGTGACAGAGGACAACGACCGATACAAGGCCGCCAGTGACACCATCACACAGCATGTGGAGCAGATCAACGCCGCCATACTGAAATCACAGCAGGTATAGTAAAACAACCACTCATTACAGTAGGCCACTGTAAACAGAGGAACAGACATAACATACTAAATGGGAACACAGCCATTCAAATGAGTTTAACAACAAAGGGAACCGCTGACCAGAATGCTAATTTCTGTTCTGGGTGATTGGGGCTATTATAGTCTTAATCCCATCTGCTTTCAGCACAAAATCCTCCCTTGTTTAGCCTCTTTTTGGCCTCTAGGGAGCTTTGTTTTCTGTCATTATTGTTCATTAAACACTGGGAACTGTTATAGAGGATGATTACATTTGCATCTTATTATTTGCTCATTAAAAATGGTATTGTAGTGCAGACACCTAAGAAAGTAGGGTATAATGTTGCATGGTCATCAATGAATTGTCAAACTCATGACTGGATTTTACGTCCCAAAAACAGATATTCTTTTACTTCTTTTTATATAATTTAAGATAACATAAAGCAATATTTCATGATTATATTCAGCAGGGGAACTTCCTGCTTACAGGCATAAACAACAATAGAATTGAAATCTACCAGGACTGCCCGTATTTAATTCTTCCCAATTTATGCTCCCCTATGAGGCATACCCACATTGGAAACAGGAAGTTGCCCCGCTGTGTATAATGACATCATATTGCTCAATCTACCTTTAATTAGGCCTATTGTACCATTCATGATGGGATGTTTTTTGTGCAGTTTGAACAAGCAGCTGACACTTTGCTGGCATGGCTCACTGACGCAGAGAGGAAGATGTTGTCATTGGGGGAGATCAGGCTGGAACAGGACCAGACCACAGCACAGCTCCAGACCCAGAAGGTCAGTCTGTCTGTCATGTACCTGTACTGTGTATCTGTATATATGCCTGTAGAGACATTAGCCACCACCACCGCCGTGCAAACAAACAAGTCCAGGAAACAATGATGTGTGCTGCAGCTGTGTGTTCACTGTGTAAGTTACCATTCAAACATCCTCCTCTGATTGACCAGGGCTTCTCCATGGACATCATGAGACACAAGGATGCTGTGGATGACATTGTGAAAACAGGCGAGGCCATCATGAACAGCAAGGATGAGGATGAAAAGCAAGCCTTGAAGGTAAAAAAGTCCTATAATGGAAGGAACTCCTAACATCCATCTGTTGGTAGAATACCTCCAGAGTAACATTGTGCGTCCATCAACGTAGCATATGGGCTTTTGATAGAGATTTCTGTCAGAAACCCTGAGGAAGGCAGCTTGCTGTCTAAATGATAAATGAATTGCACCAGCATGTGCAGCTGCCTTGCTTTTTTTCTAAGAAGCATACATCAACAGTTTTTTAATCTTCTGTTTTTCTCAGGTCAAGATCCAAGCCCTCCTGGAGAAGTACGGTGTGGTAAGTCAGCTGAACTCGGAGCGCTGCCTGCAGCTGGAACGAGCCCAGTCTCTGGCCAGCCAGTTCTGGGAGACTTACGAGGAGCTGTGGCCCTGGCTCCAGGAGACCCGCACCAGCTTCAGCCAGCTCCCACTGCTGGCTATCGAGTACGAAGCTCTCCGACAGCAACAGGAGGAGCTCAGGGTGAGCCCAACTTATTCTATTAGCTAGTTGTCTCTGTGCCAATGGATTTTCTACTATTGTTTGTGAAATAAGGAGTGAGTTTCACACTAAGATCATCTTAACACCACTGAAGGAAATGGACAAAGGATCATTAGACTGTTACAAAACTTTAGGGAAAATCCTATCAGAGTGTCTTTGTGTTTCTCTAACTGACAATGTCATATGTCCACCACAGCAAATGCGAGAGCTGATTGCAGAGCACAAGCCCCACATCGACAAGATGAACAAGACAGGTCCCCAGCTTCTAGAGCTGAGTCCTGTGGAGGGGATCCCCATCAGGGAGAAGTACACAGCCACAGACCAGCTGTATGCCCAGCTCAAGGCTGACGTCAAACAGAGGGCTGCCACATTGGATGAGGCCATCTCCAAATCCACACAGGTAACACACTTTCACTTATTTTATTTAGTTTATATTTCCTTTGTTTGTACAGGTAAAAATCTCTATGGACGCACAAGTATGTGAGTTTGACTTTGGTCTTAAGATGGCTTATGTTGGGGATAAAAGGATGTTTTTAAAAGTTTTTGGGATGGGATTGTTTGATGACCTGCCAAAATAATGACATCGCTCTAATGAAATCTGAAGCTGAAACGGAATTATAAAAGTCCTTAGAGGGATAGAAAACATTATTCATATCCTTCCTTTGAAAACAGGACACAAATACCAATGGTAGTAGCAGGGCACGTCTGGTTCAGAGAGAATGGATTTCACCTGCAGAGTCAGTTGGGTTCAACAGGGTTGCATCTCTACATTAAAGTAGACAATGGCCCTGTTGTCCTAGTTTGATTGATTTTGACTTTAAAAATAAATGAGGGTTAGTTGTTTGGAAGTCCTTCCAGGAGCATGTAATGAGCATTGATGTAGTAGACTGCTTGTTCTAGTGGCTAATTGATTGAGTCTCTTAACCCTTAGTATTTCACAAAATAAAAGTGCTTTGGATAAATACTTAAGTACATAATTTGATAATTAGATGTAGATTGTTTAGACCCATGCAGCCAGTTTGACCATGTTCCTCTCTCCCCCTAGTTCCATGACAAGATCGAGCCCATGCTGGAGTCCCTGGAGCGGATCGCTGAGCGCCTGCGTCAGCCTCCCTCCATTTCTGTGGAGGTGGAGAAGATCAGGGAGCAGATCACAGAGAACAAGGCTGTGTCCGTGGACCTGGAGAAACTGCAGCCTTCCTACGACACGCTCAAGCAGCGCGGAGAGGAGATGATCGCTCGCTCAGCGGGAGCTGACAAGGACATATCTGCTAAAGGTAACGTCTATTGTTTCCACTGTACCTATCATTGTGGGAAATGCTTGTTATTACTGCTAGTTTTGGAGATGTTTGGGAAGACTGTACAGCACATGACTGTAGCCACACACTACTACAGGTCAACCCATTGTTTACTCTCTTCAGCTGTTGTTGAAGTGTGTGGTTTGGATGGCTAGCTTGGCCGCTACATCAGCTGCCAATCAAAAGCAGCTGAAGGTCTCTCTTTAGCCAAATAAATGAGTTAGCTGAAGACCTGGTAACAAACTAGTAGACACCACACCATATTACAGAACCAGGGGCGCAACTTTCACTGGGGATGGGGACATGTGCCCCCACATTCTGAAATTGCATTTTTGTCCCCCTGCCCCCCAGTTTTATAATTTGAATGTGATACAAAACGAGGCAACGGTGTGCTTTAGGACCATGCGGACGCCTCCGGGCGGTCGGGTAGGCTGTTTGGAGTGTTTATCCGAGTGTATAATAAAACAAAATAATAATAATAATTATGTCCCCCCCACTCCTAAAACCAAAGTTGCGCCCCTGTACAGAATAGTTAGAAGACCTAAATAAATAAGACTATTACTTCTCTGTGTTTCCAAGCTGTGCAAGACAAGCTGGACCAGATGGTGTTCACCTGGAATGAGATCCATGCCCTGATGGAGGAGAGGGAGGCCAAGCTGCTGGATGTAATGGACCTGGCAGACAAGTTCTGGTGTGACCACTGTGCCCTCATCGTTACCATCAAGGACACCCAGGACCTGCTGAGGGAGCTGGAGGAGCCTGGAGTCGACCCCTCTGTGGTGAAACAGCAGCAGGAATCTCTGGAGGTAAAAGAGCATCAAAACATGTTCACTTTATGGTGGAATTAGGAGCATTACAGTGTACCATTTATTTTTGTCTTGCTATGTTCAATAAAGTTCCTTACATTTATGTAACATGTAACCATTGGAGCAGCTTAAACAAGATACCATAACCAATGTAATCTATATACAGTTTGATGTGATAGTAGGTTAATGTACTTTTCGGGACTGATAGTTGTTTTTTCTCCCAGAGCTTCAAGGAGGAGATTGACGGGCTTCAGGAGGAGCTTGATGTGGTGCGGAACTTGGGGGCGGAGCTTATGGCTGCCTGTGGCGAACCAGATAAGCCAGTCATAAAGAAGAGTATTGATGAGGTAATCAATGACATCAGAACATCACCTTTAATAAGAAGAAACAAATCGCTTTGCTCAAGGACTCGACAAAGGCGAACTAAAATGACAGATACCTTAGTACTTGTAGATATCTTATTGATTTACATAAGGATATATGTAATGCTGGGAAATCATATATCTAATTTGATCATGATTTCTTTATTTGTATATAGAGTAGTATTTGTCTCCAACAGCTGTGCATGGATCCTATTCCCTAACCTTTGTTGTTGTTTTTCCCAGGTGAACTCTGCATGGGAGACTCTGAACAAGGCGTGGAAGGAGAGAGTGGACAGGCTGGATGAGGCCATGCAGGCTGCTATGCAGTTCCAGGATGGCCTGCAGGTACATTACTGTGAATTATGATTTAGCTGCAATGCTTTGTCATACACCAGGACCCGTTCAGTAGGGCACACAATGGGAAAATGTTTTGCAACAGAAATTGAAAATCTTATTGGTCAAGATCAGATAAAACATTATCTCCCATTCCTTGCCTACTGAACACTGCCTTGCTGTCATTGAATACACTGACTAACACTAAGCAGCTAGTGGTTTGGACTCTTAGGAGATGAATACTATTGTTAGTATGTAATGCGAAACTTCTGAGTAGTTTGAGGTTTCATTACTCAATGAATTCAGAAGTTTCACTGTGCCTCCTTTGTATTTACTCATAGGAAAGAGAAAGTCACCCCCATTACTCAAGACATGTTCACGTCTTAATTAATGTTGATTGAAGTGTCAGTGGTTTTGTGTTATTCAATGGCCCTATCAATGGACCTATTAATCAAGCAATGTTAATGTAATATTGTTAATCAGTGTTTGCCATCTGATGTTGCCACTTAGCATTGTCGTTCACACCTCTCAGACAAAATCAAGGGCAGAGTTTACAATGACTTTGAGCAATTTACTAGGCACAGATAGATCAAAGTAAATTGTCATGTAACAGGCAATGTTGCTATATTTGGATATCCTTCATTTATGCGTTTCTTTATATTGGTTGTGATGTGTTTGTAGTGGCGTATGTGTCTATTTTAAGGAAGTGGTTTAAAAAGGCTTAGATGTAGTCTGTTGGTTATAGATGTACTACCCATTTACACCCATCCTAGACTTGAGTGATTAAGTTAAGGTCCGTCTCTATTTCACCATGTGCTAATAACGATTTTTCGTTGACAGTTTTGCTTTTACATGACAATAATTGGTGGATTAAGCATTGTATTCTCTCAGTGACAATGGTGCCCACTCCCTCTATCTACAGGGTATGTTTGACTGGGTGGATATTGTGGAGCACAAACTGGATTCTATGTCACCTGTGGGTACAGACCTAGACACTGTCAAGCAGCAGATTGAAGAACTCAAGGTATTGTGTTCCTGTATTATATAGAATGCATTAGCTAGATGTATGAGCAATCTTAAACCAAACCACTTATCTATTTCCACATGTATCTGATCGAAACATTATGAAGAACTTTGAATTGCTCTCCCCCAAGTTATTGTGTTGATTTATTTCATGCCAACATTACAGAGCAAATATCTGTTTTTATGCTGTGAATGTTCAGTTCATGCCATGCCCTTATTGGACAACAGTGTAGGAACACTGCAGTGCCATTAATACTCCAGAGAGCAATGCAATAGACTTCTCTCCTTTGATCTACAACAAGACAAAGCTATCGTGTCTCTCAAAAGGAATAGTTAATGGAGGTGGTTTTAGGCACATCCACATTTGCACAGGAGCTGAACAAATAGAAAAAAGTAATGTCCCTCACTGTTTGCTATTCCCATCAGTGAAGGCTGTTGAGTGGAGGAAGGCTCATAATAATGGCTGGAAACCATGTGTTTGAAGTATTTGATACCATTCCACCTACTCCGCACTAGCTATTACTATGAGCCCGTCCTCCCAAATTAAGGTGCCACCAACCTCCTGTGATTCCCATGCTCCCAGTCAGTGATCTTTTAATAAAGCTTTTGACCTGTATCAATGGTAGTTATACTAAACAAAAATATAAACGCAACATGCAACAATTTAAAAGATTTTACTGAGTTACAGTTCATACTGTATAAGGAAATCAGTCAATTTAAATAAATAAATGAGGCCCTAATCAATGGATTTCACATGACTGGGCAGGGGTAGGCCTTGGAGGGCATAGGCCCACCCACTGGGGAGCCAGGCCCAGCCAATCGGAATGAGCTTTTCCCCACAAAAGGGCTTTATTACAGACACAAATACCCCCCTCAGACGATCAGGCAGGTGAAGAAGCCGGATGTGGAGGTCCTGGGTTGGCATGGTTACACGTGGTCTCTGGTTGTGAGGCGAGATGGACGTACTGCCAAATTTTCTAAAACAATGTTGGAGGCAGCTTATGGTAGAGATATTAACATTCAATTCTCTGGCAACAGCTCTGGTGGACATTCCTGCAGTCAGCATGCCAATTGCACGCTCCTTCAAAACTTGAGTCATCTGTGGCATCTTGAGTCACCTCCTTCCTCCCCTTTCCTGTGTTGTGTGACAAAACTGCACATTTTAAAGTGTCCTTTTAATGTCCCCAGCACAAGGTGCAGCTGTGTAATGATCATGCTGTTTAATCAGCTTCTTGATATGCCACACCTGTCAGGTGGATGGATTATCTTGGCAAAGGAGAAATGCTCACTAACAGGGATGTAAACAAATTTGCAAAATAAGCTTTTTGTGCTTATGGAACATTTCTGAGATTTTTCAGCTCATGAAACATGGGACCAACACTTTACAGTGGGGCAAAAAAGTATTTAGTCAGCCACCAATTGTGCAAGTTCTCCAACTTAAAAAGATGAGAGAGGCCTGTAATTTTCATCATAGGTACACTTCAACTATGACAGACGAAATGAGAAAAAGAAATCCAGAAAATCACATTGTAGGATTTTTAATTTATTTATTTGCAAATTATGGTGGAAAATAAGTATTTGGTCAATAACAAAAGTTTATCTCAATACTTTGTTATATACCCTTTGTTGGCAATGACAGAGTTCAAACGTTTTCTGTAAGTCTTCACAAGGTTTTCACACACTGTTGCTGGTATTTTGGCCCATTCCTCCATGCAGATCTCCTCTAGAGCAGTGATGTTTTGGGTGCTGTCGCTGGGCAACACGGACTTTCAACTCCCTCCAAAGATTTTCTATGGGGTTGAGATCTGGAGACTGGCTAGGCCACTCCAGGACCTTGAAATGCTTCTTACGAAGCCACTCCTTAGTTGCCCGGGCGGTGTGTTTGGGATCATTGTCATGCTGAAAGACCCAGCCACGTTTCATCTTCAATGCCCTTGCTGATGGAAGGAGGTTTTCACTCAAAATCTCACGATACATGGCCCCATTCATTCTTTCCTTTACACGGATCAGTCGTCCTGGTCCCTTTGCAGAAAAACAGCCCCAAAGCATGATGTTTCCACCCCATGCTTCACAGTAGGTATGGTGTTCTTTGGATGCAACTCAGCATTCTTTGTCCTCCAAACACGACGAGTTGAGTTTTTACCAAAAAGTTCTATTTTGGTTTCATCTGACCATATGACATTCTCCCAATCCTCATCTGGATCATCCAAATGCTCTCTAGCAAACTTCAGACGGGCCTGAACATGTACTGGCTTAAGCAGGGGGACACGTCTGGCATTGCAGGATTTGAGTCCCTGACGGCATAGTGTGTTACTGATGGTAGGCTTTGTTACTTTGGTCCCAGCTCTCTGCAGGTCATTCACTAGGTCCCCCCGTGTGGTTCTGGGATTTTTGCTCATCGTTCTTGTGATCATTTTGACCCCACGGGGTGAGATCTTGCGTGGAGCCCCAGATCGAGGAAGATTATCAGTGGTCTTGTATGTCTTCCATTTCCTAATAATTGCTCCCACAGTTGATTTCTTCAAACCAAGCTGCTTACCTATTGCAGATTCAGTCTTCCCAACCTGGTGCAGGTCTACAATTTTGTTTCTGGTGTCCTTTGACAGCTCTTTGGTCTTGGCCATAGTGGAGTTTGGAGTGTGACTGTTTGAGGTTGTGGACAGGTGTCTTTTATACTGATAACAAGTTCAAACAGGTGCCATTCATACAGGTAACGAGTGGAGGACAGAGAAGCCTCTTAAAGAAGAAGTTACAGGTCTGTGAGAGCCAGAAATCTTGCTTGTTTGTATGTGACCAAATACTTATTTTCCACCATAATTTGCAAATAAATTCATTAAAAATCCTACAATGTGATTTTCTGGATTTTTTTCCCTCATTTTGTCTGTCATAGTTGAAGTGTAACTATGATGAAAATTACAGGCCTCTCTCATCTTTTTAAGTGAGAGAACTTGCACAATTGGTGGCTGACTAAATACTTTTTTGCCCCACTGTACATGTTGCGTTTATATTTTTGTTCAGTGTATATTCAAATATAACTTATTAGGAGCAGAAAACGGTGGGGAGCGTACATGATTAATGAGCACAACCTCACTGTGAGAGGCTGGAAGGGTCAGATGTTTCGTTTTTTCCAGATCATAGCCCTGTAGTTATATTGACAGGTTCCCTTGACAATCCCTTGTGTGGCGTGGTGTTTCAGGAGTTCAAAGGTGAGGCGTATCAGCTGCAGATGGAGATGGAGCGTCTGAACCACCAGGCGGGCCTGCTGCTGAAGAAGGTGACGGAAGAGTACGACCGCTGTGCCATCCAAGAGCCCATGACCGAGCTCAAAATGCTCTGGGACAACCTGGATGAAAATATCATCAACAGACAGGTGGGTCAGACAGGTGGGTCAGACAGGTGGGTCAGACAGGTGGGTGAGACAGGGACTGGAGGTGTACTATAGTAGGGTGAGGGAAGGGGGGTGATTGAAAATAGCAGAACCTTATAAGTATAATTCAAATCAAATTGTATTTGTCACATACACATGGTTAGCAGATGTTAATGCTATTTCTAGAGTGTGTGCTATACTTGTTGAAGATAAGGCATTTGTCTTATTTTGTATAGACACCGGCTGGAATGTGGTTTTAACCAATTAGCGTCCAGGATTAGACCCACCCGTTGTATAAACGCAGTTAAAAACTGGGTGGTTAGAGCCCTGAATGCTGATTGGCTGACAGCCGTGGTATATCAGACCGTATACCACGGGTATGACAAAACATTTATTTTTACTGCTCTAATTACGTTGGTAACCAGTTTATAATAGCAATAAGGCACCTCGGGGGTTGTCGTGCCTAAGCCGTGGTATATTGGCCATATACCACACCCCTCTGGCTTTATTGCTTAATCAGAACCTTTTAAAGACAATGAACAGTGTGCTGTTTCTCTAACTGGAAAAGGCCCCTTTCCCTCTCATTCCCATAAAAGAGAGACTGGTTATGGGTCAGTTCACATGAGGAGTGTTTTCATGTGACTCTTGTATGAACTTGTGTTTGTCCTGATTGTGTGCAGCACAAACTAGAGGGAGCGCTGTTGGCTCTGGGGCAGTTCCAGCATGCGCTGGATGAGCTTCTGGCCTGGATGAGCAACACGGAAGAGCTGCTTAACGAGCAGAGGGAGGCTGCAGGAGACCCCAAAGCCATTGAGATCGAGCTCGCCAAGCACCACGTAAGACATATCTCCCCTTGTTCGTATGAAGTGTTATTTCAGTATTTTTTCATGCAACTACAGTAACTGCAGAGCAGCTTGACGTGACCCTTTTTCATGACCTACTGACCCTCATAACCCTTTGGATTAACCACAACAACAAACATCAAAGTTCAACCTTACACAGTCTGCGTACACGACACTGTACAACATGTATTATAAGCACATACAAATCTGCCCAGACCACAGTCTTTCAAATGCATTTGATCTATTTCACTCCCCTCTCCAAAAGCCCCTATAATTTATAATCTATCTGACACCTTAATGGCTGTGTGTATTTTGAGCTATCATCCACAGACAGTGAAAAATGGAAGTTATGTGGGTCTGACCAGTCTGGTTGAGGACCACTATGCAGGGATTTAATCCACCATGCAGCAGATTTATCTAGTATTCTCCTTTCCATTGCTAAATATATGTCCCATAAGAGTTTAGCAGATTATACCATATTTGAACTTAACCATTAGAATAAATAGACAGTCAAAGATACTTATGTCGTGTTCACGTCATGTCCGAAACTCGGGACATCTGAATTAAAATGAACGTAAGTTATTTGCGTAGAGCTTCCTATTGGTTGATTCTGATACTTCCCAAGTGGGAAGCTCAGGTATCATCCATCTACAAGGAGTAAGCAAGTCGGATATTTCAGAGTTTCTGACATGACGTGAACGCGGCATTAGTATGGAGTAGACACTCACTTTTTTTAGCTTTTTGTTTGTCCAGTTTAGTGCTATCTGATCTTGGGCCTTGTTTATTTAATTGATCCCACTGGCCTAGTGTTTAACCATCCCTGTACTGTGATGTTTCCAGGTCCTCAAGAACGATGTGTTGGCCCATAAGACCACGGTGGAGGCGGTCAATAAGGCTGGTACTGACCTGGTGGAGTCCACCTCTGGAGAGGAAGCCTCTGGACTGCAGAGCAAACTGGAGAACCTCACCCAGCGCTGGAAGAACATCCTGGAGAAGACAGAGCAGAGGAGACACCAGCTGGATGGTGCTCTGCTTCAGGTATACAGTATCAGTCAAAAGTTTGGACACACCTACTCATTCAAGGGTTTTTCTTTATTTGTACTATTTTCTACATTGTACAAAAATAGTGAAGACATCAGAACTATGAAATAACACACTGTATGTAGGATCCTAATTTGATTACTCTTTTGTTGCTGAGAATTGTTCAGATGAGCTTTGTGGTTTACATAAATTCACTGAAAACCCACACTAATACACGATTATATTAACAGTATTTCACTTTTCATGTAGACACATTTTGGCCAGCTAATAATATAACCACAGATCAAGCAACATTATGGACTAAACGTTCAAATCATGTTGCTGCAGGATTATTTTGCTGTGGCAATATAGGTCAAATTAAGATCCTACATCTGTACCTCACCCTGATTCATATTCAGTCTGCCTCACCCTTTCACCATACCCAGCTGCCATATGGAATCTGGCACCATAATGACTATGATTGATGTTCTCTGCTGGATTGTAATTCATAAAGGTTTAGTGGGAGTATGAGGTACAGAGATATAATGTAAGCCATCCACCTCCTGCCTCCCCTTTCCTAACCCAGCTATAGGTGCTCTTATTCATAACTTTGACATTTCGTCGAATGCTTTGATGTAAGGTGTCAAAGGAGTGATGTAAGGAATGTGAATGACCAATGAATATGTAATTTTATTTGAATAATTTTTAAAGGGTTGTTATTAAGTATATTTCTACTATTACTATTTGAACGGTTTCATGGCCAGGAATAAGGAATGTTTTAAGAGTATGAAATAAACTTTCCAAAACATAAGCCCTCTTGATTTTTAGAGAGGGTTTGCGAAAGGGTTGCCAAAAATGAAATCTATGTATTTTCCAATAATGTTTCACTTTAGTACGCAGTAAACCTACAAAGCTCTGTCAGAAGCATTTTATGGACAAAAATGGATTTCCAAAACAAACAATGAACAATGAATATGTAAAACATGGTGCGTAGACAACATTGTAACATTGAGTGTAGACATTGTTACATTATCTGGTTCAAATGGAGAATTAAATTAATTAAAACAATTAGAAGGAAAAAAGCCATGCTGGTTTCAGGCAATTAAACATTGAATATGTTCATCGATTAGACTGTTCACAGACACCATCGTTCACTCTGTCAAATAACCTCAGACCAAACCATGTTTGGCCATTAATGTATCTGAGGAATTAATAACTTCTCGTAACATTCCCTTTTCCCACACTTGAATTCCACACAATACGTCTGAGGTCCATTGTTCTGACTCAGGCTGTATTGTGTTGCAGGCACAAGGTTTCCATGGCGAGATCGAAGACATGCAGCAATGGCTGAAAGACACAGAGCGTCAGCTGTTAGCATCAAAGGCTGTGGGAGGCTTACCAGACACGGCCCGCGAGCAGCTTAACGCCCATCTGGTATGTATTTAACCATATAAAAGGCCTCATACAGATGGCAGGCTTGTAAGGGTGCAACTCAGGCCTTGTCTGCAGTTTCTTTCTGAAGTGTGAAGTGTGAAAATTAAATTATGTTGCGAAATGTACAATAATGTGTCCTACTCGCTAAAGCCCCCAAAGAAAGTTTACAAATGGATTAAACCCTGACTGTGCTCAGAGAATGTTGGGAGGGGACTGTTTTGTTCTTGTTTGCCTTTCCTCTGATAGTGAGAGTGTCTGGGTTATCCTATGAACGCTCCGTTCTGGGACTTCCATTTAGCATTATAGGACCCAAAACAGGAGATTGTTTAGAAAAAAATTATGTTATAGGACTCTGAACTTACTTGGGATTTGAAGGTTTGAATTTGCGTGTGGAAAAGCTTGGCTATGTTTGCCCTTAGTACTCATTCTTTCATCATGTTTGAACAAAGCAGACATGGACACTGACAGAATGACAACAATAAAAGGATACTGGACTTATTGTCCAAATTCCATTAATTTGAAATATAAAACAGTAGTTTCAGTGCTATTATTTAAGCAATAAATCAAATAAAATAAAATGTTATTTGTCACATACACATGGTTAGCAGATGTTAATGCGAGTGTAGCGAAATGCTTGTGCTTCTAGTTCTGACCATGCAGTAGTATCTAACAAGTAATCTAACAATTTCACAACAACTACCTTATACACACAAGATGCCGTGCTATGTGCTGAATACAGTCACAGATAAATGGCATGACTTTATTCATGATACAGCACGGCTTCACGTGCCTTATTGCTTTTATAAAACGTTACCAACATAAAAATGTGCAATTCATTGTTATTTTTCTATTAAAATGTTATTTGGATAAGTAAATTCATATCATTTTTATTCTTCCACCAGAAGATATTGTCTGGACAAAAATCAGATTGTTAGTTATTTTGGTCATGTTGCCACAGACTTTAATTATCTTTGCATAGTTGCTATGTAAAAGGACTGGTTGTCCAAAGGGTTTTCCATGCAAGCAGAATTTGGCTATGTGAAGTGAATGTCTGTGCCTCGCATACTCCCTTAAAAGACCCTCGCTTGAGAAATGAGAAGAAAGCGGCAATAGTACTATTTGTAGCCAGTATACACTTCCTCAAAATAGTCTGAATTAATGAATTAAGATAACTCAAGAAATCTGTATTACATGTTTACGTCTTAGTCGTGCAATTTTACATCTAACTAAGATGTTTGGTGCAGTATTTATCAAGGGAAAACATGTGCTTGAAAACGAGTCTTCTCTCGTTGAATGACAACAAACACTTCATTGAAGAATCCCTACTGTTGACCAATCAACGACGAACGGGCGTAAACTTTGGCTACCAAAATTCTACTTGCCTTTAAGAAAATGTTTTGTGTGCACGAACAGTCGGGAAAAAAAATCACAAAATGTTTCAGATGGGAAGAATGCGGAAGCCCTAACTCAGTCACGTCAAACATTGCACCTGAAATGACAGTGAATAGCTGCATTTTAGTTTATTTTAGCTTTTCTTCTATTGATTTTGCTTGAAAAAGTTTTCTCGTCTCATCTGCTCAGTGTGTACGGTTCACTCTGTCTCTACAGGGGGGAGTTTGCATTTCAAAAGTGAAACAAATCTTCAGAGATCAGACAGGTAGGCTTATATTAACCCTGCTATACCAAACTAAATGCTAGGCTGGAAGCAAGGGGAAATAATGTGCGAGTTGAGATGAATACAAGAGATGATTCGGACAGCAACAGCAACATGAACATGATATTCTTATGGAGGCACAGTGATCATTTTCAGATGGAACTGTTAGCATGCGTAGGTGTGTCTTTGACAGCCAATCAGCATCCAGGATCCAAACAACTCATTTATAATGGACACTTATACTAACAGCAGACATATTTTCTAAGCCCCTCATGTTTTTGGTCTCCTGCAGGAGTTATGTTCTACATTAGAGACCAAGGAGGAGCTCTACCAGCAGCTGATGAACAAAGGTCAGCAGCTGCTCACCATGACCCCCTCCGGCCAGGACAGCAACACAGAACAGGACCTCAGGAATCTGCAGGACAAGAGGGAGTCGGTACAGGTCAAGGTGGCAGAGAGAAAGGTAGGGAGTGTAAAGCGACATGGAGCAGCGTTGTTGGGCTAAGATGGGATGAATCAAGTGTTCCCTTTCAGAATGGGCCACCATTCCTAGCTCTGCCCAGACTTCCTGCGTACAACAGCGGCTTAAATTGGTTTCAATTGGAAATGTTGATTTGAGAAGCCCTGGATGTTTGGGATTATTTGGGGGCCATTGTGATCTGTCTGGCAAATTATCTAGGGAAATCCTGGCTAGAATGGGTCACACCCAACCAAGTGTTCTGAACTTGTCTGATGAT
The DNA here is from genome assembly GCA_030435695.1 of Brachymystax lenok tsinlingensis. Lineage (NCBI taxonomy): Eukaryota > Metazoa > Chordata > Actinopteri > Salmoniformes > Salmonidae > Brachymystax > Brachymystax lenok. The sequence goes on from CM059780.1 coordinate 59,059,555, forward strand.
TCATAATGTTGAGATTTATTATATCCCCTGTGGGACGTTACTACTCAGCACTTGTTCACTCCCCTTCCATACCCTGTACTCTACTGTACATTTTAAACCTATAATCCATGAGGTGGTAATAAATGCTGTACAGCAGTTAAGGTTGGCAAGCACATAGGATGTGGTCACCCAGCAGATCAGATCTCGACTGGGAAGTGCCTGACTCATCAGTCATCATGGAACAGTCCTCTTATCTTCAGAGACATTCTAATGAACAGCTGAAACGTTGGATGGGATGTAAAGGGAATGCTGGGTGTGGGATGTGGGTTTGTTCCTAACTCAGTTAAGTCTCTTAATCAAATAGTCTCGGGCTGTCGGTGGTAGGTGCAGCCATGTCAGCTGCCCTGCGCGCCGGTTAGGCAAACTGTTGCCATTTCATGTGTCTGAAGGTACAAACTCAGCCTTCCCGGTGGGCCTGGAGAAAAAATCAAGTGCACTATAGGTCTACCGCTGGCCAATCAGATTGCTCAGATGACCGAGTCTGCAATAACTTAGCAGGAATAAAAGAAAGCTACGGCAAAATTGATACTGTGAGATTTCAAAACGTTTAAAACAATGACTAGAGAGAGACTGTCAACTAATACATCTAAGCGCTGCTGTTTTTATGGGTGAGTTCATGTTTAAGTTCTTACTCAGCACTGTCAACACTTTGTATTCAACACTTTTACAAGTCATAAAATGTGTGTTCTTCCTATTTCCACTCAGCACTACAACAAGCACTGCAGCAGTAATGAATGAGTAGGAAAGTGTATCTATAGGCTTGCATTGTTGTTATTATTATCAAGGAATATTTCACTTTCTCTGTTCATAGGAGTAACAACATGAATTTGTGCATGAGGCAGAAATAATGCGGTGCGACTCGAGTTTCGCCATCAGCTGGAAGTTGTTGTCCCTTTTTGGTCAGTGTCAGTGGAGGAAAGTGAAAGCGGAGGGATGTTTAGAGGCAGACCCTCAGTCTGCTGCTCTCTCCTTCGCTGAGACTGACCATCAGAGGCAGGCACCATCAGCCCAGTAAAATAAAAAGCTAATTATTTAAATGTATGGCATGCATTTTGACTCAGAAAGTGATCTTGACTCAGAAAAGGTTGGTGACCACTGAACTATGGTGTACTGTACTGTATTCCATGCATACTCTACGACTTAACTCACTGCAGTTTCTAAGCATTTCGCTAGCTTGTCAAGATAGCACATTTCATTCACAATTAAAGCTAAATTAACCAACATGGAGAACGAGACAGCACTGTATACCGGAGACGGTACTTACTTGCCATTAGGCTTGTAATGACTGTAATGTTATTACCCCATTGTTTATCGTGATGAGGATTTAGCATTAGCTGTACTCTTTTGCTTGCCTGGCAAAGGCAAAACTCATCCTCCCTGTTGGACCGACCACACTGAATACATCTGTTTGATTCAATCAAAGGCTAATTGATTCTATTTTTATAACTGTAGAGGATGCATCATTTTGATTGCTCATCCTCTTCCCTTGAGGTAGTCCAGAGATGCTGACTTCCTCTGCCTAAACAGAGGCCAGTCATGTTTGGACCAATTACAATCATTACCTATTGCTGTGGCAACAAATGAACAAACAACATGTGTGTGTGTTAAAAAAATGTTTTGACCAGAATAAACATTTGACCAACTGGGGACATTTTGTCAGTCCCCACGAGGTCAAATGCTATTTCAAGGGGGTTTAGGGTTAAGGTTATAATTAGGGTTAGAATTACATTAAGGGTTAGGAGCTAGGGTTAGTTTTAGGGTTAAGGTTAGGTTTTTGGGTTAAGTTACGAGTAGGGGTTAGGGATAATAGGATTTTGAATGGGACTGAATTGTGTGTCCCCACAAGGTTAGTTGTACAAGACTTTGTGTGTGTGTGTTTGCTAGGCAAACTTGTCTGTCAGTTTGTGTGTGTGTGCTCATCCGTGTGTGAATGTTTGTGTCAGTAGGAAGAATGCTATGTTTCTCAGGTGGCTTTGTTGTCTCTGTGCTTCAGGTGAAACTGGAGGAGGCCTTGACTCTGGCCACAGAGTTCCATAACTCTCTCCAGGACTTCGTCAACTGGCTGACCCAAGCTGAACAGACTCTCACTATGTCCTCTCCTGCCTCCCTCATCCTGGAAAACATAATGTTCCAGATAGATGAGCACAAGGTATGTGTCGGTGTGAAGACAATTAACATAACACATCGATTTACATGTTGATAGGTTTTGATGATTTGTCATTTCAGTGTTCAGTATTATCTAATAATTAACCTAAACAGCCTCCTATCCTGATTTAATTTGTATTAATGACATCAATAGCACAAACAATTGATGGGCTTAGGTTCCATAGCCGAGATAGCTTGCAGTGCAAGCAGGCCAACCACGGCTCAACAAGGCCATTTGACTCTCATCCAGAACTCTGCTCATTAGTCAAGTGAACATTATACTTACAAAAATGTTATAAAAAAAATATAAACTCCGCTGTGTAACACTATTGTAACATTTGTCATGATCCTCTGATGTGTGTGTATTGGCAGGTGTTTGTGACGGAGGTGAACTCCCACAGGGAGCAGATCATTGAGCTGGATAAGACAGGGACCCACCTGAAGTACTTCAGCCAGAAGCAGGATGTGGTGCTAATCAAGAACCTACTGATCAGTGTGCAGGGCCGCTGGGAGAAGGTGGTGCAGAGGTCTGTGGAGAGGGGCCGTCTGCTAGATGATGCCAGGAAGAGGGCCAAACAGGTACAGCACCTTGGGCACACTTGATGTACTACACAGTTAGTACACTATTACACAGTAGTACACAGTGCCTAAACTGATATACTAGGAGTCAGAAGTCTAGCCACACTGAAGTGGGATATGAAATTGATGTAAGTCGAAAAAAGTAAGTGAGAGAGAGCGAGAGAGTCATAGTGGAAGGAGAGATGGAGAGAAAGGGAGAGGGGGGTGAGCGAGAGGGTGACAGGAAGTTAGACAGGTGGACTCTAGTAGACGTCATCATCTTTCCACATAACTGGGCAATAGGCATTTTTAGAGAAACAGAGAAGTGAGGTCACTAACGAGGTGTGAGGTCAAATACCGTACAGTACATTAATGCTTTGCAGACAAAAGTCGACTAGACGATGTGTCACAACTACATCATGGTGCTTATTATCGCAAGAAAGCTGTATCAGTATTACAGGGAGTCTGGTGTTACAACTGGCCTCAGAGCTCTTTCATTAGTACGAACCCATCACTTTTCTTGGCGCTGAAATTAGACTCATCCAAACATAGAACAATAAATCAAAGGAAGTCATATATCACAGTGCGGTTTACGCAAGCCTCATTTGCTACATCTCTCCCCTCAGTTCCACGAAACCTGGAACAAGCTGACGGAATGGTTGGACGAGTCGGAGAAGGCCTTGGACTCGGAGCTGGAAATCGCCAACGACCCTGACAAGATCAAGATGCAGCTGGCCCAGCACAAGGTGACTGAACTAACTGAACCTCATTGAATCCTTTTCCTTGGAGGGGAGGGATTGTTAATGAAAGACTTGGCAAGACCCCTCCGATAGTCAGACTTTTATGAAGGAGAGTCATTTAGCACAGTAAAACATCTGCAGCAGCACCATAGTCATTTATCAAAACTGTGAATTTCAAACGCAGCTGTCTTTAAAATTCTTTTTTTTATAGTGAAACATAAAGAGAAATAGAACACTATTTTACTATAAAAAACATTTTAGGGTGTGGGATTTATACATTTTGGCCCCCTAAATAGTATGGCATTGTTTTTTAAACTCAATGTTAAATTCAAACCTCCCTACCAACATATCTAAGCCAATATGACACCAATCTCTATAAATTTCGGCAAATCTGCTTGATTGGAGGTACACAACACACTCCCCGCCTCTCGTCATGAGCCGTTATCAAGAACCACATAACTCATTTTTTAACAGGGTCGTTAGCAATTGAGTTTTCAGAGTATTTTCTGTGCCTACCTATTTCAAATTCTAGATGATGGATTAAAACGAGGCTATAGCGTCCATAAGGTGACCATTGGATTTAATTTATTTTGGATTGACTAAGTTTGTAGGTGCAACAGTTTTTGTTATATTTATAATGTATTGCTCTGACATGCTCATTTCTGTCTATTAAGAACCAATGATGTGCTACCTTTTTTAGAATTCTGACAATGCTAACATATTTTTAGAAGAATTTTAGAGTTCTATCTAACTGGGTCAAGCAACAGTACTTTTTGTACATAGTCCCCCCATTTTAGTTTTGGGACAAATTCGCTTATATCTATTAAAGTAGTAAAAAGTTAAGTATTTGGTCCCATATTCATAGTACACAATGACATATCAAGCTTGTGATTATTTTGTGCCTGATAGAAATGAATGGTAAATAATGTATTGTGTCATTTTGGAGTCACTTTTATTGTAAAAAAAAGAATATAATATGTTTCTAAACACTTCTACATTAATGTGGATGCTACCATGATTATGGATAATCCTGAATGAATCGTGAATAATGATGAGTGAGAAAGTTACAGATGCACAATATCATACCCCTCCAAAAATGCTAACCTTCCATGTTATTGTAATGGTGAGAGGTTAGCATGTCTTGGAAGTATGATATTTGTGTGTTTAGCTTTCACTCATCGTTATTCACGATTCATTCAGGATTATCTGTAAAAATGGTAGCATCCACATTAAAAGGTTGTAAAAAAAAAAGGGCTGTAATTTCTAAACAGTTCACCCGATATAGATGAAAATACCCTAAAGCTGACATACCCTAAAGGGGTGGGGAAGAGAGCTAATGCCCCACAAAACCCGGAATATATAAATATATAGTATAGGATGCATAACTCTGCAATGCTTTAGTCTAGAAACAAGCTGCAAAAGGCGCAAGAAAGACGTGGCTCTAGTGTATATGCCATTTTAATCCAAATTTGCGCTGACTAATCAACAGTGTCAAGTTACTTTTCAGTGTCTTAAGGCGAAAGAAACGCACACCTATTTAGGCGAGGTGCTGGCTAGCGGAGTGGAACACTTAAAAAAATTAAGGAGAGCCGCAGCACTTTTCAGTGTCTTCCCACAAATCTGAACCCAGTAGGCAAAATTATGTTTAGACGTATTTTTCAGATATTGAAAATACGTATTTTCCTGATGTTGAAATCAGTATTCCCACGTATGCTGAGCACTTGTTGGCTGCTTTTCTTTCACTCTGCAGTCCGACTCATTCCAAACCATCTCAATTGGGTTGAGGTTGGGGCATTGCAGAGGCCAGGTTATCTGATGCAGCACTCCATCACTCTCCTTCTTGGTCAAATAGCCCTTACACAGCCTGGAGGTGTGTTTGGTCATTGTCCTGTTGAAAACAAATGATAGTCCCACTAAGCTCAAACCAGATGGGATGGCGTATCGCTGCAGAATGCTGTGGTAGCCATGCTGGTTAAGTGTGCCTTGATTTCTAAATAAATCAGACATTGTCACCAGCAAAACACCCCCACATCATAACACCTCCTCCTTCATGCTTTACAGTGTAGAAAATAGTAAAAATAAAGAAAAACCCTTGAATGAGTAGGTGTTGTAACGAGTGCGCTGAGAGTCGGGAAGCAAGTTCAGGGAGTGAACGTTTTAATAAATAAAACAAACAATGAGCACGTAACACAAACACACCGACATGAAAACAGAGTCAATAAACCAAGGGGAGTGACAGATAGATATAGGGAAGATAATCAAGGAGGTGATGGAGTCCTGGTGAGTGTCATGAGGCGTAGGTGCGCGAGACGATGGTAACAGGTGTGCGGGATAATCAGCAGCCTGATGACCTAGAAGGTGGAGAGGTATTATACATGACAGGTGTTCTAAAACTTTTGACCGGTAGTAATATATATATATATATATATATATATATATACATACATACATACATACATTAGACTGTATGTATTTATAGATATAGGCCTATTGTATACATCGTTAGGCTGTAGGTATTTTTAGATATAGGCCTATTGTATACATCGTTAGGCTGTAGGTATGTATAGATATAGGCCTATTGTATACATCGTTAGGCTGTAGGTATTTTTAGATATAGGCCTATTGTATACATCGTTAGGCTGTAGGTATGTATAGATATAGGCCTATTGTATACATCGTTAGGCTGTAGGTATTTTTAGATATAGGCCTATTGTATACATCGTTAGGCTGTAGGTATTTATAGATATAGGCCTATTGTATACATCGTTAGGCTGTAGGTATTTATAGATATAGGCCTATTGTATACATCGTTAGGCTGTAGGTATTTTTAGATATAGGCCTATTGTATACATCGTTAGGCTGTAGGTATTTTTAGATATAGGCCTATTGTAAGTGTGCATTATTATAGCGCCACCATCTTTATTGCAAAAATAAATACACACAACTTTAAGCTACATATTAATTTTAGAGAGGTAATGAACTGCCCATTGATCAGCACAGCAATTGATAAAACAGGACCATATTCGTGAAACAAGTGTTTTTGAGCTTATGTTAATATTACACAGGTAAACTAATGGTTACAGAAATCAGGAATGGAGACAGGTTGGTAGACCTTTATATAAAAAAGCTTGAAAAGGTTGTGGTATGGGATTAGTGTGGTGTGTGAAGAATCCAAAAGTTTAACTTGTATGTGGTTACAAATCACATTATTGTGGGAACATCTTAAGCAACCTACCTACACGTTGTTTGAACTACGATAGACCAGCATAGCTAATGAAGTAGGTGAAAGCTGAGGCATTGTGCTGCTCATGTGAATTTCCTTTATTTTTCGTCTTCAGACCAATGCCTACTTCTCACTCAAAACATATTTTTTTGTTTTTAATTATAGTATATGCTTTAGGTGTCAGGGACTAGGCTATTCAGTTGTTGTCCTTGAGCTGTTGTGTGTGTGAGGCGCTTTTGCTAATCCTTTCATAATCCCTGAATGTACAGAATGTATTAGGGACGGCCCTGATTTTGGATACTTTTAATCCGTGTGGATGAAAGACGCTTGAATTGTGACCCCTTGTTTAGGTTTCAGCCACTACAAAGTGTCATTTATGAGCAAATAGGTCACACACGCCACTCACAAATTTCAATCCATGACAGAATGTAGACTGTAGCTTAGGGGGACAATCATCTGTGAAGGAATCTACCTGTTAAATCATATGTAGTGCCTCAGAAATAACTCAGCTGTGGTTTCTCAATTGTGCTGCTGACGATCTGTCAATTCGTAAACAAGACAGAAAGTGAGAGCATGGTCAAATTGCTTATACTACTGTTACATTTCAGACATTTCACTGTTGGCTGTGTAGCTGTCTAGTCTAAAATCTACTAGTTTCTCTTTGCCAGACACACTGTATAAACATTGAACGGCTGGAGATGAGGCTAAAATCCAGCCACAGGCTGACTTGGATAGGATAAACTAGTCTAAATAATGACCATGTTTCTCCACCATTGGTTCACGCAGGAGTTCCAGAAGGCTCTGGGAAGCAAGCACTCGGTGTATGACACCACCAGTCGTACGGGACGCGCCCTGAAGGACAAGACGTCACTGCAGGACGACAACCAGAAGCTGGATGACATGCTGAGTGAACTGAGGGACAAGTGGGACACTGTCTGTGGCAAGTCAGTTGAGAGGTAAGGGGACATGACTTGCACATTGCTGTGTATCGGACACATAATATGCATATTATTATATATTTTACTGTCATCTAATCTTGATGATGATGGATACTGAAACTGTGGGCTTTGTGAAAACTTTCGATATACTGTGATTCAACTATAATTCCTCTCAAATGCATATTGCCGCAGTTTAGTTTTTGCTGTCAAATCGTAATGATATTGCATATATAATAGAAAACAATGCTAGTTTCTGCTATCAGGGGTCATTACGTATTTTCACAAATAATGATCTGTATTTCCTCTCAGGCAAAACAAGCTTGAGGAGGCACTGCTGTTCTCTGGTCAGTTTACTGATGCCCTTCAGGCCCTGATTGACTGGCTGTACAGAGTGGAGCCTCAGCTGGCCGAGGACCAGCCAGTACATGGAGATATAGACCTGGTCCTCAATCTCATTGACAGTCACAAGGTAAAAAAAATAAACATTTGTAGAATAGATCTTTAATGTGCAGCCACAAGAGTTGTAGCCTTGGAGCAGTTTGGGGATTAAGTGCCTTGTTTAAGGGAACAATGGCAGTAGGTGCCTACTGGGCCTAAGCAAATATATCTGACTTGATTCTAAAGCTCAAACATATCCTATTTGTGTACCATGTAATAGGAGTCAATATTCAGAAGCTATACTGTGTGTGGATTTGCTGTTCTCATTGTTCAGTGTCTTTTATTCTCCTTCCTGTGGCTCACAGGCTAAATATATGAAATAGGATTATGGCCCCGAGAGCGGTAATTATTTTTCCCCCCATAACTGTTTGTCGGAAATGGAACTTGTGTTATGTTACAAAACGCTGGTTTGAATTGGCAGAGACAAGAGATTGCTGAGGCACAGAGAAATAAAGGGTGCATAGCCTGGCAGGATATCTGAGTCACTGCACTGAAGTATATCAACTGTCAGAGCTTGGTTTAGTCATCCTCCATATATGGCCTTCAAATTCATCCAGATGACTTCATGGGGGTGCAGAAGCAAGGTTGGGGAGTAACATGTACAGTGCCTTGCAAAAGTATTCATCCCCCTTGGCGTTTTTCTTATTTTGTTGCATTACAACCTGTAATTTAAATGGATTTCATGCAATGGACATACACAAAATAGTCAAAATTGGTGAAGTGAAATGAAAAAAAAGTATTATAAAAAAGGAAAAGTGGTGCGTGCACATGTATTCACCCCCTTTGCTATGAAGCCCCTTCAGAAGTCACATAATTAGTTACATAAAGTCCACCTGTGCAATCTTAAGTGTCACATGATCTCAGTATACTGTATATCCACCTGTTATGAAAGGCACCAGTCTGCAACACCACTAAGCAATGGGCACCACCAAGCAAGAGGCACCATGAAGACCAAGGAGCTTTCCAAACAGGTCAGGGACAAAGTTGTGGAGAAGTACAGATCAGGGTTGGGTTATAAAAAAATATCAAACTTTGAACATCCCACGGAGCACCATTAAATCCATTATACATTTTTTTAAAGAATATGGCACCACAACACACCTCCCAAGAGAGGGCCGCCACCAAAACTCACGGACCAGGCAAGGAGTGCATTAATCAGAGAAGCAACAAAGAGACCAAAGATAACCCTGAAGGAGCTGCAAAGCTCCACAGCGGAGATTGGAGTATATGTCCATAAGACCACTAAGCTGTACACTCCACAGAGCTTGGCTTTACGAAAGAATGGCCATTGCTTAAAAAACCCATTGCTGAAAGAAAAGAACAAGCCAACATGTTTAGTGTTCATCAAAAGGCATGTGGGAGACTCCCCAAACATATGGAAAAAGGTACTCTGGTCAGATGAGACTAAAATTGAGCTTTTTGGCCATCAAGGAAAACGCTATGTCTGGCACAAACTCAACACCTCAATGGTGGTGGCAGCATCATGCTGTTGGGATGTTTTTCATCGGCAGGGACTGGGAAACTGGTCAGAATTGAAGGAATGATGGATGGTGCTAAATACAGGGAAATTCTTGAGGGAAACCTGTTTCAGTCTTCCAGAGATTTGAGACTGGGACAGAGGTTCACCTTCCAGCAGGACAATGACCCGAAGCATACTGCTAAAGCGACATTTGAGTGGTTAAGGGGAAACATTTAAATGTCTAGGAATGGCCTAGTCAAATTCCAGACCTCAATCCAATTGAGAATCTGTGGTATGATTTAAAGATTGCTGTACACCAGCGGAACCCATCCAACTTGAAGGAGCTGAAGCAGTTTTGCCTTGAAGAATGGGCAAAAATCCCAGTGGCTAGATGTGCCAAGCTTATAGAGACATACCCCAAGAGACTTGCAGCTGTAATTGCTGCAAAAGGTGGCTCTACAAAGTATTGGCTTTGGGGGGGTGATGCACTCTCAAGTTTTCAGTTTTTTGGTCTTATTTCTTGTTTGTTTCACACAAAAAAAAAAAATCTTCAAAGTGGTAGGCATGTTGTGTAAATCAAATGATACAACCCCCCCAAAAAATCTATTTTAATTCCAGTTAAAAAAAAATAGGAAAAATGCCAAGGGGGGTGAATACTTTAGCAAGCCACTGTAATCGGATTACAGATACTTTAAAAAAAACTAGATTATACTTCTTGGATGTTTGCGAAACAGTACATGATGACACTTTCTGTTTTCTCCATCACATTCAAATCAGCGTAAGGCACAAGTTTAAATTTGTTCCACCGGAGCGATTCTGACCACAAATCAGAGACCACTATGATGACACACCAAATGCATTTGATGGATCCTTTTTGTCTTCTTCTAATGCTTCTAAAGGGGAAAGTCATCCAAATGTAACTGAAAGTAAACCAATTACATTACTGAGTTTGGGTACTGAGTTTGGGTATTCAAAAGTTACGTTACTGATTACAATTTTGGACAGGTAACTAGTAACTGTAACAGATTACATTTAGAAAAAGACCTTCCCAACACTGTTCAAATTGGAAGTGCTTTTAGCACAATGTTAGTGTGTTAGCTGGATAGGTTTCAGCCCTGTTGAACTGTATTAATCCCTTTTTTTGATTTTGGTTCTTTTGTTTTGGACCATAGCTTAGCCCTGAGGGAAATGGTGCTAGATGACGACTGTTGTATAACCTGGTCTAATTTATATTGGCACTAGGTATATTCTAGCAATAATTACTTGTGATGTGGCAAAAAACTGTATATTCAGTAATGGATAGATGGAGTTTGTGGTTATTGGGAAACATGATCAGTGTGTGTATGTATGTGTGTTTGTTTACATGTATCTCTGCGTCTGTGTGTAGTGTCTCATTAGTTCTCTCTCTGACGTATCTTCCAGGTGTTTCAGAAGGAGCTGGGGAAGAGGACGGGGAGCGTTGCGGCCCTGAAGCGTTCGGCTAAGGACCTGATTGAGAGCAGCCATGAAGACTCATCCTGGGTCAAAGCTCAGATGCAGGAGCTGAGCGCTCGCTGGGAGACTGTGTGCGCCCGTTCAGTATCTAAACAGACCCGGCTGGAACAGGCATTGTGTCAGGTAGGACTCTCACTATGCCAAACCTCTCTATATCACCTATTCAAATTACATTTGTGGCATTCCAGGTCATTTTTTTATTCAGTTTCACAGATTATCAGATCTATCAAAGGCTTGGGGTGTGGTGGATGGGTTAATATAAAAAAAGAGATCTGTTAAACGTCTTAGGAACATCATTCATATGATCATAGCAATCTACTGAGTAGTGCAGTGTGTCTGCTAAAAAACAATCCTGGAACGCAACCATTAGGACCTGGCTGAGTGCTTAGAGGAATGCTTTTTGTAGACCTGTGTGTTGGTGAACCTCTCTGTCCCCTGTCCTCTGGCTGCAGGCTGAGGAGTTCCACTCTACGGTCCATATCCTGCTGGAGTGGCTGGCTGAGGCTGAGCAGAGCCTCCGTTTCCATGGCACCCTGCCCGACGACGAGGATGCCCTCAGGGCTCTTATCGAGCAGCACAAGGCAAGTGACATTTAACCTGGAACATCGTCATCCTATAGAACAACACAGTGTTTCCCTACAGATTATCTTCCAGGTGGGGCACAAAGGTCCCTAAAGCAAAATCCAGCAATATCCATAATATAGAATAAAGCTTTTAGATAAAAGCTGACCAAATGTGAAATGCAATATCGGGCCATAGATGAAGAGTCTTTCTGGGATATTAAAGGCTTGTATACGCTTTAGGGATGAGGCTTGCATGGAACTATTTTCATTCTGAGCAAAATAGTACCTAGCCAAGCATATGGCAGCTAAGGCAGCTATTTGCAGAGAATGTGGGTATGTTTCTCCACTCAACTATCATAATTTTCTGATGAGGTACTCTCATAATGTAGTGTCGATATTTAAAACACACTTCACTTTGTCAGTCTTTACACGTCCATCACACTTGCCAGTAAAAGTAGAAATGCCATACATGGATTTTACATGGTGGTTTGATATTCCATTCCAACTGCTTCACAGTATTGACTTTTCCTCAAGCATGATCTCACTGGATCTAAAATAGTTTCCCCTGACTTCACACAACATTACTTTCTTCATCTCCACTTGATCAGGTATTGAAAGAGGAACAGAGAAACAGGGATACTGGCTGCTAGGTTTCTTTTTTATTTATATTTTGACGCAAACATTGTCGATTGCTAATGGAAACCAACCGTTCTCTTTCAGGAGTTCATGAAGAAGCAGGAGGAGAAGAGAGTAGGCCTGAACAAAGCCACCAGTATGGGGGAGGCTATCTTGACCATCTGCCATCCAGATTCTATCACCACCATCAAACACTGGAACACCATCATTAAAGCCCGGTTCGAGGAGGTCAGTGAACACTTACAAGCTTGTTTGCTATGCGTCATACTGGAGGGTGAGAGATCATAGGCCTATATCATGTCAAAGCAGTCTGCCATTTCCTTAAATATCACTTGCATAACCTCAAAACCTGCCCGGATGTTTCTTCGCGTTTACAGTACTTTCTCACTTGGCTGTACCTAATCCTAGTTTAAGTGGAAAGCCATGAATGTAAATCTTGTTCTTGGGGGTTCAAATGACTCACTGGGTTGTTCCAATGTCTCAGTGGGTTTGAGCATGGTGCTACTAACACCAGAGTTGTGGGTTTGAATCCTCATGGACCATATGTTATTGAATACATATCACTTTCAATTGTGGTTTGCTTTGGATAAAAGCGTCTGCTAAATTACCAGCTGTATTAAATTGATTATTCATGTTTCTCCATATAAGGTCCAGGCGTGGGCACGGCAGCACCAGCAGCGCCTGGCCATGGCCCTCAGTGATCTGCTTGCCACTCAGAAGCTGCTGGAGGGTCTGCTGGGCTGGCTGCAGTGGGCTGAGGCAACACTCAACGAGAAGGACAAGGAGGTCCTGCCTCAGGAGATAGACGAGGTCAAAGCTCTCATTGCTGAACACCAGGTACAGTGTGACCAGGAGCTTGACAGTGTTATCCTCCTTTACTATATGATGTAAAGGAAGCAAATTGTAGAAGGTGGAGTTTGGTGTATTGCTTGGTTGATCAAGCAAGTCCCATTGCAATGCTGTTCAATGCCAGTCTAGTAGTACTAGAATTGTTATTAGAAGAGTAGCTCCCTCTTTCTAGTAACATGAGTTACTGTATGTGTACTGTGCATGCAGTACATTGCCTTTGAAGTGAATACTGTATACAGTACAAACTGAAAACATGTTTTTTTTTGTGGCCCTGCAGACATTCATGGAGGAAATGACCAGGAAACAACCAGATGTTGACACGATCACAAAGACACACAAAAGAAAGGCTGCGGGTGGTAGCGAGCCTGCCATCCAGTCCCAAATCCCTGTCCTGGAGAAAGGAAGAGGTGGAAGTATGTACCCCTACCAGGGCCCCCCTAAACACCCTGACCTCAGCCATCTGGCCCTACTCTGATGCACTGCCTGCACCATGACACAACATCCTCATAGCTTACCTCACTCTCTCTGTCTCCGAAATGATATCATTCCTATGTTTTTTTTGGTTTGGAACCAAAGTTATACAATGGAAAAGCGGTATCACTAAACAGGAGGTTGTTTTTCACTTACAGGAAAGCGGTCTCCCACACAAGCCATGTACCCATCAGCGTCACAGCCTCCCATAGAGACCAAAAACCCCAGGGTCAACCTGTTGGTCAGCAAGTGGCAGCAGGTGTGGCTACTGGCCCTGGACAGGAGGAGGAAACTCAACGATGCCATGGACAGACTTGAGGAGGTACATCTGATCATTTAACCCTATGTTAGCTAAATGTTACTTTAGGTGCTTTATGGAGACATTCATAAATTATCACTATGTGCAATACAATGTATGTCATGGTGTACAATGTATTTTGGTTGATTTTTTTTCAGCTGAAGGAATTTGCCAACTTTGACTTTGATGTGTGGCGGAAGCGCTACATGCGATGGATGAACCATAAGAAGTCACGTGTCATGGACTTCTTCAGACGCATTGACAAGGACCAGGATGGAAAGGTCACCAGACAGGAGTTCATTGAAGGCATCCTCTCCTCCAGTAAGTCTTGTGAGAGGATCCAATCTGTCTTGTAGGTGGTTTGAGTAAAAAAAAAATATATATATATATATTTTTAAATATATATATATATCAATTAGAAAATTCAATTGTGGGGGGGTTGAGGGGAACAAACTCAATATACTTGAAAATGACTGAAGCCAAATTGAAACTGTGTAGAAATGATAATGGACCTACATTCATACAGTCTCTTGATTGACTAGCTCTCTAATAATCACCAAAATGAATGCTAGACAGTCAGGGAGTGTTGAAAAACGATGGATATAGGAAAATGTTTTGCTAATTTTGACAGCGAGGAAATATAACACATTTTCAGTGCAGCCCTCTAGACCTTGTTGAAGACCGAATGTGGCCCCCGGGCAAAATTACATTTTGCATCTTATCCAGAGCGACTTGCAGAAGCAATTAGGTTTAAGTGCCTTGCTCAAGAGCACATCAGCAGATTTTTCACCTAGTCAGCTCGGAGATTCTTTTAACCTTTCAGTTACTGGCCCAAAGCTCTTAAATGCTAGGCTACCTGACTCCCTGACCTATACCCTCACACCCCTGACCTATACCCTCTTCACATTACAGAGCCAAGCTGAGCTGAGCTGCGCTGGGCTGGCCTGGTTACACATTCACCATAGATGTAACTATGCTGGAAAGAACAATGCGAAAATAAAATATCTGAGCCAGCACAGTACGATTCAGTTCAGTATGCTAGTGTGAAAAGAGTGTCAAGTTTCCCAGAAATGAGAGAATTCTTACCCATTTTTTTTTATTTTACATTCCAGAATTCCCTACCAGTCGGCTGGAGATGAGTGCGGTGGCAGACATATTTGACCGGGATGGTGACGGCTACATCGACTACTACGAGTTTGTGGCTGCCCTTCATCCCAACAAAGAGGCATACAAACCCCTCACAGATGCAGACAAAATTGAAGATGAGGTACTACTGTATATGTGTTGACATATAACTCAGACCGTAATTCAGGGTTCCCTCAACTGGCGGCCCGCAGGCCGAATTTGGCCCGCAGGTGGTTTTCTGCGCAAAAAAAAATTGTTTCATTGTTGGACATAAAATACTGTAAAAACACCAGTTCCCAAGTATTCCCACACATAATAGAGAGACACGTGATTGTATACAAATGCAAGCAGAGTTTGAAATGATTATGTTTTTGTCAAAAAAAGAAACGTCCCTTTTTCAGGACCCTGTCTTTCGAAGATAATTCGTAAAAATAACTTCACAGATCTTCATTGTAAAGGGTTTTAACACTGTTTCCCATGCTTGTTCAATGAACCATAAACAATTAATGAACATGCACCTGTGGAACGGTTACAGACGGTAGGCAATTAAGGTCACAGTTATGAAAACTTAGGACACTAAAGAGGCCTTTCTACTGACTCTGAAAAACACCAAAAGAAAGATGCCCAAGGTCCCTGCTCATCTGCGTGAACGTGCCTTAAGCATGCTGCAAGGAGGCATGAGGGCTGCAGATGTGGCCAGGGCAATAAATTGCAATGTCCGTACTGTGAGATGCCTAAGACGGCGCTACAGGGAGACAGGACGGACAGCTGATCGCCCTCGCAGTGGCAGACCACATGTAACAACACCTGCACAGGATCGGTACATCTGTACATCACACCTGCGGGACAGGTACAGGATGGCAACAACAACTGCCCGAGTTACACCAGGAATGCACAATCCCTCCATCAGTGCTCAGACTGTCCGCAATAGGCTGAGAGAGGCTGGACTGAGGGCTTGTAGGCCAAGTCCTCACCAGACATCACCGGCAACATCATTGCCTATGGGCACAAACCCACCGTCGCTGGACCAGACAGGACTGGAAAAAAGTAATCTTCCCTGACGAGTCGCGGTTTTGTCTCACCAAGGGTGATGCTCGGATTCGCGTTTATTGTCGAAGGAATGAGCGTTACACCGAGGCCTGTACTCTGGAGCGGAATTGATTTGGAGGTGGAAGGTCCGTCATGGTCTGGGGCGGTGTGTCACAGCATCATCGTACTGAGCTTGTTGTCATTGCAGGCAATCTCAACGCTGTGCGTTACAGGAAAGACATCCTCCTCCCTCATGTGGTACCCTTCCTGCAGGCTCATCCTGAGATGCTCATCCTGACATGACCCTCCAGCATGACAATGCCACCAGCCATGCTGCTCGTTCTGTGCGTGATTTCCTGCAAGACAGGAATGTCAGTGTTCTGCCATGGCCAGCGAAGAGCCCGGATCTCAATCCCATTAAGCACGTCTGGGATCTGTTGGATCGGAGGGTGAGGGCTAGGGCCATTCCCCCCAGAAATGTCTGGGAACTTGCAGGTGCCTTGGTGGAACAGTGGGGTAACATCTCACAGCAAGAACTGGCAAATCTGGTGCAGTCCATGAAGAGGAGATGCACTGCAATACTTAATGCAGCTGGTGGCCACACCAGATACTGACTGTTACTTGATTTTGACCCCCCCTTTGTTCAGGGACACATTGTTCCATTTCTGTTAGTCACATGTCTGTGGAACTTGTTCAGTTTATGTCTCAGTTGTTGAATCTTGTTATGTTCATACAAATATTTACAGATGTTAAGTTTGCTGAAAATAAACACAGTTGACAGTGAGAGGACGTTTATTTTTTTGCTGAGTTTATATTTTTGCGGTCAATTTGCAGTCTACAAGTTATTTGTAATTATGTTCCGGCCTCCCGACCATCCGCTCAAGAAAAAATCAGTCCACAGCTGAATCTAGTTGATAATCCCTGCCGTAAGTCATTGGAACTAATGTATTATCTTCCCTCAATATAAATGATGTCTAAATAATGTTTTTATTTATTTTGTAGGTTACACGCCAAGTGGCAAAATGCAAGTGTCCTAAACGATTCCAAGTTGAGCAAATTGGTGCCAACAAATACAGGGTAAGAGGATTTTGTCTATACCCTATACGTTACCTCAAGTCTTCAGTGAAACTTGTGCTTCATGAAATACTAATTTGTAACTTGTTTTCATTGTCCCTTCCACGACCAGTTCTACCTTGGAAACCAGGTACATATGACAGGCTCAGGCCGCTCTTTGTTGTTATGATGTGGTGCTGTGCCTAATCAACCCCTCTCTTTTTTTTGACCCTGTTTCCTTTCCAATTAACATTAACATTTTGCAAAAAGTCTTCCAAGACATAATCACGATGGAACTCAGAAGTAGATACACTAGACAGCAATAATGCTTCAGACATTTCCATTCACTTGAAAAGGCTTACTTTTAATTTGTTTATTACTCTATGATAATAATCATAGCTATGTGGGTAGTAATTGGGATATTAGATTGGGTCTGGCTGGCTAGCGTGGGAAAGCAGCTGGTGCCGATAACGGGTGCAGGTGGAGGACCATTGATGTAGTAGCCTGCTAGGAATGACTGTGCAATAAAATAACCCCCCTTTGGGTCATGGTCTTTCTTCAGCTCATGCCAAGAATAAAATGGCCACAGTGTCATAAAATGCATATTTGTGTATATATAACTTGTACTGGTTGATTGTGAAGATAAAAATAGTGGCAGTAATGCTCTTATTTAGATAGGTAGGAAATAACATTGAGCTTGTGATAATTTCTAAAACTAAAAACCAGCATGTAAGGCAGTCAAGTGTTATAATGCTTTGAAGTGCAATGCTGATTCAATTATTCCCTCTTATTTGTAGTTGCTTTTTAGATTCCAAAAAGAAATAATAGGTTTTCCAAGTTTTTACCCCTTCTTGTGCTTTCATTTAACTGTTGGGCAGTTTGGGATTTAGAATGCTTTTAATGTGTGCTTGTCTGTTGCTTCTCTTTTATTTCCTGGGATTGATTTGTCTCAATAATGGCTGACATGACTTTGAACAACAGCTTTTTTTGTTCAACAAACATGAACTGCTTTGCCTTTAAAGATGTGCGAAATCCTTTCCATAGTTAGGAAATTATCTTGCTTGATTTGATTTTATTGAGTTCAAAATGGGCAAAGAAATGCATGTTGCAATACAGGATACGTATCTCATATAAAATGAATGGGCCATTCACTTTCTGAAGCTTGATGGCTGTAAAACAGTGATGGGGGTGTTTGTTGAGGAGAATGAATAGGGGTATATAGGGGGAACATATACAGCATGTATTTGTAAGATTATATGTGTCTTCTTCACCAGTTTGTATTCATTTATTACTCAAAATCAACTTAAACAATTCTTTTGACAGTTTGGTCTGGTTCACTGCTTACATGATGATGAGATAATAGCAAACAGGGACAGTCAAAATCTAACCCCCCACCTACACGTTGCGGTTTTGGAAAGCTGTATTCTGGTAAATGGGCATTCTTAAGCCATTTGTTGTGACTCTTTTTATTCTCCAGATCATTTTCCAATTCAATTCATCACTTTTACTGTACTTGATCACAAAATTCACCAGTGGCATTCAATCATTATGGGAATCACATAGTGTAAAGTTTGAGTTTAAATGAGATTGTTACAATAGGTCCTAACTGGAGGCTCATCAATGTGTGGTCATGTTTGTTTACACCGTGGTTGACTAGAGAGATAAGATGCCATCCCCCATGTTGTTCCTCATTGGAGCTTAGCTGCATTGGTTCCTCCATCAATGTCAATGCATCCTCTATGAATATGGTGGTTTGTACTGTAGTGATAGAAAGTGCAACTGTTCACGTTGTTGGTTTGCAGGAGATATTGTCAGTTTTGTCTGTTTGTGCTATTGATTGTGCTATGATGTGACAATGTTTCATGGAAAGCATGAGGCCATGATTGTTGTGTTGTCAAATCTGCTAACCCCATGGCCATATCCAACTGGCTGACTTCTCCTACAAATCCTCATCTTATGACGCTTGGCTGTTTGTTCACCTTCCATATCAGGGTTGTTTGAAAGCTTTGCAAGATACATGCAAACATCCCATAGTAATGTCGAAAATAACAAAAATATCCCAAAAGAAGGTAAGGATAGACTGCAACACTATAGTGCTCCCTAGTGGTTGAGTATCATCTCTTCAGTCTAATGCTCTTTATATTATACAGCCTGTTAAAAGGAGTTTCCAGTTGAAAATGTGAAGAAATTATTAGATGAGAAAAGAAGTAAACATTCCAATATTGCAACCCTTTGTGACAAACTATTAACTTACTAATTATTACATTTACTTGAAACCTTAATCATAAGTGATATATAACATTGTCATAACATTGATATTGACAACAGATGCCCTAACCAGTCAAAATACCATCATGATCATGACAAATGTATGTAGGCTACGATAAGCCTGTTGACAGGTGGTATCAAGTAAAGTGTTACCCATTTCACCTCAATTACAAATCAATGTATCCCAATTTCACAAGTCACACACCAATCCCACATTGTTGACAATGATGAATGCACTAATACATTCTGAGAAGGTTAAACCAGTTGGATTAGCCCTTCATTTGTGTCTATGAGAATGAAACCTTGATGTTGTTGCTTTGTGTCTCAATCGATGGGCTTAGCTGAGCAACAAAAGAAAGAAACCAGACAGCAAAACCATCTCCTCTTATCTAGTGATTAAGTGAAATCCATTTTAGTTAAGTCATATTTTATATGTATAACTAGTCGTTGTACTCTACAAGTCAGAAGATGCAATGTAATCAGGCAATCAGGCACCAACTCATAGACGGATAAACTTCCTCCTAACAATCTCCAAATTGTAGCATCTGCTGGTTTCTGGTGTTGCACAGCTTCAAGTCTTGTCCAGTGTTGTGGATGCAGAGTAGTGCTCAGTGACTCCCGGCCTCATCTTCCTCTCTGTCCTCCCTAATCCCTCTGCAGTTCGGAGATTCCCAGCAGCTGCGTCTGGTGCGGATCCTGCGGAGCACTGTGATGGTGCGCGTTGGTGGAGGCTGGATGGCTCTGGATGAGTTCCTTGTAAAGAACGACCCGTGTCGAGGTAAGGCACCAGACAGGACATGGTAAACGTTATAAAATGTCATTCATTTAAAAAAAAGGCAGATCTCTGGATTCGGTTTCACTCCTGTGTCACTTGTGTTTTAATCGTCTATTTTTAGATAGCGGTGCAACAGCTTATTCAGTATTTATTACCATGTGATTTGATGTTATGTTGTGTAATGGGTTTCACTCTGGTTAAATGATATGGCTGGATAAGGCTGAATGTGGCATGTAGAGTCTAAGTCTGAGTGTGTGTCTGAGTATATGTTGCTACTCTATTGCTTACAATATCAGATCCTACTGCCATGCTTTCTGAATGGCTGGTTTTGAAATATTGTTGTCCTTGTCTGTCAAGTTCATCTATTTATATGTATTTCAATTTTCCTGCTAAAAAATGCCTTCCTACTGCTTCCTACGCCTTCCTCTCCAGTTCATCACCACGGGAGTAAAATGTTGCGCTCGGAATCAAACTCTTCAATTACTCAGTCTCCTATAGGTTGGCAACAAATCTCACACTTTCTCACCTTGCTCCATGAACCCCCCAGTGGTATGTGTGTCTGCATCATCGTGTGTGTGCGGGTGTTAATGTGTGGGTGTGTGTACAAAATGGGTGTGTTGGAGTGCTCATCGTGAATGGCGTTCCCATAAAGCGACTCCACTCACACTCTCCTGTTATCCAGCAGTCTGTGGGTCTTCATGCATGCCGTCATTTTCTCTGAGTCACATCACCTGCTTCTGAATCTCTCTTTACTTACTGACCTCCAGGCTAACACCAGTTCTCTCTCTCTCTATCGCTCCCTCTCTCTCTCAAACGCCTGAAGGTACCACGTTCATTCTTCTCTCTCTCTCTATCTCTCTCTCTCTCTCTCTCTCTCTCTCTCTCTCTCTCTCTCTCTCTCTCTCTCTCTCTCTCTCTCTCTCTCTCTCTGTCTATCTATCTAAGAAGCAGCCAGTGGCTTTGTGCACCTTTTCTTTTTGCAGTGCCGCTGACAATCACTGGGTTTCTAAGCAATTTACTATTCCCACCTAAAGGCTATGCTGGGGAGAAATAGTTACTTATAGTAATATGGCTGGTGTTCTAAGCCACTGGAATTCATCATCAATTGTTTGGGGTGACCATAGATTCTTCTACTCTGGTAGAGATTAATTTGAGAGAAAAGTCAACTAATACAGTTGAAGTCAGAACTTTACATACACTTAGGTTGGAGTCATTAAAACTCGTTTTTCAACCACTCCACAAATTTCTTGTTAACAATCTATAGTTTTGGCAAGTCGGTTAGGACATCTACTTTGTGCATGACACAAGTCATTTTTCCAACAATTGTTTACAGACAGATTATTTAACTTTTAATTCACTGTATCACAATTCCAGTGGGTCAGAAGTTTATACACTAAGTTGACTGTGCCTTTAACTTCTTAGGGAGCGGTGGGGCGCTACTCCAGACACTACCCGGTGAAATGCAAGGCGCCAAATTCAAAATCCGAAAGTTGAATTATTAAACATGCATCAATATACAAGTGTTTCATAGTCATCAAAAGCTCTGCTTCTTGGCAATATCACAGCGTTGTCAGATTTCAAAAAGGCTTTACGGCGAAAGCACCACATTTGATTGTTTGAGGGTAGCACCTAACATATTTTTGCCATTACCATAAATTCATAAGCCTCCACGGTTCACAGAAAACACATTTCACAGCGAAAACAAATCAATTACCTTTTGAAGAACCTCTGCTGAGGGCTTCCCAAGTGTCCAACGAAGACAATCCATGGTTCTTTTGTTAGAAAAAGTAATGTATTATATCCATAAATCTCCGTTTGGTTGGCGCGTTATAATGAGAAAATATAGCATCGACTCCTCCATTGAAACGTGAAGAGAACTCGTTCAACTTATACCTATAAACTTGTCCAAGAACAATCAAACATAATTTATAAATGTATTCTTAGGAACACTTATGTATTAATAGTATAATATTTCAACCGGAATATAAACTGGGCGATAAGAAAGGAAAAAAACAAAGAACGTGCCAGCCGGGGGCGCGCATTTACTTCTATTGACATCTATGTGGACACTTCCTTATTCGTCTTCTTCTCTGCTCTAAAAGCATCTAAAAAGAATCAGAACACTTTCTCGAGACTGTTGACATCCAGAGGAAGCAATAGGTACTGCATTCATATGCCCTTATATGGGCATTTTCATAAGGGAGGGGTTCTAAATGAGGCAATGTGTCAAAACCACTTTTTCCAGGACAGAAATTCCTCGGGTTTTCGCCTGCCATATCCGTTCTGTTATACTCACAGACAAAATGTTAACACTTTTAGAAAATTCAGTGTGAAGTAAAAGTCCTATCAAATGGTACTAAATATGTGCATATCCTATTTTCTGGGCCTGAATGGGAGGCATTTTACTTTGGGCATGCCAGGTTCTCCAAAACGGTCACCTCAAGGACTACCTTCAAACTCAGTGCCTCTTTGCTTGACATAATGGGAAAATTCAGAAAACAGAAAACAAATTGTAGACCTCCACAAGTGTGGTTCATCCTTGGGAGCAATTTCCAAACGCCTGAAGGTATCACGTTCATCTGTACAAACAAAAGTACTCAAGTATAAACACCATGGGACCACGCTCAGGAAGGAGACGCGTTCTGTCTCCTAGAGATGAACGTACTTTGGTGCGAAAAGTGCAAAACAATCCCAGAACAACAGCAAAGGACCTTGTGAAGATGCTGGAGGAAACAGGTACGAAAGTATCTATATCCATAGTAAAACGAGTCCTATATCGACATAACCTGAAAGGCCGCTCAGCAAGGAAGCTCCAAAGCCGCCATAAAAAAGCCAGACTATGGTTTGCAACTGCACATGTGGACAAATATCGTACTTTTTGGAGAAATGTCCTCTGGTCTGATGAAACAAAAATACAACTGTATGGCCATAATGACCATTGTTATGTTTGGAGGAAAAAGGGGAAGCTTGCAAGCTGAAGAACACCATCCCCACTGTGAAGCATTGGGGTGGCAGCATCATGTTGTGGGTGTGCTTTGCTGCAGGGGGGACTGGTGCACTTCACAAAATAGATGGCATCATCAGGAGGGGAAATTATGTGGATATATTGAAGCAACATCTCAAGACATCAGTCAGGAAGTTAAAGCTTGGTCGCAAATGGGTCTTCCAAATGGACAATGACCCCAAGCATACTTCCAAAGTTGTGGCAAAATGGCTTAAGGACAACAAAGTCAAGGTATTGGAGAGGCCATCACAAAGCCCTGACCTCATCCTATAGAACATTTGTGGGCAGAACTGAAAAAGCGTGTGCGAGCAAGGAGGCCTACAAACCTGACTCAGTTACACCAGCTCTGTCAGGAGGAATGCGCCAAAATTTACCCAACTTACTGTGGAAAGCTTGTAGAAGGCTACCCAAAACGTTTGACCCAAGTTAAACAATTTTAAGGCAATGCTACCAAATACTAATTGAGTGTATGTAAACTTCTGACCCACTGGGAATGTGATGAAAGAAATAAAAGCTGAAATAAATCATTCTCTCTACTATTATTCTGACATTACACATTGGTAAAATAAAGTGGTGATCCTAACTGACCTAAGACAGGGAATTTTTACTAGGATTAAATGTCAGGAATTGTGAAAAACTGAGTTTAAATGTATTTGGCTTCTGACTTCAACTGTATATATCTTTACTTGGTTTTGTTTTGGGAGGTTGGGGTGATGGAGGCGTTTATTGATGTGCAGAGTGAGTCTGTTGTACTGTACATTAAGTACTCTGTCCATATGAATCTCTATCGGTTAAGAACGTCTTTTTCACAGCACTTCCTATTGGAACTGTTTGTTTTCAGTGAGTTTGCCAGTGTGGCTGAGTGATGTGAAACTGCATGTCCTTCATTCACACGTGTTTATTTGCACAATAGTCCAATCACAAATAGTATAAACAACAACCTGTATTCATTTCAAATGGTCTGCTGTTTCCAAAAGCAGGTACTCATCATACATTTACTCACTCCACTGAAATGAATTAGGTTCACCTTACTTATAATCAATCATACACCAACAACCATGCATATGTCTTACTGTATATTGTCATATTTTACCCCCCAGCCAAAGGCAGGACAAACATGGAGCTGCGAGAAAAGTTCATTCTCCCAGAGGGCACCACTCAGGTGATGGCAAGCTTCCGGTATAGAGGTCGTAGGTCGCGACCGTCGTCACGGGCTGCCTCTCCCAACAGGTCAAACTCTAGCCATAGCTGTCCGGCCCAGCATAATAACCCAGCCTTGCCCAGCACACCCAAGGTAAGAGACGCCCACAATCTGGGTAGCAGCTTTTGACTACATACTCCTTTTTCCACAGCAAATACATTTATTAACTTCACTGACAACAGAGGAAAATTGGCTAATGACTTGTATTTAATGACCATAGGAAGCTAGTTGTATTTTAACAATTTCTACAGAAATGGTGTGTGTTGGTTTGTCTGCCATTCCCCACATGCTCACAACCATATCTATGGTTTTTCATTTGTCTAGTTTATCATTTGTTTATATATGTTGTTTTTTGTTGTCTGATATATTTTGATCATTCCTTTCTTTTGTCATATCATAGCTCTTCATTTAGTCTACCTGTACTCCTTTTAGTTATTGCTGTCTCCATCTGAATCCCTGTGTTTGTGTGTTTGACTTGCCATTATTCCCCCAGACTCCCCAACACATAACTCGCAATTATGATAAACCCTGGCTGACAAACAGCAAACCCTCCACTCCTCTTAAATCATCAGACTCCTTTGAGAGCCAAGGTTCATCCTCTGAGGTATAGTGAATCAACAGGGTCTGGAACGCTCCAGAGCTCTGAACCTAACAACTGCTGCCTCCTACTATACCATCTAACTGAAATGTATAGTGTCTGAGCAAAAGGAAAAATGAAATAGTCGATTTTTACACTAATATCTACTTAGATAGCCCAACCCCTTCCCCTTGGCCCTAACTTCACAATAATTGAATATCTAAAGCATGGCCAACCAAATATTGGTAACGGCAGATATAGAAGACATTTTCTAAAGATCGACAACATTTTCATCCGTTCGACAGGAGTGGATCTTTTTCTTCTTTATCTTTCTTTATTGCTACAAATGATGATGGAAACTGTTTTTTGAATAAATGATGATTGCCAAATACTTTTGAAGGTATGTGGGGCACGTGATATCATCACATAGATATAAGTTCCACTCCACATTTAAAGATGCACTATGCAGAAATCGCTCCGCCATTTCCTGGTTGCTAAAATTCTATTAGTTCGCCTAATTTCAGTTTATGTCTCAAAATAAGCAAGTATATTGTAGAGAGTACTTTTACCATCTATACTTCGAAATATATTTTCCTTAACCAAAAATATTGTATTTTCAGTTGTTTGAAGCTAGTTTTACCATCCAATTATTTCAGAGTTTCACCATGGCACGGACTAGCCTAGGCAGCCGTGGCAATATGTTAGGCAAATGAGAATTATTAGAATGTGGCAAATTCAACTCACTTATTGCATTCTATCATGAAACCGATAGGTTGAAAGGCATACAGTTGTCGACAATTTAATGCACAATTTGCCTTTCTAATGTCGAAAAAAAATCACTGGACAAGTTAATGGAAACATAGCAATTGACGGTCAATCTAGTCAGCTATCTAAACCTTGTAGTAATCATGGTTAAATTACTGACCAGGCACCCAAGGCACGTGGCCAGGGGCCCTGACCTCCAGGGGGCCCTTGTTAGTCACTCTCACTCAGATATCACATCAACATGACAGAAGTACTTTACACCACTAGCCATGACTTATGTAAAATACTTTAAATTAAGTTTTTGTGTGTATCTGTACTTTACTATTGATATTTTTGACTACTTTTACTTCACTAGATTTCTAAACAAAACAATGTACTTTCTACTCCATATGTTATTCCTGACACCCAACAGTACTCGTTACATTTTGAATGCTTAGCAGGACAGGAAAATGGTCCAATTCATGCACTTATCAAGAGAACATCCCTGGTCATCCCTACTGTCTCTGATCTGGCAGACTCACTAAACACAAATGCTTCATTTGTAAATGATGTCTGAGTGTTGGAGTGTGCCCCTGGCTATCCATAAATAAATAAAAAACAAGAAAAAATATATATATATATGCAATTTGAAATGATTATACTTTTACTTTTTTAACTTAAGTATATTTTTGCAATTACATTTAATTTTGATACTTAAGTATATTTAAAACCAAATACTTTTACTCAAGTAGTATTTTACTGGGTGACTTTTACTTGAGTCATTTTCTATTAAGGAATTTTTACTTTTACTCAAGTATGACAAGTGGGTACTTTTTCCACCACTGGTAACTTTTCGAAATGTGTAGAACTGCAGGAAACGGGTATTAAATCTGCAAAATGTTCTCTCCGCCCCATGGGAAAATGAGTAGAATAGCAAGGAATTAGTTTCAAGACTGCTACATTTTCCCGCTGCCCCTTAGAAAAATGTGTAGATTTGCAGAAAATGTGTTTAAAACTGCAACATTTTCCCAAAACGTTATTAGCCTGATGAACATAGAATCTCGGGTGCAGTTTCTATGCTACAATGGTGAAATGTTTTATACATCTTTAATAATGGTAATCAGTATGTGTTGTTAGGTGTCAAGTTATATGGCTATGATCTGATTAATGTTCGAATTGTAATTTTATGATTACTTTCAAAAAAGCTTTTGTTTCAAGACTCTAAAAAGATATTGTTTTAACTTTTACATTTCTAAATAAATAACCAAGCCCAGAAATTTGACCACCCCTGATCTAAAGAGTCTGGATAGGTGTAAGCTGTGTAGTGGTGGAGCTTCCACCACTACACAATCCCCCAGAATTGAGAAGGCTTACGCCTTACAGATCTGCTAGCATCAAAGTGTTAAGGCCAAAGGGGAGTTGTAGGGAGCAAATTGTGATTGAAGGAAGTACATAAGCTGTATATTTGTTGTCTATTTTTTTATGCTTTAAAGTACTAACTGGTGATTGTTGTGGAACGTTCTCTCTGTTGTCAAAAACCTTCTCTAACTAACTCAAACTAAGAACTGACCCGCTGTTCTGTGTTGCATGTTGAACTGTTTATCTGTTAATCCACTGTACAGGTTCAGGTTGTTACTGAAATATCATACAGTACATCAACTTTTCATTCAACACAATAACCCCTTACATTGGATGTCCGTGAGATTTGATCAGATTTGATCAGAATGACACATTGCATAACATGCTAATTAGAGAAGAATTACCAGTGTTTGAAAGAGTCGATGTACTAGACTAGAGAATCAACTCAAACACAGTATCGTCTTCTTCTGTGATTTACCATTGCGTACCTAGATATTTTTTTGTAAACATAGAGAAAAATGCGAACAAATGCTCTGTCTTTTGCAGAGCACTCCGATACAGGGAAGCAAACTGCGGCTCCCTGGATACCTGTCAGGAAAAGGGTTCCAGTCGGGAGAAGAGCAGGGAACCCTGATCAATGCTGCTGTGATGAAAGCACGGGGACAGGCGATAGGGTTTGGTGAGTAGAGCATCCTTTTGAAAAGCAGTGACTGCTTTCTGCCTGCTAATGGGCTCTGCTGTTCTGCTCTGCTATTAGTTGCCAGTCGCTGTAACCAGACAATAACCGTACCGGAATCTTTTGTCCCCCAGAATCGAGAAGGTCTGGCAGCCGACCTGGAAGTAAAGCAGGCAGCCGAGGGAGCAGCCGGAGGGGAAGCGATGCTTCAGACCTCGACATCTCGGATATCGCATCGGTATGCTCCGACACATCGGAGACGGTGGGTGACACCAGTCGGGCTACACCCCGCTCGTCGTCACGTCAACACGGAGGCAAGCCCTCCAAAATCCCCACTCCTCAAAGAAGGTCGACCCCCAGCAAACTGGCCCAGACCTCCAAGAGATAGTCAGGGGCCTTGAGACAACCACAGGAGCCACGTTGGCCCAAAGTGACAAGAGAGACTGGCGTATGTGTTGATTATTTAAAGTCTTGTGAAGATGTAAAATATTCTGTTGAGATAGAAAAATTGTTTATTATTAAGTGAGAATGGAATGCCAATGGCCTTGTGTTTGTCTTAATGTATTTAATTTTATGTGAATAATGTCAAATTATTATTATTATTTTATTTTATTGACGCTAAACCTGAAGAGTTTAAAGAAACTGAAAAGAAGACCACATTGTATGGTCAACTAACAATTTTACACACTAATGAATGATAACACACAGCATTGTACTCATGAGCGAGTTACTGAATGTTCTGTATGCTGACATGCGTGTGACAGACGGCGCATCACGCTACCCTGTGGGACACCTCAATTATCTATTATCTATTTAAAGTGCAATGATGTACTGCCAAAATGCATTTAAAGGGCAATACAGTATACATGTAGCCTACCACATAGTAAACACTGCAAATAATTATGTTCTGACTGTTGAAGGCAAGTTCACGCAGAAATCCCTCAATATCCAGGCTTTAAAGTACTACACCTTACCTTAGGTAGTACTGTTTTGTTTGGTCAACTTACAGCGATGTGTGCCATTTTACCTTGAACATTGGCCTCCCCGGACCCTGAGTAGACATTCTTTAGTGCATTCGTCAGTGTATAGTTCATTTTGCTAGAGTGGAAAGGATCGCTGTTAACGTTTTGTAATAAATCTGCTAGCAGAAAGCTACCATGGGATACTGACATGGGTCACATACTTGTCTGTTTTTTTTTATATGATGTTATACATTATTGTTACAGTATAATGTATAGTTTCTGTAGATTGACCCAATAGGATGCAGCGGAGAGACAACGGGAGACAAAAGAAATCTAGCATCATATAGAAATGGGAAGTATTTCATAAAGTCCGGTGATGACTCGTTGTGTTATTATATAATATACAGGGAAAGGGAAAGGGGGATACCTAGTCAGTTGTACAATTGAATGCATTCAACTGAAATGTGTCTTCTGCATTTAACCCACTCAAGATCTTTGAATAGACAACTACAGTTGAGCAGGTGATACAGTTTCACCCCAGGAAATGTGGAAACTTGATCTGTATTGTTGCATTTCAACATGGCCTACCCGTGAGTTTCTTACAGATCATTCCTTCCAAATCTCTCAGATCATATAAACTTTTACCTCTTTCAAATTTAGGAGCTGTGTAAAAGCTGTGATAATGGTGCTCATTCCATAAATGTTAAGTTAGAGACAAGTTTGTCTCAATTATGGGCCTATAGCCTACAGGCAGCCCATACCATCTGTGGGTCAACATAAATGTAAACAAAGGAGCAGATCAATTGGTTATATTTAATTTGTTGAAATTAATAACAAAACATATACAGACTGTGCCTTTAATGCCATGGTGTGTGCCACAAAAAAAACATAAATTTGGATTCCGAGCCATGTGATCAGTGAAGGTCCACAAGCAGGGTATATTTGACAAATCCAACACTCATTTATTTTAGGCCACATGCCCAGGTTCAGTGCAGTGTCCTACGGGTTTTGGGTTAACGGTATTCCCAGCACCACCATTCTCTGTGCGGGGAACGTTTGCAGAGCGCTCCTCGCGCATGACTGCGACATACTACACGTTTCTACCAGTGGAAATCGGGACAGCAACTGACTGTCCTGGGAAGGCGGTCACATAACCAAAAATGTTTCACCTTTTAATTGATGAAAGTGTGATTATAAAAGTAGCCTAAAATAATGAAAATACGTATGTGAACTGTGACAAGTTAATATGCAAAGAAAAATGTACATATTTATTGCTGAATAATGATTAGGGAGGCTTCAGAGGAGATGACAGGTATAGGAAAGGATAGGCTACCATGCTCCTTGCAAATTCAATTCAGTCTATTTTATGCCATCCCAATCAATAATGCGTAAAAATATTTAGATTTTGCTTGTGCTCCTAACGTGTGTAAAAAAGGAAAGAAGAACTGGATGGTGGTCCTGAGCGTTCTCAGGACAACCAGTGTGTTTCAGCAGAGGAGACAGGCCTGTGGGAGAGTTCAGATCCCCAGGGGACTGAAGGTAGAGTGGAGCGCAAGGAAGGGTCAGGTCTTCCTGAGACCAGCCACTATCATTCTGAATGGTCCTTCTGTTTAAGGCATGTTTTGGCCTAGGGATGCCACTTTAAAATTGGTTATATCCTCACTGCGGGAACTGTAAAGGAACCGAAAGCAGTCCACATCGGGGCCTCTTTTTCAGGAATATGTGAGTGATCTTTACAATATTGTCTACATTCATATATAGGTATGTTTCGATTTTATTACAATTTAATTGAAATATGATGGTGGGTTTTGTGTGTACATCGATTTATTGTGGACAAGTATTACTGGCATTTAATTAAAATTGGATATCATGAAATTGTGGAGAGAAAAAAAAAATATATATATATATATATGAAAAAAGTTTAAAAAAAATGTGTAATTTGTCTGATTTAAGAGGAGACAAAGATAATAGCATCTGTCAATTCAGTAAAGTATATTCTACTGTACCGTTTTTGGATCTGGACAATGAATACGGTTTTATGGGAACAAAATGTCAAAAAATCTAATTAACTTGAGCCTACTTTTAGGACTAAATTAAATATCTCAATTCTATTCAATGGTTGAGATTTGAGCATATGTGAACATGATTTGATATTGTATGATTTGATTTGTTGGGATAATCTTCTTTTGACATAGTGAAGTTAATATATATATTTTTTTACGGTTCATTAATAATTATGTGACTCCTTCGGTACGGTTAGCTGTGACCAAGTTATTATAGGCACTTTTCTGGCCAATTGCCTGATTGGACTTGATTTAATATTATTATCGGCCATAATTTAATTCATTTTTATAGATTATTTTATGCTGATTTATAGACCTACATAAACCTGTAAAATATATGTCTGACATTATATTTTTGTGTTCATGTGTAATCAACATTTCTTCTAGAATGCTGTTATTTCTATTATTAATGGAGTAGGGTAATGTTATTTTATTGTTGAGTATTTTTTATTTGCATTTGATTACAATAGACCTAATCCTACCAATTTAGTAAAACAGTGCACTGTTCCTCACTATAGATAATCGGGGGAAATGGCTAACATTTAAATTATATTTCCTTGATTTTAGAGCTTTGCTTATTTTACTTTTGCAGGTGTTTATAATCCCTGGCACATCACATTTAGAAAATGCCAACCTTAAAAAAAATGCTGGTTTTCCCAGTGCTTCTAGCTTTCTTTGGATTGACCAAATGCCAGGAATTACCAAGTAAGTACCATAAAATGACTTTTGCTGTTTATTGAGGGTATAATAATACTGCTTGATTGATTTTCAGCTTTTCTCAAGACTGTGTCTGTTTTCTTTCTTTCCAATATTGGCAAAGTTGGATGGCGTGGGAATTTATGAACAGCGTTTCGTGCAATGCAATATCATTTGATCCTCTATTTCTGTATGACCAGCAAGTGGCAGCACTGGTACATAAAACCATAGCCTTCTCAGAAGAGCGCACATCCTTCCCCTCTTGAGTAGTTCCTGCAGTCAGTATTGGATTTTGGCTTAACAGAATGTATCACTACTAACCCCAACTGATGTCACTGTGAGGTCAAAAACATCCAGACTTCCAATTTTCTGAATGAAATGACACCCATAGAATTAGGAAATATGACACCCTTCAACTGTGGGAATGAGAGTCATGAGAGTCAACTGAATTAATGTTGTGCCAAGTGCAATGGCATTTTGTAGTGTGTAATCAAGTATACTGTTCTTTGTTAAAGTTACTGCAAATCAACACTGAACAAATAACTATTTCACAAAACATTAGATTGAAAAAGATGTTGTTGAATACCAGTAACATGAATACCAATAAGCATTGTTTGATTGATCATATTTTGCGACAAATCACTTTTTGATTTATTCACCTGCCCAGTCCTTCCACATGCCCACTGCCACTGTACTGTTCAATCTACTTTGTGACTTTTTAAAATTATGTGTTTTATATCTAAAAATGCATCCAGATCCTCATCATTCACTGCCTTACATTAACCCTTCAACACTATGAACATGACATTGGTGAAAAACGGAGCTGCATTTTTTTACTCTGAGGTTATGACATGCTAGAGGAGTTCCGTGTATCTAAGTCCAGAGGGGTGAGGAAAGTAGACGGATCTGAACCTGATTCAGTGGCCTACCGTGTGAACCCTGCCATCCACCTACGAAAAACAATGAGGTACTGTCTGCATGCACATTTGAAGCCCAATTGATTAGTGTAGAATGGAATTTGTGAGGTTTCAAATAAATATATGTCAAGATGTACAGTTGATTCTCAGAGGATAACACAGGAAAACACTTATTTCCGAAGTGGTCCTGAGTAGAATTTTCCTGATATACAAACTTAACACACATAGTTAAAATAATTACATAATTAAAAAGCCACAAATGTACAGATAAAATTAATAAAACAAAGTGTAAGGGTAGGGCACAACATTGTTCCAACTTTAGAAACATGTTGTTATAGAATAGATATGCCTCACTGACATGTAGAGTAAGTCATCATGTTAGCTTTATTTATAGTATTTCCAGTATGTTGCATCCTCCTGAACGAGACCCAGAGCCCAAACTTTATTGTCATTCCTCCTCACTGACGGTGAATAATTATGTTTATCTTAAGGTTTCCTACTTTCCTCCCATGTGAGCTAGTCAACATGAGCTAGGACCATGCACCCAAATGAGAGATTAATAGCGGCGTGTATTGTATGAGCTACGTTTATTCTCTGCTCCTTTGCCAATGGGGTTTCCACGTTTTTTCCACTCAGTGTAATTATGCCCACTTCCAAACAACAGATTTGATTTCCTCTCCTGCATGGAAACCTACAAATGTTCCTTTGCTTCATCACTTGGTGTTCACCAATGGACAGTTGGTTGAACACCACTGGAATTTCATTCAGTCCTCACAATGGATGAATCTAGTAATTGACTCGTTTGTTGATTAGCATAAGGATGTGTTGTTGGTCAAAATGCATTATGAGTAGTTATAGTGTATCAGCCTATCATCCAGGGTTTCCTTTGGAAATAAAGACGTCATCATTAAATTGGAATAGGGGAGGGCTTTCCCCAGCCATCCTCAAACCCTCATTGAAACTTTCTTGGCATAGATATGCTACACACAGATTTATGTTGTCTACTCATTGCTAGGAGGCGTTGAACATCAGTAGTTCATTTATTTGTTGGGTCTTTTCCCTCTGTATGTTGTGGCCAGCAAAGCTGTCCTCAATGAACTTTCAATGCCTGTATGTATGTGTATGTCTGTTTATGTATATATATTAGCAAAAAAATATATGGGGGATTGGAAGTGATGCAGACAATTACATTGATGGAAGCTACAATCTATCTGCAATATTTAATCTGATGTACTCACATTTTATTTTACAAAAATGTAAAATGTTCAATGCCTGACAACTAAGAGATGTTTATATTGAGTAGCAGAAGTGTGTTACTATAAATTAAATACAAATCATGGAAACAAAGAATGATGTGAAATGTCAAAGTACAGCATCAAAAAGGCAACAGGAGTAATTTGCCTTGACAGGAAGCCACAGAGGGAGAGAAGAGGCTGTATACAATTAGGTTGTGCAACAGGCCTGCTGTGATTGAAAACATTAATGGTAGATTAAGTTTCAGTTTCAGAGTTTCCAACTAGTTTCCAACTAGGGGGGTTTTGAAACCAAAAGCAGAGGTTTAAAAGCAGTGGGAAAAGCTATCAAATGTTAAGCCTGTGCAACACTTTTATTCTAAATACAATTGCACTACAAATACAAGTGCTTGTTCTACATGAAAATAGTAGGTTTTGAACTATGTTCAGTGTCTCCTAATACTCCATGATTGTCGTGCAACAGTGATGTGTACCCCGACGGCCTGCCCTCCGACTACTCCATCATTGCCACATTTAAGGTGACGAAGGACGCCGCCAAGAGGTCCTGGAACTTGTGGCAGGTCAGCGACACTGATGGACGTGAACAGGTGGGCCTCCGTTTCCAGGGCGACACACGCTCTCTGGACTTCTTCTACACCAGCCCCCGTGGCACCCAAATGCTGCGCACATTCCACCGGGTGGAAAAGCTGTTTGACGGCGAGTGGCACAAGCTGGCGCTGCAGGTCATGGGCGATAAGGTCAAGTTGCTGGTGGATTGCGAGGAGGTGAGCGTGGAGCCCATCGACAATCCCAGACCCATCATCCACCAAGGTTACACCTCCATTGTAAAGAGGGCTGTGGGAGACCGCTCCGCCTCAGTAAGTTCTGTGCTGTTCAGACCAAATCATGCTGGGTTGCCTACAGTATTTTGCAGTTGTAGTCAACATTGATGAAGGCAGCACAGTCAATTCAGTGTTCATATGAACACTGACCATAATATCTTGTGTCCTGGTACTGTAGGTAGACCTCCAGCAGATGGATGTGTCCTGTGATCCAGAGAAGGCTTACTCAGAGGACTGCTGTGAGCTCTCCAGTGTGGTGAGTTGGATGCGACTGTCATCGTGTTCATGTTCCTCACTGAGAGATACGTACAGTACAGTATGTCTTTTAATCTAGCCTGTACTCTCATTGTCTCCCATAGAAGTGACTACGTTCTCCTCCCAAATGTGTGCTGTGTGTTTGTGTGGTGTCTCTAGGGAGTAGGGAACTAGAATTAGTTCTGTCCCTACAGATGAACTAATCAAGTTCTATTCTATTCAGTGTGGAGGGTATGCTGAAATTGGACTGACAGCAGGAAGGGCCACCTGTACGTGTATGCCCGGACAGCCTGGCAACCAGGGTCCCCCAGGACCAAAGGTGACTACTAGGCTAATTACAGTTCCCATTACAGCACCACTGCTTTGAATCATGAGCTGAGAGCCATTAGCCTGGCAGGCCAGTCTCTGTGTTCGGTCATTGGCAATGATAGGTAAAAGAGTTGCCTACAGCACATACAGGATGAGACCAACTTGGCTTGCTTGTGGTCCAGGCTAATGGTAACTACTACCACTGTAATTCTCCATCTGCAGGGTCACAGAGGTCTCCCAGGCAACACAGGAGAGCCAGGAAGACTAGGCAACTGGGTAAGGACATTTTCTCATTATAGTTCTCACTACAGTGTTGAGTTGAACTGTGTTTGGTGAGGGTCAACAACTTGATGAGCGGTAATTGTCACTCAGAATGTATGCTCTCTGTTGGTCTTTGTAGATTTTACAGTATGCAGACATTAGGCTGTAGGCCCCGGATTGACTGAGAAGGTTTCTACAGTGAGTTAAATAGAACAACCCCTTGTGGAAGTTGTGGAAAAGGGCAATGGAAGCATAACTGAGAAACGGTATGATGGAAACAGGAGCAGAAGCAGGGCCGCCTAGAAATGGTAAACACCCCTTCCACTCACGTTGGGACTACTGAAGGCCGTATGCATCTGTCCCTGGGGAGCACCGCACGAGAATGGATGTGAAGTGGTAATAGAAGGGCAGAGTGCTGGAAGATCCATGTTTCAATACCAGGCTTATCTGCTATGGAAGGGAAATGGTTTAGATCAATACGGCGAAGGATCGTAGACTGTCTGGTTTCACGTTAACATTAGGAGATGCTTAATAGAACACTTAATGGATTGAATCTGAATGTGTTGAATCCCACGCACAGCGAAAGCAGACAGTTGCGTAGTATTATTGCAAATGGCTAATAATGAATGTCGTGTTACTTGCTACAGTAGGTTGCTATGTTTTATACGTATTAATCATTGTTTCATAATTGTTTTAATCGTAGTCATCAACATCATACTACTGCCCTTCATTTACTTAGCACTCAGGAAGAATGCTTTGTCATTGTCAGAGGACGGGAGAGAGTTGAGAACAGAACGCCTCTTAAAGTACAATAGAGAGCCATCCATCGCAGAGCAGAGGACAAAATGTTTATTAAGCAGATTAATGAAAGGACATGGCATACTCAGGATTGCATCAGGATTAAATTACATGTTTGACTATGCAAACATAATCCTACTTGTAGGCTTTAGGCGGTAGACATGATTATTTCCATTTAGACTGAGTTATGACTAATTTACCTCTTTGATGTAGCTCCAGTTCTCAGTGATATGCTGGAGTTAAAATGCTTAATGTCTTTTAAACACAACCCAGAGAACCGAGAACATGTGCCCAATAGTGTGCAAGGCTGGCAGTGGGTCTTCAAAGACAGAGGACGAGTTGTTGGCTTGGCATTTAACATGCCCTTTAGTCTGGAGAGACTGGGCGAAAATGGGCCATATATTCCGCACATTACACACACGCATGCACACACACACACACACACACACACACACACACACACACACACACACACACACACACACACACACACACACACACACACACACACACACACACACACACACACACACACACACACACACACACGCTCTCACATACACACAGGCTCTCTCTCACACACAGACACAACTACGCTGGGTACTCACTCAAAGACAGGCGAATGAGGGGGACATACTGTTTCTGGAGCTCAGTTGGGGGCCAACATCTGTCTTCTGTGACTCAGTGGAACCCTCACCCCCTGCCAATATGTAAGTCACAGAGCACGACCATGTTTACAGCCACCCCCGCTGACGTCTAAGGAGGGCATTCCCTGGCTCCAATATACGAACTGACCATACCGGTGGGTGGGTGGTCCTTCCATTAGTAAAGTTGTAAAGTTCACGGTCATGCTTCTAGATAAAGCGTTTAGCGTCTCCAAGGTTAGCCTCTTAGCAGCTGACTGTGCATGGTGTGGTCTGAAGTGAGATGGTTAATAAACTGGTGCCATGGAATAGAGGACTGTTGGTCTTGATCAAAGGTGTTGGTTGACTAAGTAGAATAACCCCAATTCAAAGGCCAAAACAGTGTCTTATATGAGTGAGGATATGGGCATCTGTGTGGAAACACTTACAGAATAAGTTGTTAAATTTTCCCTTAGCTATGACACATCTTTCCTCGGGTCATAAATTGTGGCCTCCACTGTGTTAACACTAACTCCATGTTTCAGGGGTCAGCCTATGTCGCACTACTTAGATCTTCGGTCTAAAGGAAATATTTAACACATCATTATAGTCATCATGTACTACTAGAAACCCCTAATAGCCCATGTTCAGATTTCATCCTTCTGTAAACATCTACTCCTCCAAGGAAATGTTATGGTTATTATGATAACTTCAAGTGTTTGGATTGATATTGTATATTCCATTCAAAGGCCACAATGAAATGCACATAACTTACTGTCATGCCCACACACTTGACAGATTTGGAAACTCCAATGTGTTGCTCCGATGTCTGGTCTGTCTTATACAATCAGTCAGAGCCACATTCCACTGGCCAAGACTACTGTATAACAGTCACCATGGACGGCTGTGATACACCGCTCTACAGTAGTTCATTCATGACATAATTGATTATTTCACATCTAATTACTGTAAGTTCAGGCATATGATTTTGCATGCCTAAGCGGGGTTCTGCATGAACACTGTGCAAAACAGAAAAAAAGGAAAGTCCCAGAGGTGAGCTTGTGTGTTCTGCATGACACAAGTGCACATTTCACTAGAATTACATACACTATATGTACAAAAGTATGTGGACACCCCTTCAAATTAGTGGATGAGCTATTTCAGCCACACTCATTGCTGACAGGTGTATAACATCGAGCACACAGCCATTCAATCTCCATAGACACACATTGGGAGTAGAATGACCTTACTGAAGAGCTCAGTGAATTTCATTGAATGGCATCTTTCCAACAAGCCAGTTCGTCAAATTTCTGCCCTGTTAGAGCTGCCCCGGACAACTGTAAGTGCTGTTATTGTGAAGTAGAAACGTCTAGGAGCAACAACGGCTCAGCAGCGAAGTGGTACTGTAGGCCACACAAGCTCACAGAATGGGACCGCCGAGTGCTGAAAAATCGTCTGTCCTCGGTTGCAAATGGAGAACGGG
Source organism: Brachymystax lenok tsinlingensis (assembly GCA_030435695.1). NCBI lineage: Eukaryota > Metazoa > Chordata > Actinopteri > Salmoniformes > Salmonidae > Brachymystax > Brachymystax lenok. Next base: position 59,097,658 of record CM059780.1, read on the forward strand.
ACCACCTATCTGTCCTCGGTTGCAACTCTCACTACCAAGTTCCAAACTGCCTCTGGCAGCAAAGTCAGCACAAGAACTGTTCGTTGGGAGCTTCATGAAATGGGTGTCCATGGTCGAGCAGCCGCACACAAGCCTAAGATCACCATGCGCAATGCCAAATGTCGGCTAGAGTGGTGTAAAGCACGTCGCCATTGGACTCTGGAGCAGTGGAAACTCGTTCTCGGGAGTGATGAATCACGCTTCATCAATCTGGGTTTGGCAGATGCCAGGAGAATGCTACCTGCCTCAATGCATAGTGCCAACTATAAAGTTTGGTGGAGGAGGAATAATGGTCTGGGGCTGTTTTTCATGGCTCGGGCTAGGCCCCTTAGTTCCAGTGAAGGGAAATCTTAAAGCATACAATAACATTCTAAACGATTATGTGCTTCCAACTTTGTGGCAACAGTTTGGGGAAGGCCCTTTCCTGTTTCAGCATGACAAGTCCCCCATGCACAAAGTGAGGTCCATACAGAAATTAATTTTGTCGAGATCGGTGTGGAAGAACTTGACTAGCCTGCACAGAGCCCTGACCTCAACTCCATCAAACACCTTTGGGATGAATTGGAACGCCGACTGTGAGCCAGGCCTAATCGCCGAACATCAGTGCCCGACCTCACTAATGCGCTTGTGGCTGAATGGAAGCAAGTCCCCGCAGCCATGTTACAACATCTAGTGGAGGCTGTTATAGCAACAAAGGGTAGACCAACTCCATATTAATGCCTATAATTTTGGAATGAGATGTTCGACAAGCAGGTGTCCACATACTTTTGGTCATGTAGTGTATCTAGCATAATCTGGTTTTCCACCTGCTTGCTATACAGCTCACATAATCTTTCTTCCCCTAGTCTGCTTTGTAATTCATTTTAAACATTTTTTCTGCTGCAGGGAGGTATGGGACAGACAGGTGACTATGGCCATGTTGGAGAGCCAGGCCCTAAGGTAAGACCCTCAGAGGTCAACACCTTTGTTTCAATGTTTGTTTGTGTTTTAAAAATTCATAAAATGTGTATAACAACAACCTGTCTCCCTCAGGGCATTGAAGGAATCAAAGGAAACAAGGGGATGAGAGGACTTCATGGCCTTGATGTAATCCACCATCAAACACAGAGGTCCCAAAGGTCTGAGGTCCCAAAGGTCTGAAGGGATTACAAGGCGCCGGGGGCTTCAAGGTAGGTTGCGTTGTGGTTCGTCATGGAGCATGTGGTCTCTTCAAATCCCCTAGGCTTCCATTTGGCCTGCCAACCCAGCATATGCAGATTGCAAAGTCATATATATATATATATATATATACACAGTGGGGCAAAAAAAGTATTTAGTCAGCCACCAATTGTGCAAGTTCTCCAACTTAAAAAGATGAGAGAGGCCTGTAATTTTCATCATAAGTACACTTCAACTATGACAGACGAAATGAGAAAAAGAAATCCAGAAAATCACATTGTAGGATTTTTAATTTATTTATTTGCAAATTATGGTGGAAAATAAGTATTTGGTCAATAACAAAAGTTTATCTCAATACTTTGTTATATACCCTTTGTTGGCAATGACAGAGGTCAAACGTTTTCTGTAAGTCTTCACAAGGTTTTCACACACTGTTGCTGGTATTTTGGCCCATTCCTCCATGCAGATCTCCTCTAGAGCAGTGATGTTTTGGGGCTGTCGCTGGGCAACACGGACTTTCAACTCCCTCCAAAGATTTTCTATGGGGTTGAGATCTGGAGACTGGCTAGGCCACTCCAGGACCTTGAAATGCTTCTTACGAAGCCACTCCTTCGGTTGCCGGGCGGTGTGTTTGGGATCATTGTCATGCTGAAAGACCCAGCCACATTTCATCTTCAATGCCCTTGCTGATGGAAGGAGGTTTTCACTCAAAATCTCACGATACATGGCCCCATTCATTCTTTCCTTTACACGGATCAGTCGTCCTGGTCCATTTGCAGAAAAACAGCCCCAAAGCATGATGTTTCCACCCCCATGCTTCACAGTAGGTATGGTGTTCTTTGGATGCAACTCAGCATTCTTTGTCCTCCAAACACGACGAGTTGAGTTTTTACCAAAAAGTTATATTTTGGTTTCATCTGACCATATGACATGCTCTCTAGCAAACTTCAGACGGGCCTGAACATGTACTGGCTTAAGCAGGGGGACACGTCTGGCACTGCATGATTTGAGTCCCTGGCGGCGTAGTGTGTTACTGATGGTAGGCTTTGTTACTTTGGTCCCAGCTCTCTGCAGGTCATTCACTAGGTCCCCGTGTGGTTCTGGGATTTTTGCTCACCGTTCTTGTGATCATTTTGACCCCACGGGTGAGATCTTGCGTGGAGCCCCAGATCGAGGAAGATTATCAGTGGTCTTGTATGTCTTCCATTTCCTAATAATTGCTCCCACAGTTGATTTCTTCAAACCAAGCTGCTTACCTATTGCAGATTCAGTCTTCCCAACCTGGTGCAGGTCTACAATTTTGTTTCTGGTGTCCTTTGACAGCTCTTTGGTCTTGGCCATAGTGGAGTTTGGAGTGTGACTGTTTGAGGTTGTGGACAGGTGTCTTTTATACTGATAACAAGTTCAAACAGGTGCCATTAATACAGGTAACGAGTGGAGGACAGAGGAGCCTCTTAAAGAAGAAGTTACAGGTCTGAGAGCCAGAAATCTTGCTTGTTTGTATGTGACCAAATACTTATTTTCCACCATAATTTGCAAATAAATTCATTAAAAATCCTACAATGTGATTTTCTGGATTTTTTTTCCTCATTTTGTCTGTCATAGTTGAAGTGTACCTATGATGAAAATTACAGGCCTCTCTCATCTTTTTAAGTGAGAGAACTTGCACAATTGGTGGCTGACTAAATACTTTTTTGCCCCACTGTATATATATAATAACTATGGCTCCGAGCATATGTAGTCATTTTGAAAAGTAACAAATGTGCTACTTTTAATGAGTGTGTTGTTTTCCTGAGTGTCGTGCTTGTACTATGTAATAGAAGATTTAGAGGGTCTCATATTGACATTGATGATTACAGGGAACTCGGGGGTCACCTGGAGAGCTGGGTGAGACCGGAGAACAAGGAGGAACTGTAAGTTTTTCTAAAGATGGGAGACACATATTGCAGTATTGTCATTGGTTTTATCATCATTGACTAACTTGTCTGTCTTCTTGAAGGGAGATCCAGGTCCACTTGGATATGAAGGAATTCCAGGATATACAGGAGTGAAGGTGAATATCATTTAATCCACCAGACAGTCTTATTTCTCCATGTTCTCTCCTACAAATTATTTAATTTTCAATAACGTTGTATGCTTTTATTCTTGTTTGTAGGGAGAAGAAGGGCCCTCCGGTGTTGAAGGACCGGTTGGGGCACAGGGAAAGCAGGTATGTTGAGGGGCCACACAGTCAACCCCACTTGTTATGATAATCATAGCCACGGGAAGTAGGGGTGCTGCAGCACCCCCTGATTAATCAGATAATAATACTTTTTTTTAAATTTCTTTTTAATAATAATAATGCTGAAAAAAAAAAATCTACATAAAAGTTGGGGCCTTTACTTGTCACCGATATATTAGTCTGTAGCGCATGCACAAACAAAAAATCAGCACAAACAACATTAGTACCTCTGGCCAGGTTTGGGAATAGTCTTGACTCAACAAATTGAGTTAGTTGCGGTAGCACTTTTAGCCCTAGTGATTTCCTAGTGGGAGGACTATCTGTAGGTCAGCTAACAAGGCAGTGAGGATGTTTACTGGAAATACTGTCCATCAAATTCCACTGTAGATTAAGAAGTCCTTAGTGACATATTAAAACATCTCCAGTCACAACAAACAGGAACAAATTGTGTAAATGTACAGTATGTACATACAGTACATTCAGAAAGTATTTAGACCCCTTGACTTTGTCCACATTTTGTTACATGACAGCCTTATTGTAAAATCTATGAAATTGTTTTTTTCTCTTATCAATGTACACACAATACCCCTTAAATTAATCACAATGCAAAAACAGGTTTTTATACATTTTTGCAAATGTATAAAAAATAAAGAACGGAAATATCACATTTACACAAGTATTCAGACCCTTTACTCAGTACTTTGTTGAAGAACCTTTGGCAGTAATTACAGCCTCAAGCTTGGCACACCTGTATTTGGGGAGTTTCTCCCATTCTTCCCTCCCATTCTTCTCAAGCTCTGTCAGGTTGGATGGGGAGCATCCCGGCACAGTTATTTTCAGGTCTCTCCAGAGATGTTCGATTGGGTTCAAGTCCGGGCTCTGGTTGGGCCACTCAAGGACATTCAGAAACTTGTCCTCGAAGCCACTCCTGCATTGTCTTGGCTGTGTGCTTAAAGGTCGTCGTCCTGTTGGAAGGTGAACATTTACCTCAGTCTGGGGTCCTGAGCGCTCTGGAGCAATTTTTCATCAAGGATCTCTCTGTACTTTGCTTCGTTCATTTTTCCCTCGCTCCTGACTAGTCTCCCAGTCCCTGCCGCTGAAAAACATCCTCACAGCATGATGCTGCCACCACCATGCTTCACCATAGGGATGATGCCAGGTTTCCTCCAGATGTGATACTTGGCATTCAGGCCAAATAGTTCAATCTTGGTTTCATCAGACCAGAGAATCTTGTTTCTCATGGTCTGAGAGTCCTTTACGTGCCTTTTTGGCATACTCCAAGCAGTCTGTCATGTGCCTTTTACTGAGGAGTGCCTTCTGGCTGGCCACTCTACCATAAAGGCCTGATTGGTGGAGTGCTACAGAGATGTTTGTCCTTCTGGAAGGTTCTCCCATCTCCACAGAGGAGCTCTATCATAGTGACCATTGGGTTCTTGGTCGACTCTCTGACCAAGGCCCTTCTCCCCCGATTGCTCAGTTTGGCCGGGCAGCCAGCTCTAGGAAGAGTCTTGGTGGTTCCAAACCTCTTCCATTTAAGAATGATGGAGGCCACTGTGTGGACAACGGACAATTCCATTGACCCCATGGCTTGTGGGATCAACTGTGGGATCTTATATAGAGAGATGTGTGCCTTTCCAAATCATGTCCAATCAATTTAATTTACAGGTGGACTCCAATCAAGTTGTAGAAACATTTCAAGGATGATCAATGGAAACAGGATTCACCAGAGCTCAAATTTGAGTATCATAGCAAAGGGTCTGAATAGTTATGTAAATAAGGTAATTCTGTTTTAAAATTTTTATAAACATGCAAAAGTTTCGACAAACTTGCTTTTGCTTTGTCATTATGGGGTATTGTGTGTAGATTGATGAGGACATGTTTTATTTAATCCATTTTAGATTAAGGCTGTAACTTAACAAAATGTGGAAAAGGGAAGGGTCTGAATACTTTCCGAATCCACTGTACATATCTATCGCAAATACCTTGTACCCCTTCACAATGATCTGGTACTGGTCCTCCCTGTATATAGCTTTATTATTGTGTATTTTATTCCACTTAGGTTACTTTTTTATTTTTTCCCTCTGTAATGTCTACTCCCGTTGTATTCGGCGCATGTGACAAATAACATTTTATTTGAATTGAACTTAAAGTTGGTCTCATTTCAGTGAAACAGAATAAATAAACAGAATAAATGAAGCCAAAGAGGTTTTACATTGGTAAAAATAAAATCATCCCACATGTGGTTTGTCTTGACGTTGCTGTTGATGTCTTGACAGGGTGTTGTAGGTGATCCTGGAGAGACCGGAGCTACTGGGGAAAAGGGCAAACCTGTACGTATGTCATATCATCACGTCTCTCATTTCTAAACATGCAAACAGTTCCTCCGCTTTACATTATTCACCAACAACAATAATATATATTTACAAGCATATGCAGTAGAACTAGAAATGGACATGTTGCTATATCAAATGAAATGACATATATCAGTGATACCAACAGTCTCATTATTCAACTTGTTTGTCAACACCAGGGTACCCAAGGAGCAGAAGGAAGATATGGCACCATTGGACAAAAGGTGAGTTATTCCAACTAAAATGTATGTTTAACCTCAGAGATGAGCAAGCATTGGCAAACCTTTAGTAACACTAATAACAACATATCTCTACAGGGCATTATTGGAGATCCTGGTTTGCCCGGGAGAGATGGTGACATAGGAGTAGAGGTAGGTTCACAGTGTTTTATCATCCATGTTGCTGTTTACAGGAATGCTTTGATCTTGTGTACCATGTATTTTTAGGACATCAGCAACATGTCGAATACCCCTCATGAGACATGATGAGCCGGGGAGTGTGCACCATATCTATTGTCTGTATCTGATCTGTTCTATTATCTATCCGTTCTCAAGGCTTATCAAGGACCACAGGGCCCAGAGGGCAGAAACGGCCAATTCGGAATAATGGTAACAGAACTAGATAATAAAACAAAAACATTTTATTTTTCATTAGTTAGATTCATATATGTTAATAAAGGTGTGTGGTTTTACCCTAAACAGGGGGAGAAAGGAATGCTGGGGCCGGCAGGGGAGATGGGGCCTCAAGGCCAAACTGTAAGTACAGTTGTCTTTCACATCTTTCCAAAGGCTAGGCCCAATATAGTGTATAAGAGGTCATACAAGAAGTTTTGTAGGGATTCTTATGTTGATGATTTAAATAATATTTCCTGGTCTGTGGTGTGTAATGAGGAGCAACCAGATGCTGCACTTGACACATTTATGAAATTGCTTATTCCAGTTACTAATAAGCATGCACCCATTAAGAAAATGACGGTAAAAGCGGTTAAATCCCCGTGGATTGAGGAGGAATTCAAAAATGTTATGTTTGAGAGGGATGGGCAAAAGGGATGGCAAATAAGTCTGGCAGCACAACCAATTGGCAAACATACTGCAAATTGATAAATCATGTGACTAAACTGAATAAAATTAAGAAGAAACTATACTATGAAACAAAGATAAATTATATAAAGAATGACAGTAAAAAGCTTTGGAGCACCTTAAATGAAATGTTGTCTAAAAAGGCAAACTCAGCTCCATCATTCAATGAACCACTTTAATGATTTTTTTCATTGGCAAGATCAGCAAACGTAGGCATGACATGCCAGCAACAAACGCTGACACTACACATCCAAGTATATCTGACCGAATTATGAAAGACAAGCATTGTAATTTTGAATTCCGTAAAGTGAAAGTGGAAGAGGTGAAAAAATGATTGTTGTCTATCAGCAAAGACAAACCACCGGGGTCTGACAACTTGGATGTCAGACCCTGCCACTCTTATTTTCCATATCTTCAATTCAAGCCTACTAGAAGGTGTGCGCCCTCAGGCCTGGAGGGAAGCAAAAGTCAATCTGCTATCTAAGCCCCCTTTACTGGCTCAAATAGCTGACCTTCAACCTTCAACCAAAATGTGTCTTCCGCATTTAACCCAACCCCTCTGAATCAGAGTGGTGCGGGGGGCTGCCTTAATCGACATCCACGTCTTTGGCGCCCGGGGAACAGTGGGTTAACTGCCTTGTTCAGGGGCAGAACAACAGATTTTTACCTTGCCAGCTCGGGGATTTGAACTTGCAACCCTCCGGTTACAAGTCCAAAGCTCTAACCACTAGGCTACCTGCCGCCCCACCTTAGTAAACTTCTGGAAAAAACTGTGTTTGACCAGATAGAATGCTATTTTATAGTAAACAAGTTGACTTTCAGCACACTTATAGGGAAGGACATTCAACAAGCACAGCACTTACACAAATTACTGATTATTGGTTGAAAGAAATTGATGATAAAAATATTGTGGGGTCTGGCTTTTGACATTGTCGATCATAGTCTGCTGCTGGAAAAACGTGTGTGTTAGGCCTTTACACCCCCTTCTATATTGTGGATAAAGAGTTACCTGTCTAGAGAGTGTTTGTTTATTTTGAGAGTGTTTGTTTATTTTGTTTAACCTTTATTTAACTAGGCAAGTCAGTTAAGAACAAATTCTTATTTACAATGACGGCCTACCCCGGCCAAACCCTAACCCAGATGACGCTGGGCCAATTGTGCGCCGCCCTATGGGACTCCCAATCACAGCCGGTTGTGGTACAGCCTGGAATCAAACCAGGATCTGTAGTGATGCCTCTAGCACTGAAATGCAGTGCCTTAGACCACTGCGCCACTCGGGAACCCCGTTAACTACTTAGGGATCAGCAGCAGTGGTGTCGGTTTTGGAGAGTCTGGCGTGCCCAAAGTAAAATGCCTGCCACTCAGGCCCAGAAACTAGGATATGCACATAATTAGTACTATTGGTTAAAATAATTTTTGTGAGTATGACAGAACTGATATAGCAGGCGAAAACCCGAGGAATATCTATCAGGATTTGCAGTTTCTTTTTTAGTTGACCTTTTTCTCCTGTCTGCTTATTGGATTCAATGTTATGGAGGACTGAGACTGCAGTACCTATGGCTTCCACTGGATGTCAACAGTCTTTAGACAGGGTTTGATGACGTTAGGTTGAATTAGAAGCGAATAGAAGAAGAACTTAGACATGGACACCGGAACTCAATAGAATGACATGCGCGTTCACGGTCTCGCACGCTCTGTGTTTTTTCCTTTCCTATCGTTCACATTATCATCCGGTTGAAATATTATAGTAAATATACATAAAAGGATACCTAAGGATACATTAAAAATGATGTTTGATTTGTTTGGAGAAAGGTGATCGGTATAATTTGAACACGTTCTCTTCACGGGTCAATGGGCGACTCGACGGTGGATTTTCTGAACATAACGTGCCAACCAAACTGAGATTTATGGATATAATAAATGACTTTTTCTAACAAAAGAACCATTGGATGTCTTCGTTGGACACTTGGGAAGCCCTCAGCAGAAGTTATTCGAAAGGTAAGTGATTTGTTTTAGCTCTTATATGGGTTTTGTGTGACCCGCGCTGGATATGAATTTACGCTAATGTTGAAAATATGAGAGGTGCTATCCTCAAACAATCAAATGTTATGCTTTCGCCGTAAAGCCTTTTTGAAATCTGACAACGCTGTGATATTGCCAAGAATCAGAGCTTTTGATGACTATGCAACACTTGTATATTGATGAATATTTAATAATTCAACTTTTGGATTTTGAATTTGGCGCCTTACATTTCACCGGGTAGCGCCAGCGCCCCAGCGCTCCTTAATTATCCCCAACATAATCCAGGTAGAATCAGGAATTCCCCAGGGCAGCTGTCTAGGCCCCTTACTTTTTTCAATCTTTACTAACGACATGCCACTGGCTTTGAGTAAAGCCAGTATGTTATTGCAAGATCGAATCCCCGAGCTGACAAGGTAAAAATCTGTCGTTCTGCCCCTGAACAAGGCAGTTAATCCGCTGTTCCTAGGCCGTCATTGAAAATAAGAACTGACTTGCCTAGTTAAATAAAGGTAAAATAAAAAAGAAATTGTATGCGGATGACTCAACACTATACACGTTAGTTACTACAGCGACTGAAATAACTGCAACACTTAACAAAGAGCTGCAGTTAGTTTCAGAATGGGTGGCAAGGAATAAGTTAGTCCTAAATATTTAAAAAACTAAAAGCATGGTATTTGGGACAATGCCTCAAAAACCTAAACTATATCTTGTAATGAATAATGTGGAAATTTAGCAAGTTGAGGTGACTAAACTGCTTGGAGTAACCCTGGATTGTAAACTGTCATGGTCAAAACAACAGTAGCGAAGATGGGGAGAAGTCTGTCCATAATAAAGCACTGTTCTGCCTTCTTAACAGCACTATCAACAAAGCAGGTCCTACAGGTCCTAGTTTTGTCGCACATGGACTACTGTTCAGTCGTGTGGTCAGGTGCCAGAAAGAGGGACTTAGGAAAATTGCAATTGGCTCAGAACAGGGCAGCATGGCTGGCCCTTCTTGGATGTACACAGAGAGCTAACATTAATAATAAGCATGTCAATCTCTTCTGGCTCAAAGTGGAGGAGAGATTGACTTCATCACTACTTGTATTTGTGAGATGTATTGAATGCACAGCGCTGTCTGTATGTACTACTGACACACAGCTCTACATAGAGCCATGACTACGTGGAACTCTATTCCACATCAGGTAACTGATGCAAGCAGTAGAATCAGATAAAAAAAAACAGATAAAAATACACCTTATGGAACAGTAGGGACTGTGAAGAGACACAAACACGGGCATAGACACATTCATACACACAGGATAACATATGCACTATACACACACGTACAGATGGATTTTGTGTTGTAGATATGTGGTAGTAGAGTAGTGGCCTGAGGACACACACTTCATTTGTTGTGAAATATGTTGTGAATGTATTGAAATGTTTTTAAAATTGTGTAACTGCCTTAATTCTCCTGAACCCCATTAGCAGCAGCTAATGGGGATCCATAATAAATACAAATACAAATCTTCACACGTCTAACTTTAAGGACCCATTGCATTCAAGGAGGAGTATTGAGGAGTAGCACTATTAAATGTATCCTTCTCAACAGATGTCTGTGTCCAGTCATTTGCCATCCTACTGTACAGGAAACATTTTTACTGGGAAAATGAAGTGATCCCTCTGCTAAATTGAAGAAATGCTTCTCTCTCCAGGGCCCCAGAGGTTATAAGGGATCAGCAGCAAAGCCAGGAAGACCTGGATTTATTGGAACCCCAGGACCTGTCGTGAGTGTTCCGGATTACTCTTTGTAAACTATTTGAATTACAAGTTAGTCTCTCCAAAGCACTAAAACTTGTAATTTCTCCAACAGGGGCATGTGGGAGTAGCTGGACGGCCAGGCCCCAAGGTAATCAACGTTATTCACATACTGTACTGCTTGATGAGCAACATGTAGGGAGTTCTATAATGAAGTGTGATAGCACTCAAATTATGAAGTCAAGTGTCAAGACATTCATTAGTCTACACGTTATCATCACATGTCTCTGTGTTCTCAACGCTAAGGTAAAACTGGTGACCAATACCTATATACTGTACTGTAAGTGTCAGTGAGTTTGGATGATGTTCTTCAGAATGTTACATGAAAGCACAGCTTTGCAATTAACTGATTTGATCATGGGACTTGCTACTGTATTCAATACAGTACCAACATTTCACGACTAAGTTACAACACTAGACGAAACACTAGACGTACTCTAAATCAATATCCAGAGATGTACACAGACAAAATGTATTACCTGTCCTTTCTTTGCGTTTTTTTGTCATTTTATAGAGCAGCCGGATACAATTGTCATGTTACTGCTGACGGTTCTTGAGGGTTCATGTGTCACCACAAACAGAGCTTCTGTCAACCACCCCACATCAATCCCCATGACCAGGGCGGAACAACAAAAAACTAGTGGATGATTTACTTAGTTCTCCCCGCCTGACTGGCTCTCCTCTTCTCCTTAATTCTCAAATGGCTGCTCTGCACTTAAGGCATATTCACTAGTGGTGACAAACTGACTTTCACAGCAGAGCCATGGCTCTTGTTTCACAGAAAATCCTTTTCTCTCCCCTTCTGAACCTGAGGTAACGTAGGTACTAAACTCCACTGGGGGCCTGTTCAGGGCCTGTTCTACCTGTTTACGTGCCTGCTGATACCAAACTCAAAGCTTGCTTTGCACCATGTGGTCTGGACGGGGCCTGTTACAGGTGTTTTTCAGGATGAGTTTCTTACAATCCTCTCAATCATATGTGCGTTATACAATCAATGTGTCTGTTTATGCATTACGAAACATATAAATTCTCTCACGGCATGAAACCACACTCTCCGATGTAGAGTGAAAACAATGCAGATTCCATAGAACCCCAGATGTAGTTAGATCAAACATTTTACTCTCAACAATATCAATTAATGCAGCTGTTAATGCATTTCAGAACATGTAAAAAAATGTACTGGAAAAAAACGACATGCAGACTGCAGAGCTGTATATACAAAACCCTGGATGTGTATATCAAATATAGGACTTTCAACATGTTTTTGAAGTTTGATCCTGTCTGATGAGAGTCAACCCCCACTGCACTGTAGTGCATAGCACACTCCATTTTGGCTGCGTCATTAGTTAGCTCGTAGTGGCTTCAGACTACAAAGTGTGTGTAAGTAAATCCATGGGCTTCTCTGTTTTTTTTCCAGTGTCAGCTCTCAAATCAGAATAGAACCTATTTCAAGAGCCTTTCATGCTGGATTTAAAAGCCCTCAGAAGGTTAAATGGATTAAAAAATTTAAATCAGTATCTGTACAAGCCTTAATCTATTTGTTTAGTAACTCTTATTTGTTTTTCTCAAAAGTCTGAATCATGTTATGGACTTTTGTTTTACACACAACATCAGTAATGCTTAATTAAAATGTTATTAAATACTCTCGCAGGAACACTAAATAGAATTGCTGTGAATTAGGCATTTGGCACTTTGCATCTCCTTTTCTTGTCATTCTATACCTGTAATTGTTATGAATACATCAGACTGACACAGAGTCTAAAGGGAGACATGGATTGGCCTGCTGTTGTTGAAACATGATGTCCCCAAGTCGTTTTTCGTTCTGAAGTACATGTTCATTTGACATTTGCCATCCATCAGGACAGAGGCGAAGGACTCTGGGGACACGTTGACTACACGCACACACACACACATCCAGAGTACATACACACACGCACGCACGCATGCACACACACACACACACACACACACACACACACACATATCCTGTTCCTGGATGAGAAAAAGAAGATGGCAAAGATTTGTGGGCCATCAAAGACTAGTAGAAAATAATGAATGCGCGTGAAACACTGTCCTATAGATCAGATGAATTAGAGTCAAAGAAGGTAGCAAGGACATGCTGTGTTGTGTTTCAGTCCATTAGGACTACATGTTCAGACAGACAGCCTGTGAAAAATAAGTAGAATTTGCAATGGCATTTTAATCATCTGTTTTGTATCAATTGTATCTTACAGGGAGATACAGGCATTGAAGGGATCCAAGGAGTCAACGGTGCAAAGGTACTTATACTATTGCTTTGTTTTTCATATATAAAATGTCATTGTGTTCAATTGTTTCTACTTCATCTTGAACAGTATTAATGAAGCCCATGTTATCTATCTGTACTCACTCTGGGTTTACTTACTTTCCATAGGGAGAAAAGGGAGAAAAGGGCCCCAAAGGCAAGGTAAATATACTTTATTTGCATTGTAGTGTCATAGTCACATACAGTGAAAGAAAATGGGGATGGCAGAGTCATTGCAGAAGACTTTGGTAAGAAGAATTGTTGTTAAGTCTCCCGAGTGGTGCAGCAGTCTAAGGCACTGCATCTCAGTGCTTGAGGCGTCACTACAGACACCCTGGTTCGAATCCAGGCTGTATCACAACCAGCTTTGATTGGGAGTCCCATAGGGCAGCGCACAATTGGCCCAGTGTCGTCCAAGTTTGGCCGGTGTAGGCCGTCATTGTAAATAATAATTTGTTCTTAACTAACTTGCCTAGTTAAATAAAGGTTAAATTTAAAAATGTCCTGGGTATTCTACATAGCCATAAATACAGTGCCTTCAGAAAGTATTCATACTTTTGACTTATTCCACATTTTGTTGTGTTACAGTCTGAATTCAAAATGTATTCATTTGTTGTTTTTCTCTCTCACCTATCTACACACAATACCCCATGATGACAAAGTGAAAATATGTTTTCAGAACATTTTGCAAATGTATTGAAAATTAAATACACACAGTGCCTTCGGAAAAGTATTCAGGCCCCTTCAAATTTTGTTACGTTACAGCCTTATTCTAAAATGGATAAACGTTTTTACAAATCCTCAGCAATCACACAATACCACATAATGAAAACAGGTTTTTAGACATTTTAGTAAAATAAAAAAAATAAAAAAAATGAGTTTAAATTATTACATTTACATAAGTATTCAGACCCTTTGCTATGAGACTCGAAATTGAGCTCAGGTGCAACTTGTTTCCATTGATCATCCTTGAGATGTTTCTAGTTTACAGTACATGTCAGAGCAAAAACCAAGCCATGAGGTCGAAGGAATTGTCCGTATAGCTCCGAGACAGGATTGTGTCGAGGCACAGATCTGGGGAAGGGTACCTAAAATGTTCTGCAGCATTGAAGGTCCCCAAGAACACAGTGGCCTCCATCATTCTTAAATGGAAGAAGTTTGGAATCACCAAGTCTCTTCCTAGAGCCGGCTGCCCGGCCAAACTGAGCAATCGGGGGAGTAGGGCCTTGGTCAGGTAGGTGACCAAGAACCCGATGGTCACTCTGACAGTGCTCCATAGTTGGTCTGTGGAGATGGGAGAACCTTCCAGAAGGACAAACATCTCTGCAGCACTCCACCAATCAGGTGTTTATGGTAGAGCGGCCAGACGGAAGCCACTCCTCAGTAAAAGGCACATGACAGCCTGCTTGGAGTTTGCCAAAAAGGCACCTAAAGACTCTCAGTTGAATCAGACCAAAGAATCTGGTTTCTCATGGTCTGAGAGTCTTTAGCCATGAGAAACCAGATTCTTTGGTCTGATTCAACTGATTCAACTCTTTGACCTGAATGCCAAGCATCATGTCTGGCGGAAACCTGGCACCAAACCCTACGGTGAAGCATGGTGGTGGCAGCATCATGCTGTGGGGATGTTTTTCAGCGGAAGGGACTGAGAGACCAGTCAGGATCGAGGGAAAAAATGAACGAAGCAAAGTACAGAGAGATCCTTGATGAAAACCTGCTCCAGAGCGCGCAGGACCTCAGACTGGGGCAAAGGTTCACCTTCCAACAGGACGACGACCCTAAGCACACAGCCAAGACAATGCAGGAGTGGCTTCGAGGACAAGTTTCTGAATGTCCTTGAGTGGCCCAACCAGAGCCCGGACTTGAACCCAATCGAACATCTCTGGAGAGACCTGAAATAACTGTGCCGGGATGCTCCCCATCCAACCTGACAGAGCTTGAGAAGAATGGGAGGGAAGAATGGGAGAAACTCCCCAAATACAGGTCTTTGAATGTCCTTGAGTGGCCCGGACTTGAACCCGATCAAACATTTCTGGAGAGACCTGAAAATAACTGCAGCGACGCCCCATCCAACCTGACAGAGCTTGAGAAATTATATATTTTTTTTATTTAACCTTTCTAGGCAAGTCAGTTAGGAACAAATTCTTATTTAAAATGACGGCCTACCAAAAGGCAAAAGGCCTCCTGCGGGGACGGGGGCTGGGATTAAAATATATACAGTGAGGGAAAAAAGTATTTGATCCCCTGCTGATTTTGTACATTTGCCCACTGACAAAGAAATGATCAGTCTATAATATTAATGGTAGGTTTATTTGAACAGTGAGAGACAGAATAACAACAACAAAAATCCAGAAAAATGCATGTGAAAAATGTTATAAATTGATTTGCATTTTAATGAGGGAAATAAGTTTTTGACCCCTCTGCAAAACATGACTTAGTACTTGGTGGCAAAACCCTTGTTGGCAATCACTGTATATATACACTACCGTTCAAAAGTTTGGGGTCACTTAGAAATGTCCTTGTTTTTGAAAGAAAAAAAAAAAAGTCAATTAAAATAACATCAAATTTATCAGAAATACAGTGTTGACACTGTTAATGTTGTAAATGACTATTGTGGAAACGGCAGATTTTGAATGGAATATCTACATAGGCGTATAGAGGCCTATTATCAGCAACCGTCACTCCTGTGTTCCAATGGCACGTTGTCTTATCTAATCCAAGTTTATAATTTTAAAAGGCTAATTGATCATTAGAAAAGCCTTTTGCAATTATGTTAGCACAGTTGAAAACTGTTGTTCTGATGAAAGAATCAATTCAACTGGCCTTCTTTAGACTAGTTGAGTATCTGGAGCATCAGCATTTGTGGGTTCGATTACATGCTCAAAATGGCCAGAAACAAAGTACTTTGATCTAGCAACCTTTCGGTTACTGGCCCAACGTTCTAACCACTAGGCTACCTGCCGCCCCTAGGCTACCTGCCGCTCCGTCTTAGGCTACCTGCCACCCTGTTCGACTCTTATGCTGTCAGAGTCTTTCACATACTTTTTTGCAAACTCCAGGTGTGCTATCATGTGCCTTTTTCTCAGGCTCAGGCCACTGAGGCCACTATCCCCACCTGCTTCAAGATGTCCACTATCATCCCCGTGCCCAAGAAAGAGAAAGTAACTGAACTGAATGACTACTGACCCGTAGTACTCACTTCCATCATCATTAAGTGCTTTGAGTGGCTAGTCAAAGACCACATCACCTCCTCCCTCCACGACACACTCGACCCTCTCCATTTCACCTACCACAATGACAAATCCACAGATGACAAAATCGCCATTGCACTGCACTCACCCACCTGTACAAAAGGAATGCATGTGAGGATGCTGTTCATCGACTATAGCTCAGCCTTCAATACCATCGTACCCTCTAAGCTGGGACTGAACTTCACCCTATGCAACTGGGTCCTGGACATCCTGACGGGCCGCCCCCAGGTGGTGAAGGTAGGCAATATTACCTCCTCCACACTTATTCTCAACACGGGGGTCCCACAAAGGTGCGTCCTCAGTCCTATCCTGTACCCTCTGTATTTATTATATTTTTTATTTCACCTTTATTTAACCAGCTAGGCCAGTTGAGAACAAGTTCTCATTTACAACTGCGACCTGGCCAAGATAAAGCAAAGCAGTGCGACAAAAACAACAACACAGAGTTACACATAACCAAACGTACAGTCAATAACACAATAGAAAAAGCTATGTACAGTGTGTGCAATTGTAGAAGAGTAGGGAGGTAAGGCAATAAATAGGCCATAGAGGCGAAATAATTACAATTTAGCATTAACAATGGGGTGATAAATGTGCAGATGATGATGTGCAAGTAAAGATACTGGGGTGCAAAAGAGCAAGAGGGTAAGTAATAATATGGGGATGAGGTAGTTAGGTGTGCTATTTACAGATTGGCTGTGTACAGGTACAGTGATCGGTAAGCTGCTCTGACAGCTGATGCTTAAAGTTATTCAGTGATTTTTGCAATTCGTTCCAGTCATTGGCAGCAGAGAACTGGAACTGGCGGCCAGGAAGTGTTGGTTTTGGGGGTGACCAGTGAAATATACCTGCTGTAGCGCGTGCTATGGGTGGGTGTTGCTATGGTGACCAGTGAGCTGAGATAAGGCGGGGCTTTACCTAGCAAAGACTTATAGATGACCTGGAGCCAGTGGGTTTTGCGATTAATATTCCACCCAACGAGAGCATACAGGTCGGAGAGGTGGGTAGTATATGGGGCTTTGGTGACAAAACAAATGACACAGTGATAGACTACATCCAGTTTGCTGAGTAGAGTGTTGGAGGCTATTTTGTAAATGACATCGCCGAAGTCAAGGATTGGTAGGATAGTCAGTTTTATTAGGGTATGTTTGGCAGCATGAGTGAAGGAGGCTTTGTTGCGAAATAAGAAGCCTATTCTAGATTTAATTTTGTATTGGAGATGCTTAATGTGAGTCTGGAAGGAGAGTTTACAGTCTAACCAGACACCTAGGTATTTGTAGTTGTCCACATATTCTAAGTCAGAACCGTTCAGAGTAGTGATGCTAGTCGGGCGGGAGGGTGCAGGCAGCAATCGGTTGAAGAGCACGCACTTAGTTTTACTACCATTTAAAAGCAGTTGGAGGCCACGGAAGGAGTGTTGTATGGCGTTGAAGCTTGTTTGAAGGTATGTTAGTACAGTGTCCAATGACTGCGTGGCCTCACACTTTTACAACTCCATCATCAAGTTTGCTGACGACACGACAGTAGTAGGCCTGATTACCAACAATGACAAGACGGCCTACAGGGAGGAGGTAGGCACTCTGACGGTGTGGTGCCAGGTAAACAACCTCTCCCTCAAAGTCAGGAAAGCAAAGGAGCTGATTGTGGACTTCTGGGGGGAACCAGGCTGTGCATGCCCACATGGAAACTGTGGTGAAGAAGGCACAACAGCGACATGTCAACCTCAGGATTCGGAAGAAATTGGGCCTGTCCCAGAGGGCCTTCACAAGAGCACCATCAAGAGCATACTGTCGGGCTGCATCACAGCCTGGTACGGCAACTCCACCGTCGCGGACCGCAAGGTGCTACAGAGGGTGGTACGCTCAGCTGAACGTACTGTACCATTGGTTGCACACTGTCTGCCTTCCAGGACACCTACAACACCAGGTTTCGCAAGAAGGCCAAGAAGATCATCAGTGACCCCTTTAGTTACCATGATGACAATCCTATGGGTGAAATTTCAACCTTAAAACATCAGTTTACTTTGATGACTTTTTTCAAATCCAATGTACAGTTGACGATGGAAGTTTACATACACCTTAGCCAAATACATTTAAACTCAGTTTTTCACAA
The DNA here is from genome assembly GCA_030435695.1 of Brachymystax lenok tsinlingensis. Taxonomy (NCBI): domain Eukaryota; kingdom Metazoa; phylum Chordata; class Actinopteri; order Salmoniformes; family Salmonidae; genus Brachymystax; species Brachymystax lenok. The sequence continues at coordinate 59,115,975 of CM059780.1, forward strand.
TTCCTGACATTAATCCTAGTAAAAATTCAGTTAGGATCACCACTTTATTTTAAGAATGTGAAATGTCAGAACAATTGTAGAGAGAATGATTTCTTTCAGCTTTTATTTCTTTCATCACATTCCCAGTGGGTCAGAAGTTTACATACACTTGGTAGCATTAAATTGTTTAACTTGGGTCAAACGTTTCGGGTAGCCTTTCACAAGCTTCCCACAATAAGTTGGGTGAATATTGGCCCATTCCTCCTGACAGAACTGTTGTAACTGAGTCAGGTTTGTAGGCCTCCTTGCTCGCACACGCTTTATCAGTTCTGCCCACAAATTTTCTATAGAATGAGGTCAGGGCTTTGTGATGGCCACTCCAATACCTTGACTTTGTTGTCCTTAAGCCATTTTGCACAACTTTGGAAGTATGCTTGGGGTCATTGTCTATTTGGAAGACCCATTTGTGACCAAGCTTTAACTTCCTGACTAATGTCTTGAGATGTTGCTTCAATATATCCACATAATTTTCCCTCCTCATCATGCCATCTTCACGGTTGGGATGGTGTTCTTTGGCTTGCAAGCCTCCGCCTTTTTCCTTCAAACATAACGTTGGTCATTATGGCCAAACAGTTCTATTTTTGTTTCATCTGACCAGAGGACATTTCCCCAAAGAGTACAATCTTTGTCACCATGTGCAGTTGCAAACCATAGTCTGACTTTTTTATGGAGGTTTTGGAGCAGTGGCTTCTTCCTTGCTGAGTGGCCTTTCAGGTTATGTCGATATAGGATTTGTTTTACTGTGGATATAGATACTTCTGTACCTGTTTCCTCCAGCATCTTCACAAGGTCCTTTGCTGATGTTCTAGGATTGATTTGCATTTTTCGCCATGACATCCTTTTCTGGAATTTTCCAAGCTGTTTAAAAGGCTCAGTCAACTTAATGTATGTAAACTTCTTACCCACTGGAATTGTGATACAGTGAATTATAAGTGAAATAATCTGTCTGTAAACAATTGTTGTAAAATTACTTGTGTCATGCACAAAGTAGTTGTGCTAACCGACTTGCTATGTCCTAACCGACTTGCCAAAACTGTAGTTTGTTTACAAGAAATTTGTGGAGTGGTTGAAAAACGCGTTTTATTGACTCCAACCTAAGTGTATGTAAAGTTCTGACTTCAACTGTATTTTCAATGTAGATTCCACATCACAATATATAGACACGTTTTGTTGAAACAACGTTGATTCAACCAGTTTGTGCCCAGTGGGTTATGTCTGTGTGCTCTACCAAATGGGGACCACGTTAGAGGAATTGTAGTTCAGTACTGGGCATTTAACAACCTATCAGTATGTTGTGGGTGTATTACAGAACATTTCTGTTGATGCTCTGTCTGTGCTTTAGTTTGGAGACGTGGGTGCACATGGTCCCCACGGTGGTCGGGGGAAGCGTGGGCCAGGGGGCGAGCCTGGACGCACAGGCCCAGTCGGAACTAAGGGCGTCAGGGGTGATGGAGGACCAGTCGGGTTTCAGGGTCCGCCAGGGCCACCGGTAAGTACAGAAAGTGCCATGTTCAGCAAGATCTGAAAAGGTCAAGTCACTTAATTTGTTTTGGGCAGGTGGCACACAAGCGTTGGATATCAAAGTAGGCCTATTTATTGACTGTCTGGGTAAAAAAAAAAAAAAAGACGAAGCCAGTACCACCTTTACATATACTGTATATGTCTCACATAGTAAAACTCACAAAAGTCACACATGCAATGGATGACTCACCAACAACCCCTAGTGATAAGAGAGCCTGGAACCTGCTTTCAATTGTGTTGTGTAAACAGTGACACTATTGGCTGCCATAATTTTGTACTGACTGATCCACTGACTGAACCATTCAAAACAAGCCACCATATTTCCAACCTGCGTTGCGCTAATATGCCAACTATCTTCTGTTTTCCTTGATAAAAGATATATAACAGACACCCTACACTAACGTCATCAGAGCTGTTCTGTCAGACTTAGTCATTAACGCGATTGGCATAGACCTTGTGTGGTAACAGTGTCGAGAAGGCTTGTAAATGGTTTCTCATTAGTGTTGTTTTTTTTGTGACTCACAGCAAGAGTTGGCTGTAAATCTATAATGTGCCTAAAAAAATGTGTTGTTTGTGTTTCTCTCCATTCATTACATACACTCACCGATTTCCTCACAGAGCCTTGCATGCCATTGGTTGGGCCTGCCCTGTCCTGTAATGTTATATTCCATGTCATTGTCCCTCTGTTGAGTAATCTCCAAGTAATGGATGCAGTCATGATTTGTTTCCACAGGGCCCAACCCTTTCCGCTCAACACGTGATTGAGGTCTGCAAGAGAGTGGTGCTGGAACAGATGTCCACCTTTGCCAACTCTGTGAAGAGGACATGTGCCGCCGTGTGCCCACTCTACGGGGACGTCCCCTTGGGTGCCCCCGGTCCCACAGGACAGAAGGGAACACCGGGACCTCCAGTGAGTGTCATGTGTTAGAGTTACTACGCTGTATGTGTATGTGTATGTGTATGTGTGCGTGCGTGCGTGCGTGTGTGTGTGTGTGTGTGTGTGTGTGCGTGCGTGCGTGCGTGTTTTATTCTTAAAAATCCTCTACCAACTGAACATGGACACTGTCTGGAGGATGCTAAGAATATTCCTTTAAGCCTCATTACACATATAGGTTGTTTTGCTCAGGAACACTGTTGAAGTGCATACTCCATCCATTATTGTGTTTCTGTGTTTCCCAGGCCAAGTAAAATGCTTACATATTGCAAGCGCCAGGAGTAAGAGAGCTGAAGCATTTGGCAGTATAGATTGGAATGAAAACATTCAGACTTTCCACATCCCTGTGAAGACAAAATAAGAAGTCACAGACGAGGCACTTGCTCTCGGTTGAACGGTTCTTGGAGGGATTCACCAGCATCCCTGCAGTGGAAAGCCTTTTCCACATGTATTACGCAATGAGACAGACCCTGTTCAGGTTCCCCAAACGAATGTTTTCTACACTCTTAGAAAAAAAGGGTTCCAAAAGTGTTATTCTGCAGTCCCCATAGGACAACCGTTTTTGGTTCCAGGTAGAACCTTTTTGGGTTCCTTGTAGAACCCTCTGTAGAAAAGGTTCTAAATGCAACGCAAAATGGTTCTACCTCCAAACAAAAAGGGTTCTTCAAAGGGTTCTCTTATGGGGACAGCCGAAGAACCCTTTAAGGTTCTAGATAGCACCTTTTATTTAAGAATGTACCACAGAATCTCTCAGCCTAATAAGAGTTCATGAAACCACAAATGCAAACAAATGCTTCTGTCAAGCATCCTGTTGTGACTTTCGATAACCAGCCAGCGATCAGGAACCACAAATCTTATTGTATAAATTTCTAACATTTTATCTCTGTCAAAGCTCTGCACCTCACTCAAGGCTATAGATTGTTGTGGTTTTAGGGCGGTAATGGTATTGACGGTGTGAATGGAGAGATTGGACAACCAGGATTCTATGGGGAGGCTGGAGACACAGGCAAACAAGGACAGCCAGGTGAGAAATACTGTACAAATGAATGACTGACAGAACTAAATTGATCTCTGCATTGATCTTTGATGCAGAAAATGTATGTCTAAATGTTAGCCATTGCTGTTCACCATGGGGTCCGATTCCAACTGAGGAATTAAGGCCTTTTCTACACACACCTTCCTACGCACTTTTCAGTATTTGGTATTCAGACTTACCTTATTCAGTCATGTAACGCGCTCTGCAGGTGTGGCTACCTTGTGCGCACTGAATACATTTAATTCAACCACTGAAAACCCTCCCACTTGCTGGCCAAAATATTTTCAGTACATTTATCTTAAGCCATCCCTTTAAATACGGTGTACCTTTTAGTTAGATTTTAGCTGACAGACTTGAGAGAAAAGGTTCAGATATTAGGGATCAGTGAAAGAAAGCCATCTAAATACAGTGTATGCATATTCGTCTCTGTTTCAGCACCAATTGATACTCTGATCTTATACATTATTTAGATTTAGGAAAGTATTTATGAATCATACAAAACAGGGTTGGAGAGCCTTTACACATGAAAAAAAGAAGACAGTGCTTTGATACATTCTGAAAATTGCCACATTCAGTTCTTCAACCCATGGTAATGTTGGAAGATTAGTGTACATATAATTATAATAGGGATAACAGTGTACAATATAGTAGGCTATACCCTCTTCTATTGCCATGGAACTATGTGATGACAAGGCCAAGCATTGTGTCATGGGTCGGGTTCAAACTGTTATGGCTTGGTCTGCGCTCCACTCCATAACGATTTAATTAGCCTAAATGTATTTTTTTAATATGATCAACTGGTACTAATGATCCTCAGCAACAACCACATGGCTGTGATGGAATTCATAGAGGAAGCAAATGAAGGTAAACGAAGCAATGTAATTAAATGGAATGATAATGTAAGCTTTACCAACTGAACGGGGAACTAACAGTAATTTGGCAGTTGAATATGTGTTGTTATTAGGCCAATACTGGTCAATACTGATTGTGGCTAATCTTTAACATGATTACTAATTTACCTAGCTCTTATCAAGTTGTAAATTACAGTGCATGGAGAATGGTGTTATTTCTACTGGAAAAAATTAAGTAGATGCTTTCTCCACTTGGAACAGTTTGGTTTGCTAGACCTTATTCATGGTTTCTTGGTGGAATTATTATTGAATTAAGTCAAGGTCAGAATACTGCAAATCTGTAGACACACCTCCGCCACAACTTCATTTATTCAATCTCCACCCCAAACGAATATCTGGTGAATAAAACGTTATTCTAACGCTTAAGTTCAAGGTCAGAATAGGCATAGAGAAAAAAGTGCATAAAAGCAAAAATGTGTTCCATTTACACACGCTTAACTAGGGTTTGAATCGGGCCCATGACAGTATGTTTAGATCAGTCATGACGTGCATCAATATGTATTTGTTTAAAAGTAAGCAATAAAACTGGTTCTTACTTTGCCATACAAATATGAAAAGAAATAACATGTCAACCAAAAGTTGAATGAAGCAGATGTATAGCCATAACTAATTATGGCGTTGTGTGTGTTCTTGTGGTGAATTCTAATGTATTGTTTTAGGGCCTAACAATGACGTCACACTTATGGTACATTTCCACAGCCAAGCTAATGAAATTGAAGAATATTTACAAGGCGTTTTATAAATGTATCCAGCAATGATCTCAGTAACACATGGTTGTTAATCAACATGAACAACGTGTTCCTGTGTACCAGCTCAGTCCCGGGGGCATGCAGATTTGGGGGTGGTACATTCATGGGTTTTCCTGTTGTCCTTCATGTTTTGAGAACGTTTTGTCTTGTTCCCAGGTGATCAAGGAGACCAAGGAGACGAGGGAGCGAAGGGCCATGGCCTACCTGGCTATATCGGAGACCAGGGACCAAAGGGTAACATCACATTCCACGTTGCATCCTTTTTATCGTCTGAATAATCATTTACAGTTTATCAAAGGAAATCCAACAATAGCTTTGACAGGCCCAGTTCTATTGTAATTATTATATACAGTTGAAATTGGAAGTTTACATACACTTAGGTTGGAGTCATTAAAACGTGTTTTTCAACCACTCCACAAATTTCTTGTAAACAAACTATAGTTTTGGAAAGTCGTTTAGGACATCTACTTTGTGCATGACACAAGACATTTTTCTAACAAATGTTTACAGACATATTATTTCACTTATAATCCACTGTATCACAATTCCAGTGGGTCAGAAGTTTACATACATTAAGTTGACTGTGCCTTTAAACAGATTGGAAAATTCCAGAAAATGATGTCATGGCTTTAGACGCTTCAGATAGGCTAATTGACATCATTTGAGTCAATTGGAGGTGTACCTGTGGATGTATTTCAAAGCCTACCTTCAAACTCAGTGCCTCCTTGCTTGACATCATGGGAAAATCAAAAGAAATGAGCCAAGACCTCAGAAAGATAATTGTAGACCTCCACAAGTCTGGTTCATCCTTGGGAGCAATTTCCAAATGCCTGAAGATACCACGTTCATCTGTACAAACAATAGTACGCAAGTATAAACACCATGGGACCACGCAGCTGTCATACCGCTCAGGAAGGAGATGCGTTCTGTCTCCTAGAGATGAACGTACTTTGGAGCGAAAAGTGCGAATAAATCCCAGAACAACAGCAAAGGACCTTGTGAAGATGCTGGAGGAAACAGGTACAAAAGTATCTATATCCACAGTAAAACGAGTCCTATGTCGACATAACCTGAAAGGCCGCTCAGCAAGGAAGAAGCCACTGCTCCAAAACCACCATAAAAAAGCCAGACTACGGTTTGCAACTGCACATGAGGACAAAGATCGTTATTTTTGGAGAAATGTCTTCTGGTCAGATGAAACAAAAATATAACTGTTTGGCCATAATGACCAACGTTATGTTTGTAGGAAAAAGGGGGAGGCTTGCAAGCCGAAGAACACCATGCCAACCGTGAAGCACGGGGGTGGCAGCATCATGTTGTGTGGTGCTTTGCTGCAGGAGGGACTGGTGCACTTCACAAAATAGATGGCATGATGAGGAGGGAAAATTATGTGGATATATTGAAGCAAAATCTCACGACATCAGTCAGGAAGTTAAAGCTTGGTCGCAAATGGGTCTTCTAAATAGACAATGACCCGAAGCATACTTCCAAAGTTGTGGCAAAATGGCTTAAGGAAAACAAAGTCAAGGTATTGGAGTGGCCATCACAAAACCCTGAACTCAATCCTATAGAACATTTGTGGGCAGAACTGATAAAGCGTGTGCGAGCAAGGAGGCCTACAAACCTGACTCAGTTACACCAGTTCTTTCAGGAGGAATTGGCCAAAATTCACCCAACTTATTGTGGTAAGCTTGTGGAAGGCTACCCAAAACGTTTGACCCAAGTTAAACAATTTAAACGCAATGCTACCGAATACTAATTGAGTGTATGTAAACTTCTGACCTACTGGGAATGTGATGAAATAATTCTCTCTACTATTATTCTGACATTTCAGATTCTTAAAATAAAGTGGTGATCCTAACTGACCTAAGACAGTGAATTTTTACTAGGATAAATGTCAGAAATTGCAATGTATTTAAATGTATTTGGCTAAGGTGTATGTAAACTTCTGACTTCAACTGTAACAACAGATGCTGGTTTCTTGGTAAGCAGAAGGGTGCATGTTGAATATTTTCCTTTTTCCAATGCGAAAGGACATGGGAAGTCAAACAAGTCTACTGCAAACTCTCAAAGCTGTGTAGTAGTTGGTAGGTACAGTCATTATTTACCCAGTATTAGCTAACAGCCATTTCTCCTCCTTTACCCACCAGGCCAACGTGGAAGACCTGGCAGAGCCTTCAATGGCACACCAGGACGAGTGGGCGAGAGAGGCCATGTAGGCCGGCCTGGACTAAGAGGTCACCCAGGACTCCGAGGAGTCCCAGGTGTGTGTCAGACCACTGGGTGCGCTCTGCTAAACAACAACACAACCAACGGATCACATCAGAATGCACCCCAGAGGTTGAGAAGACACCCGTAGAGGCAAAGAGGAAACTTTTGACCAAGCTGCGTGGATGTATCATGAGAGGAAGAGTGGGGGAGAGGTTGATTGGGAGAGGAGATTTTTTGTTAATAAATGTATTAAAATCAAAGGCAAAATGCTTCAATGTATATATGCACCCAATCTCCACCTGCGAAAGACTGAGATTCACTCATTTTACTTTCTTGAACAAATCTGCTTTAGAAACCTAAACTTAGAACAACATTCCATTCTCATGGTTCATTTGAAAAATACACCAATAGTTATATATTATGTAAAAATGTTTTGATTTGAAAGTTTATTTGACACATTTTATTTAAACTGGCCCTAAATGTCTTCAAATGTCACTGTTCTTTATAATAAAAGCACAAACAAAGTATTACTAACTTATTTTACTGTAACAATTCCTCCACTGTTTTCTTTTTTATTATGATATATTATTGAGAATATTATATTATTATAGAATGCACAATCAAGTGTACAATTCATAATTGTAATTCACAAATTGTTCAGCAAAGTGTTTATCACAATTCTGTCGAAGCATGCTAGCTACTTAAATCAATAACAGTTACTGTTAGCCAATGATTACTATTTTGGCTAGCAGCTAATGTTAGCCAATGGTTACTGTTTTGGCTAGCAGCTACTGATAGCCAACGGTTTCTGTTATGGCTAGCAGCCAATGAGTACTCATCTTGCATGCAGCTACCATTAGCCAATGGTTACTGTTATGGCTAGCAGCATACTGTTATAGCCAAATGTCTTTTCAAAATAACAGTTTGTGTCAGACAGTGCCTAATGTCAGTTGTGTAGTCATTATGCGTTATTTGATGAAGTTTTTGTATGCCTTGTTACTAGCGGGTTTAAGTGTTGTCCAGAAGGCATAATGTTGGTTCATTATGAAGTAACCAACAAAAGAACCTCTTGTAGTGGAAAGATCTGGAACATAAATGTGAATAATAAAAAACAGTACACATTGTGTGCCTAGACAGTTATCGCATGACATGCATTATTCTATATCTGGTAGATTGTGGCTTGTTAAATTTATGAGTCCCATGTGTTTTATTTACATTCTGTAATGAAACAATGTCTCAATGCCTGTACATTTCACAAGATGTTTGCTTGCATATATTTTAGTGAAAACATATGGTTATGATTGTAGACAAACACGAAAACGAATCATAACTTCCACAACATCAACAGGTCTGTTCTCATGTTTGAGAATGAATTAACAGCTGTGTTGGATGTGCTTCTGTTTTGAAATCTGTCTTTCACTCACATGCAAAATACAATCAAAACATATATTTATCATGTAATGCCTCTTCTTCTTCTTCTTCTTCTTCTCAGATCTCTTTCCTGGGTGTAGGTTAAGGGCTGGATTCAATCCGTATTGCAGAAGTATTGTGGAAGATCATCGCTATACTGTAGAGATTGAAATTTAAAGGCAATGTTCATGTGTTCGTGGAGACTGCGTTCACGGTAACTGCTGCATTACCTTTACATTTTAACATGGATCTTCTGTGAAAAGGATTGAATCCAGCCCTAAGATGGGTTACTATGTAGTGTACATGGGTTGCCCTGTTCCACATACCAGGCCCAGTGGAGTGGAGACAGAAACAGGTCCTGTGGGGGAGCACGCAAGGATCTCTCCTGTCTTCATGTACTGTACCTCTTTACAGTGTGTTTATTAGCTCTCCCTGTGAGAGACCCACATATGTGGCCATCCTTTTATCCCATCTTCTTGATGACACCTCAGCTGTAGCTGCAGGCCTGCAGCATCCTGGGCTGCAGCAGCGGAGCTCTCCTCTGCTCTGCTCTGTGGGGTTCCTTCATTTCAGAAGATGTTCTGTTCTGTCCTGGCCAATTCTCTCCATGAAAAATGTTGTTATTATTCCACTCAGGAGTTTCTCAGTCAGCCTGATCACTCGCCTCAGCAACGCATCATACTAATCTATGTGGCTAACCGCACAAGTGATCATGTTAATTGCAGTTTATTGCATGGAATTATAAACCATTACCACTCCACAGATGCACCGTGCCAATAGCAAGAAGCTGGTTTGTTATGGTGAGGTTCAAATTGAGGGTAGTGATATAAAGGTTTAAAGAGAAGGACATGCTTTATTCATCTTTAGTTAACCGTGAAGAACCGTCGGAATGGGCTTACATTACTAACAAGCCAACAAAACAAAATCTACCTGTGTTATTGTACAATGACTCCAACATGTCTGAGCCTGGATTATGTGGGCAAAAGAGAAAAATCGTATTATGTTTTTGATGTCATTAATTATATTAAGATGGAAAAGTGGTCATTGCAAGAGGGAGAGGGTGTTCTCTATGGTTGGAGTACCAGCCCTTCCATCCAAAGTATACTACAGGCTACGTAAGAAGAGTAGTGGAGATTCTCAATTGAGCAAAAGTCCTATCCTCTCCTCGACTCCTCTGTCCTCCTCCCCTCCGTGACCCGGAAACTGAAAAGTGGGAGAGAGTGTCAGTTTGGCTTGCGCTGAAATCAGTGACATCATGTTTTGTTAAATAGAACCATGTGTGTTTATGCCAGAGACTTCCTGTTTTTTTGCATGGGCTGTGTCTCAATCCACTGAGCCAGTATCAGACATTCGCCTATGCGGTAGACAGTCGCTTCAAAAGATCAGTGTTTGTCAGACGTTAGAGGATTGTCTGAGAGTAACTAGAGTAACTTTTCATGAAAACGCCTGTAGAGTCAACGGTTTGACCCTAATATGACCCCACTACAGAAAGCTGAGACTCTCACGAAAACGGACGTTGGCTGTTTTGCTCTATGATGCCCAGAAGCTTCACAAGATTCAGGAAGTTCAAATTAATAGAAGTGAATAGGTGGTAGAATGTGCCAAAAACCCAGGGGTTAAATATGGGTCTACATGTTTAAAAAAAAAATGTCCTGAGTTTTCTTATATTTCTCCGATATAGGACAGGCACTTCAAAACATATTTCATTTTGACTTTCTGTTTTTCCATGTATAAATGTATTGTTCAATGCGTTTCTACGGGCTAATAACAGCAAAGCCAAGGGGGTTCTAAAATTCTATTTCAAATAGCTAAATGATCCATGGTTAGATCATCTTAAAACCATTCCACATGTTAGTTTAGTAGATATCGCCCTCTAAAGGCTTAGACTCAAGAGGGTTTTAAGGCTAAATTCATTGTTAGAACCTTTGAGGTTTAAGATGCTTTTGGGAAACCGGGGCCAGAACACTCCTGTTGAAGAGCCTTCATTTCACATTTCGATAGCTAGAGCGATAGCTAGAGCGATAGCTAGAGCTCCCATGGATTTTCTAGTTTTCCAGGTGTTGCCGTTGAAAAGTCATCCATCACGGCAGTGTAAACCACAGATTAACCATTTGTCCAGTGTGGAACTCAGTTGCCAGAAGGTCGTCAACAGGTGGGCCCTGTACTACAGGGGTACGCCGAGACACATGGTACCTCAGGTCTGATTCAGGAAGTCTCTGCTGCTTGACTTCAGAACAAGAACATGTCTAATGGATTTTGCAAAGAAACTCTCTGTGCTACATTGGAGTGCTCTGAGCAGCTGGAAGATGGTTGTATGTTATTTCAGGCAATTGAATGATGGGTTTATGTTTGATGAGTATAACATCAGTACTTGCTACACTTGCTTATGGTGCTTGTGAGTTTCCAGTGGTTTCCTTTAGGATGAGGGTGAGGATGTCTACGCTATGGAGGTGATGGAGGCACATCATGTGGAGAAACAGAATCCTGTTCTATACGTCTCTCCATTCCATCAGAGCATGTCCAAGAGGGATATACAGCTGCAAATCTGAGGTGCACCATTTCAGCCTGACATTTACTGTCAGGAGAATTTCAATTGACATGTCATCATCTTGCCGGTACATGTAAGCTAATATTGACTCTCCAAAGTGTTGGGAGGAAATTAGTCTCAATAGTTTCCTGTATATTAGACAAAGTAGTTAAACAGTTTCATTGGGGCCCTTGAAGCTGTGAAGTCTTAAAAATGTCTAGTCAAGTTTGGGAATGCACCTACGCCATTCACGTTGTCATTTCAGTCACTTACAGTATACAGTTACGTTGAGAACATACTAGAAATGTACTACTTCACTACAACGTTCTGACCCATCAGCTGGTGACCCTTACATGTGAAACACCAATAAATATTCTGTTGGATTATATTTTTCGGGCTATGTACTTTTCGTAGACCACTTCCAGGGCACCACCTAATTTCCTGTCGACTTGACAACTTAATAAAGGTATGCTAGATACTTTATGTAAACTTCCGTCATCAACATGTCAACAAAACAGCTATGTTTCTGACATTATTTATCTTTCTATTAGCATGCTGTCTTCATGGGGTTATGTTAGACATTTATATTTCATATCACGGCACAATCATGTCAAAACAGTAAGCAGTATGCAGTATTTTATTACATCAGCTTAGAACTATTTAGCTCATATGTAACAGCGTGTATCAATAGCGTAAACATATTTTTTCCTCGAAGAGATGCCGATCATCTTTGAATCCATATATCCTCCTACAGCATCTGGACAGCATTTCATGTGCAGTTTATCTTAGTTATTACACTGAGTCTTTGGTTCCCTTTGTAGGTCAGGATGGGAAGTGATCTTGATGTGTGCAATATGTGTATTTTTAGTCTCATTAGATTTACATTCTGCAGGCCTAACATTGTCTTTTCTGGGCCACCCTGAGAGTATTACAGCCTGTACATGTCTCCTGAAACTGGCACTGTTAATCATTGCAATACTTAGGTGCAGAAAGCCAAAATGGAGTCTCATTAGTTGACGCAGGCCAGGATGCTGCAGTGTTATGAAACTCAAACAGATATGATAAAACTAACGTCTACAACAACATTCTCAACTGATTTCAGATTTGGTTGGACATTTTTGATGAGTTTCAGCTGTAAGGGTACTAGGAACGGTACCTTTTTACAGTCATTTTTAGCACCTTGTTCTTTGCTCACTTGTAGAAGATGATCTCCTGCTGTCCACCTTGGTAAGTCCCTTCCATGACCACATAATGGGGAGATGACAATGGAGAAATGACAATGGAGATATGGAGGCCCATAGGAAATTAGGCTACAAAGCAACGGAAAGGAACGCATGCAGCCTTATGTATAACACACCCTGGTTCCCGGAACCCTCCAGACTCCATGTTTCTACCCTCACCCACTGTACACAATCCAAACCCTCAGCGGCTTGGAAGCATGCTGTCCTTGTTACTACTATTTTCCCCTGGCACTGACAGAACGGGGCTGTCTCTCAATATTTCTTATCTGCCTCTCTTTAAGCCTGGATAATCGAGAGTGGCTGTTGGCCAGTTAAAAAGTCAGAGAGGACAGAGAGAGAGGGGAGGAACAAAGAGAGAGGGAGAGAGAGGGAGAGAGGCAAAGAGAGGGAAAGTGAGAGAGGAAAAGAGAGAGATATAGAGAGAGATGGAAAGTGGATGGAGAGGGGAGGCTTTCACTCATAGGAGGAACATTTGGTGCAGTGCTGAAACTTCTTCCCCAAACCCAGCTTCTTCTTCTGCCTAGAGCTCGCCACAGCTATGGCCACAGGGCACCTATGAGAAGGTGACCGCACATACTGACAAGAGGACTCTGTCTCCACTAACCTCTGGTAACTTTCTTGTTTGAAAATTGTATATTATTAAATTGCTTAATGCATTGTAAGGCATGTAGCACCTGTTGGAGTACCTTACTGCATCTTTTTTGGATGTAGGATGAGTATGGACTTTCAGTACAATTTCAAATCGTTGACATGCAATTTGTTTCGGTGTGTTTTAGTGTGTTGTAGCTTTCACTGAAGCTTTGTGCTTTATCAATGTCTCAATAGATATGTTAATCTACTAGTGTGTAGATTCCTATGATCTGAGCTGCTGCAGTGGCAGACAGCATGTAGCAAACTGAAGACATTAAGAGGAGTCATCAGTCCCTTGTTTGTCCCACTGTCATATGTAAAGAATTAATGGAATTATTTAACTGAACTTTGCTGGGAGCTCAACTGAACTCTGCTGGGCCCTCGTCTGAGTCTCCCTGTAAAACAAAAAAAAAAGGTTTTGGGAAAAAAAAAACATAGAGATACCAAGACCAGGGGCTTGCATTTATTATTTTCATGAGTTTCTGCAGTTGTGACATATGTATACGAAACAAAAGCTAGGCAATCCCAAAAGTAAACCCCTGGCCTGTAGATCATTCTAAAATAGGAACATGTTGACGGTGAAATACCCCTCCCAGGCTAAAAGTGGTTCAGTCCACTGTGATGATAAGGGTTCATAGTTGTCATTACTTTATTTGATTTCAAGGGAGTGCTGATATAATGTTTAGGCTTTTCCCTTATTGCATGAGGAACTTGGCAGTAATACATTTCCACGTTATTTTGGCGAAGTAGTACATACTGAACAGCAGTTGTTGATTTTGGGATGGAATAACTTTTTATTGCATTATTTTAAGCAATTAAGTTTAAAATGCAAATGTTGACATATTAAAGACAGTCATTTAAGACTGCAGGTGTACAGTGCCTTCGGAAAGTATTCAGACCCCTTGACTTTTCCCACATTTTATTAGGTTACAGCCTTATTCTAAAATGGATAAAAATGTGTTTTCCCTCATCAATCTACACACAATACCACATAATGACAAAACAAAAACAGTTTTTTATTAAATTAATGCAAATAAAAAACATGAAATATCACATTTACATGAGTATTCAGACCCTTTACTCAATACTTTGTTGAGGCACCTTTGGCAGCGATTACAGCCTTGAATCTTCTTGGGTATGATGCTACAAGCTTGACACACCTGTATTTGGGGAGTTTCTCCCATTCTTCACTGCAGATCCTCTCAGGCTCTGTCATGTTGGATGGGGAGAGTTGCTACACAGCTATTTTCAGGTCTCTCCAGAGATGTTCGGTCAGGTTCAAGTCCGGGCTCTGGCTAGGCCACTCAAGGACATTCAGAGACTTATCCCGAAGCCACTCCTGCGTTGTCTTGGCTGTGTGCTTAGGGTTGTTGTCCTGTTGGAAGGTGAACCTTCGCCCCAGTCTGAGGTCCTGAGAACTCTGGAGCAGATTTTCATCAAGGATCTCTCTGTACTTTGCTCCGTTCATCTTTGCCTCAATCCTGACTAGTCTCCCAGTCTCTGCCGCTGAAAAACATCCCTACATCATGATGCTGCCACCACCATACTTCATCGTAGGGATGGTGCCATGTTTCCTCCAGACTTGATGCTTGGCATTCAGGCTAAAGAGTTCAGTCTTGGTTTCATCAGACCAGAGAATCTTGTTTCTTATGGTCTGAGAGTCTTTAGGTGCCCTTTGGAAAACTCCAAGCAGGCTGTCATGTGCCGTTTACTGAGGAGTGGCTTCCATCTGGTCACTCTACCATAAAGGCCTGATTGGTGGAGTGTTGCAGAGATGGTTATCCTTCTGGAAGGTTCTCCTATCTCCACAGAGGAACTCTAGAGCTCTGTCAGAATGACCATCGGGTTCTTGGTCACCTCCCTGACCATGACCCTCTCCCCCGATTGCTCAGTTTGGCCGGGCGGCCGGCTGTAGGAAGAGTCTTGGTGGTTCCAAACTTCTTCCAATTAAGAATGATGGAGGCCATTGTGTTCTTGGGGATCTTAAATGCTGCAGAAATGTTTTGGTACTCATCCCCAGATCTGTGCCTCGACACAATCCTGTCTCGGAGCTCTACCGACAATTCCATCGACCTCATGGCTTGGTTTTTTCTCTGACATGCACTGTCAACTGAGGGGCCTTATATAAACAGTTGTGTGCCTTTCCAAATCATGTTCAATCAATTGAATTTACCACAGGTGAAACTCCTCAAATACAGGTGTGCCAAGCTTGTAGCATCATACCCAAGCATACTCAAGGCTGTAATCACTGTCAAAGGTGCTTCAACAAAGTACTGAGTAAAGGGTCTGAATATGTATGTATTTTAGTATTTTATTTGTTATAAATTAGCAAACATTTCGAAAAACCTGTTTTTGCTTTGTCACTATGGGTTATTGTGTGTAGATTGATGAGAAAAAAACTATTTAATAAATTTTAGAATAAGGCTGAAACCTAACAAAATGTGGAAAAAGTCAAAGGGTCTGAATATTTCCCGAAGGCACTGTATACCTGCAGTCTTAAATGACGGTCTTTAACATGTCAACCTTTGCATTTTATACAGTTCCTTATGTACATACAGTGATGTAAAAAAGTATTTGATCCCCTGCTGATTTTGTATGTTTGCCCACTGACAAAGAAATGATCAGTCTATAATTTTAATGGTAGGTTTATTTGAACAGTGAGAGACAGAATAACAACAAAAAAATACAGAAAACGCATGTGAAAAATGTTATAAATTGATTTGCATTTTAACGAGGGAAATAAGTATTTGACCCCCTCTCAATCAGAAAGATTTCTGGCTCCCAGGTGTCTTTTATACAGGTAACAAGATGAGATTAGGAGCACACTCTTAAAGGGAGTGCTCCTAATCTCAGCTTGTTACCTGTATAAAAGACACCTGTCCACAGAAGCAATCAATCAATCAGATTCCAAACTCTCCACCATGGCCAAGACCAAAGAGCTCTCCAAGGATGTTAGGGACAAGATTGTAGACCTACACAAGGCTGGAATGGGCTACAAGATCATCACCAAGCAGCTTGGTAAGAAGATGACAACAGTTGGTGCGATTATTCGCAAATGGAAGAAACACAAAAGAACTGTCAATCTCCCTCGGCCTGGGGCTCCATGCAAGATCTCACCTCGTGGAGTTGCAATGATTATGAGAACGGTGAGGAAATCAGCCCAGAACTACACTGGAGGATCTTGTCAATGATCTCAAGGCAGCTGGGACCATAGTCACCAAGAAATCAATTGGTAACACAGTATGCCGTGAAGGACTGAAATCCTGCAGCGCCTGCAAGGTCCCCCTGCTCAAGAAAGCACATATACATGCCCATTTGAAGTTTGCCAATGAACATCTGAATGATTCAGAGGACAACTGGGTGAAAGTGTTGTGGTCAGATGAGACCAAAATGGAGCTCTTTGGCATCAACTCAACTCGCCGTGTTTGGAGGAGGAGGAATGCTGCCTATGACCCCAAGAACACCATCCCTACCGTCAAACATGGAGGTGGAAACATTATGCTTTGGGGGTGTTTTTCTGCTAAGGGGACAGGACAACTTCACCGCATCAAAGGGACGATGGACGGGGCCATGTACCATCAAATCTTGGGTGTGAACCTCCTTCCCTCAGCCAGGGCATTGAAAATGGGTCGTGGATGGGTATTTCAGCATGACAATGACCCAAAACACACAGCCAAGGCAACAAAGGAGTGTCTCAAGAAGAAGCACATTAAGGTCCTGGAGTGGCCTAGCCAGTCTCCAGACCTTAATCCCGTAGAAAATCTGTGGAGGGAGCTGAAGGTTTGAGTTGCCAAACGTCAGCCTCGAAACCTTAATGACTTGGAGAAGATCAGCAAAGAGGGACATAATCCCTCCTGAGATGTGTGCAAACCTGGTGGCCAACTACAAGAAACGTCTGACCTCTGTGATTGCCAACAAGGGTTTTGCCCCCAAGTACTAAGTCATGTTTTGCAGAGGGGTCAAATACTTATTTCCCTCATTAAAATGCACATCAATTTATAACATTTTTCACATGCGTTTTTCTGGATTTTTTTGTTGTTATTCTATCTCTCACTGTTCAAATAAACTTACCATTTAAATTATAGACTGATCATTTTTTTGTCAGTGGGCAAATGTACAAAATCAGCAGGGGATCAAATACTTTTTTCCCTCACTGTATAGATATATACGGTGCCTTCAGAAGGTACTCAGACCACTTTACTTATATGGGGGATTGGAAATGATGCTGACAATTACATTGATGGAAGCTACAATTTATCTGCAATATTAAAGCTGCAGGTGCTCATCTTGAACTAGCCATTTAGTGCACCTACAGTTGTGAAAACGTTATTTATTTATTTTATTTTTTTCAACTTTTATCCTTAACAACAGCTCTATGATGTATAAGAAAATAGCAACCAAAGACGGTAGGGTAAGAACCAGAAAATCTGTAATTGTGTTTTTAGTCTGGTTAACTCTTCTGGTAGAACCTTTTCTGGAAAGGTAGGAGGAATCAGCTGTTCAACATGAGCTTCCTGACTCCCATGTCCAGCTGGATGCAACCCACCAGGCATTACATAAATATTGTACTCAGTATTGCTGCAAACTAGATGAATAACTCAGACTCTAAATCCCTCAAGGAATTGGAAGTCATGTTTTGGGTTCAAGTTTTAGGAAATATGTCTGGCAGAAGAATCTTTATGATTTCTAGGTGGGTGGGGGGGGTATAATAAACTGCAGACCAGTGTCATTATTCTTGCCATTCTGTCATCTTGACCAAGGTGGAGAGCTATAAAGTGTCTTCACTGCCCCAATAACATCAGATGTCAATGAGTGGGTCATAGAAGTAAAAAAAAGCCATATTGTGAACGGCACTGCACTGACCTGAAAAACAAATGCATCAATGGGTCATTTTAGAGAATTTTCTGGCATGCATTCCCAGGTGGTGCATACTCCATCAAGCTTTAATGTACAGTAGCATATTCAGGAATGTGCAACGTTAACTTTAGCATCCAATCAGGTCTCTTTATCTCTTGGACAATGGTTGCCATCCATTTGTCATGACTACATGAGTTTGGTCACTGTCCAGAGCAGCAATTTCACTGTCTGACGCCGTAAATTAATTCCATGTGGTTTCGGCAGAAATGTAGAAAAATCCAGTTCGGAGAAGTCGATAGAGGCAAAAGCCATGCTGACTGGCTCATGTCACAGTGTTGCTTTCCAGCGGGTTGGGGGGAAAGGGCCGGGAAACAAAATGGCCGGCTCTACCGTGGCAGCTTGGCCCCTCACTTAGCTGTGCCTCAAATCCTAGGTCAGGGATTGGAAAAACCCAGTCATGTTATGGCTGTGACAACAAACCGACATCACACTTACATATGGTGGACGAGGGTTAGATCTCGGTCATTGCAGAATTGACCTATCCAAGTCTAGTCATTGTCTCAGGAAAACCCACTGCTTTAGGTTGATCGGTAGGATTGACTGAGCTGACCAAAGTCCGTACCTTCGTTCCTTCCACAAATGCTTTCTATGGAGCGTACTGTACAGTATCTGTTCCTCAGTGGAGGCTGCTGAGGGGAGGATGGCTCATAATAATGGCTGGAACGGAGTGAATGGAATGATACCATTCCACCTATTCCACTCCAGCCATTACCACAAGCCTGTCCTCCCCAATTAAGGTGCCACCAACCTCCTGTGCAGTTCCTCATTTAAAGCTGCCTCATTTTATAATGTCTGCAGTTTCTTACTTTCACTTGCTGGAAACTGCAATGAAATACACAGTTTCCTAAAGCAGCCAGAGAGAAACAAAGAAGTATGACCAAAAGTATTCTGAGTACTCACACACACAGAGAGAGAGAGAGAGAGAGAGAGAGAGAGAGAGAGAGAGAGAGAGAGAGAGAGAGAGACTTCAGAATGCTCTTCCATGTTTCATTGTCACTAACACAGACTTATTTTCCATTGTAAGTTGCTTTAACTTGTTTACAACAAATGCAATATACTGACCCTCTATTTTTTGTCACAGTTGTCTACTTTAAATATGTAAGATATGCATTGCATGGAATTCAAGTAAGAACAGTGACGAGTAAGAAAAACTGTCTGCAGTTCTTTGATTTGTTAACTAATCCGAATCATTGGAATGACAATCTCAGCTATGCATGTGTTGTTTCCCTTTCCCTATAGGTGCACATTTGGAGTTTGGTACTTCAGTATCATGCGTTGCAAAACCAGATCCATGCATTGTGTCTTGCGGTGTCTGTGCTTCATGCTCCTTCACTTGTCTTGTGCAGCACAAGATGAGGACATGAGATTCAGTAAGAGTGCTTCTTTCTTCATCGTTTTATGTGACACATTTCCATTGCATGGTGTCCATTATCGCTTACTTTTACTATAAATGCAGAATGGATGTTCAGGAAAGCTTTCTATGTACTGTGTTGGTAAAGGCCATTCCTTTATAAGAAGTGAATACTCTTCATTCATCTTTTTTCAAGACTGTGTAAAACCACTCATCTTTATCATCTCTCTTACAGGTTGTAAAACTGTTGCAAGCGATTTGGTCTTTATCCTAGACGGCTCGTGGAGTGTAGCTGATGTGAACTTTGAAATAGTCAAGCGATGGCTTGTCAACATCACCACAAGCTTTAACATCGGCCAGAAGTTCACCCAGGTCGGTGTGGTCCAATACAGTGATGATCCAATCATAAATATCCCATTAGGGAAGCACCTTCGTAGCAAGGATCTCATCAGAGCCATGGAATCCATCGACTACATGGGGGGAAACACAAGGACTGGGACGGCCATACAGTTTGCTAGCGACAAACTGTTTAACCTGTCTGAACGAGGCCCTAAGGGCGTTGCTAGAATCGCTGTCGTTCTAACAGACGGAAAGTCACAAGATGAGGTGAAAGCAGCAGCTGAGGAAGCCAGGAGAAGAGGAATAATCATATTTGCCATTGGTGTGGGATCCGAGACGGAAGAGGAGGAATTGAACGCAATTGGAAATAAGCCCTCCTCCACCTATGTGTTTTATGTCGATGACTATAAAGCTATATCCAAGATCCGTGAGACCATAAGGCAGAAGTTGTGTGAAGGTAGGCATTTTCTAATGAAGAAATTGGGATTCTCATGAGCCCCATCCATCAGCTTTATAACAAACCAAGTGGTGGGGCTGACATTTCTGTTGTTGTTCAGAATTAAGGTGTGGTTCTCTAAAGACCATTCGGTTGATTTAACATGTTTGCAAATTGCTAAACATTCAAGCTCTTAAGAAACAGGAAATGTCTTGAAATCTAATGTTTTCTCAAGATCTAATGATTGGGAATCTAATGTTTTCTGAAGTTGTTTACTGTGTTGGATGACTAGCCAAACTGTGTCAAGAGAGTCCTGTCAACGTGATGTCACTGCTTCAGGGTGAAGTAAAGTTGAGGGAAGCTATTGCTAGGACACCAGGTTAAACTGTTATTGACCTATACCTAATCTTTGTAAAACTGAAAGGGGTACAGTATGTGCATGGCTTTTGGCACTTGGCATCATGGTAGTCAACATAACAAGAATACGGACTTGATGTTTACAGCCTTGTTGAAAATACTTCTAAAACAGAGTTTTATCAAGAACAACACGCAGAACAAAACATAGAGCAATAGTTAGGAAAAGTGTACCTTTTCCTAACTATTGCTTGTATCCACATCCAAACAATAAGGAAGTCTGATCCTTTGTATATTAATAGCCTACTGGGACTAGAAGGTAATTTTCCATGAAGAACAATTGTGGTATTTTTGTGGTAGTGGAAGAAGTGTTCTGAGTTAAGATTTAAAAGCAGAGAAGTAGACTAAGATTTTGTCTAACTTGTTGGGAAAGTAGTCAACTGTCACGTTGTATAATGATCAGAGACAGACGCAGGAATACGTAATAGTTTTTTTTTATTACTCCCCCCCAAAATACATGTAATGAAAAAGGCACATGGGAACAATAACCAACAAAGACAATGGGGAACAGAGGGCACATATATAACATATTAATCAGGGGGAATGGGAACCAGGTGTGCGTAATGAGACAAGACAGTCCGGGGTTGGTGGTAATGAATACAATGCAGTGACGCCTAGAAATCTGGTGACATAGACCTCCGGAGCTGGTGAATGGAATGAGCGGCAGTACCGGGGGGATCCGTGACATCAACATTTCAGTTATTTCGAAAAATGTAGAGAAAATGTATTTAATGCAGTTACTAAAACAGCTACAGTAGACTGGTATAATATGTCTGTTCTGATTTTAGATTTGAATAGCAGAGAAGTAGACTAAGATTTCACGTGCTCTAAGCTTTTGTCTAAGTTGTTGGGAAAGTGGTCAAAGTAGCTGATATGTGTCAAAGGTCACACTGTTACCTAATTGTCTAATGTTTAGAATGTGCTCCACCAGTGCTGAATTGAATTGAATTTATTTGCGTAGCAGACATATACAATATACTGTACAATGTGGACCCAAAGGAAAGCACTTAAAAGTGGTCATTGATGGTAAAATCAATAACACATACAGTACCAGTGAAAGGTTTGGACACACCTACTCATTCAAGGGTTTTTATTTATTTTTTACTATTTTCTACATTGTAGAATAATACTGAAGACATCACAACTATGAAATAACACATTTGGAATCATGTAGTAACCAAAAAAGTGTTAATCAAGTCAAAATGTATTTTATATTTTACATTCTTCAAAGTAGCCACCCTTTGCCTTGATGAAAGCTTTGCACACTCTTGGCATTATCTCAACCAGCTTCACCTGGAATGCTTTTCCAACACTCTTGAAGGAGTTCCCATATATGCTGAGCACTTGTTGGCTGCTTTTCCTTCACTCTGCGTTCCAACTCATCCCAAACCATCTCAATTGGGTTGAGGTCAGATGATTGTGGAGGCCAGGTCATCTGATGCAGCACTCATTCACTCTCCTTCTTGGTCAAATAGTACTTACACAGCCTGGAGATGTGTTGGGTCATTGTGCTGTTGAAAAATAAATGATATTCCCACTAAGCGCAAACCAGATGGGATGGCGTATCCCTGCAGAATGCTGTAGTAGCCATGTTGGTTAAGTGTGCCTTGAATTCTAAATAAAGCATTCCAGGTGAAGCTGGTTGAGAGAATGCCAAGAGTGTGCAAAGCTGTCATAAAGGCAAAGGGTAGCTACTTTGAAGAATATAAAATCTAAAATATACAGTATTTTGATTTGTTTAACACTTATTTTAGTTACTACTTGATTCCATATGTGTTATTTCATAGTTTTGATGTCTTCACTATTATTCTACAATGTAGAAAATAGTAAAAATAAAGAAAAACCCTTGAATGAGCAGGTATGTCCAAACTTTTGACTGGGACTGTAATTATTAAAAGGCAAGACAAAATTTGAAACAACCATAAATACAGACATTTATATTGACATCGTAGAAAGTGGCACTCTTCATTGCGAATTTTCTCTAACCTATAATTTGAAATGTATGTAAGTTCTGTGGCAGTTAATTCAACAGTGGGAAGTTAGCTTAATGAAATGAGTTGATGACCTGTAGGGAAGGCCTGGTTGCTCAAAGACCTCTCCATCACGGTTGACAATTCCACGGTTTCCCCCTCCCAGAGTGCAAAGAACCTTGGCGTGACCCTGGACAATACCCTGTTGTATTCCGCAAACATCAAAGCAGTGACTCATCCAGGCACTTGTCATCTCCCATCTGCACTACTGCAACTCGCTGTTGGCTGGGCTCCCCGCTTGTGCCATCAAACCCTTGCAACTTATCCAGAATGCTGGAACCCGCCTGGTGTTCAACCTTCCCAAGTTCTCCCATGTGACCCTGCTCCTCCGCACACTCCACTTCCAGTCGAAGCTCGCATCCACTACAAGATCATGGTACTTGCCTACGGAGCAGCAAGATGAACTGCCCCTCCCTACCTTCAGGCTATGCTCAAACCCTACACCCCAACCCGAGCACTCCGTTCTGCCACCTCTGGACTCTTGGCCCTACCACCCCTACGGGAGGGCAGCTCCCCTCTTTTAATAAAAATAAATAAATAAAATGCCTTTCGTGAACTAACACTCACACGTAACTTTTCCCCACTTACTAGCTCTGACTTTGCTGAGAACTAATTTATTGAGAAAAAATTTACTTGCTATGACTGAGATATGTGGTTGTCCCACCTAGCTATCTTAAGATGAATGGACTACTGTAAGTTCCTCTGGAAAAGAGCATCTGCTAAATGACTAAAATGTAAATGTAAAATGTTGATGTGGTTACTAAAACAGCAGTACCTGTTGATTGGTAGAATATAAGTCTGTTCTGATTTGAATAGCAGAGAAGTAGACTAAGATTGCATACCATGTAAGTTTTTGTCCAACTTGAAAGATGTGTCAAAATGTCCGTTGTTTGTATAGGTTGACAGAAAATGTAGTTGACTTGGTTACTAAAACAGTTATAACATTTGATTGGAAGAAGATATTTCTGTTCTGATTTCAAATCTGAAAAGCAGAGACATTTATTTATAAGTCCTATGTCTAACTTGTTGGGAAAGTGGTCAAAGTAGCTGATTTGTGTCAAAAGCTGTATTTATGGGTTGTACCTCGGTCACTCGGTCGCGTCGTTGCATCTGTTATCAACGATCTATAGATGCTGCAGCATATTTATGTCCGACTGATGGGTAATGCTCAGTCTTTCTGAACAGGGGATAATGACTGTTTCGTCAAAATTACACTATAGTGGCCTGTAAATATGATGACTTTGCTGAAGTAGACAAATAATTAGTAGAAAAAAACTTTGCAATCATTATGATGTCGTCAAGTTTACTTTAGAGAAATGGCAATGTTGCCACGAGCTAGCAAAGTTAGTCAGAAATAGCTATCAATGCTATTGTTAGCTAGCAAAAATTCTGGTGCTCTCCCCTCAATCTTAGCCAGGTAGCTAAAGTTTTACTGCATCTAAAGTCAATCTGGTGACATCACAATGATGACAAAAGTTTATCCTGCTAATTATTTGCCTCCTTTAGAAATGTCATTGTATTTCCAAGCCACAGTAATGAACTTTAGACTAAATCTTCATCAGCACTGACACTGCATTGAGTAGAATGCTCAACTGGGCATCAGTCCTAAAACAGACATTCAAAACAATATTGTGCTGAAACGTGCAACCTGTGAATTGTTTACTTGGAATAGAATTTTGGAGGTCAAGGGAGTTTTTCACAATGGAACTTTTAGAATGCTGACATTCTAAAAGTTAGATGTTATCAAAACGTTGTATAATAGCGTACTATTCCAGACAGTCTACACATTTGAATGTTTGAATGGCGTTTTTAGCTTAAACAGTTTCAGAGGAGTAGCGTTCTAAATAATACATATAATAAAAAGGCAGGAATAATTTTTACCATTTTTAAAGAGGGCACTTTTGCTTTCGCAAGTCCTATTAATAATTAAGATGAGTGTTTAGGGTGTGGGTGTAATGGTCAAATTCAATCTGTTTTTTTTCCAATGAGAGGGATGTTCTTTAGCCAGACTGCATATTTGCAAAATGTCCAGTGTTCCATGCCAATTTATTATATTACAGATTTTTTTACACTTCGGCGTCCAGGCCAAATGAAATAAATTATTGTGTTCCATGGATTTAACTCTAAATGAACATACAGCCCAACCTGAGCAAAGAATGGTGGTGCTTCTATGAAAATGTGTTTGTGGTGTTCAACCAGCCACACAAAAAAACACACTCTGCCATGTTGTATTTTTTTTTACATTTCATTCAAAACTCTCTCATTCACTTCATTTCAGAGACTGTTTGTCCAAGCAGAATCCCAGTCAATAACGGTGATGTCAAGGGCTTCGATATTCTACATTATCTGGATTTGGCCAAAAAAGTAAAAAAAACTCAAGGGTCTTTTTATGGTGCCAAGGCCTTTCAGGTGACATCTCGTGTTGACCTGAGTGAAAGCACAAAGTAAGCTTAAAACATCATGCCATGTCTGTATTGCCAAGTCTACTATATCTCTCTGGTACACATCACTCTGGCTGTTTTATAGTGATGTGATTGACTGATTGTTTTATTTTTGCCCCACAGGAACTTGTTTCCAGATGGCCTGCCTCCCTCCTATGTCTTTGTGTCCACACTGAGGTACAAGGGGTCTCTGATCAGGGAAGAGTGGGACCTTTGGAGGATACAGACCAATGACGGGAAACCACAAATGGCAGTCACACTAAACGGATTTGAACGCAATATCATGTTCACCACAACCAGTGTAGCACCAAGTGGTACTCAGAAAGTGGTCTTCCAACAAGAACCTGCCAAGGTATGTGAACATTATGAGTGATTGGCTTCCAAATCACCAAAACAGACACATGACATACTTTACCAAGGCTCAATGAAAATGTCAAAAAGGAAAAGAGAAACAAAAATAGTCTGGCTAAGTCATTCATTAATTTCTCATCAGAACTGGCAATCATCATGAACATCTCTAAGGCAGATGTATAATCTATAAAGTCACTGTGATATGGTTTATTATTGCACACATGAATGATATTACTATTAGTATAAATTATACTAATGATATGACAGCAAACTACATTGGTGCTGTTATATTCCAAATAAACATTTTCAAAAAAACGACTAACGTTTATGACTATCTGAGGATTAGGAGGTGGGGGGGTTGAAGACATGAGAAGAATGGAATGTAGAGAATTGAAATAATAATGTTTGAATATGGTCAGATGATCAAACTTCCTAGAGCAGTCACCATTTCAGACTATTTGAAATCATCCAAAGTTTTCCTAATGGCCATATAGTAGCCGAGGCCTACTTTAAAATGTCTTTCTGACATGCCTAAGCCAACACAATCTCACACTCAATTTGTGCAAATATGTACAAAAAGTATTTCAGCAGATTCTGTGCGTTTTTATGTGGCGTAATTCGTGTGAAAATACACACATTTTTGTGCG
This sequence comes from Brachymystax lenok tsinlingensis, assembly GCA_030435695.1. Classification (NCBI taxonomy): domain Eukaryota; kingdom Metazoa; phylum Chordata; class Actinopteri; order Salmoniformes; family Salmonidae; genus Brachymystax; species Brachymystax lenok. The sequence goes on from CM059780.1 coordinate 59,142,110, forward strand.
ACTTAACTCGTAGGAAAATACACACATTTTTGGGGGGCAAACTTCGGAACAATCTTTTGAAAGTTATTGAAGCAAAGCATTTTGGGCAATGATGTTCTACACTGCCTTTTTTTGTTCTACACTGCCTTCTCTCTCTCTCTCTCTCTCTCTCTCTCTCTCTCTCTCTCTCTCTCTCTCTCTCTCTCTCTCTCTCTCTCTCTCTCTCTCTCTCTCTATATAGGAGACAGAATATATTTTTTATATAAAAAAACAAACGTGTTAACAACCCACTACTGTTAATCAACCAGGTTGTCACTGAAATACTTACGTTTTTTATTTTATTAATGCCAATGCTGTTTTCTATGCTTATTTTCGCTTAAGACTTTGGGAGGGCGGTATCGATGAAGGTGTTTTATTAGGGAATGGGAATACATTTTCGTGATGGGAAATTCATTCATCAATAAATGTCTGGACCATATCAATGCAAACCCCTTTTTTTCAATTTTCACCTAAATGACATACCCAAATCTACCTGCCTGTAGCTCAGGCCCTGAAGCAAAGATATGCATATTCTTGGTACCATTTGAACGGAAACAATTTGAAGTTTGTGGAAATGTGAAATGAATGTAGGAGAATATAACACAATAGATCTGGTAGAAGAAAATACAATGAAAAAAAACCCCAGTGTTTTTTACCACCATCTTTTAAATGCAAGAGAAAGGTCACTGTTATAGCCATCACTCTGGATCTAACTCTGATAGGGTTCACAAGATGGCAGCAGTGTATGTGCAAAGTTTCAGATGGATAAATTGAAGTATGACTGAATCTCATGACTTTTAGTGTGAAGTCATGCTGGCATGCTGTCGTACAAGGTTAGATGCTTCCAGATACTCCTGTAAAGCCCAGCTCATTGGCTATCTAGCTAGCTTTGTTTGACCTCGATTGGTGCTTATTTGACAAAGATACAGTCATTCAAGTGATGGCCGCCCGCGTCATCGGCGTGCCATGAAGGCATCGCTCTCTGACCAAATATTGTGTCCTATAGGATATACTACACCCCTAATGAAATAGTGAAGTCTTGTTACCTTCTAGGATCTCTGAGGAATAGATACGAACGTGATTTGACTCGTTGAAACAATGTTTAGGGTGAGATTTTCATAGATTCCTTTCTTTGCAAATTGAATGAGTATTAATTACAAAATTGATCGTGCATGCTATATGGACCTTTTTTAGGATATGAAAACAAAATGACACTTCATGTTATCTCTGGGACCCTTTGGATGATAAATCAGAGCAAGATTTCAGAATGTAAGTACACATTATACCTTCAGAGGTGAATTTATCAAACTTATCGCGGTGAAAAAACTGTTTGTTGTTAGGAGCTCTCCTCAAACAATAGCATGGCATTTTTTCGCAGTAATAGCTACTGTAAATTGGACAGTGCAGTTATATTAACAAGAATTTAAGCTTTCAGCCGATATAAGACACTTACATGTACCGACATTTGTTGTTTCTCTAAAATCTATGATCTTGACATAACGCGCTGCATGATTTAAAACTGTCCCGTTGACAGGACGCCGATCCTTATTAAACAGGTTAATGTTTAATAATGAATTGTGTTGGATTACACTTATGGCACTTCCAAGGCTATTTCTTGATTATTATTATGGTCGTGTCAATCATGTTATATACTTAGGCTATTGTAACAAGGCATATGTCAGCATTGTAGGCCTACTGCCTCTGCCCAGAAGCCTACTAGGCTTTCATGGCAATAGCCATAAGAGCTCACTTTGCCACGTATGAGCCTTGGTTAGAGTCCCTGTTGCAGCTTTCACTTTCTTCCGCTACATTGGTGGCAGAGTTGGGATCACTTCCAGCTCACGTCGAGTTATGTGATATAGTGGTGGGAAGCATTTTGTTTTTCAACATTGTGTTGGTTGTAATTACATTGATATAGCTAGTGTTGGGTGTAATTACATTGATATATCTAGTGTTGGGTGTAATTACATTGATATATCTAGTGAACAATGGATAAGCAACAATGGGTGTGATGGATAGAAGTAGTCACTACAGGTGTGATCAAGCTTTACATCAAAGTTTCCTGAAGCTGAGTGGAAAGTGCAATGCCCTGACCAGTTATTCAGAAGAAAATCCTTTACATAAGTTAACTTACCAGTGTGGACCCAAAACAAACACATTCTACACATTTACAAAGTACCTGTTTATGTTATTACAACCATGGTGTTCTTTTGTTACTGAAGCTTATATATCTAATAACCTGACAATGATCTACATCATATGGGTAGTCACATAACGTAAGTGTGTTATGCAGCTAAACACAACCATACTTTTTTAAGGATGCAAACCAGTAATATGAATCACTGTTCATCCATCCTGTTCTGATTTAATGAGATGGACGTAGGATTTTCTACGGCCTAGAATCGATGTCTTTCCCAGTCATGAAGGACGAAGTTAGGCCTTCTTGGTTCTCATTGGCGAAGACTGAACTCAAGTTAGGGTTTATATGTCATACTCTCCTATACCACTTTGCCCAACATGTTAAACCCCAGAGGTAGAAAATAAACACTGATAACTTGTATCATTATTACAGGGCTGTGAAACCCATAGCCGAATGGCTTCAGACAGAGCATTTCTTACTGGAAATTGCTGCTGACATTGAACATACAGTTGAAGTCGGAAGTTTACATACACTTAGGTTGGAGTCCTTAAAACTCTTTTTTCAAGCAATCCACACATTTCTTGTTAACAAACTATAGTTTTGGCAAGTCGGTTAGGACATCTACTTTGTGCTTGACACAAGTAATTTTTCCAACAATTGTTTACAGACAGATTATTTCACTTATAATTCACTGTATAACAATTCCAGTGGGTCAGAAGTTTGCATACACTAAGTGAACTGTGCCTTTAAACAGCTTGGAAAATTCCATAAAATTATGTCATGGCTTTAGAAGCTTCTAATAGGCTAATTGACATCATTTGAGTCAATTGGAGGTGTACCTGTGGATGTATTTCAAGGCCTACCTCCAAACTCAGTGCGTCTTTGCTTGACATAATGGGAAAATCAAAAGAAATCAGTCAAGACCTCAGAAAAAACATTGTAGACCTTCACAAGTCTGGTTCATCCTTGGGAGCAATTTCCAAACGCCTGAAGGAACCACGTTCATCTGTACAAACAATAGTACGCAAGTATAAACACAATGGGACCACGCAGCCATCAGGAGGAATGGGCCAAAATTCATCCAACTTATTGTGGGAAGCTTGTGGAAGGCTACCCGAAACGTTTGACCCAAGTTAAACAATTTAAAGGCAATGCTACCAAATACTAATTGAGTGTATGTAAACTTCTGACCCACTGGGAATGTGATGAAAGAAATAAAAGCTGAAAGAAATAATTCTCTCTACTCTTATTCTGACATTTCACATTCTTAAAATAAAGTGGTGATCCTAACTGACCTAAGACAGGGACTTTTTACCACGTTCATCTGTACAAACAATAGTACGCAAGTATAAACACCATGGGACCACGCAGCCATCATACCCCTCAGGAAGGAGACGCATTCTGTCTCCTAGAGATGAACGTACTTTGGTGCGAAAAGTGCAAATCAATCCCAGAACAATAGCAAAGGACCTTGTGAAGATGCTGGAGGAAACAGGTACAAAAGTAGCTATATCCACAGTAAAACTAGTCCTATATCGACATAACCTGAAAGGCCGCTCAGCAAGGAAGAAGCCACTGCTCCAAACCCGCCATTAAAAAGCCAGACTACGGTTTGCAACTGCACATGAAGACAAAGATCGTACTTTTTGTAAAAATGTCCTCTGGTCTGATGAAACAAAAATAAAGCCCTGACCTCATCATATAGATAATTTGTGGGCAGAACTGAAAAAGCGTGTGCGAGCAAGGAGGCCTACAAACCTGACTCAGTTACATCAGCTCTGTCAGGAGGAATGGGCCAAAACGCACCCAACTTATTGTGGGAAGCTTGTGGAAGGCTACCCGAAACGTTTGACCCAAGTTAAACAATTTTAAGGCAATGCTACCAAATACTAATTGAGTGTATGTAAACTTCTGACCCACTGGGAATGTGATGAAAGAAATGAAAGCTGAAATAAATCATTCTCTCTACTATTATACAGTTTTTCACATTTTTTAAATAAAGTGGTGATCTTTACTAGGATTAAATGTCAAATGTATTTGGCTAAGGTGTATGTAAACTTCCGCGTTCAACTGTAGCTTAGGGTTTGGGTATTTCATTAATTTCAGACTCTCCAATACCAACATTCCCAACATCGTATTCCAACATAGATTGTAAATAGAAAGTGTTCAAGGTGATTTAACTTGTAAAATGTTTATAGGGCTGTGAAACCCATAGCCGAATGGCTTCAGACTGGACATTTCTCACTGGAAATTGCTGCTGACATTGAACATAGCTTAGGGTTAGGGTATTCAATTCAGTTTTAGATTCTCCTATGCCACTATTCCCAACATGTTATACCCCATAAGTTGTAAATAAACCATTTTCTAAGGTGATATACCTTGTATCATTATTATAGGGCTGTGAAACCCTTCAGATTGAGCATTTATCACCATTCATCAAATGCATTTGAGCAAATCAATGTGTTTTGACATGGTAGAGGAGGTATACAGAAGATAGCCCTATTTGGTAAAATACCAGGTCCATATTATGGCAAGAACAGCTCAAATAAGCAAAGAGAAATCGACAGTCCATCATTACTTTAAGGCATTGTCAGTCAATCCGGAAAATGTTAAGAACTTTGAAAGTTTCTTCAAGTACAGTCACAAAAACCATCAATCGCTATGATGAAACTGGCTCTCATGAGGACCGCCACAGGAAAGGAAGACCAAGTGTTACCTCTGCTGCAGAGGATACGTTCATTACAGTTAACTGGACCTCAGATTGCAGCCCAAATAAATGCTTCACAGAGTTCAAGTAACAGACACATCTCAACATCAACTGTTCAGAGGACTGCGGGAATCAGGCCTTCATAGTCAAATTGCTGCGAAGAAACCACTACTGAAGGACACCAATAAGAAGAAGAGACATGCTTGGGTCAAGAAACATGAGCAATGGACATTAGACCAGTGGAAATCAGTCCAAATTTGAGATTTTTAGTTCCAACTGCCGTGTCTTTGTGAGACGCAGAGTAGGTAAACGGATGATCTCCGCATGTGTGGTTCACACCGTAAAGCATGGAGGAGGAGGTGTGATGGTGTGGGGGTGCTTTGCTGTCAGTGATTTATTTAGAATTCAAGGCACAGTTAACCCGCATGGCCACCATAGCATTCTGCAGCGATACGCCATCCCATCTGGTTTGCACTTAGTGGGAATATCATTTATTTTTCAACAGGACAATGACCCAAAACACACTTCCAGGCTGTGTAAGGGCTATTTGACCAAGATGGAGAGTGATGGAGTGCTGAGGATGATCATTCTTTCTATGAGCATAGCCTTAATTGTATTACAGCATATTGGATGACTGTCATTCATATTCCATTCACCCAGCTCTTTGTAACATCGAAAGGTTTAGGCTACTACCCATCATTAGGTTGCTACAACCAATCCTGTGAATGAAAGTTTACAGCGTTGGTGCACAGGTGTAGAGAAAATGTTGAATAATCAGACAGTGACACGTTCAATACCACCTGGCATACTCTTGCCTGCATCTAGCTGATGTCGTGTCTTTGGCTGATATGTGATATGACATGCTATTATATAAAATCATTTCTCTGTAATTAATATTACCTGATTTAAACTAATCATGTAAATGTAATTAACTAGAAAGTCGGGGCACCACGAAAGAATGTTTATAGAGCTGTTATCTTCCGAATAAACTCTTAAAGATCTGGTAATCTTTTACATCAGTAGCAGTCAATCATTAATCACCTTATTATTCAGTTTCACCTGAACATCGTATAATTCTTGGTCTTCACGAACCCTGGATACCAGGGTTCGATCGTCACCTACACTTTGACCACAATGATAATTTCGTTAGGTTATTATCTTATCCCTTTTAATGTAAGACCGTCGTGCTATCGTCCTCGGAACACAAAGTTGAGTTTTGTCAACGGACTTATATAGTGGTAAAGAAAAGGGCGTGCTTCATAGTTTACAACCAATATCTGTTCACTTGGGCGTGGCCTCTGAGTGAGCAGCATGTTTACTCTATGACAAACCATTCTCTCATTTTGGAGCTAAAATTACATTTCATCTTTCCACAAATAGTTTCTTATTTGAACATTTAAATTGCACAACAATTCCATGTGAATCTGATAACTAGAATGTGCAGACTTTCCAAGATACAGTTTATGTCATCCTATCATTAGTAATAATATCTCAGACGCCAACTGATCTGACATCATATTCATTAAGTACCAATGCATATTTTCAGCTGGTTGGATTACCGAAATATGGTTCCTTTCCCCACCCTTTTGATGTTACCAGACTCTCTCTATGTTAACAAAGGGATTTTCAAGAGTCAACTCTATAGAGTAGAGAGAGAAAAGGGGTATTTATGGGGGCCATAAACCTCACCATCAGGCCAACATCATGACACTGATCTAGGGTGTAATCATTAGTCAGTTGCAAACAAGAGTTTCTATTGGACAAATTCATGAATATGTTTATCCCCGTTTAGTTCCGTTTGCTTCCATTTTAGATTATTTTTTCAACAGAATCGGCAGAATGAATACACCCCTGATCACATGCGAACACAGTTCACTTTCATAATAGCCACATACAAACAGCATAATAATTTTTTTATTGTTAAATTCCTTCTAGCATCTGTGATCTCCTCCTCTCACATTTTCCATTCGCTTATGGACTTCAGTGCACAACACATCAGCTGTCTGTGACCAGTTGAAACAACTTTTCCAAGCCAAAACTTCATATCATAACTGATAACCGCTAGAACTGTTGCCAGAGAATGGAATTTTTATTTCTCTACCAATTCGTTTTAGAGAATTTGGCAGTATGTCCAACCGGCCTCACAACTGCAGACTACGCGTATAGCGTCTTGTGGGCGAGCGGTTAGCTGATGTCAACGTTATGAACAAAGTGCCCCATGGTGGCGATGGGGTTATGGTATGGGCAGGCATAAACTACGGACAATGAACAGAATTGCATTTTATCGATGGCAATTTGAATGCACAGAGATACCGTGACTAGATCCTGAGGCCCATTGTCGAGCCATTCATCCGCCACCATTACCTCATATTTCAGCATGACAATGCACAGCCCCATGTTGCAAGGATTTGTACATAATTCCTGGAAGTTAAAAAAAAGTTCCAGTTCCTCCAAGGCCTGCTACTCACCAGCCATGTCACCCATTGAGCATGTTTAGGATGCTCTGTATCTACGTGTATTCCAGTTCCCGGCAGTATCCATCAACTTCGCACAGCCATTGAAGAGGAATTTGACAATATTCCACAGGCCACAATCAACAGCCTGATCAACTCTATGCGAAGGAGATGTGTCGCACTCCATGAGGCAAATTATGGTCAATGACTGGTTTTCTGATCCATAGCTTTTTTTTAAAGGTATCTGTGACCAACAGATTCATATCTGTATTTTCAGTCATGTGAAATCCATAGTTTAGCAGCTAATGACTTTATTTCAAATGACTGATTTCCTTATATGAAATGTAACTCTGTCAAATCTTTGAAATTGTTGCATGTTGCGTTTATATTTTTGTTCAGTAGTTTTAGTATAGTTTTTACATAAAAAGCATAACTTTTTTAATGTTTCACTATTTATATTTTTTATAAAACTCACTGAGGAGGAAGATTCTCCCCTTTTTCCTCTGAGGAGCCTCCACTAACATAAGTACAGGGGATCCCTAATGTAGACTGGATCTCTGTCCTCCATTGCAAAAGCCTATAAGACTGTCCCGTTTTAGCTACTCCATGCTGTCCTAATTTAGCTAGCTATGGTTGGTAAAGCGGGACATCAACAAAAATGACTGAATTACAAAATTTAAACGTAATATTGGCAACTTTTTAAAATGTATTTTGATGCACCAGCATCTAGTATGCACATTTACATCACAATGTGTCACAGTGCATTATTTATGACAGTTTTATAACCTTAACATCAAAACAGAAAAAAAGCAATGTCACTGATCTTACCGTGTGCTTCACAGGGTGAGCTTCCTGTTTGAAGGTTGCTCTGCCCCCCTCTATGATGTCACACAAATTAAGTGATGTGATTTTGTTCATGTGGTTTCTCTGCAAGGGCTTAGTAACAATAGTTTTGATTTTCTCTTGTCTAACCAATAAATAAACGGTTCAGGATTAAGCTGTCCCAGTTTATATGATGTCCCATTCTTTCTGAATTCACACAACATAATTGATAAAGCGTAGGCCTATAATACTATAATATTTTGATACGCATCAGTGGGGATTAAGATGTAAGAAGTGAGTAGACCTATAAGCAAAGCCCACTGAAAAAAAAGTGGGTTTACGGCGTAAACTTGCGTATAGCCCCCACTACACCTCTGTCTTTGTATACATAATAATTCCTTATCCTCTTTTTTGGTCAAATAGAAGCTATTTGATGAGAACTGGCACCAGTTTAGGCTACTGGTCACTGAGCAAGATGTTATCCTGTATGTTGATGACCTGGAAATTGAAACCCTGCCATTGGAACCTCCTGTTGGTATCTTCATTAATGGGAAGACCCAGATCGGAAAGTATGTCAGCAAAGAGACAACTGTACCAGTAAGTTTTTACAGAGACAACATTTTCACAACCAATAACCTGTGTTTGTGCTTCTTTGAGCAAGACAACTGTTTATATTGGATCACATTTTAACCTCTACTGGTATAACTGTTTAACAGTAGGATGTCAAGAGTCAAGGGTCTGCATTGTCCTCTGAAACATACTGACCTTAGATTAGACAATCTTGGCATGAAGATCCTCTCTGTCCTCTACGTCTTATTTAGTCTTTATTTGGCCATGTTGATAATTGGTGTGCCAAAATGCTAGCCTGCAATCAATCGTAAATGATGTTCTGTTTTAATTGGTTTAACATGATCTATTGTACAGTATTCAAACTACTTTTGGCTAAGCAAAATTGAGACGTGCAACCAGAATGTATCTGGATTTGTTTTTAAACCCATAAAACTATCGTAAATATAATGAAGTTGTCACTTAAGTATAAAGAAATAACATCCTGGTACAGTGATGATAGATTTATGACTCATTAATCATTAGAAAACTGTTAGCAAGATAAAGCAGCCTCTTGTTAGGGATGAATAGCTTTTTCCCCAGACTCATGGGTGATTCTCATCTTTAACAGTTTGAGATCATGAAACTCAGGATCTACTGTGACCCCGAGCAGAACAACCGTGAGACCGCCTGTGAAATATCAGGAGTTGTGAGTATAAACACCTGTTTGGATCTGTGCTAGTAGTAAATGTGCCACATTAAAACCAAGCTTTATTTTTGAAGGGAACACATATTTTCTTTATCTGTTCTTGATCACACAATGCACCACTATATGCCACCATACCACCATGACTTAGTATCAGAAAATATTAGCTTGGAAATTATGTTATCTAACAGGTTGACTCTGAATATTATTTTTATATAAATGATATCAATCTCACTGGAGAAAGCATCCGAGCGAGCAAAACACCGCCCCTCTGTCTTAATGTGTAGCCCATGTATCCGATGCTGTCTGGACAAAAAGAGTATGACATCAACGCGGATAGATAGGAATGAGAAATAATTTAATACTTTTGTTTCTTTTTTATTGTTCAAATTTTTGCGGAAGCCTGGTTTCCGTTGGCATCCATGAGTATACGCCACTTTGTAGTCTGAACGTCATTACACTTATGGTGTTTGTAATAGATGTCCCTTTCCATTCAAATGATGGGTGCCCAGTGCACTGTTCGGATGCTGGACTTATTTTGGAGTAGATGAACGTGCGCATGTAACCTACTTAACCTACTTTTTGAAGTGATTTGTTTGAAAATCAGATGAAAACATCATGACTGATTGTGTTCATCATGACACATTAAAAGGTAATAGATTTTTACAGTTAAATTACTTCTTCACTATAAAGCCCATAACACGTTTTCGACCTTAGTAGGTCCGTTAAAAAAATACAGACCCCCCTGAAAGTAACGTTATAATTCACACTCTGGATGCCAATTACAAGTAAATTTACTCCTGTATGCTAATACGCTTATATAGAATCCTGACTTTGAACGCAAACACTGTAACAAAACTTTTGGAATTGATTAACAGGGAATTGTACCAAACCTAAGCTGAAGCATTTCATGCGTTGAACCATCATACAAATATATTGAAAGAAAATCTGGGTCTGTGCCCCACCTTGGCCACCCTATTCAAAATGTCCTGAACACTCCATGGCCTATAATGTTTATTTTGAAATCTGATGACATTTGACAAAAAGTTACTTTCTTATTTTTCCTTTTCAGTTGTGCATTGAAGAGTATGGTACCAGGAATATGATTAGCCATTATATAACCATTGTTTTATAGATTATTACATGTATCTCTTGTGATTTGCTTCATCCTGCTTCTACTGTGGTGGAGCGCCTTTACCTCTGCTTACCTCATGCATACTGCTTTCATTGTTATTTTACCGTCTGACGGCAACCTCTCCCTGGCCGAGTCTGTAATACCTACATTCAAGTTTCAAGCAGATCACCATAGTCCCTGTGCCCAAGAAAGAGAAGGTAACCTGCCTAAATGACTACCGCCCCATAGCACTCATGTCGGTCCACGCAATCTCAATCGCACTCCACTCTGCCCTTTCCCACCTGGACAAAAGGAACGCCTATGTGAGAATGCTGGTCATTGGCTACAGCTCAGCGTTCAATACCATAGTGCCCACAAAATGAATCACTAAACTAAGGACCCTGGGACTAAACACCTCCCTTTGCAACTGGATACTGGACTTCCTGACTGGCCGCCCCCCAGCTTGTAAGGATAGGCAACAACACATCTGCCACGCTGATCCTCAACACTGGGACACATCAGGGGTGTGTAATTAGTCCCCTCCTGTATTCCCTGTTCACCCACGACTGCGTGGCCAAGCACAACTCCAACACCATCATTACGTTTGCTGATGACACAATGATGGTAGGCCTGATCACCGATAATGATGAGACAGCCTATTTTGGTATTTGGTATTTTATTAGGGAGGAGGTCAGAGACAACAACCTCTCCCTCAACGTGAGCAAGACAAAGGAGATGTTTCAAGTTCCTTGGTGTCCACATCAACAAACTATCATGGTCCAAACACACCAAGAAAACCGTGAAGAGGGCACGACAACACCTTTTCTTCCTCAGGAAGAATCCACAATGCCAGACCATTGTTTTGCATCTGTGGTTTCTGGATTACAGTTTGGGAGCAACAAAGAGAGAGAGCGACGCACTGATAATACACCTCCACATGCCAACATCTCTCTCTTTCTGTCACTCCCGGCATGACTTGCAACGCTTCATTTACCTTAAATTCAACCTGTTATTGTCTTAATGGATTGGTCTATTAGTGTGAGATTACAGGTTGCCAGGCGCTTCAATGACATAGTCTCGCTCCTTTTATTTCCAGGACGGAGAGGTATGTATTTTGGCTGATGGCTTTGCTTTATTACAAAGTAACCCCTAGTTTCATTTTCATCACTAGAGGTAAGACTTATTTTATTGCATGGTCTTTTGCAATAACACTTTACATTAAGTTACCCTCATATCTATGTAACTACACAGGAATAACTGTAGTTATAACATTGTAATAACATGTAGTTACAAAGTAATAGCGTTTAGGCACACTTTTCATTAGGTTGCACATACCTGTAGTTACATGGACTTTTATGGATTTCAGGGTAAGTGAGTCCAAGCTAATATTCTTTGCTTATTTGAGATAATATGCAGTCAAGTGCTGTGTTCAAATACCCATAGTAACATACTGTATTCTACATACTATTTACTACATGCTATATACTATTAGTTCACTTTAGTATACTGTAAACAAATGGTATCCTTTCAGTTGAGCATACTAGCACTACGCCTGTCTACCGGAAGTTGATTCTGTTGCTATGCAACTTCTTGCTAGCTTGTTAGCATAACAAATTACTAGCCAGATATTTTTGTGTTTGAAAATTCAATCTGGAAAGCCAGAGTGCGCTCTAGGCGTTGTGAAATTCAGAGCCTTGTCAGATTGTCCATTCGTAAATTCGGAGTGTTTCCTCTCTCTGAGCGTTCAGAGCGCACACTGGCCGAGGAGTAGGGTTGTTCCGTGTGTTCTGACCATCACAACAGCACTGCAGTCAAGCACACAAGCTAACTGGCTAGCTACTACCAGACACAAATGAGAAAACACCTCCCTCTTACCATTTTACTCACCATAGCAGAGCTGGTTGGGCTGTTTTCATGTTATCCAGAGTGTTGGTGACTGTAACTGTGCTGCTCGCAACAATTTAATTAGCTTTTTTGCAGACGTTTACTGACACCGGCCATATAAACGCACAACGTCTATACCGCTTAGCTAAGACTGACGTGAATAATTAAGTCAATAAATGTTGGGCAGTTAGTTAGATAGCATGTAGTTAATATACTGGCAAGTTCAATGCATTAGTAGCCAACTAACGAGGTAGCTAGCTAACATTACCAGTAGTACCTACTGCTGTAATGATATGCTATGCGGTTTGTAAGGATAGCGTAGCCAACACATTGTCAGCCAACATAACGTGTAGCGTAAGTTATTTAAAAAGACATTACTTTATTACATTGCTCAACATTTGTCATAATTATTTAAAGCAATTCATTTGTATCCGCTCTCGTCGGACTTCGGCTGCATATTTCTTCCACCATTTTCTTCAAATCTGAAAACATTGTGAAGCCCTGCCCATTTGTCGAAGAATTACATTATGGGCCCTAAAACTACGGAAACAGTCTCCACTGCGTGTATACTCCGTATTTTGGCAAATGTACAGTAGTACGACATCTGGGAACTTCTGGCATACTAACTTTAACCATACTATGACCAATAAGCATACTACATACTGTACTCAATTTACATCACAAAAAAGTATGGTTAGTGCGGTTAGTACGAGTATTCGAACACAGCTAAGGTATTTTTGTTTCTTGCTATAAACGTGTAATATACTGTAGCCCCTTGTCTCTAGAACTACGTTTACAAAGTCATTTTGCTGGTAGTGTCTGCTGTGTCAATGCTACTGGGCTGCTAAATGATAAATGATAAGGCTGCTGCTAAGAGACATGAACTGAATGCACTCTCTTGGCTTCTGTTGTCTGATAGTGTCTGTTAGCAGGAAATCAGATACAATAGTTGATTAATAGTATAGCTTAGTGAAAGCTATGTAATGTGTGATAGTGAATGATGTGTTTCTTGTTTATTCCAGTGTGCAAACGGCCCTGGTGATATAGACGTGGACCCCACTCCAGAACCCTGTACCTGTCCTCCCGGACCCCCTGGCCTTTTAGGCATGAAGGTCAGTCAGAAGGCTTACACCCCGAGACTTGCCAGTTTCTAAATCCAGTGTCAACTCCTTCCATCCGGAACATGCTGCTGGGCAAATCAAATACACTTCTGAAAGCATTCCACATTTGAACAGTTTTGTAACAAATTGTTTTGTCTCCCCGCAACTTGCATGAGCAATTCGTCCAACACCATGTAAGTACAGCCAAATAGAAAGATAAGGTTCAAGCAGATGTGACTGTCTGCCTACAGTACATCAAGGTGACAGCAATGCATGTGATTGGGTTGTGGTTGGGAGATGTTATCAATCTGACCTGCCCCACTGTCCTACGTCTTTATTGATGGAAAGAACTAAACATTGAAATAGGGACTAGTTCCAGACTGTTTGGCAAGATAAGTTGACTAAAAGTAGAAACAGACTAGCTTCTAGGCAAAATGAAATTTACTGAAATGGGCCACAAAATAAAATGCTCTGTGACCCATTTCATTGTTCTCAGAGCATGTGCCAAATAATTATAAGATGTTGAAACTAACACTAAAACTTTGAAGTAGCGTACCATTAAGCAAAGGGTCCATTTATTCTATAAAGGTGTACAAGGTTGCAGACATGTTTGTGTTTATAAGGGCATGGTCATGCATGGGTGCAAATCCTGTTTTTCAACAGGAAAAGATTGCTCAACAAGGTTTTGATGGTAGATCCAAAATGCTACAAGCATGGCTGGTTCACAGATGGACATTTTGGGCTGATATATGAACAGGAATTGTAATAAAGGGCATCTTGAATAATGTAAAGCTAAACCTATCCTGCTGAGACATGCACTTGGAAAGATGTGTTTTACTGATAGTCAGTAAAGCCGTGACATAAAATTTTCCAGGAAAGGTCAAAACCATTACTGTTTGATGCTCCTCACAAAGAACATGTTTTAAAACAATTTGCAGCATGCAATCGAAAAACGGTTTCTGAGTAGTTCAGCGGTTTCATGAGGGGTGCACTTGCATTGTTTAAATGTCCAAATGGTCCAGTCAATAACCTGCTGTGTTCTCTTTCAGGGGGAAGCAGGAACAATGGGAAGGCCCGGTCAAGCTGGTCCTGCTGGTGCTGATGGTAAGCCTGTGAGTACTCCATCGTTTTATATTGAAACATCCACTCACTCAACACTCATCAGAATCCAACACTTTGGAGAAAATCAATGTATCAATAATGGATGCATTGCTATATGGGACTTTGTTGAATGGGTATTCAAATCAGTCTGATGCCAATCCTTATCTTACCTCATTTGCACTCTTTGTATATAGATTTGTTTTTTTCTACTGTATTATTGACTGTATGTTTGTTTTACTCCATGTGTAACTCTGTGTTGTTGTATGTGTCGAACTGCTTTGCTTTATCTTGGCCAGGTCGCAGTTGTAAATGAGAACTTGTTCTCAACTTGCCTACCTGGCTAAATAAAGGTGAAATATATATTTTTTAAATTCATTTAAAAAAATGAATCTCTTGAATATGAAAATAATTCAGTTGTAATGGTTAAAGGGCACACTTGGCGAGATGCACAGTACATAGCTGTGCTAATGGCACCCTTTTTCCAATAGGATTTGCCTGTCAAGGATTCCAGGGCATTTCCACGTTTTTAAAATGAAAGGAAAAGTGGTTTATACTACATCAAATCAAATCAAACTTTATTTGCCACATGCGTCGAATACAACAAGTGTAGACTTTACCGTGAAATGTTTTCTTACAAGCCCTTAACCAACAGTGCAGTTCAAGAAGAAGAAAATATTTACCAAGTAGGCTAAAATAAAAAGTAATAATAAAAAGTAACACAATAAGAATAACAATAATGAGGCTATATACAGGGGGCACCGGTACAGAGTCAGTGTGCAGGGGTACAGGCTAGTTGAGGTAATCTGTACATGTAGGTGGGGGCGAAGTGACTATACATAGGTAACAAACAAACAGCGAGTAGCAGCAGTGTACAAGATGGGGGGGTGTCAATGTAAATAGTCCGGTTGCGATTTTTATGAATTGTTCAGCAGTCTAATGGCTTGGGGGTAGAAGCTGTTGATGAGCCTTTTGATCCTTGACTTGGCGCTCCGGTACTGCTTGCCGTGCGGTAGCAGAGAAAACAGTCTATAACTTGGGTGACTGGAGTCTCTGACAATTTTATGGGCTTTCCTCTGACACCGCCTATTATATAGGTCCTGGATGGCAGGAAGCTTGGCCCCAGTGATGTACTGGGCCGTTCGAACTACCCTCTGTAGTGCCTTTTGGTCAGATGCTGAGCAGTTGCCATACCAGGCGGTGATGCAACCGGTCAGGATGCTCTCGATGGTGCAGCTGTAGAACCTTTTGAGGATCTGGGGACCCATGCCAAATCTTTTCAGTCTCTTGAGGAGGAAAAGGTTTTGTCGTGCCGTCTTCACAACTGTCTTGGTATGTTTGGACCATGATAGTTTGTTGGTGATGTGGACACCAAGGAACATGAAATTCTCAACCCGCTCCACTACAGCCCCGTCGATGTTAATGGGGGCCTGTTCGGCCCGCCTTTTCCTGTAGTCCACGATCAGCTCCTTTGTCTTGATCACATTGAGGGAGAGGTTGTGTTCCTGGCATCACACTGCCAGTTCTCTGACCTACTCCCTATAGGCTGTCTCATCGTTGTCGGTGATCAGGCCTACCACTGTTGTGTCGTCAGCAAACTTAATGATGGTGTTGGAGTCGTGTTTGGCCACGCAGGCGTGGGTGAACAGGGAATACAGGGGGGGATTAATTAACACACCGCTGATGGGCCCCAGTGTTCAGGATCAGCGTGGCAGACGTGTTGTTGCCTACTCTTACCACCTGGGGAGGTGTTTAGTCCCAGAGTCCTTAGCTTAGCGATGAACTTCGTGGGCACTATGGTGTTGAACGCTGAGCTGTAGTCAATTAACAGCATTCTCACACAGGTGTTCCTTTTGTCTAGGTGAGAAAGGGCGGTGTGGAGTGCGATTGAGATTGCGTCATCTGTGGATCTGTTGGGGCGGAATGCGAATTGGAGTGGGTCTAGGGTGTCCGGGAGGATGCTGTTGATGTGAGCCATGACCAGCCTTTCAAAGAACTTCATGGCTACCGACGTGAGTGCCACGGGGCGGTAATCATTTAGACAGGTTACCTTCGCTTCCTTGGGCACAGGGACTATGGCAGTCTGCTTGAAACATCTATTACAGACTCGGTCAGGGAGAGGTTGAAAATGTCAGTGAAGACACTTTACAGTTGTTCTGCGCATGCTTTGAGTACACGTCCTGGTAATCCGTCTGGCCCAGCAGTTTTGTGAATCTTGACCTGTTTAAAGGTTTTGTTCACATCGGCTACCGAGAGCGTTATCACACAGTCATCCAGAACAGCTGGTGCTCTCGTGCATGCTTCAGTGTTGCTTGCCTCGAAGCGAGCAGAAAAGGCATTTAGCTCGTCTAGTAGGCTTGCGTCACTGGGCAGCTCGCGTCTGGGTTTCCCTTTGTAGTCTGTAATAGTTTTCAAGCCCTGACACATCCAATGAACATCAGAGCCGGTGTAGAGGGATTCAATCTTAATCCTGTATTGACGCTTTGCTTGTTTCATGGTTCATCTGAGGGCATAGCAGGATTTCTTATAAGTGTCCAGAATAGTCTCCTGCTCCTTGAAAGCGGCAGCTCTACCTTGAAAGCGGCAGCTCTAGCCTTTAGCTCGATGCGGATGTTGCCTGTGATCCATGGCTTCTGGTTGAGATATGTACGTACAGTCACTGTGGGGTCGACGCCATCGATGCACTTATTGATGAAGCCGATGACTAGATGAACATATTCCAGTCTGTGCTAGCAAAACAGTCCTGTAGTGTAGCACCCGCGTCATCTGACCACTTCCTGCTTTAGTTTTTGCTTGTAAGCAGGAATCAGGAGGATTGAATTGTGGTCAGATTTGCCAAATGGAGGGCGGGGGGAGAGCTTTGTATGCATCTCTGTGTGTGGAGTAAAGGTGGTCTAGGATTTTTTCTCCCTGGTTGCACATGTGACATGCTGGTAAAAATTTTGTAAAACTGATTTAAGTTTGCCTGGATTAAAGTCCCCGACCACTAAGAGCGCCGCTAATTGGGTGAGCATTTTCTTTTTTGCTTATGGCCTTATAAAGTTGGTTGAGAGCGGTCTTAGTGCCAGCTTCGCTTTGTGGCAGTAAATAGATGGCTACGAATAATACAGATGAGAACTCTCTTGGTAGATAGTGTGGTCGACAGCTTATCATAAGGTACTCTACCTCAGACATCGCGCACCAGCTGTTAAAAAAACAAAAAGACATACACACCTCGTCTTACCAGAGGTAGCGTATCTGTTTTGCCTTGCATGGAAAATCCCGCCAGCTCTTTATTGTCAGTTTCTTCGTTCAGCCACGTCTTGGTAAAACATAAGATGTTACAGTTTTTAATGTCCCGATAATCTTAATAGTAGGTCATACATTTTATTTTCTAATGATTGCACGTTAGCAAGGAGAATGGAAGGCATTGGGTGTTTACTCGCTCGCCTCCGGCTTCTCAGAAGGATCTCTGATCTGCGTCCCCTTTTCCGGTGTCTTTTCTTCACACGAAAGTCGTGGATCTGGGTCTGTTCCAGTGAAAGCAGGATATTCTTCTTGTCGGACACGTTACAGGTTTCTTCCAGTCTGCGATGAGTAATCTCTTTTCTGATGTCCAGAAGTTATTTTTGGTCATAAGAGACAGTAGCAGCATCATTATGTACACAATAAGTAAAAAAATAAGTTGCAAAAAAATTTGCAAAATTGCACAATTGGTTGGGAGAATGTAAAACGTCAGCCATGTTCTTCGGCGCCATCTTATAGGCAACCAAAAGTATGTGGACACCTGCTCATTGAACATCTCCTTCCAAAATTATGGGCATTAATATGGAGTTGATCCCCTCTTTGCTGCTATAACAGCCTCCACTCTTCTGGGAAGGCTTTCCATTAGATGTTGGAACAGGGACTTGCTTCCATTCAGCCACAAAAGCATTAGTAAGGTTGGGCACTGATGTTGGGCGATTAGGCCTGGCTCGCAGTTGGCGTTCCAATTCATCCCAAAGGTGTTTGGTGGGGTTGAGGTCAGGGCTCTGTACATGCCAGTCAAGTTCTTCCACCACGATCTCGATCTTGTCATGCTGAAACAGAAAAGGTCCTTCCCCAAACTGTTGCCACAAAGTTGGAGGCACAGAATCGTATAGAATGTCATTGTGATGCTGTAGAGTTAGTTCCAGTGAGGGGAAATCTTAAGGAGCCTAGCCTGAACCATGAAAAACAGCCCCAGACCATTTTTCCTCCTCCACCAAACCTTACGGTTGGCACTATGCATTGGGGCAGGTAGCGTTCTCCTGGCATCCGCCAAACCCAGATTAGTCCGTCGGACTGCCAGATGGTGAAGCGCGATTCATTACTCCAGAGAACGTGTTTCCACTGCTCTAGAGTCCAATGGCGGCGAGCTTTACACCACTCCAGCCGATGCTTGGCATTGCGCATAGTGATCTTAGGCTTGTGTGCGGCTGCTCGGCCATGGAAACACATTTAATGAAGCTCCCGACAAACAGTTCTTGTACTGACGTTGCTGCAGAGGCAGTTTGGAACTTGGTAATGAGTTGCAACCGAGGACAGATAGGTGGTCCCGTTCTGTGAACTTGTGTGGCCTACCACTTCACGACTGAGACGTTGTTGCTCCTAGACATTCTCACCTAACAATAACAGCTCTTACAGTTGACCGGGGCAGCTCTAGCAGGGCAGAAATGTTACGAACTGACTTGTTGGAAAGGTGGAATCCTATGACATTATCACGTTGAAAGTCACTGAGGTCTTCAGTAAGACCATTCTACTGCCAATGTTTGTTTATGGAGATTGCATGGCTGTGTGCTCGATTTTATATACCTGTCAGCAAGGGGTGTGGCTGAAATAACAGAATCCACTTATTTGAAGGGGTGTCCACATACTTTTTTATATGTAGGGTATATCTCAGTTTATAAACTGGGTGGTTTGAGCCCTGATTGCTGATTGGCTAACAGATGTGGTATATCAGACCGTATACCACGGGTATGACAAAACATGTATTTTTACTTCTCTAATTACGTTGGTAATCAGTTTATAATAGCAATAAGACACCTCGAGGGTTTGTGATATATAGACAATATATCACAGCTAAGGGCTGTATCCAGGCACTCCGTGCACTTGGCTAACTCTAAAGGCTGTTGCTTCCTACTGGGAGGCAGGAGAACAACTTTGTTACTCCTACCGGTGTGATAACTGGGCACATGAGGAGGGCCAGATGGAGACCATTCATCTTTCATTATTTGCAGGAAAGCTTTGTGTTTAAAATAATAAGTCCAGATCTACAGTTTCTAGACTAGATCGTAGTCAAATGTAAGTAATCATTGCTGACACAGTTTTTTAACATACAGTGCATCTGTAGAGACTGAGAGTAGACTTTGATATAGTGATCTGGTTGCCACATTTTGGATCTTCACCTGATTATATGTTAAGTGGCCTATTGTCAGAATATAATAATTATGAAACAGACCATGAAGATAGTCATTGAAGCAAGTCCTCCCTGAGATGCTCTCTAATATCAAACAGAAAGAAAAAGAGAAGAATGTGTCATTTCATTTGTGAAGGTGAATGTTGCTCTGACATACAGTACAGTGTCTAGGTTAATGATAAAGTGCCTACATATCTTTGCTCTATGCTGGTGCATGGTTTCTTTGTGTTGGAGCGGAATTGTCTTACCTGAATTGATTGAATAGACCCCTTAGAGTGTGTTGAGATTGCTAGCTATGATGAAAACATGAAGACCTTGAGGGGAATATTACATGAATATGTTTTAGGGGGATATCACACCTCGCAGGGAACCGTCACTTTAACAGGATAAATCTTGTAACTTGATTTAGAAGGTGTTTGTGCGTTAGCAGTCAGATTTCATGGAAACTGTTAAGCATGAAAGGTAACAGTCTCTGCATGAATACTCACATAATAACTTTGAAATTCAGTAACAGAAAACATGAGTGGCACTTTTTCTGATATTGCTTGTTTGCTTGTACCAGCTCTATTACTATCACACTGAACTGAGATTTAGCCTAGTCCTGTACTAAAAAGCAAGAATCAAGAAAAAGCAAGAATCTCCATTGAAAGTCATTTTTAGGTTAGGACTAGGCTTGATCTGTGTCCGGGAAACCGCCCCGTAATGTTTCAGTACTGTTTGCCCAAGTGGCATATGAATACAATTTTTGAATGTCATCATTATTCAAGGTCAAGTTGTATCCTTTTCTGCCTAAACTATATCATGGATAAAGACCTATTGTTTCAGTAATTTTTATGACTTCAATTTGTTCATTGTTTTCTGTCAATGAACTATGTATCAACTCGCTGTTCGGATGACATTTTGAAGTCATATATTTTCATTGCTTTTTCCATTAGAGGCTTTGAAATACTGTAAATTGGTCTGTGTGGGGTGTTCAACTTGCACTCAATACTGATCTCTACTGATGACTGAGGCCATGAGAAGTGTAGACCAGTTTACAGTACAATATGTTCTTTGTGAACGTACTGTGGCCTTTGAATACTGGCAGTGCATTGTTGAAGCAAATCTTCCTCCAAAAGTGCAATAAAGTGATGAGAGAGTGTCTTTCACAAGTGTTTTGTGAAGTCATCACTTGTAATCAGAGGAAAGATATCAGTTTATTTCAAATTCTACACTATGTAACAATGAAACCCGTACATGTCATCCTACCACTGAAGTTAGGGCAGATGTTACATTTGAGGTTATTCCAAAACATGGGGGCTGTTTTACTGTATATGTTAACATCCTTAGCAACTAAGAATCTTTGAGTTCAGTAAACATCGTCTAGTGGTTTTAGTCATTAAATAGAATTGAGCAATTATGTAGAGAATAATTATCTTATTCGGACAACCCTAACATTTTCCCCAATGAATTTGTCGGCACACTTACTGTACATTAAATAAACAAATGGTGCCCACTTGCAGTGTAATCACTATGGGTGTGAAAGTGTAAAAGGCATTACAGAATTGGAACCATACCCAGTACAGTAGCCTAGTTTCCAATGGCACTAAGGTTAAAGATCCATGCCGAATTGTAAGCCCAGACAGTTTTTTTGCGTTATCACATACAGCCGGAAATAACTTTTGGATATCAGAGTGGCGGTAACTCACCAGCATTTCGACCAGAAATACAACTTTCCTGAATTGGATCCTTTGTTCATACCACCCAACTCTACTGAACTTATCCCAGAGGTTGCTCTAAGACACCGCCGGCAGAGAAGAGGTATTCAGAGTTTACTTTTAGTCCAACTCAGGAGGTGTGCACACCCTCCACCGCTTTCGAGTATATTACTCGCTAATGTTCAGTCCCTGGACAATAAAGTAGACGAGCTCAGGGTGAGGATCTCCTTCCAGAGAGACATCAGGGACTGTAACATACTCTGTTTCACGGAATCATGGCCCTCTCCCGGATATACTGGAATGGTGTATCGCTGCAGAATGCTGTGGTAGCCATGCTGGTTAAGTGTGCCTTGAATTCTAAATAAATCACAGACAGTGTCATCAGCAAGCACCCCCACACCATCACACCTCCGCCATGCTTCACAGTGTGAACCACACATGAGGAGATCATCCGTTCAACTACTCTGCGTCTCACAAAGACACAGAAGTTGGAACCAGAAATCTTCTGACCAAAGGACAGATTTCCACCGGTCTAATGTCTTCTTCTTATTGGTGTCCTTTAGTAGTGGTTTCTTTGCAGCAATTCGATCATGAAGGCCTGATTCACGCAGTCTCCTCTGAACAGTTGATGTTGAGATGTGTCTGTTACTTGAACTCTGTGAAGCATTTATTTGGGCTGCAATTTCTGAGACTGGTAACTCTAATGAACGTATCCTCTGCAGTAGAGGTAACTCTGGGTCTTCATTTCCTGTGGCGGTCCTCATGCTTGATGGTTTTTGTGACTGCACTTGAAGAAACTTTTAAAGTTCTTGAAATGTTCCATATTGACTGACATTCATGTCTTAAAGTAATGATGGACTGTCATTTCTCTTTGCTCATTTGAACTGTTTCTGCCATAATATGGACTTGGTCTTTTACCAAATAGGGCTATCATCTGTATACCACCCCTATCTTGTCAAATCACAACTGATTGGCTCAAACGCATTAGGAAGGAAAGAAATTCCACAAATTAACTTTTAACAAGGCACACCTGTTAATTGAATTGCTGGTTGAGAGAATGCCAAGAGTGTGCAAAGCTGTCGTCAAGGCAAAGCATGGTTTGTTTTGATTTGTTTAACAGTTTTTTTGGTTAAACCATTATTCCATATGTGTTACTTCATAGTTTTGATGTCTTCACTATTATTCTACAATGTAGAAAATAGTAAAAATAAAAGAAAAAACTTGAATGAGTAGGTGTGTCCAAACCTTTGACTGGTACCCAATATATATATAGATATACTCCGGGCTCGCCCCTAATATTTCTATATTTCTTAATTCCATTCTTTTACTTTTAGATTTGTGTGTATTGTTGTCGATTGTTAGATATTACTGCACTGTTGGAGCTAGGAACACAAGCATTTCGCTACACCCGCAATAACATCTGCTGCATACGTGTATGCAACCAATAACATTTGATTTGATTTTGATTTGAAGGCATACTTTTCTTCTGACAATTTCTTCTTATGGTGAATATACTGTAGACATGCAGATAAGCCAAAATATATCTTTCCTATGCCAGTTTATGATATTCAAATCATGTGAAATTCAACATGGAACTACAGTATATTGTAGCTAATAGATAGTGAATGGTAGATTGCTACCTATGTAGTACCTCATATCTGGGGCAGAGGCTCAGGTTTTCCATCACATCTGCAAAGCAGGAGCATGAGCACTAATTCATTAATGTGTTTCATATGCTCTCTTGACGTGAAATTATGAAGTGTATAGTGCTTGGCAGCGGCATTCACCACTCTTCATCTCATGCACATAAAAGTAGACCTCCTAAAAGCAATGGAAAAAGGGGTTCACCCAGTGGGCACACACTGGTTGAATCAACGTTGTTCCCATGTAATTTCAATGAAGTTATGTGGAACCAACGCGGGATAGACGTTGAATTGTTGTCTGTGCCCAGTGGGCACCCACTTTAATGACCACATAGGAATACGATTTGGAGGAGAAAATATGTTGCCTGATTAAATTGATAAGCATTTTTCAACAATTTACAATTGAAAGCTGGCTGGAGGTCATGTCCTCATATACATTTTGGTTGGCCTGCTGTGAGAAGAACAACAGCATATTTTACCCATAACCTTATAGCCTTGACTTTTACAGGATACCAACTACCTTGAGTATAGCAGAAACGCGTTTCAACTTATAAAGGCTTTATAGAGCATCATTTATAAGACAAGTCATACTACGATAATCAAGAATTTCAAAAAGCATTTTTCTACGGCTTGCCATGCTTTCCACCTGGCTACCCCTACCCCGGTCAACAGCTCTGCACCCCCACAGCAACTCGCCCAAGCCTCCCCCATTTCTCCTTCACCCAAATCCAGATAGCTGATGTTCTGAAAGAGCTGCAAAATATGGACCCCGACAAATCAGCTGGGCTAGACAATCTGGACCCTCTCTTTCTAAAATGATCTACCGCAATTGTTGCAACCCCTATTACTAGCCAGTTCAACCTCTCTTGCGTATTGTCTGAGATCCCTAAAGATTGGAAAGCTGCCGCGGTCATCCCAATCTTCAAAGGGGGAGACACTCTAGACCCAAACTGTTACAGACCTATATCTATCCTTCCCTGCCTTTCTAAAGTCTTTGAAAGCCAAGTTAACAAACAGATCACTGACCATTTCAAATGGGTGCACCTCAGCCACTCTCAAGGTCCTAAACGATATCATAACCGCCATCGATAAAAGACAATACTGTGCAGCCATCTTCATCGACCTGGCCAAGGCTTTCGACTCTGTCAATCACAGCATTCTTATCGGCAGACTCAACAGCCTTGGTTTCTCAAATGACTATCTCGCCTGGTTCACCAACTACTTCTCAGATAGAGTTCAGTGTGTCAAATCGGAGGGCCTGTTGTCCGGACCTCTGGCAGTCTCTATGGGGGTGCCACAGGGTTAAATTCTCGGGAAGACTCTTTTCTCTGTATACATCAATGATGTCGCTCTTGCTGCTGGTGATTCTCTGATCCACCTCTACGCAGACGACACCATTCTGTATACTTCTGGCCCTTCTTTGGACACTGTGTTAACAAACCTCCAGATGAGCTTCAATGCCATACAACACTCCTTCCGTGGCCTCCAACTGCTCTTAAATGCAAGTAAAACAAAATGCATGCTTTTCCCGCCCGCCCGTCTAGCATCACTACTCTGGACGGTTCTGACTTAGAATATGTGGACAACTACAAATACCTAGGTGTCTGGTTAGACTGTAAACTCTCTTTCCAGACTCACATTAAGCAATCCCCGAGCTGACAAGGTACAAATCTGTCATTCCACCCCTGAACAGCAGTTAACCCACTGTTCCTAGGCCGTCATTGAAAATAAAAATGTGTTCTTAACTGACTTGCCTAGTAAAATAAATGTAAAAAAATCTAATAAAAAAATTATCTCCAATCCAAAATTATATCTAGAATCGGCTTCCTATTTCGCAACAAAGCATCCTTCACTCATGCTGCCAAACATACCCTCGTAAAACTGACTATCTTACCGATCCTCGGCTTCGGTGATGTCATTTACAAAATAGCCTCCAGTACTCTACTCAACAAATTGGATGCAGTCTATCACAGTGCCATCCATTTTGTCACCAAAGCCCCATATACTACCCACCACTGTGACCTGTATGCTCTCGTTGGCTGGCCCTCGCTTCATATTCGTCGCCAAACCCAATGGCTCCAGGTCATCTATAAGTCTATGCTAGGTAAAAGCCCCACCTTATCTCAGCTCACTGGTCACCATAGCAACACCCCGTAGAACGCACTCCAGCAGGTATATTTCACTGGTCATCCCCAAAGCCAACTCCTCTTTGGCCGCCTTTCCTTCCAGTTCTCTGCTGCCAATGACTGGAACGAATTGCAAAAATCCCTGAAGCTGGAGTCTTATATCTCCCTCAGTAACTTTAAGCATCAGCTGTCAGAGCAGCTTACTGATCATTGCACCTGTGCACAGCCCCTTCTGTAAATAGCCCATCCAACTACCTCATCCCCATATTGTTATTTATTTTTTTGCTCCTTTGCACCCCAGTATCTCTACTATCTATCACTCCAGTGTTCAATTGCTAAATTGTAATTATTTCGCCACTATGGCCTATTTATTGCCTTACCTCCCTAATCTTTCTACATTTGCGCACAGTGTATATATATTTTTCTATTGTGTTATTGACTGTACATTTGTTTATCCCATTTGTAACTCTGTGTTGTTTGTGTCGCACTGCTTTGCTTAATCTTTGCCCAGTTCGCAGTTGTAAATGAGAACTTGTTCTCAACTAAAATAAATAAAAAATACTACACAAAGAGTGATATAAAAGGTCCTTAAATCTGATGCTTTGTCAAATGTATCAAAACCCGTTTGGCACCCTTCATACAGCATTTTCTTATGAATGACTTCTGAAGCATCTGTGCATATAAGCCTTAAAAAGGGCTTATGAAGGGTGTATGTATGAATGTTTTAAAAAGTTACAATTTAATTTAACACACAGCTAATAAATGTGTTTTATCTATGAGCCACTTTAATAAAGGGTGAATATTTTATGACTTTTCATCTCTCCGCTTTTTAAATTGAAGGGCATCTTTGGCAACCGAGGGGTTCCTGGGCCACAGGGTCCAACTGGGACAGAGGTATCAGCTGAACTCTAAAACAAATAATGTTTTGATCAGACTAGGGTTTTTGATGGTAAATCAATGGAGCTGCTCTTTCTGTTCACTATTTCAGGGGCGACGCGGGGTTGATGGTAACAAGGGAGAACAAGGACGGCCTGGTGATTCGGTAGGAAGGTCAAAAAAGGGCATTAGTATTACGTTTTATTGGCATGATTTATTTTATGACACTGAAGACCCGCTTTGAAGCATTATCACCAATGATTGGATTCCAGCCAACTGATCAAAAGCTACTTCTAATAATCTACAATCCCTTTTATCAAACACACATTTTATGTATGAATCTCTTGTCTTTTCAGGGTGAAAGAGGGGTTCCAGGATTACCTGGGCCATCGGGCCAAGCAGGTGAAAAGGTACGCCATAAAAGTGGTTTCACTGAATGAGGTTATCAAATATATGAATCTCTGTAGAACAGGGTTCCCCAACTGGCGGCCCGAGGGCCAAATTAGGCCCGTGGGTGGTTTTATTTGACACCCCATGTTTTCTGAGCAAAACATATATAAATATATACAGCATATATATATATATTTTTTTTTTGCATTTTCATTGTTGAACATAAAATAAAAATATGTAAACACCAGATCAGCTCTAAGTGATCTTAATTTGGGAAATCTGTTCCCAAGTATTTCCACGCATAATAGAGAGAAATGTGATCATATCCAAATGTAAACAAGGTTTGAAATAATTATGTTTTAGTCAAATATTATATCTGTTTGGGCTTCCTGCGGTCAATTTGCAGTTGTCATGATTATCTTCTCTCGGGACAGACCAAAGCGCAGCGACGTAACCAGAATACATGTTTATTGAGGAAACGGGACGAGACGTGAACCCTAACGCTAAATCCTAAACTGAACACAGAGATCTAAAACTAAACACGAATGGCAAAACCTAACGAAACACGAATGGCGAAACCTAACTAAACACGAATGGCGAAACCTAACTAAACATGAATGGCGAAACCTAACTATACACGAATGACAAGAACCTGACTGAACACGATAACCATAACATAATCAATAACCCACGAAACTAAAGTGCAACTCCCAATGATATATATGGTTCCCAATTAGAGGTAACGAGACTCAGCTGCCTCTAATTGGGAACCATTATCCCAACATAGAAATAGACACCATAGAACAGACAAACCCTACACCCAAAACGAAACCAAAACGCTCCAGCCTGTCATCTCAGGCCTGGGCGTTACAGTACCCCCCCCCCCCAAAGGCGCGGACTCCGGACGCGCCCAAAAGTCCGTGGGGGGGTCTCTTCGTCCCAGGTGGGGGCTCCGGTGCTGGCCGTGCTGGTCTGAAGTCACGCACCGGAGGCCTTGGACCATTTCCTGGAACTCTGGTGCGTGGAGCAGAAGCTGGGCGTACTGGACTCATGATGCTCACGGGAACTCTGGTGCGTGGAGCTGGAACTGGCCGTACTGGACTCATGATGCTCACCGGAACTCTGGTG
This sequence comes from Brachymystax lenok tsinlingensis, assembly GCA_030435695.1. Classification (NCBI taxonomy): domain Eukaryota; kingdom Metazoa; phylum Chordata; class Actinopteri; order Salmoniformes; family Salmonidae; genus Brachymystax; species Brachymystax lenok. The sequence goes on from CM059780.1 coordinate 59,169,974, forward strand.
CGTGGAGCAGGAACTGGTCGTACTGGACTCATGATGCTCGCGGGAACTCTGGTGCGTGGAGCAGGAACTGGCAGTACTGGACTCGTGATGCTCACTGGAACTCTGGTGCGTGGAGCAGGAACTGGTCGTACCGGACTCGTGATGCTCACTGGAACTCTGGTGCATGGAGCAGGAACTGGTCGTATTGGACTCGTGATGCTCACTGGAACTCTGGTGCGTGGAGCAGGAACTGGTCGTACTGGACTCGTGATGCTCACTGGAACTCTGGTGCGTGGAGCAGAAACTGGTCGTACTGGACTCGTGATGCTCACTGGAACTCTGGTGCGGGGAGCGGGAACAGGCCGTACCGGGCTCGTGATGCGCACTCTGGTGCGGGGAGCGGGAACAGGCCGAACTGGGCTCGGGACGCGCACTCTGGTACGGGGAGCGGGAACCGGCCGTACTGGGCTCTCTGGTGCGGGGAGCGGGAACCGCCGCACTGGGCTCGTGACGCGCACTCTGGTGCGGGGAGCGGGAACTGGCCGTACTGGGCTCGTGACGCGCACTCTGGTGCGGGGAGCGGGAACAGGCCGAACTGGGCTTGTGACGCACACTCTGGTGCGGGGAGCAGGAACAGGACGTGCTGGACTCTCTAAGCGCACGGGGAGCCTGGTGCGCGGAGCCGGAACAGGACGTGCTGGACTCTCTAAGCGCACAGGGAGCCTGGTGCGCGGAGCCGGAACAGGACGTGCTGGACTCTCTAAGCGCAAGGGGGGCCTGGTGCGCGGAGCCGGAACAGGACATGGCGGGCTCTGAAGGCGCACTGGGGCCCTGATGCGTGGAGCAGGGACAGGACATGCCGGGCTCTGAAGGCGCACAGGGGGCCTGATGCGTGGAGCAGGGACAGGACATGCCGGGCTCTGGAGGCGCACAAGGGGCCTGATGCGTGGAGCAGGGACAGGACGTGTTGAATCCACAACACGGACATGGATCGTGGAACTCGGAACAGGGACTGGACGTGTTGACTCCACAACACGAACTGGGATCTTGGAACTCGGAACAGGGACTGGACGTGTTGACTCCACAACACGGACTGGGATCTTAGAACTCGGAACAGGGACTGGACGTGTTGACTCCACAACACAAACTGGGATCTTGGAACTCGGGACAGGGACTGGACGTGTTGACTCCACAACACGAACTGGGATCTTGGAGCGTGGAACAGGGACTGGACGGGTTGACTCCACAACACGAACTGGGGATCTGATGCGGAGAGCAGGCACCATTCTTCCAGGTAGCACACTGACCTTGACCTGACCGATGAGTGGCGCTGGGATCTCTCGCACTGGGCTGTGAACACGTACCGGAGACACTGCACGCAGAACCGGTGCAGGATATCCAGGTCCCAGGAGGCGCACTGGAGATCTGGCGCGCAGAGCTGGCACCACTCTTCCTGGCTGTACACTCAGTCTAGCCCGACTGATGATTGGCGCTGGAATCTTTCGTACCGGCCTCTGGATACGCACAGGAGAAACCGTGCGCAAAACTGCATAGCAGGGTGACCTCTCCGTGCGACGCTCTCCCCGACGCTCTCTCCACAAAGCACGAGGAGTTAGCTCAGGAGTCCCTCCTGAACCGGCCAACCTCCTCGTGTGCCCCCCAAAAAGTTTTTGGGGCTGTCTTTCGGGCCTCCGTGCCCGGCGAGGTCTGACGAACTTGCCTCGTACGGGATCCCATGCTCCATTCAGGTCCTCACACCTGCGCCGCTCAGCCGCCTCTGTTTCCAGTTCCTCTCTTGGAGGGCAATACTCTCCGGGCTGGTCCCAATCTCCCCCATTAAACAGCTCCTCCCAAGGCCTGAACTCCCGGGTCACTCGCTGCTTGGTCTTCTTTTGGTGGGTTATTCTGTCATGATTATCTTCTCTCGGGACAGACCAAAGCGCAGCGACGTAACCAGAATACATGTTTATTGAGGAAATGGGACGAGACGGAACAAAACAATAAACGATGAACAAGACGTGAACCCTAACGCTAAATCCTAAACTGAACACAGAGATCTAAACCTAAACACGACTGGCGAAACCTAACTAAACACGACTGGCGAAACCTAACTAAACACGAATGGCGAAACCTAACTAAACACGAATGGCGAAACCTAACTAAACACGAATGGCGAAACCTAACTAAACACGAATGACAAGAACCTGACTGAACACGATAACCATAACATAATCAATAACCCACGAAACTAAAGTGCAACTCCCAAACATATATATGGTTCCCAATTAGAGGTAACGAGACTCAGCTGCCTCTAATTGGGAACCATTATCCCAACATAGAAATAGACACCATAGAACAGACAAACCCTACACCCAAAACGAAACCAAAACGCTCCAGCCTGTCATCTCAGGCCTGGGCGTTACAGCAGTCTACAAATTATTTGTAATTATGTTCCATCCCCCAAACCATCCGCTCACGAAAAAATCGGCCCGCGACTGAATCTAGTTGATGATCCCTGCTGTAGAATATAAACTCTTTACATGAACATTCATAAGCCACGTTTTTCAATGACTTTGTATATAATCAATAATCCATCTCCCTAAATTCCCTACATTTTAGGCAGAATATATACTGTACGTCGTATTGGTTCATTATTTTGGTCAAGTTTTTTACAGAAAAGGAAGCCATTGATAATCCATAGTGATAATGCACTCTCTGAAGTATCCTAATAGAACTGTCTTCAATTGAAATAAACAGCTGCTGAACTGAATCCCACATCAAATATGACAATGTGTATTTTATGAGATCAGACCAAAGTAAATAAGAGAGAACATCACATGGATGAAACATTGTAGTTAAAAGGAAAACAGCAAGATGTTTTCCCAGGACATTCCTAGGTACACCACAGGACCTTTGAATCTGAACCACATGCAGTATGTCGTAGGCCTACAATAGTATATATAACTATCAGTATCTGATGACTATTACAAGTACAGTAAGAGTTTACCTTTGATATTATGTACATAGTTATGCACAGTAAATGTATGTGACAATACAGCCCATTTTTCCATTTGAATCCAAGAGACCAGCTCTTTTTATGAGGCAGTGTCTGTTTTATTATCAGCACATTGTCACTTGTCATTTTGCTAATGCAGGTGTTATAGGTAAAGTTTCAAATACTTTCACTGCCTCAGTTTCCAGAGGCACTTGATCAAATGTTATCAGAGAAAGGTAGGGAAGGAGTGTTGCATGGTAATAACTTGTTATCAAACTTTCAGTATATTTCATTTCTTTCCCAGGGCTCTTTAGGTTTTTCAGGGGGACCAGGACTTTCCGGCAAAGATGGCCTAGTGGTAAGAATATCACAATACTGTCATTTATCACATGGTTATATACAATAGTGGCTAAATAAACAGTATAGGTTAGGTAGTAGTTAACTGGCCACTTGCTTAGGCCTTCAAGTTGACAAATATATTGTCAAAGGTATACAGTACATTGGCCTTATTGGTCCTTTCAATATTGGTAATCTTGATGATTTTCTGATTTCAGGGAGAAAAGGGTGGCAGGGGACACCCTGGGCCCGCAGGACATCCTGGAGAACCAGTACGTATAGGTACTCTGGTGTCAAACCAGGAGCAGATGTGCCTTTATGTTTGAAAACATCTCTCTTTCTCCCATTCTTCAACTCAGGGTTTACCTGGAAGAGATGGAAAGAATGGACTTCCAGGAAAAATCGGTCAAAAGGTTTGTTTTTATGTCACTGATCATTTTAGTAATTTAGCAGATGCTGTTATCCAGAAAGACTTACAGTTAGTACATTCATCTTAAGATAGCTAGGTGAGACAACCAATTGTCACAGTCGTAGTAAGTACATTTTTCCACAATAAAGAATTTATCAGCAGTCAGTGCTAGTAGAACAAGTCAAGTGCAAGGTTGTTTTTATATATATACTGTATATATATTTTTTTTTTTTTTTTTTTTTGGGGGGACTGATATGTCTTATTTAATCAAAGGAAAGTTAACTTGTAGAGGGATGGGATTGACGTATGAAAACATGGACCATCAGGTTGACTTGGCATAGTCAATCTGAGCTGAACCCCCAAAGGATTTGCTGTTATTGTCAGTGGAAATATATTATTGCTGTTAGCACCATTGTGATCTATAAATGGGTTAGCACCATTGTGATCTATAAATGGGTTGGCACCAGTGTGATCTATAAATGGGTTAGCACCATTGTGATCTATAAATGGGTTAGCACCATTGTGATCTACAAATGGGTTAGCACCATTGTGATCTATAAATGGGTTAGCACCAGTGTGATCTATAAATGAGTTAGCACCAGTGTGATCTATAAATGAGTTAGCACCAGTGTGATCTATAAATGAGTTAGCACCAGTGTGATCTATAAATGGGTTAGCACCAGTGTGATCTATAAATGGGTTAGCACCATTGTGATCTATAAATGGGTTAGCACCATTGTGATCTATAAATGGGTTAGCACCAGTGTGATCTATAAATGAGTTAGCACCAGTGTGATCTATAAATGAGTTAGCACCAGTGTGATCTATAAATGGGTTAGCACCATTGTGATCTATAAATGGGTTAGCACCATTGTGATCTACAAATGGGTTAGCACCATTGTGATCTATAAATGGGTTAGCACCATTGTGATCTATAAATGGGTTAGCACCAGTGTTTCTTCTTGTTCCTTCTCAGCTCAGCCGTCATTAATGTTTCCAGGTTTCTCTGACACATGGTTTTCATTATCTTAACAGCAGTTCATCACCATTTAGGATGTTGTGTCTGCGTTATAAATTCAGGATTTATATCCTTTTTTTCCTCACATATAGCACCTTAAAAAAAGTAGTTATTCATTGTATGTTCCTAATGTCTTTAGATTGCCAGTTTATTGCAAATCATGGCTTGACATCCTGGATAAATTGAGAGCTAATCCTGTACAAACACATTGATACCTCATCTAAGACCTATACTGCTAACTTTATGTATCAAAGATAGTTGAGACAGTATCCAATGACCAAATACATGATCGAGTGCCGCTATCTCTTTTGAACTGTACCTGTAACGGGTACACTGAATCATCAGGCATGATGTTTGTGTTTATGATATTTTGATGCATTCTTTTAATCAATAGGGAGAAGTTGGAGCAGCTGGCATACCTGGTCTAGACGGAAGGGAGGGCCATCTTGTAAGTCATGAACACTTATATACTTTCTTTAACCATTGCTTATTTAGACTTTACATTTCCATGCACTCTAAACGGCCTATTTTCTTCTGTGCTTGGGTTTCTATAACATGAAAAATTCCAGAATTGCCCCCCCTCAAATAAAACAAGTTCCTTGACTTTAGCAGGAAATATCCAAAACAGTCTTGGTCATCTGGGGCTATTTGAATCAAAGCAGACACCATGGAACATGAGTTTTTCTGACAGCTAGTACATTTGGAGTGGTTCCCCTGTAGTTCATCCCAGGATATTAACCCTATTATGGAAATACGTAACTTTATGTGATGCTGGGAACACAGCTAATTGGAAAAATGTTATAGTAATTTGGGGACAGAAATTCTTTCATCTGAAAAATAAGGTTTTACACAAGGGCATCCCCATTAATGTGCAGTTTTGCCAATTTGGCCACACAAGCCGAGTGATGGAACTAAAATGTCCTAGAATGAGTCAGTTGCTCCACAGGGCTGTAAGCCATTTGGTTTGCCAGAAAATCCAATGAGCGTCTTTATGGACTAAACCGCACAATAGTTGTAGCTGCCTGCATTCCCCTTAATTTAGTGTCTTTAGAAGTGATTGTATTTTTATTTCTATTTATTTTCAATGTATTTATTTAATTATTATTTTACCAGATGTGTTAATGACAATGGCATTAATGGCATGGGAGGAGGAATGGGTTGAATGATCCAGTTGGATGCTGTGGAAGATTAGGTGGCTATGGACATACTGTATTGGGTGACCAAAGGAATTGTAGCCAGGACACCAGGGTTAACACCCCTACTCTTGAGACGAGTGTCATGGTATTTTCAATAACCAGTGAAGCTCATGAGTGTTGTATCTGAAAGATGTCACATTGAGCCATTGGAGGGTTTTTATTGGCCCTCCAAACCTACTTACAGGCCCTATCCAAAGCCAACAGATGGATGCCAACAGATGGATGCAGTATAGCAAAGCCTGCACGTGAGCATTTTGCTGACCAAGCAGGATACTGTAGCTCATGCAGTGTTAAAGGTCCTTCGGGGCATATTTAGTGTTTGGAATTGAAAGGATGTTGATTTTCCAGCTAGCAATGAGGAATCGTCCCAGAAATGGCCCTCTTGAATCGGCCCGGAATAGGGTGTCAGACTCGGCCCGGAATCAAAATGAATCACTGCACAGAATCGGCCCAAGTACATCGGGCCGTTTCCATCTACCGGATTTCAGCCGACTTTGCCTGGCAACTTACCAGAATCCCCCCAGAAGAGGTCCGATGTAAATGTAAATAAATGTATACAAAATGAAAGAAAATGTACCCCCTTTTCGTCATATCCAATTGGCAGTTACAGTCTTGTCCCATCGCTGCAACTCCCATAAGGCCTCGGGAGGTGAAACGCAACCCCGCCAAGCTGCACTGCTTCTTGACACAATGCATGCTTAACCCAGAAGCCAGCTGCATCGATGTGTCGGAGGAAACACCGTACATCTGGCGACCGTGTCATCGTGTATGTGCCCGGAATGCCACAGTAGTAGCTACAGCGCGATGGGACAAGGACATCCCGGCCGGCCAAACCCTCCCCTAACCCGGGCGACGCTGGGCCAATTGTGCGTCGCCTCATGGGTCTCCCGGTCATGGCCGGACGGGTATCGAACCAGCATCTGTAGCAATGCAGTTTGCACTGCGATGCAGTGTCTTAGACCGCTGTGCCACTCACTCGGGAGGCCCCATCCACAAAGTTTTGAATGCTGATCAATTGCCTTGCACAAAGTATCAAAATACTAAAATACTTAAACAGGAAAGAATTTAATTGAAATGTTAATTACATTTTTGGATCACAGAAACAATGAGAAAATATGAAAAAATAAATAAATAATGAAATGTTAATTATATAAAGCAGCCTATGTAGTCATCTGCAGAGAGTAGCCACAATCGACCCAAGACCCAAGTAATACATTTGGGCCAGATAACTCACACCGGAATCAGCCAGAGCTCAATCCCCGCATCCTAGCCGTAAGTAATACTGCCGAAGGCGCCCCGGACTCGGGCCAAGTGACGTCGGGCCGAGTCTGACTCTCAGCCGCATCTGAGGATTCTTGAGGAGTTATTTTGCAACATGTTTCCATGTTCTTTTACAATCCCCTCAAGATATAGTCTCTGTCATTTGCCAAACATCTGCACCCGTTTATCATGAATAATTACTAAAGAGCCAATTCAAGGTAGTTTTGTTGGATATGCTCAACAATTATAAACTGTTTATTGACTCAACTGTACATTCACAAACGTTAGGCACTTTTCCCATTAGTCCATTAACAACAAATATTGACACGCTCAACTGCCAAACATAGATCTATCCCACTGGGAACAGACGTCAATTCAACATCTTTTCCACGTTGGTTCAACGTAATTTCCTTGAAATGATGTGGAAACAATGTTGATTCAACCACTGTGTGCCCAGTGGAATGGCTTTTAGAGTGCAAGACCGGTAGATCAGATTATGCTGTGAGGTATAACGGAATATGGAGAATTTGGCTAGCACAATGTTTTGATGGTTGTGTGTTCGATAATGAAAGTCTTAGGGGTTTACCACTGAGGTAGTGACATGTGTGCATTTTGACCACTTTGGCATGCTAGCTATATGAAAATCATCTGAGGAATCAGAAAGTTGTGGTACAGTGTTGCATGTCGTGATATGGCCAAGTAACATTGTTTATATAGTTAGTCTACCACATGAACATCAAAGGCAAGAAAGGGAAGCATTTTAGGAAGAATAGGACGTGGTAAAAAAACAGAAAACATTTTCCAAGGCCCGGTCCAGGCACCTTCACACATAGAAACATCTAGGAAAGCATGATTTTTTAAAGATGGTAATTATTTAGAAATTGGCAACAACAAAAAAAGGAGCCTACCAGTGTTGAGACTGATGGAGAAATAGATGCTATTGGCAAGGAAGATCAGGGATGAATGACGTAATACCTTAAAGGGGAACAGACAGGTATGTAGTACCGTGTAGCTCATTTGGTGGGGTGTTGCGCTTGCAACGCCAGGGTTATGGGGTCGATTTCCATGGGGGACCAGTATGAAAATGTATGTATATAAGAGCGTCTGCTAAATGACAAAAATGTAAGAGATTTCTGGGAAATTATAGAGCGTCACTCAATGTTTATTAATAAATGTAAATGTAAAATGCTTCTCAATCCCTGCTTGGGATGTGACATTGTTGGTTATTCTTCATTTTCCGCCAAAACACCAACTACGTAAGAACCTGTTACATCACCCATATTCGTGTAGCCTTTGAAGTTATTCTTTGAAGTGTGAAAGAGATGTCTGTTTAAAATCTTTGAAAAGGAGGACATGTTTTCAACAGATAATATGCATGCAGCTTTGAACATACGTAGATCATACTTGAAAAAGAAGACATAGTCGTCTCTGGGACTACTTAAAGATGACGTATCAACTGACCTTGGTCTGTACACAATATTTTGTCTTTGGCCTCATCTTGCACAGGGTTAGACCACAATGAATTATCAGATATATTTTATATCACTAAATGTAGTAGGCCTTGTTTAGTATTTCCATAAACATGGCATATTTGTTCACTACTTACATGCTTCTTATTATAAACTCCAGATTTGTAACACTGAGGGGTCAAATAAAATGGGTAAGCTTGCATGGAACTGGAATGCATCCATTCCACTTCATGGAACTTATCCTCAAGCATTTGAAACACCTATTATTGATATCAATTAGTAGTAACTTGTCTAAAGTCTTTTTGGGACTGTCACTGTTAATTAAAAATCATCTACTGTATATACAGTGGCTTTAATAGCTTTGAGGTATGAGACTATGTCGTAATGAGACTCTGAAAGTGTCCAAGATACATTTTCCATGTTGAAATGAATGATTATATCCAAGTGAAAACTATTGTGGGCAGAGAACACTTGTAGGTGCGCATAAACATGTGTATTTTCTCTATACAAACGTTAATGTTCCTCTCAATGTAGTGTATGTCTTGGACAACAAACCTATTTGTACTATTAGGTTTATCTTTTTTTAGGAGTCAACCAGTTATTCATGTAAAATCAATCAACATTTTATGAAGAGATAAACAAAGGGTTAACACACATACTGTATGTTATATAGATTGTTACAACAATCTCTCTGATCCATTATAAATACAATGAGGTTTTAAGGTTTTAAGGCGCTATCTTCCTGTCCATTCATTGTGATACCCAATGATACAGTATATAGTACCACTGTTCTCTGCATTAGGGCTGTATTTGCATTTGTTTTAACAACATCCTGTGGAAGCCATTAAACCTGCTGGCTGATAAAGCAAGCGAAGCTCAGGGGAAATACATTTTATATGTGATTAATCCAGACTCTCAGAAGAAAGAAAACAAAACCATACATCTGTGAACCATGTATGTTAGCTACATTAGAGGGGGAGGAAACTCTTAACTGTCTGCTTTCATCTATATACAGTTGAAGTCGGATGTTTACATACACTTAGGTTGGAGTCAATAAAACTTGTTTTTCAACCACTCCACAAATTTCTTGTTAGCAAACTATCATTTTGGCAAGTCGGATAGGACATCTAGTTTGTGCATGACACAAGTAATTTTCCAACAATTGTTTACAGACAGATTATTTCACTTATTATTCACCGTATCACAATTCCAGTGGGTCAGAAGTTTATATACACTAAGTTGACTGTGCCTTTAAACAGCTTGGGAAATTATGTCATGGCTTTAGAAGCTAATTGGCATAAAAAAATTACAATTACCTTTATTTAACTAGGCAAGTCAGTTAAGAACAAATTCTTATTTTCAATGACGGCCTAGTAACAGTGGGTTAGGGGGGGCAGAACAACGTTTTTACTTTGTCAGCTCGGGGATTCGACCTTGCAATCTTCAGGTTACAATTCCAACGCTCTAACCACTAGGCTACCTGCCGCCCTAGTCAATTGGAGGTGTACCTGTGGATGTATTTAAAGGCCTACCTTCAGTGCCTCCTTGCTTGCCATTGTGGGAAAATCAGTCTGGTTCATCCTTGGGAGCAATTTCCAAACACCTGAAGGTACCACGCTCATCTGTACAAACAATAGTACGCAAGTATAAACATAGAGGGACCACGCAGCCATCATACCGCTCAGGAAGGAGATGCGTTCTGTCTCCTAGAGATGAACGTACTTTGGTGCAAAAAGTGCAAATCAATCCCAGAACAACAGCAAAGGACCTTGTGAAGATGCTGCAGGAAACAGGTACAAAAGTATCTATATCCACAGTAAAACAAGTTCTATATCGACATAACCTGAAAGGCCGCTCAGCAAGGAAGAAGCCACTGCTCCAATACTGCCATAAAAAGCCAGACTACAGTTTGCAACTGCACATGGGGACAAAGATCGTACTTTTTGGAGAAATGTCCTCTGGTCTGATGAAACAAAAATAGAACTGTTTGGCCATAATGACCATCGTTATGTTTGGAGGAAAAAGGGGGAGGCTTGCAAGCTGAAGAACACCATCCCAACCATGAAGCACGGGGGTGGCAGCATCATGTTGTGGGGATGCTTTGCTGCAGGAGGGACTGTTGCACGTCACAAAATAGATGGCATCATGAGGAAGTAAAATTATGTGGATATATTGAAGCAACATTTCAAGACATCAGCCCTCAATCCTATAGAAAATTTGTGGGCAGAACTGAAAAAGCGTGTGCGAGCAAGGAGGCCTACAAACCTGACTCAGTTACATCACCTCTGTCAGGAGGAATGGGCAAAAATGTGGGAAGCTTGTGGAAGGCTACCCGACACATTTGACCCAAGTTAAGCAATTTAAAGGCAATGCTACCAAATACTAGTTGAGTGTATGTAAACTTCTAACCCACTGGGAATGTGATGAAAGAAATTAAAGCTGAAATAAATCATTCTCTCTACAAATTTTCTGACATTTCACATTCTTAATATAATGTGGTGATCCTAACTGACCTAAGACAGGGAATTTTTACTATGATTAAATGTCAGGAATTGTGAAAAACTGAGTTTAAATGTATTTGGCTAAGGTGTATGTTCCGACTTCAACTGTATTGAATACAAATGCATTGAATACGATTGTAATGTATAGGCTATTACCATGATCATGGTAAGTAAAAAGTGACATTGTGTGCTGTCATATAGAGTAAGGGTGGCAGGTAGCCTAGCGGTTAGAGCCCGTAACTGAAAGGTTGCTGGTTCAAATACCCAAGGTGAAAAATCAGCAAGGCACTTAACCCTAATTTGCTCCGTCTTTGTTTCCAGGGTTTGCCTGGCTTGCCTGGAAATGTGGGCCAGAGGGGAACTAAGGTGAGCTCCTGTTATTATCATAAAGGTCTGCTCTTATATCAGGACATGCCCATACTGTCCATTAAATTGACATAATGGTGTTTTAAATAAAAACACTGATTCAAAGTCACAATCTCCTTTCCAGCAAGTTTTACATTAGCAAACATTTTGTGCTTGCAAGAAAGGCTATTATGTTTTTGTACCTCTTTATTTCACATTCCCTTGTCCTATGTCTAAAACTATGAATGAACATTATGCTGTGTTCAACCTCAGTTTACATGCACCGTTATGAAGTACAGTCGTGGCCAAAAGTTTTGAGAATGACACAAATATTAATTTCCACAAAGTTTGCTGCTTCAGTGTCTTTAGATATTTTTGTCACATGTTACTATGGAATACTGAAGTATAATTACAAGCATTTCATAAGTGTCAAAGGCTTTTATTGACAATTACATGAAGTTGATGAAAAGAGTCAATATTTGCAGTGTTGACCCATGCTGTCAATTAACTTGTGGGCCACATCCTGACTGATGGCAGCCTATTCTTGCATAATCAATGCTTGGAGTTTGTCCACCCCCCTCTTGAGGATTGACCACAAGTTCTCAATGGGATCAAGGTCTGGGGAGTTTCCTGGCCATGGGCCCAAAATATCAATGCTTTTTTCCGGATGCCCCAAACAATCGGAAAGGGGATTCATCAGAGAAAATGACTTTACCCCAGCCCTCAGCAGTCCATTCCCTGTACCTTTTACAGAATATCAGTCTGTCCCTGATGTTTTTCCTGGAGAGAAGTGGCTTCTTTGCTGCCCTTCTTGACACCAGGCCATCCTCCAAAAGACTTTGCCTCACTGTGCGTGCAGATGCACTCCCACCTGCCTGCTGCCATTCCTGTGCAAGCTCTGTACTGGTGGTGCCCCGATCCTGCAGCTGAATCAACCTTAGGAGACGGTCCTGGCGTTTGCTGGACTTTCTTGGGCGCCCTGAAGCCTTCTTCACAACAATTGAACCACTCTCCTTGAAGTTCTTGATGATCCGATAAATGGTTGATTTAGGTGCAATCTTACTGGCAGCAATATCCTTGCCTGTGAAGCTCTTTTTCGTGCAAAGCAATGATGACGGCACGTATTTCCTTGCAGATAACCATGTTTGACAGAGGAAGAACAATGATTCCAAGCACCACCCTCCTTTTGAAGCTTCCAGTCTGTTATTCGAACTCAATCAGCATGACAGAGTGATCTCAACACTCACACCTGTGTTAACAAGAGAATCACTGACATGACGTCAGCTAGTCCTTTTGTGGCAGGGCTGAAATGCTGTGGAAATGTTTTTGGGGGATTCAGTTAATTTGCATGGCAAAGAGGGACTTTGCAATTAATTGCAATTCATCTGATCACTCTTCATGACATTCTGGAGTATATGCAAATTGCCATCATACAAACTAAAGCAGCAGACTTTGTGAAAATGTATATTTGTGTCATTCTCAAAACTTTTGGCCATGACTGTATAGACAAAAATAAATTTTAAAAAGTATTCTGGGGACTCCAGAATACTTTTTTTCCCATAACATCAGACTTTTTTTTTTATAAACTATGGTTTGAGTTTTGATATTGAAATACATAAATTATCTTTAAGCAAGCTGTCATGTGACAGATAGAAAGAAAACACATGTAATCAATGAAGAAAGTTGTTCTTATATTTTTTTTTCAAAATTGGCAAACCGTTGCACACAATTACAATATAAAAAAGTTACTGCATATGTTATTAATTCCATCATTATAATTACAGGGTGAAGCTGGTTCGTCAGGACTGAAAGGTGCCAGAGGTTCAACTGGAACATCTGTAAGTTGGCTGCAGTCAATAGATCCAGTTTCAATTTGTCCAAATGTATTCAGGATCACACTTACAGTACTATATGTGGCTTAAATATGTATTGACATAGTGCTAAGTCATTTTCACACTTACTCAATGACAACAAACGTGTAGAGATAAGGGGAATATTTAAATGGATGTTGTTTTCTTGTTTTTCTTCTTTAGGGTGATAATGGCTTTCCTGGTGAACCTGGATCATCAGGGCAACCTGGACCTAAGGTAACAGTAATTTATCTTCTGTTTAAGAAATGTAACATCCTGTGAACGGACCCTTTCAGGGATGATGTCAATTTTATTTTTCCCAATGTCCATGTGAGTACTATTTGCAGAAATAGTCAAATGTACTTTCATGGGGTGCTAGGCTGAGAAAATCTCAATAGTAAATAGCAATAGTAAAGACCTGCACACTCAATTGCTCCAACACATACCTTTATTACACCATTAGCATTGAAACGTTGTGAACCAATAAAGGTACAGTATGTGTGGAGCAATTTGAGTGTTCTGACCCTATCTTACTGGTACTGTGTCAGGGAATGTACTCCCCAGACCATGCAGTGTTGAAACACCACCACTAGAGGCAGGGATGACAACACAGAGCAACTGTAAAACCCTGAATGATATTGAGCAAGTCCCAATTACTGCTGAGCAGTGGTATGAAATCCCAAATGCTGCCAGCTGCATTACCTCATCTGTCCTTACAAAGCAGGACTTTATAGTTGCGCTGTGAATATCAGTCCCTTGTCTATTGATGTGTGAAATCAGTTCCTCAGCGTTATTTTTGATTCATATAGTTCTGCTTGGGTTAGGGTTAAAATATTCCAACCAGGATTTCTAGAAAACTAGGGAATTTATTGAAAGTTCCTGGAATTTTGCAACACTATCTTGGGTTAGCATTTTCTACATGGATATAACTTCTAGTGAGTATGTTGTCTAGAGCTGTGCCATGGCTATACTGGTGGTGGTCCAAGCCTACAGTGCTACTATTGCCTTCGTCAGCGGAATTTTGGGAAGGAAATCAAAAGCGGTCTGTTTCTCTGGTCTCGACTCTCTGTCTCCCAGTCACTTTTTATTAGCTGGTCTCGCATTAACGAGAGCCAATGTGTACTGGTTAATGGCACAGGAGTGAAATAGTAGTTCATGAGCAGTGTTTTCATATTCATGGATTCGTTTCAGACAGCAGTTATTGGAGCACATTCGTTTAGAAAAATCTATTATCGCCTAAACCTCTAGTATTTTATGATTTCAAAGCAGAATTGTATTTCCATATCAGTATCTGCTGTGGTTTGTGTGCTATGTCTTACTATAGAATTCTTCCTTCCACTAAATACATTTTCTCAAATAAAAGGGCAACAAAGGTGGAAGTGGACTACCAGGTCAACCAGGGGTTTCAGGACCAGAGGTCAACATTTAACATTTCATATCTGTTGATTATGTCTATTGTGAATGTAAATAGACAGTAAAGGTGATACATGACATCATTTAGATCTGTTTACAGTACGATGTAAGCTACAGAACGTCTAAAAGACGAAGTCTCCTTACCATGTTCTTACCATATGCTCTTACTATTTACTGTATGATGCTTGATTGAATGAATGTTATTCCAGGGCATGTCAGGTGACCATGGAATAGCAGGTCAGCCAGGACACCCAGGAATGCCAGGCTTGACAGGACCTAAGGTATTTACAGACTCCTACAAAATCACTCTTAACTGCTTGGAAAATACTGTGTCTTTACAGTTTGATAGGGATTTACCTGTGTGTAGGCCTATTTAGCAATTACTGGAATTATTGGAATTAGCAATTATAGTCATTTTCACTAAATGTTCTGTTCAAAGAGGATCTCACACCATTTTGAAATTTATATAAATGTTTTTTTCTTCTGAGGCGTAGTGTACGATTGAGCTGGGATTGAGCATTAGGAATGTTTTCTGCAAATATTTTCAGTGTTGCCATCCCGATCACATTTTGTTTATTTAATGAGAGAGGAAAAATACTGACGTTGCATTTTGATTAAGAATTAGGAGCCAGAAACCTACTTTATGGTCAGCTGTGTTTCCAGATTTACCTCCATTAACTTCAATAAAGAATATTAATTTATACTACAGCAAACAAGCAAGTCTTTCATGGGATGAAATAAATAAATTACCCCAAGGACTGCAATTTACAGGTGAGGGTTAATCAAATGCAGTAAAATACATAATTTATCTATAACAGTATTGTTAACAGACATTTTTTGATGTTCCACCATAGAGACAATAGTTTACCATTTCAGAAATATCATAAACAGTACTTTTCAGTTTGCCTTTCATTTCATTTCTACCACTTCAGGACAAGTTGCAATCTTACTACAAAATATCTGAAAAAACGAGTGAAACACTACAAGAGGCTTGTATAATGTTTAACATACTGTCATCTGTCATATCCATAGCATGTGTCATGGATGTGGTGCAGTATGTGGGTATTGAAGTATTGAAACATTTGGAACCGTAACTCTGTATTCTCCTACTGCCAATAACAGTAACATGTGACTGCGGTGTCGTTTCTATCTTACCAGGGACAAAGGGGAGATCCAGGTGAACGAGGAGGGGAGGTATTCATAACATTTAATTTGGGTTTTCTTATGTAACACCTGATGATATTTAAAACCCATTAGCAACACCTGAGGCGTTGGATGGAGCGTCTGTCCTCATGTTCTAGACATTTCAAGTATTCAGTTTGATTGTATTTTGGCATGTTGCTCAGTCCAAGAGAACAAATAATGTTATACAGCAAAGAATGAAATTGAACATACTGTAACTGTAGAACATATTGAAAACTTAATTTTACTTATGGACCAGAGATTGCTTGGGAAAACATAAATAGAGGTTGCTACATTTTCCTTTTACAAAAGACCGCTTGGGGTGTAATCGGATGCTCGGCTCACTACCTCCTTCCAAATGTGGTTGCCTTCATTTAGCCGGAGTGGAATCATGTTGAACAACCTCTTAATTTAATGTCATGGAAAACAGGGGCATCTTAATTTAATGTCATGGAAAACAGGGACAGCTGTGATCTTTGTGGGAAAAACTAGGAAACATACCGAGTCAAATGACAATGTCACCACAGGACTGCGGTTAAGAAGTCACTTGGACTGAGTCTCTGGATGTAAAATATCTATTAAACTGACTGTCATGGATGTACAGTAGCAACAATCTTTCTGTAAAATCTCATTCTAAAATCATGACTGGCAAATTTTAACTCTGCTCTGAAGGACAATGACTTTATTACTGAAGACCTTACATTCAATCACAAGCAAAAATTACAGAAACATTGTACGACTAAAAACAAACACCATAATTGCTAGTTGAATTTTCTCTACAGGGATTAAGAGGTGAAAAAGGAGATATGGGGATTCCAGGTAATCATGTAAGTTGTTGCTTCCTATGATTACAGTGCATTTGGAAAGTATTCAGACCCCTTGGCTTTTTCCACATTTTGTTACATTACAGCCTTATTCTAAAATGGATTACATAGTTTTTTCCCCTCATCATTCTATACACAATACCCCATAATGACAAAGCAAAAGCAGTTTTTTTGAAATGCTTGCAAATATATAAAAAATAAAAAACTGAAATATAACATTTACGTAAGTATTCAGACCGTTTACTCAGTACTTTGTTGAAGCACCTTTGGCAGCAATTACAGCCTCAAGTCTTCTTGGATATGATGCTACAAGCTTGGCACACCTGTATTTGGGGAGTTCCTCCCATTCTTCTCTGCAGATCCTCTCAAGCTCTGTCAGGTTGGAAGAGGAGTGTCGCTGAACAGCTATTTTCAGGTCTCTCCATAGATGTTAGATCGGGTTCAAGTCTGGGCTCTGGCTGGGCCACTCAAGGACATTTAGACATGTCCCCAAGCCACTCCTGCGTTGTCTTTGCTGTGTGCTTAGGGTCGTTGTCCTGTTGGAAAATAAACCTTCGCCCCAGTCTGTGGTCCTGAGCGCTCTGGAGCAGGTTTTCATCTCTCTGTACTTTGCTCTGTTCATCTTTCCCTTGATCCTGTCAAGTCTCCCAGTCCCTGCCGCTGAAAAACATCCCCACAGCATGATGCTGCCACCACCATGCTTCGCCGTAAGTATGGTGACAGGTTTCCTCCAGACGTGACACTTGGCATTCAGGCCAAAGAGTTAAATCTTGGTTTCATCAGACCAGAGAATCTTGTTTCTCATGGTCTGAGAGTCCTTTAGGTGCCTTTTGGCAAACTCCAAGTGGGTTGTCATGTGCCTTTTGCTGAGGAGTGGCTTCAGTCTGGCCACTCTACCATAAGGGCCTGATTGGTGGAGTGCTGCAGAGATGTTTGTCCTTCTGGAGATTCGCCCATCTCCTCAGAGGAACTCTGGAACTCTGTCAGAGTGACCATCGGGTTCTTGGTCATCTCCCTGACCAAGGCCCTTCTCCAAGAACCGATTGTTCAGTTTGGCCGGGGGGCCAACTCTAGGAAGGGTCTTGGTGGCAAAGTCTAAACCTCTTCCATTTAAGAATGATGGAGGCCACTGTGTTCTTGGGAACCTTCAATGCTGCAGGAATCTTTGGGGTACCCTTTGCTAGATCTGTGCCTTGACACAATCCTGTCTCGGAGCTCTACGAACAGTTCCTTCGACCTCATGGTTTGGTTTTTGCTCTGACATGCACTGTCAACTGTAGGACCTTATATAAATAGGTGGATGCCTTTCCAAATCATGTCCAATGAATTTACCACAGGTGGACTCCAAGTTGTAGAAACATCTCAAGGGTGATCAATGGAAACAGGTTGCACCTGAGCTCAATTTCAGACCCATAGCAAAGGGTCTGAATACTTTTGTAAATACTAAAAACCTTTTTTTTTGCTTTGTCATTATGTGGTATTTTGTGTAGTTTGATGAGGGGAAATGAGGATTTTGTCCATGTTAGAATAAGGCTGTAACATAACAAAATGTGGAAAAAGTCAAGGGGTCTGAATACTTTCCAAGTGCACTGTGTATCAATGAATGAATTACGGATATAATATAAAAGTATTTTGTCCAATTGGACAGTTGATTGCCCAGTAGCCTCGGAAGCCCAGTTACATAATACTTAATGCTTGCAAATGCTATGATTTTTCTATGTGAAACTGTTCTAACCACATTACAGTGATTCTTCCATAGCTTACACTACCGGTCAAAAGTTTTAGAACACCTACTCATTCATGGGTTTTTCTTTATTTGTCATGACTTCCACCGAAGTCGCCTCCTCTCCTTGTTCGGGCGGCGTTCGGCGGTCGACGTCACCGGCTTTCTAGCCATCGCGCTCAGCTGTTATTTTGTTTCCTTTGCTTTTGTCTTGTTCACCTCGCACCTGGTTTGTATTCCAGTGATTGCGGCATGTATTTATTTCCGGTGAATATGTCTTGTCATTGTGTGGAATTAATCATTGTTGCATGTGTGTGTAGTACAGGCTCATTTTCTCCAGGTAACGGTTGTTAACCCGTATTTGTATTTTGTGCTTAACTTGGACTGTGTTTATGTCGTAGCGCTAGACACTTTATATTAGTGGCCTAGAATATTGACCCGTTGTTGCGTTCCTTCTTTTGTTTGTTGTGCCATTAAAGTGTGTGCCTTTACGACACGCTCCGCTCTCCTGCACCTGATTTCACCCCAGTAGTGCACACTGTGACAGAATTCCACACCATACTATGGAATCAGCAGGAGCCGGCACTCCAGCCCTTGGAGTTGAGGATCGTGTCCAAGAACACTCTGTCATGCTCCAACAACTCGGATCAATGATGGATCGAGTTGTCCAGACTCTGGACCGCTTGGAGAGACAGGAGGTCTCTCCCGCGCCTCGACTGGCACGACCAGATCTCCATCTACCCGTCCCTCCTGGAGCCAGTCCCAGTGGGATGCGTCTCTCCCTTCCCAGGGAGTATGATGGGTCAGCAGCACGGTGCCAGGGGTTTCTCCTCCAACTGGACCTGTATCTGGCCACCGTCCACCCAGCTCCCTCGGGAAGGGAGAGGGTGTCAGCCCTCGTCTCATGCCTCTCGGGGAGAGCTCTGGAGTGGGCCAACGCTGTGTGGAGCGAGGGAGACGCGGCGTTGGACCACTTCGATGAGTTCACCCGCCGGAGAACGACTCTTCCACCTGAGGCAGGGGACGAGGAGCGCCCAGGAGTTCGCCCTGGAATTCCGGACCCTGGCCGCCGTAGCGGGATGGAACGACAGAGCTCTCATCGACCACTATCGATGCAGCCTGCGTGAGGATGTCCGACGGGAGTTAGCCTGCAGGGATGTCACCATCTCGTTTGACCAACTGGTGGATTTGTCCATCCTTGGATAACCTGCTGGTCACCCGCGGACGTCCAGAGAGGGCTCTGTCCGTTCCATCTTCCAGCTCCCCCGCTCCGGTGCCCATGGAGCTGGGAGGGGCTGCCCTTAGGGAGGCTGGAGGAGGGACCAACACGTGCACTATCTGTGGCCGCAGAGGTCACACTGCCGGTCGGTGTCGGGTTGGTTCCTCTGGGAGTCGAGGCAACAGGCAGGGCACTCTGGCGTCACCCCAGGTGAGTCGGCACCACACTCATCCAGAGTCTTCTGTTGTTCACCTGTTTTTACCTGTTTGTTTTCCAGAGTTCTCCCCGCTTTCCCAGCATAAGGCGCTCGTCGATTCAGGTGCGGCTGGGAACTTTATCGACAGAGCATTCGCCGTTAGTTTGGGAATTCCCATTATTCCTGTGGTTAGACCTTTCCCGGTACACGCTCTGGATAGTCGACCATTAGGGTCCGGGCTAATCAGGGAGGTCACCATCTCCTTGGCCATGGTGACGCAGGGAGGTCACCAGGAGAAAATCAGTCTCTTTCTTATTGACTCTCCTGCGTTTCCCGTGGTACTTGGTCTTCCCTGGTTGGCTCATCACAACCCCATCATTTCATGGCAACAGAAGGCTCTTAAGGGGTGGTCGAAAGAGTGCTCGGGGAGGTGTTTAGGAGTTTCCGTTGGTGCTACCACGGTGGAGAGTCCAGACCAGGTCTCCACTGTGCACATCCCTCCAGAATATGCCGATTTGGCTCTCGCCTTCTGTAAAAAGAAGGTGACTCAATTACCACCCCATCGACGGGGGAATTGTGCGATAAATCTCCAGGTAGACGCTGCACTTCCTAGGAGTCACGTGTATCCCCTATCGCAAGCGGAGACAGCGGCTATGGAGACATACAGTGGGGAAAAAAAGTATTTAGTCAGCCACCAATTGTGCAAGTTCTCTCACTTAAAAAGATGAGAGAGGCCTGTAATTTTCATCATAGGTACACTTCAACTATGACAGACAAAATGAGGAAAGAAAATCCAGAAAATCACATTGTAGGATTTTTTATGAATTTATTTGCAAATTATGGTGGAAAATAAGTATTTGGTCAATAACAAAAGTTTATCTCAATACTTTGTTATATACCCTTTGTTGGCAATGACAGAGGTCAAATGTTTTCTGTAAGTCTTCACAAGGTTTTCACACACTGTTGCTGGTATTTTGGCCCATTCCTCCATGCAGATCTCCTCTAGAGCAGTGATGTTTTGGGGCTGTCGCTGGGCAACACGGACTTTCAACTCCCTCCAAAGATTTTCTATGGGGTTGAGATCTGGAGACTGGCTAGGCCACTCCAGGACCTTGAAATGCTTCTACTGAAGCCACTCCTTAGATTGCCCAGGCGGTGTGTTTGGGATCATTGTCATGCTGAAAGACCCAGCCACGTTTCATCTTCAATGCCCTTGCTGATGGAAGGAGGTTTTCACTCAAAATCTCACGATACATGGCCCCATTCATTCTTTCCTTTACACGGATCAGTCGTCCTGGTCCCTTTGCAGAAAAACAGCCCCAAAGCATGATGTTTCCACCCCCATGCTTCACAGTAGGTATGGTGTTCTTTGGATGCAACTCAGCATTCTTTGTCCTCCAAACACGACGAGTTGAGTTTTTACCAAAAAGTTCTATTTTGGTTTCATCTGACCATATGACATTCTCCCAATCTTCATCTGGATCATCCAAATGCTCTCTAGCAAACTTCAGACGGGCCTGAACATGTACTGGCTTAAGCAGGGGGACACGTCTGGCACTGCAGGATTTGAGTCCCTGGCGGCGTAGTGTGTTACTGATGGTAGGCTTTGTTACTTTGGTCCCAGCTCTCTGCAGGTCATTCACTAGGTCCCCTGTGTGGTTCTGGGATTTTTGCTCACCGTTCTTGTGATCATTTTGACCCCACGGGGTGAGATCTTGCGTGGAGCCCCAGATCAAGGAAGATTATCAGTGGTCTTGTATGTCTTCCATTTCCTAATAATTGCTCCCACAGTTGATTTCTTCAAACCAAGCTGCTTACCTATTGCAGATTCAGTCTTCCCAACCTGGTGCAGGTCTACAATTTTGTTTCTGGTGTCCTTTGACAGCTCTTTGGTCTTGGCCATAGTGGAGTTTGGAGTGTGACTGTTTGAGGTTGTGGACAGGTGTCTTTTATACTGATAACAAGTTCAAACAGGTGCCATTAATACAGGTAATGAGTGGAGGACAGAGGAGCCTCTTAAAGAAGAAGTTACAGGTCTGTGAGAGCCAGAAATCTTGCTTGTTTGTATGTGACCAAATACTTATTTTCCACCATAATTTGCAAATAAATTCATTAAAAATCCTACAATGTGATTTTCTGGATTTTTTTCACTTATTTTGTCTGTCATAGTTGAAGTGTACCTATGATGAAAATTACAGGCCTCTCTCATCTTTTTAAGTGAGAGAACTTGCACAATTGGTGGCTGACTAAATACTTTTTTTCCCCACTGTATGTCTCTGAATCCCTGCGCCAGGGGTACATTCGGTCCTCCATTTCACCTGTCTCCTCGAGTTTCTTTTTTGTGAAAAAGAGGGATGGGGGTTTGCGCCCGTGCATTGACTATCGAGGTCTTAATAAAATCACGGTGAGGTACAGTTACCCGCTGCCTCTTATTTCTACCGCGACAGAGTCCATGCACGGGGCGCGCTTTTTCACGAAACTGGATCTCAGGAGCGCGTACAATCTGGTGCGTATCCGGCACGGGCAGGGTGTAGTGGTGTATATTGATGACATTTTGATATACTCTGCTACACGCTCCGAGCATGTGTCTTTGGTGCGCAAGGTGCTAGACAGACTGTTGGAGCATGACCTGTACGTGAAGGCTGAGAAATGCCTGTTCTTTCAGCAGTCCGTCTCCTTCCTAGGGTATCGCATTTCCACATCAGGGGTGGAGATGGAGAATGACCGCAAATCAGCCATGCTAAATTGTCCGACTCCTACCACGGTAAAAGAGGTGCAGCGTTTTTTAGGGTTTGCCAATTACTACCGGAGATTTATCCGGGGTTTTGGCCAAGTGGCTGCTCCCATTACCTCACTGCTGAAGGGGGGTCCGGCGCGTCTGCAGTGGTCAGCTGAGGCGGGCAGGGCCTTTGATCAACTAAGGGCTCTGTTTACTTCGGCTCCCGTGCTGGCCCATCCGGATCCCTCCTTGGCGTTCATAGTAGAGGTGGACGCGTCCGAGGCTGGGATAGAGCCGTGCTCTCTCAGCGCTCGGGCACGCCACCGAAGCTTCGCCCCTGTGCGTTCTTCTCTAAGAAGCTCAGCCCAGCAGAGAGGAACTATGATGTGGGGGACCGGGAGTTGTTGGCTGTGGTTAAAGCTCTGAAGGCGTGGAGACATTGGCTTGAGGGGCTAAACACCCTTTTCTCATCTGGACTGACCACCGCAACCTGGGTACATCCGGGCAGCGAGGAGACTGAATCCTCGTCAGGCAAGGTGGGCCATGTTCTTTTCTCGCTTTGTGTTTACCCTGTCTTACAGACCAGGGTCCCAAAATAAGAAGGCAGACGCACTGTCCCGACTGTACGACACCGAGGAGCGGCCCAATGATCCGACTCCCATTATCCCAGCCTCCTGTCTGGTAGCACCGGTTGTGTGGGAGCGTCTTCCGGCACTACGGGGTACCAGAGGATATAGTGTCTGATCGGGGTCCCCAGTTCACTTCGAGAGTCTGGAGGGCGTTTATGGAGCGTCTGGGGGTCTCGATCAGCCTTACCTCGGGTTTTCACCCCGAGAGTAACGGGCAGGTGGAGAGAGTTAACCGAGAGGTGGGCAGGTTTCTGCGGTCCTACTGTCAGGACCGGCCGGGAGAGTGGGCAGCGTTCGTGCCCTGGGCAGAGATGGCACAGAACTCACTCCGACACTCATCCACTAACCTCTCCCCCTTTCAGTGTGTATTGGGGTATCAGCCGGTTCTGGCACCATGGCATCAGAGTCAGACCGAGGCTCCTGTGGTGGACGATTGGTTCAAGCGCGCTGAGGAGACATGGAAAGCTGCCCATGATCACCTCCAGCAGGCCGCGCTGCGCCAAAAGACCAGCGCGGACCATCACCGCAGTGAGAAACCTGCCCCTCCGCCTGCCCTGCCGGAAGCTGGGTCCGTGGTTTGTGGGGCCATTTAAAGTCCTGAGGAGAGTGAATGAGGTGTGTTACAGGTTACAGCTTCCTCCCGATTACCATATTAACCCCTCATTCCATGTGTCTCTCCTCAGGCCGGTGGTGGCTGGTCCACTCCAGGGATCTGAGGTGCGGGAGGTTCCTCCACCCCCTCTGGACATCGAGGGGGCCCCGGCGTACTCCGTTCATTCCATCCTGGATTCGAGGCGTCGGGCGGGGGGCCTTCAGTACCTCATGGAGTGGGAGGGGTACGGTCCGGAGGATAGGTGCTGGGTCCCGGTGGCTAATGTGTTGGACCCTGAACTGCTGCGGGATTTCCACCGTCGCCGACCGGATCGCCCTGCTCCTCGCCCTCTGGGTCGGCCCCGAGGCCGGTGTCGGCGCATCGCTGGAGCCGTGGCGGGGGTACTGTCACGACTTCCACCGAAGTCGCCTCCTCTCCTTGTTCGGGCGGCGTTCGGCGGTCGACGTCACCGGCTTTCTAGCCATCGCCGCTCAGCTGTTATTTTGTTTCCTTTGCTTTTGTCTTGTTCACCTCGCACCTGGTATGTATTCCAGTGATTGCGGCATGTATTTATTTACGGTGAATATATCTTGTCATTGTGTGGAATTAATCATTGTTGCATGTGTGTGTAGTACAGGCTCATTTTCTCCAGGTAACGGTTGTTAACCCGTATTTGTTTTTTGTGCTTAACTTGGACTGTGTTTATGTCGTAGTGCTAGACACTTTATATTAGTGGCCTAGAATATTGACGCGTTGTTGCGTTCCTTCTTTTGTTTGTTGTGCCATTAAAGTGTGCGCCTTTACGACACGTTCCGCTCTCCTGCACCTGATTTCACCCCAGTAGCGCACACCGTGACATTATTCTTACTATTTTCTACATTGTAGAATAATAGTGAAGACATCAAAACTATGAAATAACACATATGGAATCATGTAGTAAGCAAAAAATTGTTAAACAAATCAAAATATATTTTATATTTGAGATTCTTCAAATAGCCACCCTTTGCCTTGATGACATCCCCACAGCATGATGCTGCCACCACCATGCTGTGCACACACCATCATGCACACTCTTGGCATTCTCTCAACCAGCTTCATGAGGTAGTCACCTGGAATGCATTTAAATTAACAGGTGTTTGTTCTTAAAAGTTAATTTGTGGAATTGATTTCCTTCTTAATGAGCCAATCAGTTTGAGCCAATCAGTTGTGTTGTGACAAGTTAGGGGGGTATACAGAAGATAGCCCTATTTGGTAGAAGATCAAGTCCATTTTATGGCAAGAACAGCTCAAATAAGCAAAGAGAAATCAACAGTCTATCATTACTTTAAGACGTGAAAGTCAGTCAATATGGAACATTTCAAGAATTTTGAAAGTTTCTTTAAGTGCAGTCGCAAAAACCATCAGTCGCTATGATGAAACTGGCTCTCATGAAGACCGCTACAGGAATGGAAGACCCAGAGTTAACTTTGCTGCAGAGGATACGTTCATTAGAGTTACCAGCCTCAGATATTGCAGGCCAGATAAATGCTTCACAGAGTTGAAGTAACAGACACATCTCAACATCAACTGTTCAGAGGAGACTGTGTAAAATCAGGCCTTCATGGTCGATTTGCTGCAAAGAAACCACTACTAAAGGACACCAATAATAAGAAGAGACTTGCTTGGGCCAAGAAACACAACCAATGGACATTTGACCGGTGTAAATTTGTCCTTTTGTCTGGAGTCCAAATTTGAGATTTTTGGTTCTAACCGCTGGGTCTTTGTGAGACGTGGTGTGGGTGAACGGATGATCTCCACATGTGTATTTCCCACTGTAAAGCATGGAGAAGGTGTTATGGTGTGGGGGTGCTTTGCTGGAGACACTGTCTGTGATTTACTTAGAATTCAAGGCACACTTAACCAGCATGGCTACTACAGCATTCTGCAGCGATATGCTGTCCCATCTGGTTTGCGCTTAGTGGGACTATAATTTGTTTTCAACAGGACAATGACCCAAAATACACCTCCAGGCTGTTACCAAGAAGGAGAGTGATGGAGTGCTGCGTCAGATTACCTGGCCTCCACAATCCCCCGACCTCAACCAAATTGAGACGGTTTGGGATGAGTTGGACCGCAGAGTGAAGGAAAAGCAGCCAGCAAGTGCTCAGCATATGTGGGAACTCCTTCAAGACTGTTGTAAAAGCATTCCAGGTGAATCTGGTTTAGAGAATGCCAAGAGCATGCAAAGCTGTCATCAAGGCAAAGGGTGGCTATTTAAAGAATCTCAAATATAAAATATATTTGTTTAGCGCTTTTTTGGTTACTACATGATTCCCTATGTAGAAAACAGTAAAAATAAAGAAAATCCTTGAATGAGTATGTGTTCTAAATCTTTTGACCGGTAGTGTATAGAATTCATAACTAAGAATATTTTCCTCATCTCAATGTATTAATTTCGTATTGTAGACTAGCACTGACTATGTTCTAATACATTCATGTAGAGGAATTTGATTGTAAATGTGGTAGTATGGGAATTGAATTCTGATTAATCAACATTACTAATCAGCCATCATCACTTTGATTGGCAGGGCTCTAATGGCTCATCGGGACAAAAAGGCGGGGTAAGTCTCTCATTGACTTCTGTAAGTTGCTGTAGCCCTGAATAGCCAAGCATTCATCCCCTTCTAGAGTATAGCAATGTGTGGACTTATACTATGCTCTTGTGCATGCCAGAAAGGGACAACAGGAGACCCCGGTCAGAGGGGACTGGGAGGTCACCAAGGCCAGCCAGGATTATCAGGGCAGACAGGCCCGTCTGGGCCTCGAGGACAGAGCGGTAACGTTGGGCCTCCTGGGCCACCTGGACTAGAGGGTAGACCTGTAGGTAACCCACCAGTACACTCACAACCATGCATGGTCTCACATTCAACTGCTCATTTATCAACAATCATCATAATTGTTCCATCAATGTCTATGCCGTTTGTATGAATTGACTGAGATATTTTTGCATGGTGCCATCAATCATGTCACATCTCCACAGGGAAGGGAGATGTCCAAGCAAATCATTCAGCAAATATGCAGAGAGGTACTTAGATGTGAGTATTGATCATGTTTGATAATTGCTGTATTCTCTATACTGCACCTATTTTTGAGCCCCCCTCCATTGTGTTTTTATCCCAGTGGAGATGACTTCGCTACTCAGTAACCAGCAGAAAAGTAACTGTGAACACTGCCAAAGCAGGGATGGGACTCCCGGAGTACCAGGCCCTATTGGGCCCCAGGGATCAAGGGGCTTTACTGGGAACCCTGGTTCCATTGGACAGCCGGGCCATCCAGGTCGACCTGGGCGTCCTGGGATGTGTGGCTTGAAAGGTAGGACTCAATCTGTGCAGTATGTACGGGTAAACAGTTGAGTAGAACGTAAGTAAACTTTGGATTTGTACTGGTGTTTCCAGGAGATCCAGGAATAAAGGGGGAGAAGGGGAGTCAAGGAAGAGCAGAGATTGGAGATCCGGGAACACCAGGGTCTCCAGGTAAAAATATAAATATGAAATATGTTTACTCCATATGGTATGCTACTGCACATCAAATTTGATATAATGTGCATTCGAAAAGTATTCAAACCCCTTGAATCTTTCCACATTTTGTTTGTTACAGCATTATTCTAAAATGTATTAAATAAAAATATCATCAGTCTACACACAATACCCCATAAAATAAAGAAATGCCTTATTTACATAAGTATTCAGACCCTTTGCTATTAAAATCGAAATTGAGCACAGGTGCATCCTGTTTCCATTGATCATCCTTGAAATGTTTCTACAACTTTATTGGAGTCCACCTGTTGTAGGTTCAATTGATTTGACATGATTTAGAAAGGTACACACCTGTCTATATAAGTTCCAACAGTTGACAGTGCATGTCAGAGCAAAAACCAAGCCATGAGGTCGAAGGAATTGTCCGTAGAGCACCGAGACAGGATTGTGTTGAGGCACAGATCTGGGGAAGGGTACCAAAACATTTCTGCAGCATTGAAGGTTCAGAAGAACACAGTGACCTCCATCATTCTTAAATAGAAAAGGTTTGGAATCACCAAGACTCTTCCTAGAGTTGGCCGCCCGGCCAAACTGAGCAATCGGATGAGAACGCCCTTGGTCAGGGAGGTGACCAAGAACCTGATGGTCACTGACAGAGCTCTAGAGTTCCCCTGTAGAGATGGAAGAACCTTCCAGAAAGACCAACATCTCTGCAGCACAACCCAATCAGGGCATTATGGTAGAGAGGCCGGACTGAAGCCACCCCTCAGTAAAATGCACATGACAGCCCTTTTGGAGTTTGCCAAAAGGCACCTAAAGGACTCTCAGACCATGAGAAACAAGATTCTCTGGTCTGATGAAACCAAGATTGAACTATTTGGCCTGAATGCTAAGCGTCACATCTGGAGTAAATCTGGCACCATCCCTACGGTGAAGCATGGTGGTGGCAGCATCATGCTGTGGGGATCTTTTTCAGAGGCAGAGACTGGGAGACAGGATCGAGGGAAAGATGAACAGAGCAAAGTACAGAGAGACCCTTGATGAAAACCTGCTCCAGAGCGCTCAGGACCTCAGACTGTGGCGAAGGTTTACCTTCCAACAGGACAACGACCCTAGTCACACAGCCAAGACAACGCAGGAGTAACTTACGGACAAGTCTCTGAATGTCTTTGAGTGGCCCAGCCAGAGCCCGGACTTGAACCCGACCGAACATCTCTGGAGAGACCTGAAAAAAGCTGTGCAGCGACGCTCCCCAGAATGGGAGAAACTCCCCAAATACAGGTGTGCCAAGCTTGTAGCGTCATACCCAAGAAGACTCCAGGCTGTAATCGCTGCCAAAGTAATCGCTGTGTTTCAATGAAGTACTAAGTAAAGGGTCTGAATACTCATGTAAATGTAATATTTCCGTTTTTTTATTTTTATAAATTTGCTAATTTTCTAAAACATGTTTTTGCTTTGTCATTATGGGTTATTGTTTGTAGATTGATGAAGAAGAAAAAACAATTAATCAATTTTAGAATAAGGGTGTAACGTAACAAAATGTGGAAAAAGTCAAGGGGTCTGAATACTTTCCAAATGCACTGTATGTAATATAATTATTTGAACTTGGTTATTTAGTCAAGATAGGAATTAAATTATAATTTTAATATTGATGCGTCTGGGTCACTGCACAGTGTTCCAATCATGTCCTCAGTCCAAGCTGTTTGAGAGCACTTTCTGGGAGTAATTTCATGTCTATTGCAACCTGTTTTCCCTCTTCTGCAGATAAACACACTGTTCGCCTTTTATGACCTTAACTACCCCTATTCAGTAAAAACTGATCAAATAACAGGATTATGAATTGTTGGCAACCAGTAGGACATTTTTTGGAACCACAAGAGAAACACCTAATTTGTAATTGTCTACTTTCCCAGGTCCAATGGGTCCCCAGGGAGATAGTAAACCAGGTCATCCAGGGAAACCAGGACCCCCTGGCCTAAATGGGGAGGAGGGGAAGAGAGGTAACCCTGGGGTCCCTGGCCAGCCAGGGGTGTGCCATCTATCCATGTGTTACGGTGTCATGATGAGGAGCAGGGATCCTTTTAGTAAAGGACCAAACTATTGACCCAACATGGCAGGCAGGCCATTGAACAGTCTGGAGTTGATGCATAATGCTCAAAGAAAAACAGCAAATCTTTCCAATCTCAGGAAGATCAAATGTTTTACAGTGTATCCCCTCAGTCACGGAAACAGGAAGTACCTCTTAACATGTATGGTATATAGCAAAGATATCCATGTGCGTCCTTTCATGAGCTTTCTCAAGCCCAGTTTATACCTGGTTCTAACATTCATCCTTTGTCCTGATCTTGTCTCATTCCGATTGTGCCCACATTTTTAGACCGGTGTAGACGATTAAAAGATGTATTGTAATATGATTGGGATCAGATCTTCCTGACCCCCTTAGATAGTCAGGAACACATTGTGTCTGGATATCTTACAAGTGTAGAGGGATCTGGACAGTGAAACACTTTAAATCATCATTATCCCTCCTTCTAAAATCATTGACAGATGGCACCATTGACTTCCCACTGGGCACACACTGGCTGAATCAATGTTGTTTCCACATAATTTCAATGAAATTACGTTGAACCAAATTGAAATAGACGCTGAATTGACGTCTGAGCCCAGTGGGTAATGCCGTCATTATGTCTTCATTCTGTTCTTCTCACATTCTGCTTTGATATGTCACAAGCTCCATTTTGCTTTAAAGGGACAGTATGAAGTCTACAGGAAAGAAAATGTGCACCATCCCTTTAAAGAATGATAGTAATTGCTAGTAACATTTGATGATAGTAATGATAGTAACGTTTAGTTGACTTTGGTTGGCATTGGTTGGATTCTGGGGCAAATAATAATCCAATGTTAAGAATTCTGCACTGCTCACACAAGTACACATGAATAAAGGGCTGCACCTCCACTTGTACAGTGCTGCTGATACAATTTATTGCTATATACTGCCCCCTGTTGTTGCTTTTTTTGCACCATACTTTCTGAATGGGTCACCCAGAATTGGTCACCCCTAAATTTGTTTACCAAATTTGTTTCTAGTTATATACGCTATGTTTAAACACCCATATGATTATAATTGATAAATGCAATTATTGTAAACAACATAAAAATAATTATTTGAAAGTTTCATGGCAAATCTGTGAGCTTGCTACAGTATCTCTATAATAGAGGCTGCTATGTTCAAAAGCCAAATGTTTTATAATCTAAAACAGAACCTTGTGAGCATTACTGCAATTTTAGTTTATATTCCTTCTTTTTTTTTACATAAAGGATACCTAGTATAACAAATGTTAACCTAGGAAATCCTATCTACTTTTAGTCAAAAGAGTGAGGGTGAAAAGAAACATGTTGACATCTTTTGACTTCATCCGAAGTTTGCTGTGTCTGTTGCAAATTCTTTGCTGTTAGTGCATATATGCCATTTATGTGCCTGAGTACCTTACCTTACCTTTCCCTACCGTACCTAATGTTACCTTAGCCTAGCAAGTTTAAGTATTTTTTGTTATTTATAAAACTTAACTAATTTACTGTGGATTAATGGGATTTACCTGTGAGAGCTTGGTTTGTTTTATTTTAGCTGTGTCTGATTTTATAAAACAAAATTATGTGTAATTGTGACCTTTGCAGTGATTTTTGGTATCCTTAATTAAAACATTTTTTTATGATTTATAAGTTATTTTTGTTTTATTTCTTTGTGTGTTATATCATGCAAATTAAATAAGAATTCCACCATTGTGTTGTGTTACAGTCTGAATCTAAAATGTATTATGTTGAATTTTTGTGTCATTGGCCTACACACAATACCCCATAATGCCAAAGTGGAATTATGTTTTCCTTCCAAAAAAAAGCAGACATTGAATATCCCTTTGAGCCTGGTGAAGTTATTAATTACGCTTTGGATGGTATATTAATACATCCAGTCACTTCAAAAATACAGGAGTCCGTCCTAACTCAGTTGCTGGAGAGAAAGGAAACCGCTCAGGGATTTCACCATAAGGCCAATGGTGACTTTAAAACAGTTATAGAGTTTAATGGCTGTGATAGGAGAAAACTGAGGATGGATCAACAACATTATAGTTACTGCACAATACTAACCTAAATGACAGAGTGGACAAAACAAGCATGTACGGACTAAAATATTCCAAAACATACATCTTGTTTGCAACAAGGCACTAAAGTAAAACTTTAAAAAAAATGGCAAAGAAATTAACTTTATGTCCTGAACACAAAGCATTATGTTTGTGGCAAATCCAACACAACATGTCACTGAGTACCACTCTTCATATTTTCAAGCATGGTGGTGGATGCATCATGTTATGGGTATGCTTGTCATCGGCAAGAACTAGGGTGTTTTTTTTGTTGGCTAAAAATAAACAAAATAGTGCTAAGCACAGGCAAAATCCTAGTGGAAAACCTGGTTCAGTCTGCTTTCCAACAGACACTGGGAGACAAATTCACCTTTCAGTAGGATAATAACCTAAAACACAAGACCAAATATACACAGGAGTTGCTTACCAAGATGAAATTGAATGTCCCTGAGTGGCCAAGTTACAGTTTTTACTTTAACCGCTTAAAAATATATGACAATACTTAAAAATGGCTGTCTAGCAATGATCAACAACCAACTTGACAGAGCTTGAAAGATTTTAAAAATAATGTGCAAATATTGTAAAATCCAGGTGTGCAAAGCTCTTAGAGACCCAGAACAACTCATAGCTGTAACTGCTGCCAGAGGTGATTCTAACATGTATTGACTCAGGGGTATTTCTGTATTTCATTTTCCAATACATTAGCAAAAATTACTAAAAGCATGTTTCCACTTTGTCATTATGGGGCATGTGTTTAAAAAATGTTTTAATCAATTTTGAATTCTGGCTGTAACACAACAAAATGTGGAATAAGTCAAGGGGTATGAATACTTTCTGAAGGCACTGTATGTAGACACTGGTATGGTTCTGGAGATATTTCATATCATGTTAAAAAGGGGTGGAATTACATAATTGTCATTGGGGGTAATTGGGGATGAAACTCTCATCACACATCTTTGTAAGATCTTGATTAACTGTCCCATCAAAGTGGCCTGATGACTCAGACAATCATCAAACACACTACAACCCAATGTGTAACAAGTTGATGAATTAAATCAAATGAAAATGTTTGAAAGAAAGAAATGAAATCCTGCAAACAAGGTTATATTGAGTATTTTCGTAATGTCAACATGCCATCATAAAGGACTATTATTTAGGCTAGGGCAGGGTTTCCCAAACTCTGTCTTGGGCCCCCTGGGTGCACGTTTTGGTTTTTTTGCACTAGCACTTCACAGCTGCTTCAAATAACAAACTCATCATCGTGCTTTGATTATTTGAATCAGCTGTGTAGTGCTAGGGGAAAAAAAAGTGCACCAAGGGGGGGTCAGGACCGAGTTTGGGAAACCGTGGGCTAGGTCATTGAGATCTAATCCTAATGCTCAAAGTTTTCGCTATCAATTAACAAGTTATAAGTTCAACTCTTAGTAGGTGCTCTAGTGATGAGGTAAATTATCCGGTTATAAATGCTACTGTGAGTATGTGTGTGCGTGCGAGCCTGCGTGCGGTGTGTGTATGTCAGCGTCCGTGTCAGTGTGTGTCTGTCTCGATCTCTCAATCTCCTACACTAGATGGCGCAATGGGGTTATAATTCTGCAACTGAGCTGTGAAATAATTTCTTCAACGGGGGATGCTTAGTCAATTGAATTAAAAATAAATTCTTTGTACAACATGCCTTATGCTGTGATATGTCTTGAGGGTCACATTGACAGCACAGCTACTGCATCTGAGCCAACCAAAAACGTATAACTTGGACACTTGTATAATACATATTAATAATAAAGCTGAGGTAGGCGTACTGTACAAAGTGGTTACAGATTGTTTTTGCATGTAACGTTAACTATTGCAATCAACCCCTTAAAAGGTTTATATTTTATATATAATATTTATATGAATTATAAAATATTTATATAATGAAATACCCAATCAATTATACTATTGTAAACCTAGCAAAGCATATGAATATCCCATTTATCACCGCATACACAGGCTTACACATGCCTTAATAAATCCTCTTTGATACCCATTATTTACCATTGTAATTACGACCATATTCCCAGGTAGGACAGGTGTTTTTTGAGGCCTTAGGATAACTTGCATACGTGTCACACCTCACCAGCCCATTGTCTTCTCATTAAGACAACATTTATTTCCAAATTTGTAGAGATAAAACGTGCATCATTGTAATTTTTTCAGGGAATCAGAAAAATGTTACCTTTTGAAAATAGATGGGCTTATCCAAATAACACATCGACCTATGTTGTCTGGTTAAATATGAACGTTGATTGATAGATTTCTAGATTCAATTAATTTACATATGTGCCTTCATCACCACCTAAAATTACACATAATCAAATTACGCATTTGTCCAAATGTCCTCTCCTAAAACGCACGGATTTGGCCAACCTTGTAGAGGTAATTAAATTACCATGTTGTTCTTCTTTGACTCGTTAAGACAGGTTTCAGATTTCAAGTGTCTCCCCTTACACATCTGAGCTGCCACATTCATCTTCATGTCGGTGAAATTTTATTGCGGCCGCTAGAGGTGGATGCAAAAACTTGGTCCTGGCTGGGTGGTATGGACTCATTGGATGGACAAGCTTCAACACATTTTTCAAAAAGGTTACGCGCTGTGGCAACGAGTGGCAACGGGTGCTATTATATAATCTTACTGATTTCCTCGACATCACTCAAAAGGGCTGTTATCTTTCTATTCAATGAAGGTGTTGGGCTTTTTCGACTTTTATGGGCGTACCTGCATGCTATTGTGTATAAGTGGAGTTAAGGTGCGAGAGAAGGTCACAATTCCACATTTGATGCGTCTACTTTGATACATGTGACAGCGAGACATTGGATTTAAGCGGAAGACTCGAGAAAACTTGCTGCATGTCTGGAACTGGGACCTCACGACGAAGAGAAGGGACAGCTCCACAACATAGATTGATGTGAGACTTCAAAGAACATCATTGCAGGCAGGCGTTCTCCTAAAATGTGATGTGACATAGTAACCTTTATGTTATCCTGCAAGAAAACATTCAGAAATTGTGATATTTGTATTAAAATGGAGATACATTTTATACACGAGTAACAACTGTATACCTGTGTAACATCATCATCAAAAACATCCTTGTAAGATGAGAGCCTTCATTCCTTTGAACCGGGCCACATTTGGACTTTTATGGAGCTGCTTGAGTTTTCTACACTGGGTTCATTGTGGGTTAGGCGACAACCATGTGCATTCAAGTTTTATTTACAGGAGATTGCGTAACCATGAACGGAGAGAGATTCAAAGAGAGATTCTCTCTATTTTGGGTTTACCACATCGTCCAAGGCCCTTTTCTCCAGGAAAACAAGCATCCTCAGCACCCCTGTTCATGCTTGACCTGTACAATGCCATGACTACTGAGGAGGAAGAAGGATTGGGAATACAAGAGGTTACAGGGAAAGTATTCAGCGGGAAGGCTCATGGAAACTCGCGTAAAGGGAACTACGGCTATCCGCAGGGATACACTCGTGTGGCGCAACCTTACCGCGCGGCCCCTCTGACGAGCCAGATCCCTCCACTCACTACATCTCACGACACCAACTTTCTCAACGATGCTGATATGATTATGAGCTTTGTCAACTTAGGTAAGTAAGTGAACTGACTTGAGAAAAGTTTCAAGCTGCCTGATTTATGCCTTGCGCTCCAGCACCTAAAAAAACCATTGTGGCCACTGATAAACCACAGTATTTTAAGCCTTAGAATTGTCACATGACCTTCTCACTGCTAATATCTAAAGGTTTAGATTCGTTTATATATGATATCATTTTTTGTATATTGTCAATATACAATTTCCTTCAATGCTGAAAACATAGCTTAGATGTTTTTTCTATAGATATATATATATATAAAAAAATACCAGGTAGATTCGTCAAAATGTAAATTTAACAACCTTGATTATATTAAAATGAATGATTATTAGTTTTTCTTGAATTTGATCTAAATCATTAGACTACAATAAAAACCCTAAACATGTTAAAGAAATGTTTCCACAGTAGCCTATGTATGCATATTCATTTTGTTGCATAAAATGATGATATTCAGTTACATTTCCAGTTAATTGAAGTTATAGTCTATTCCTATTGTAGCAGGCCTTCATTTCCCGTTAGTCACCTATAGCAAGAACAGTGGCACACTGCTCACCACTATGTTTGCAAATTCTCTTCAAAGGTGACAGTGCTGTTTGTCTGAGTGCTATACATTTCATGGTACTGTTTTTGAAGTTAGAAGTCTTTTTCGATCTTAATATCAGACTCTACTTCAGACTCTGAGATGCCTGATGTTAATGCAGGACCATACTAACACGTTAAAACACTGTAAAAGCAAAAACAATCCACATTTTGAAAACATTATAAATGCTCTTTGAATAAGGTTTGAATAAGCGAAAGAAGTGTTTGTCTGGACATTCTTGAAATTCTAAACTCTATGGAGATCCTAAAATATTAAACTGCGATATCATCATGTCACACTTCCCCTAAAATACATTACTTTTCTCTTAAACCGTCATATTTGACTTACCTAGGAAACAGGCCATGCATTTTGAATAAATATATGTTTATCAAAATACTTCATAAGGCCCGCATTAGAGTATTAATATGTTTTGAAATGGTCAACATTTATTGTAGCGTAAAGAAAAGCTTTCTTATAGTTTACACAATGTTTCATCAGTAGTTCTGACCTTTGACCCAGAAGTTCATAGTAGCTTATCAGATGACTGTCTGACCTTGGTTAAATTGACCTTAATTATTTCCTGTTGTTAAAGAAAGGAAAGCGATTGAGTGAGGCCGTATTCCTGGTGGCACTGGGCTTGGGCTGTAAGATGTAAAGGCAGTAGCGTTGTTAATTCGTCTTTGTGTCATTTGTCATTAAGCATTACGTCCCAATGGAGAGTGAAATGTATATTTAAGGGATAGTACACCAGCGGTAAAAAACAATCAAGTATGAGATTTGTTGTTAGGGAGCTAGTGAAATGTTATACTTGCTTACATGTGCCAGTTTGATAAACAAAAACGACAGTTACAGAGGACGTCTTACAAAAAAAATAGGCTTGTAAGAGATAAAGATAAAAAGTACTAAAGCCTGAGCATGTAAAATGTATTGATGTGAAGGTGCTGTTGGATTTAAAATCCCTCACCTTGGTCAGTCCCATCTGTTTCCACTTAGAGCTGCATGGCATGTACACAGTCAGCCTTGAAAGCTCTGTGCTCTCATTCTGGGGACAGTCAGTGGTAAAGTGTTCAATGAGACTATTTACACAAGTATTACTACTACAGCAATAATTGACTTCGCAACACTAATGCTACTACTAATTCCTATAATACTAATAGTAGTAGCATGGAAGTATGTTGTGATTATTATTGATTATTAGATCATTTACGTGATGTATTCACAAAAATGCATCTTCACTCTTGTCGAGAAATTATGCAAAATATGTATTAATTCTCTACTTCCGCTTCTTCCAAATTGTCATAAAAAATGAATTCTATAAACAAAGTTAAAAAACACCTTCCCAATTATTCTGCAGCTATCTGACACTTGAAATGCTTGATATACTCAGCTTCACTTCTGCTTCACATTACTGGCCATAGCTAATCATGGTGCAAGCCCAATCTGTAACAGGCAGACCTGACCCCTAACCTTCGTGTGTTAAGCAACCACAGACTTTCACTGTAGATAAAGTATCAGTGAAATGGACTCACTGACTCTATGATTTCACTGGCTGTGCCAGAACACTAACACACCTCAACCACAATCCTTTTATGCTGCTATTTAGCAACAGTGTTGGATGGTTAGCTGTCACTTTGTGTCTTCTTGACTGCATAATGGCATGCCTTTGATTGCAGACAGGGTTGAAAATGCACTCTGCTCGTCTTTGCCCTTCTTTGTTCTTCTTTGTTTGTGTTTGTATTGATAACTTCGTAACATTTTTTATGTGCACATTTTATATTCAGTATAAACTCATTCATCATTGTCCTCAGATAAAACAAGTTTAAACAAATTGGTCAGAGAAAGATAAATATATGTTTCCTGTATCAAACACGACCAATGTATTGTATAGGAACTACAGGAGGTCAATATTAGGTTGGCAAATGAGGTCAAAGCAGTCACTCAAATCTTGTCAAAAAAAGTCTGTCTGGTTTCTTTTTGTCACGTTGAGGGGCAGACGAAAGTGTCTTTAATTGAAATCAGCCTGTTTTTCTTAACTGACAGCCCATTCATCATGGGCAGAGAATGCAGTTCGGCACACAGTGGAGGGCCTGTCTGGAAACTGCTACCTGTACTCAGTTGACTGATTAAATGGACTGGAGAGTGCTTTTGTTGGAGTCAAAATGTTTGGATTGGCTTTTGGAATGTGAAAACATTTGATAAATGACCTTTTTTTCAGTTAGGTAGGTTAATACTGGCACACCACATTCTGTCTGTGCAATACATTTTGTATCTATTGTGGCTCAGGGAAGGTATCAGTAATAATAATCACTGATCTGAATCACTGATCTGAAGGTTTATGCATTGCCTCTCTAAATATTATGCAGTTATGCAAATCCTCTATTTAGTCCTCATGGACCAGTCTTCTTTTTCAGTGGAGAAAGACAAAGATTTCTCCCATCAGCGGAGACACTACAAGGAGTTTCGTTTCGACCTGACTCAGATCCCAGAGGGAGAGGCGGTGACTGCTGCTGAGTTTCGGATCTATAAAGATGGCAGTCATGCCCGCTATGAGAACATTACCCTGAAGGTCACCATCTACCAGGTCATCAAGGAATATCAAAACAAGTAAGCACCAGCTGACCTTCATTTCAACCCCTCAAATCATCCCAATTCTATTTTTTTTTCTTCTACAAAGTACATCATCAACTTGTAAATTCTTGTGGAATGGGATATAAATTCAGCCATGTACATTTCAAATTCTCTCTGCAGAAACAGAATATATTGAAGGCTACCTATGGAATAAGCTGACGTTTATATTCTTTATGATTCACTTAAAGTTCCACAAGGTAGTTTTTCTTTAACAGTACTATGTACAGTAGAGTATCCTTGACATCCAGTTTTATACCTCTTTAGACTGTCACTGCAAATTGTGTCTAAATCTAAATGTTATGAACTGAATTGGCTTTTGTATGTAATTGATCATTCTATGGTTCAGACTGGTGGATTCCTCAATCAAAAACCTATACGAAGGGAAGAGAAAGCACATCTTATTCTGTTTAACTGAGAGGAACCAGTCATCTGGAATGTCCCCTATTATTGTTTATAGGCATCCTGAATCACTGTACATAAAAGGTGCAGCCATGTGAGTTTACAAACCAGTTTGCCTTGTTCTACCTTGGCCTTTTTGCCAGATAGAGAACCACAATGGTTGCTGATTTGGGTTTTTATGCGGGATATTTTGACTCTTTATCATATGTGAGATGTAATCTCTCAGTGATATGGTTGTAAATGTATTTTCAAATTAATGGATGAATAAATAAATAATTAAATGAATTAATGAATCGATACATCAATCAGCCAATCAATTAACCAACGAATCAAGCAACCAACCAATCTACAAATCACCATAGCATAAAAGGAAACCTAACACATTGTGAAATTGAACACAGCTTAAAGGGCCAGTCAGCAGTTGATACATCCATTTTTGGACTTATAAATGAACTACGTATTGATTCTTGAAGAATATTACTTATAAATGCCTCATGAGCTTAATTCAAAACTCATTCCCCATCAGAACCCAACATATAAGCTTGTATTACTCTAATGTTTGCAAACAAAGTAAATGTAAACAAACACTACATAGCCTCAAAACATGGTTAGAACTATAATTTTGATACCATGGATGCCCTTGTATCCATAGCTCTGTCTATGAATTTGAGAGTTCTCCAGCTCCATCCCACAGCCTTTAACCAAAACAGAGGCAGAGATACCGCTTTGTTATTGTTTCTCCTGCCGATTGCCACTATACATTTTTTACATTTTTTAGAGGGTAGATCAGCTTTAATATTGCAGATAGATTGTGGCTTCCATCAATGTAATTTTCTGCATCATTTCCAATCCCCCATATATTTTTGGGGGTAAATATATATATATTTCTAATATACTTTCCTTTATTATTTTCCCCTTACCACCCCTCCCCTAATTGTAGTAAACTAATGGACTACTGCACTCGGGCTTCTACTTCCAGCTTATACATACTATATACATTTTACGGACACATTATATTTTACAATAGTTATCTTTTGTTTGTTTTTAGTCGCATCCTTCAGCTCCACTCTGACTGTCACTTTAAATTAGCTTAAAATTTGTGAATGGATGCGTTTGAAAGTGGCTGTCTTTAGATAACTTTGTCTAAAGTTGAGCATCTGCACTTGGTGACATGCTTGTGTCAGCTTAATCCTAGGGAGGCTTTCAAATGTCCTTTTAAAACCTGCACGGTTCTGTGAAACACTTGAGGCAGGCAATTAGGCAGAAAATAAAAGACATCCTGTTTACACTAGCACATCATGGAAGTTTGGAAGGACTTTATCCTGATTAATGTTCTTATTTCAAGTGTCTTCAAGAAGGTCATTTGTCTCCTTTGAATTATAAAATCATGACCTGATATGCACATTTGGCAATAGATTGGTAATGCAGAGAGTTAAGCGACACAAAGTAATCAGAAATACCACGAAATGGAAGCTTGTCACAAGTATATGTTATAATTTAGAAGCTTAACTATACTTTTGTTTTATCTTAACTTTGATTCCAAATGGGGGAGAAAATCTAGAAGTTTCTGGGAGGGATTAAGGGCTAGATTAAGGTTATTTTCATGTTTCCTTTCTTTTATTAACTAAAAACATCCATTGTGCTGTTTATATTATATGTCTTCTATGAAAATCAGAGTAGTAGCTGTGGTAAATGCAGTCAGTAGCCTACACAGCTTGGTGTATGATGAAACAATATTTTAAGATGAAGCAAAGAAAGGAAGCAATAAGGCTGTGTTTATACAGGCAGCCCAAATCTGATCTTTTACCCAATTATTGTCAAAAGATCAGAATTGGGTTGCCTGTGTAAACAGACTCAGCAACATGGTTAGGCATACATTCTGGTCCAATTATGTTTTTCCTTTGATTAAGACCAAACATACATTTAGACTTTATTTGCATTTGGGCATGAATAATATGTTCTCAATAAGATATTGAAACTTTGGAACAAACATACATTTTTATTTGCACATGTTAACTAAATAAATCGATTTCATCTATGAATTCTACAGTTTATCTTTGCCTGGTCTACAAGTGTTCAATATTCATGACTTAATTTGGGTAGGAGCTCACCAGAGTTGAGGACCGGAACCTAAAATGTTCTACTGCTTGAGCTCCTGTTCCTCTTATAGAATATTAGCTCAAAAGTGTTGTGGAGCTCCTGCACCTTAATATAAACAGTACCGGCACCCAAAATGAGTACCGGAACATATTTCACTCCAAGTCAAGCACTGCCTATATTGCTCTCCTTTCATCTGACTGACTATTTGTGAACCTCCTCCTTGTATCTCCAACCTTGTTCCGCCTCATTCTCACCACACCGGGCCCTTACAAATATAGTCCACGGATAAAGCTTTTCCATTAGCATGTTCACCACTTGTGAAGCCTCGGAAGTCCATCAGTTATCACTCCTCCTGGTCTGTGTTGCCTGTCAGACGGCTTGTTGCATCCCAGTTCAGTTAAAGCCATGTGGGCCCATTAGGGGCTGCCTAGGGGGCTCCCATCGTAACCCTCATGCCCACCTGCTTCTCTTAACAATGTTCCGGAAGTGGGAAGCCGTGACATAGCTGAACACACAGGGGTCTACTTAAAGCAGGGCCCACATTCACTGGCCAAATATGTGTGAGGGTGATTGAAGGGGGAGATATGACCCTCTTGGGCTTTTCTTGGAGGTCCTAGTCATTGAACTCTCCCATCTGAAGCCCCAGGCCCCAGTCATCGCATTCTCTTTTATGGCTCACCGAGGTCTGGAGCCATCACACATTTAGCTCTTCAGCTCCTAACTGTGACTTTTCGGCTTGATAAACATTATTCAGAGTTTCACAGTTCAGCACCCTTTTCTCTGCTCCTCCCCCAAGGAGCCATCATTAAGCTGGTGTTGAACTGCTCAACAGCTCAGTCACATATGGTTTAAAATTGGTGGTAGAGCAAAGACAAATGTGTTACTTAAATGTTTTTTTCACTGCTTGACAATTATGGCCTTGAGTACATGACTGGTTGATTAATATCCTGCTTATCCATATTTTGTGGGGTTGTGAAAACAGATTGTCTCTAATCCGGCTAAAGAGTCATTAGGCACTCCTTAGAGAGAGGAGTATATTTCAGAGAAATCTACTTCAAAATATGGGGCTTAAAGGATAGAGCACATGAAACAACAAATGTAACTAGAAAGATACATTTTTGTCAAAGGATGTTTTGGGGTCAGATCTAAGAGAGAAAGCTGGAATAAATTGCATCATGTAGTGATTATTCACTGATACCTTGTTTTTTGAATGATTTACAATATGACATGTCAGGGCCTCATTAATTGTTTGACTGCTTCCAAGTCTAAACGAC
This sequence comes from Brachymystax lenok tsinlingensis, assembly GCA_030435695.1. NCBI lineage: Eukaryota > Metazoa > Chordata > Actinopteri > Salmoniformes > Salmonidae > Brachymystax > Brachymystax lenok. The sequence continues at coordinate 59,212,091 of CM059780.1, forward strand.
CCAGAGGAAGCATGTGTTCTCTCTTTGTGTGGCCCGTGCAAGTTTTAACAACATTAAGGTGCATAAACAGGAATTTCATGATTAGTTCCAGAGCTCAAAGAGCAGAGTGAGGTCCGTCAATTATATCACCCCTGTGTTAAATATTTTTTATCCAGTAAATCAAAGTTTACCCATAGTAATGTATGTGCATTGCCAAATGTCAAGTTATTTACCTGTTATTTTTTATTGATTTTATATAAATGTTTTCCTTAACAGGGATGCAGAGACATTCTTGTTGGATTCCAAAAAGATCAAGGCCTCTGATGGGGGCTGGCTGGTCTTTGACATCACAGCCACCAGTAACCACTGGGTGCTGAACCCACTGCAGAACATGGGTCTGCAGCTCTCTGTGGAGACTTTGGATGGTAAGGGAAGCAATATTTTTAATCCGCCTTTGTTGTTGCCGGGAATTAAATATAGAAAAGCAGTTAAACTTTGTAGTTACCCCAGGCTTCGAAAGTAGTTTGCCTTGAAATTATTTTAGTAATTTAGTAGACACTCTTATCCAGGTAAGGAACAACCAGGCTTGGTCAATCCAGGAATTTATCTTTGCATACAGATTGGAAAGAGCAATTTCCATCAAAACAATGTAGGCCAGGGCTGTTCAATGTCAGTCCTGGAGGGCCAATAAACTTCTGTCCAAATCTGGTGTGAGCTGCCAACTGTAGCCAGTGAAAGTGCTGAGAAATGGGGTGAGATTCTGGATAAACTGTCAGTATTCTTGATGAGCTGCACAGCTCTGATGGCACGACCGGGGAGCCAGACTAGGAGAGAGTTGCAGTAATCCCAGCAAGATGATGAGTGACTGGTCTAGGAGCTGTGTTAAATAGCTTGTGAGAAATTAGTAGATATTCACTGATGCCTTAGAGCAGGGTTCCCTAAAAGGCCGCCCACGTGCCATATTCGGCCCGTGGGTGATTTTATTTGGCTCCCCAAGTTTTCTGAGCAAAACAATTAAAATATATAAAAAATATGTAATTTTTGATCTTGGACATAAAAGACTGTAAAATTAACAGGAAATTAGCTCAAAGTGATTTTAATTTAGGAAATCTGTTCCCAAGTATTCCCACGCATAAATAGAGGCAGATGTAATTGTATCTCAATGTAATCAAGGTTTGAAATTATTCTGTTTTTGTGTCTTCTTGCGGTCAATTTGCAGTGTATAAATCTTGGACATATGAAGTGTATAAATCTTGGACATGTTCTGTCCCCCGACCACCCGCTCAATGAAAAATCTGCCCACGGCTGAATGTAATTGGGGGCCTCTACTTTAGAGGCAGTCTCTACTGGGCCGAGTCATTGATGTTCTCTGGGAAAGAAAGAGAAACCTGGTTTTCCAAGGTCACACCCAGGTACTTTGCCATCTTGGAGGGAGACACAGCTGTCCATAGAGGAGAGGACAGGTCTGTGTTGTCAAGGTTTGAGGTTGAGATGTTGATGTTTACCAGACATGAAGAGATACATACCATATCATAACCTGTGTGTCAGACGAGAGAAGGACAGATAGCGTTGTGTGCCCTATGCATAGCAAAGGTAGGATAATCCCTGTGAAGAGAAAACAGAGCCCAGTGACTGACTGGGAGATCAACAGGGGAAGGAGAACTGAGCCCAGGGGAACACCTGTTGCTTGGCTTCATGGCGAGGACAGATCCTTTTCATGTCACGTAGTAGGAGTGATCATCCTGAGATGCCCATCCCTCATTGAGGTGGGGCTTCAGAGCAGGATCTGATATTTCACATGTCAAAAGAAGCTTAAAAGATAAAAGCAGTTTTAGCTAATTTGTTCATTTTTTAAAGAACAATGTTAATGTTACAAAGTTTATTTGGAAAATAATGCATGGTAACTATCATAAATTAAGCCATAATTCCTGCATCTAAGATTGGATAAACATCAAATGTTTTTCGTTTTTTTCATTGGTAGAAGTTTTTTTTGTGTGTGGGGAAATGAGGAAAACATTTCAAAACCCAAAGGAGTACCTGACTGTTTTAACAATTATGACAAGAATACTAGGAAGACGGATATTTTTATCGTCTTTAAAACCACAAGACATTGATGAAATGTTCTTTGGGATTATCTATGAATCAGAGACATTATCTGATGACATATGACAATAAATAAATAATAAATTATCTTTGTGGTTTATGTGTTTCCCTCCATTTAGTATGATATATTACGTTACGTTAGGTTACATTATGAATAGAATAGCGGTCATTTAGCAGTTGTACAATATCTTACAAATTGGAAAAATTGAATTTATCATACGTCTTTGCTCATATGAACAATGCAAGCTTACATTAATATACTCTAATGACACCATTTTACCCTATTTTGTTTTGTTTAATTGCTCCCCTATATCAAGGCATTTGATTAGACGGGATCTAATTATGCTTCTGTTTGCTGCTATTCACATTGCTTGTTGTTTTAAAAGGACGGAGTATAAACATGAAGTCTGCTGGCATCGTTGGAAGGAATGGGCCACAATCCAAACAGCCGTTCCTAGTGTCATTCTTCAAGGCCAGTGAAGTGTTGCTGCGCTCTGTCAGGGCCGCTGGTGGAAAGAGAAAGAATCACAATCGCAACAAATCAGGTGGTCAACAGGAATCACCACGGACACCCAAAACTGGAGGTGGGCTTACTAAACTACACTCTCAGAAAAAAAGTAACGAATTGTACTTAAAGGGGTACAAACACTTGTCACTGTAGTGGTACCCTGTAAAGTATGTCCATTGTAACATTAGGTATAGGTAAATAATTGTACCCTTGCAGTTTGTACCTTAAAATAGACAAACTGTAGCATTTGCCTTTTTAGGATACAACAAAGTTATTTTTAAGCGGCAAAAATGTACTTATTTTCTATAACAAGTCCCTCAAGTGTACACACCTCTCCACCATCCCACTTCTGACACAATTCAGGGTCTAGCCTGACCAGGACTCAAACCTGAATCCAGTGACTGTCAAGCCAACACCTTAACCATTACACCACGCGGTCTGTACCTCTTGACAAGGTCACTCAGTGTTGGGTTAATATTAATTACAGCTCCTTTATTGTCACATGCTCTTATGTAAGCCTTTATGAAGACTTCAGAACTGGCAGTGGATATGCTCAAACTTTAATTAACATAACCATAATTAACATAACCACTTAAACTGGTACATCACTTCCACTCACAGGTGGTCCAAAATAACTAACTGAAATTCGCCACCCCTTCTATGATTGTACTTTTATATTCAAAATATTGGGTACAAAAATGTAGCATTATACTAGATTATCTGCACATGTACCCTAAAAAGTACCAACCAGTACCATGTGAGATCATATGTGTACCTCTGAAGGTACCTTATGCGTATTTTGATCTTTTGTACCCCAGGAAACAATACTGTACCCTGACTGTACCATTTTTTTCTGAGAGTGAACCATAATTGACATTGTTTTGGGTTTGGACTGGAGTAAGTTGGCAAATTAACTTCTGATAATGAAACACCTTTTGAGGTTGATGGCAAGCCTTACAGTCCCATTTGTTATTCCCCGTCAGTGCATTAAAAAAGTCTGTTACACACTCCAGGATGTTATGTCTACTCAAGCAACCTCTCATTGCCAAGGAGCCTTGTTTTGACTGCATGCTGTTCCAATTAATGGATCAAAAGTCTAAATAATCAACTGCAGTATACATGTAGCTCCAGGATGGGCAACTCCAGTCCTCAGGGGTCCGATTGGTGTCACACTTTTTCCACAGCCAACACACCTGACTCCAATATTCAACTTATTTAGAATACAATTAGTTTAATCAGCTGTGTTTGCTAGGCATGGGGGGAATGTGTGACACTACTTCGGCCCCTGAGGACTGGAGTTGCCCGTCCTTGATGTAGATCAATATAGAACAGATACATTTTCAAAATAGTAAACCTACCTGCCTAATCTATTACCTCTTTCAGCTCCTCATAAAGATGGTACATGGATATGAATATGTACTAATCACCTCACACAACTACTCTAGCTAAGCTACACAGAACGTCCACAATGACCATCTCAGTTAATTATTTTAATTTGGCTGTAATTGTATCGAAGTCTTTGTGCACTTGCTTCAGCTTGGCAGCTGTTTTTAACTGATGTGGTTCAGTGCATTCGGGATACCCAGTCAACACCCCTTCAGTGGCCACATTAATGTAATAACCATAAATGATTTGGTGCTGCCGTTTGCTGTTAACAGTTTGGTAATATTTAATGCATAATTGATTTGGTGTACATTTCCTATTGTTGAAAAATAATTGTACTGTGGGCAAACAATATACCACAGTGCTCACAGGTGCTCAGTGAAAGAAAAAACTCATTTCTACAACTACAGTATATAATAGCCTAATGATAAACTTGCAGACTTGAGAGATTAATTAATTGTTTGTTGTTTTCAGATCATAACACCAGTGAGCAAAAACAAGCCTGTAAGAAGCATGAACTTTACGTCAGCTTCCGAGACTTAGGATGGCAGGTAGGAAAGATGGAACACTATTTGAACCATACCATATCTACTCTACATACGCATGGCAGAGCTTAATGTCTGTCACAAGTGGCCATAACATGTGTGTGTAAAATATGTATGTGTAAAAACCTCTTTTAGTTTCAACCATGGTATTAAATGCAGTAGACAAGAAACATACAGACTTAAGAAAACACATCAAGTGTCAATAAAGTGTCTTCAATATTAAAGAGGAGCACTTTGATGCTTATTTTGTATTTTCTTTATTCTATTTGAAGGACTGGATTATTGCACCGGAAGGTTATGCTGCTTTTTACTGCGATGGGGAATGTTCCTTTCCACTCAATGCACATATGAATGCGACAAATCACGCCATTGTGCAAACCCTGGTATGTAAAAAACCCTCAAAAGATGCTTATTTCCCATGAATTCATATTGAATTGCTTTACCAATATGGTAATAATTAATTCCACACCATATTGATTTTCTGAGCTGCTCAAACTGCAGCTTTGATGCTATCTGGGTCGTTCCACCAATTCAGTGGCTTTTGAGAAGTTTAACTTTGATTTCACCTAATTGTAATATTCTGTCATAAACAGCACATGTTCAACTTAATTAAAACAAGTTTAACAAGTTTTTTCACGAGGTAAAAAAAAGTAACAGGGTTCACAGTAACAGGGTTGACTTTGTCAAAGCAACATAATAACAAAGTCTTTACAATGATGGTGAAAAGATGGAGACATTTTGGGGTTAAGTGGGTTGAATATTCCTAGAAGTCACAGAGGGTGCACGGAGGGACATGTCAAAATGCAGAATGTTGTCACTTAAGCAAGTCTTCATTCATGTAAAGAAAATAAGATGTATTTAATTCTCCGTGTGGTCTATATTAAACGGGCTATTCATTTTATATAACAGGCTTTTAAAAATCTATATTGGTGCACAATTCCTACTTAAAATATCAGAAGGGATGCAAAAGGCACTATTTTCGCGGGAATGACCCATCTCCTTTGTATACTCAGACCTTTCTATTTGCTTCCACAGGTCCATCTGATGTTCCCTGACAATGTGCCAAAGCCATGCTGTGCACCGACCAAGCTGAACGCTATATCTGTGCTTTACTTTGATGACAGCTCAAATGTCATCCTCAAGAAATACAGAAACATGGTTGTTAGGTCATGTGGTTGCCATTAATGGGCAAACAGGATTGTATTTCAGATATGTGGTATTGCTGGAAAAGTTCATATCAATATAGATAGATCTGAATGTGTGTTGTGCTGTACAGTATTATGTATATATTAGTTGTATTAACTTATTTATTTCCCCCTATTTTTGAGATAACACTCGATATTGTACAATGAATATTAGTCCATGTGTATTTGACATCTCTTAGCACTCTCTCATATAGGCCATAGCAAACATATACAATTACATTGTAATAGTTATAGCATTTCATTGTACATCTTAGTAAAAGGAAACCTCTAGGTACAATATCGATCTATTGGATCTTATTGTTTATTGGATACGGTTCAACAACGTATACCAGTTTTTCCAAAATATTGCTTTATTCATGCATACCTATATCACTGTTTTTCAAACTGTTACATTAGGTTTCATTTTCAGACCATTGTTTTAAACCATTCTAACCACTCAAAAAAGGTTTACATATTGCTGCTACAGTTAAATGAGGTCATATTTTAGGACATACCAGTTGAAAATGTTTTGTGTAGCTATCTTACTTAGATATAGTGTCAATTTTTGCATCAACATTGTATTATTATGGTTTTATAAGCACATTGTAGCCTATACTAGCTTACGTGTATGCAACTTACAACACTCTCTTTGATTTCCCATTCAGATGTGTTAAAAGCAGAATCTGTATTCATGTAATCTGAGTAACAGCCTGGCACAACATTAATCACATTAAAGGTATAATGTAAAATAGTAAATTAAGTATTTCAAATAGGACTCCTTGAATAACACTCTAGGGTTTTTCCTCTGGCCTTGACGCTAATCATGTTTACACTGTACACAGGCTTCAAACAGTCTATCATAAAATCTATCGTTAGACTTCTGGCTATAAAATATATGTATATTTCATGCTTTCTATCAAATAGGTTATGCTGAAAGGTACTTCCTCTGTGTCAAATATGTCATACATTCTGTTGAATATATCTTTCCATAGCATTCACTGAAAAAACATGAGGACTGGCCTGCTATATTCTCAGACCCAGGAAATGTCATAGTTCAGTAACGGTCTATTGTAGGAATATATGAGAACTAGACAAAAGTTGTGGAGTAGCTCCCTAAAAACATACTTTATGGCCAGTATATATTTTCATTTTACATACTCAATACGTAATGAATGAAACTACCCTAAGAAAATACATTGTTTGCCCAATTGTGGTTATATCACTGTTATTTTTGTATTATTATGGATATTATATAATTATTGTCATGTTGTTATGCTTCATAATAATTTGAGTAATATATGTTTGGGAAAAGTACACGTTATTGTATTACTAGAGTGTGGCTTATATATTATTAAATGATCTTATTGAAAATATTGCTTTCACATACTTTCAATGTTTTATAAACTCAACCAAAACACTTTCAAAAGTAAACAGACAACTTACATTCCTTAAAAGATTTTCCATTTTAACTTGAAAATAACTGTCTTTTCCCCACCCTCAAGGGCCCTAAAACACCAAGCCCACCTTATAGAAACTCAATTGACAAACATATCTTTATTCTATAGACTTCAATGCCTCTTTTTTCATCCAGCTGCCGGCCTCCAGGTTGTCTTCGTGTATTAGTGTTTGGATTTCTATGGATGTTTTATGCACTGTTGCTGGACTACCGTCTGAGATTTATAAATGTTTGACAAGTATGATATAAACATAGGGGTCCACCCAGGGAGCCTGTAAATCTGTGGTGTTGTGAGAGAGTGCTAGTATTTAGTGGTGCTGGGAGCTTTGAGCAGAGCTCTGCTCTCGCCTGACAGGGAGGATTACAACATCCTATTTGTTGCTGTGTGTGGTGATCTACAGTCACTAGGCACGAAAGAGGCATCTCTCCTATTTTGTAGAATGTAGAATAAATATATAGTATAGACCATACAGTGCCCAAATGTTTTTACTGCTACATTATTGTTTGATGCGTAGTATATATCAGTAACATCAGGGTTTGAGTTACGGTGGTGGGATAGCAGTGCTTGTTGTTGTGCTGTGCTCATCTTTACTAGCACTAAATCATGAAAAGTACTTGAGCCCTGCCAAGCAACTGTTGGTAAGCCCCGTTGTGAATGGGGTTGCCATAGAGAAGTGCCGTTTTAAATCAACTAGCTAGGACATCCAAGCTATTAGAAAGATAACTGCCAAGAGGGAGAATATCTAAATGTATTCTGTTTAATCTGTTACACACAAACACTTTGGAGACACAATTCAGTTCAAGACAGTTCTGCTTTTCTGACTACTGACAGTGCCCTCCAGTCTTTCGAGATAAAAAGAGAAACACCTCTTTTATCAGGGCTATGATATTTGACATAGTTGCCATTCCAGCTCCCACTTAACTGAAATGGAAAAAAAGAACCAATAGTTAACCATTGAGGAAATAGCCCCTAACACTAACACACCAAGAGCTGGATTCATTGAAACTTAGACATGTTTATGCAGTATACATAAAGTATATTTTTTTGTTTATTATTTATGCAGTAGCCTAGCGGCAGGTAGCCTAGCAGTTAGAGAGGCGAGCCAGTAACTGGAGGGCTGACAGTTTGAATCCCAGGTCTGACGGGAAAAATCAGGCCAGAACAACCAGAGAGTTGTTGGTATCAAATCCTAGATGGCGTTGCAATGCGGTTGTGCCCTTGAGCAAGGCACTTAAAACTCCACAACAACTGCACCAGTGGCACCATAGTAGGAATTGGCAGCCCACTGCTCCAACCACTCCAACATGTGTGTATGTGTGGCTTTCTGAGGGGTCGGGATAAAGCAGAAGTGAAATATCCTTTGGACCTTCTGTAAAATTGGACTAATAAAGTCAGCTTAATCTACTTCTCACACACACAAATTGTGTTCTGGAAGTTGGAAGCTTGCACCTGCAAAGTGAGCAGACCAGGGACAAATCAAAGAAGGTTATATGAACAGGTGCATACACTCCCCTAACTAATGCAAGCTCTCACGATAGCGGCTCACTTATGAAATGAGAGCAGAGACCTGGGATGACTAGGTCTTGCATTCACCCGTGGTCTGACAAATCAGTCCAAGTAGGGCTTCCTGAAGAGTGTGAGAGAACGTGCCACTTTCAGAGAAGTCATTTGGTTTCCCAGGGATGTTCAGTACACTTGGAAATGTAGGTAACCAAAGGGATTAGGTTAAAGATTAATATGTATTTACACAACTGTATTGACATTTACCGAACACAGGATATGTACTTTTTCTTCCCTCACCCTCCCCTTTTTATAGCATTTTTTCTTACGTGGCAGAACATTGAGTGACTGTGTTTCACTTAATTAAAAACAGTGACCTGCCTGCCCAGATGTTATGTGCGCTCCATCGAAAAAGAGTGTTGACATTCAATGAATATAAGAGGCCACCTGCTAACTTAACTAAGGCGTGGAGGATGATTTGCATTCCTGTGGCCTGTTGCCTGGCATGATTACTTCTAGCACTTTACAATCCCATCTACTGTTTAATATCATGGATTCTTTCCAATCCAGCTACATTTCTCCCTCTCTATAACGTATGGGGCTAGGATGAATGAGCTCCTATTTTAAGGAACTCTCAGCAAGTATACAGGCTTCTTAGTGTAAACCCCTCCGACTACATGAAAGGATAGGGAAACAGTTGCCATACTGAGGGCAGATTGATACACTGCCCCCTTTCCCTTGGGAGGGCCCCCTGCTGAATTACAGCCTGCAGTGAGTCAGAGGTGCCCTGCCACCCATCACATCAACAACCCTCTACTTCTGAGACACACCACAAAATGGCTGCTCTGAAAACAGACATAAAACAACCCATGACAATCCTCTAAAGTTTGTACAGGGTGTTTTTATTTCTTTGCCGAAGAATGTTAAAATTATGAATAAACCTTCACATTCCTATGGTTTCATGGTCATGGTTAACTTAGATTCTCCTCATTTAGCATGTTATGCCTTTTGAAATAACTCAGACAAGGGATAACAGAACATATTGTGTTTAATATTCTAAGTTATTCTATAATCTTATTCTGTTTTTTGAAGATGTCAATCAGCTCCTTTATATCTAATGCTTTGTAAGCCAGTAAACAGTAGCAACCCTGCACTGCACACAGTGCTGATGAAATGTCAGTTTTGTGTTTCAGCGCTCTCAGTATGGTTACTGTGTTGATTTAATATATAAAACAGACCCAACAGTACCAGCAGTTGTTTAGGAACATATTTTCATCTTGTTCAGCAAATGTGTTATACTGAGCAGAGGAAGCTGCTCCTGAGATGACCCATCCATCACATGGGGATGGTCTGAATTGCTACGTGTTGATTGGGTGGTTCTCTCTGTAATGTTCAAAACATAAGTCACAGAAAGCACGTGGCTCTACATCAGAACATATGTATTATAACACAGAAAACAAACACTATACAAGGGTTTTTGTAACCTTGTAAGGCGCAAGTAGGGTAGGGACATTTGTTTTGCTGTTTCAATTCCAACCCCTCCGTTTCATTGTTGGAATTGAAGACCATTAGGGAGAAGGTTGACTTTTTCCTGTGCATTGAGAATCGTGGAACAGCACAATGCCATTACATTGTACTTGTTGAACCTGGTGAAGTGCAGTAGTAATATGACAGGTAATCTCTTGTCTGTGCAATCCGTTTTTTCTATCAAACTCATCATCATTTATTATTTATGCAGATATACAGTATTTTATACTGTATATATATGTTTCAGCCAGCCTCAATATGGCTGGCTGAAACACTTCCCCTCTATAGACGGTGGAAGAAGGCGTTATGAAGAATAATATGTGGGAAAGGGGAAAACAACACCGTGTGAAGTTCTGATTCAAATAAAATATCCTTAACCCAAAGAACGGCAACATATTTCGACCCCTAAAAGCTCCAAAAGGGGTCATTTTTTACCCCAAATTGGAAATTATGGCAAAAATACACTTTCTGTCAAACAGTAATGCTTTTTACTGTTTTAGCCTTTTGTAACACAAATACATGGTTTACGTTCCCAAAAATAAGTATATGAGACTGACCGGCTGAATTCTGTTTTATGTAGTAAAATTTGAAATTGTGTTTTTTACATAAAAGTAAAGACTCAGAGCTAAAAAATGGCATATCATACACTACATTTGAAGAACAATAGGAAAGTAATTCTGCTTTGAAAGTTGATCAACTTGTAACCCCCCCCTTTTGAGAAAATGGCCCTTGAATGTTTTGGTACTCCTACTGGAGAGCTCTTCTGTGTCTACACCCCGCTTCGCAGCTTTCCCACCATCTTAAGCCTTAGCCCCACCCATCTCTTTAAGGATTCACATGTGATGCCATGTACTAAACAACCAAAGATTTCAAGATGAACGGCTGATTTATACTACGTCTATTGACCGTTGTCGCAGTGACATCATTAAACATTCTATTGTTGTCCGAAATCAAACTTGTCGTTGTCGTTATGAAAAAGTATGAACACAAAAACAGCAGCCTGGTGGTCCAAATTAGCATAACTGGTGTATTTTAACAGCCCACCTGTTTAAAAATGCGTTAAGGATATGTCAATCTAGCAAACCAGGCAACTAAAAGCAACTTTCAAAACAATGTTTGGCTTTGTTTCTAGCTTGTTAGCTAGCTAGCTAACGTTAAGTTAGCTGACTAGCCAGTTCAAATAATGACCATATCATATAGCTGACAACGTCTTCGCTTTAGCTCATTTGTATTCATTATTACAAGAAAATAAACTCACAACAAGATCATTATTTCCAAGTTAATTGGAAGCTAATTACAGAAAATGGCTTACGGTTGTGAGAGTGATGAAATAAAAGCAGGGCATTCTACAGGGTTAATTTTAGAAGTTGGACACTGTCTCGATGGTCAAACGTTATATCCTAATTTGAGTTTGGTGCAGGTCATGTTGTTCTTCACATTACTGTCTCTTGTAAACACGTACTATTTCAAATAAAATCAATGTTTATTTTTCACATGCACAGGATACAGAAGGTGTAAACGGTACAGGGAAATGGTTACTTGCATAGTTGCGTCTTTTGTTTAGACATGTAGCTACAGTAGCTAGCTAAACAATGAACTATACTCCCAACTCATAAAGTTACTACCCTGCATTAATCTGCCTCCTGAGGTTGAGGAGGCGCCTTCTTCACCACACTGTCTGTGTGGACCATTTCAGTTTGTCCATGATGTGTACACCGAGGAACTTAAAACTTTCCACCTTCTCCGCTGCTGTCCCGTCAATGTGGATAGGGGGGTGCTCCCTCTGCTGTTTCCTGAAGTCCACGATCATATCCTTTGTTTTGTTGACTTTGAATGAGAGGTTGTTTTCCTGATACCACACTCCGAGTGCCCTCACCTCCTCCCTGTAGGCTGTTTCGTAATTGTTGGTAATCAAGCCCACTACTGTTGTGACGTCTGCAAACTTGATGATTGAGTTGGAGGCGTGCTTGGCCACGCAGTCATGGGTGAACAGGGAGTACAGAAGGGGGCTAAGCATGCACCCTTGTGGGGCCCCAGTGTTGAGGATCAGCGAAGTGGAAATGGTGTTTCCTACCATCACCACCTGGGGGGCGGCCCGCCAGGAAGTCCAGGACCCAAATGCACAGGGAAGTGTTGAGACCCAGGGCATCAAGCTTAATGATGAGCTTGGAGGGTACTATGGTGTTGAATGCTGAGGTGTAGTCAATGAATAGCATTCTTTCATAGGTTTTCCTCTTGTCCAGATGGGATAGGGCAGTGTGCAGTGTGATGGCGATTGCATCGTCTGTGGACCAAATTGAAGTGGGTCTAGGGTGGCAGGTAAGGTGGAGGTGATATGATCCTTGACTAGTCTCTCAAAGCACTTCATGAGTGCTACGGGGCAGTAGTCATTTAGTTCAGTTACCTTTGTCTTCTTGGGTACAGGAAGAATGGTGGCCATCTTGAAGCATGTGGGGACTGCAGACTGGGATAGGGAGAGATTGAATATGTCCGTAAACACACCAGCCAGCTGGTCTGAGGACGTGGCTAGGGATGCCATCTGGGTCGGCAGCTTTGCGAGGGTTAACACATTTAAACATCTTACTCACGTTGGCCACGGAGAAGGAGAGCCCACAGTCCTTGGTAGCAGGCCACGTCAGTGGCACTGTATTATCCTCAAAGCGTGTATAGATGGCGTTTTGTTTGTCTGGAGCAAGACGTCGGTGACCGTGACGTGGCTGGTTTTCTTTTTGTAGTTCGTGATTGCCTGTAGACCCTGCTACATGCGTCTCGTGTCTGAGCCGTTGAATTGCGACTCCACTTTGTCGCTATACCAAAATGTTGCTTGTTTGATTGCCTTGTGGAGGGAACAACTACAATGTTTGTAATCAGCCATATTCCCAGTCACCTTTCCATGGTTAAATGCAGTGGTTCACGCTTTCAGTTTTGCGCGAATGCCGCCATCTATCCACGGTTTCTGATTAGGGTAGGTTTTAATAGTCACAGTGGGTACAACATCTTCAATGCATTTCCTTATAAACTCACTCACTGAATCAGCGTATAAATCAATATTATTCTCTGAGGCTGCCCGGAATATTTCCCAGTCCGTGTGATCAAAACAATCTTGAAGCGTGGATTCAGGTTTGGTCAGACCAGTGTTGAATAGTTCTCGTCATGGGTACATCCTGTTTGAGTTTCTGCCTATAGGACGGGAGGAGCAAAATGGAGTCGTGGTCAGATTAGCCGAAGGGAGGGCGGGGGAGGGCCTTGTATGCATCGCGGAAGTTAGAGTAGCAGTGATCCAGTGTATTGCCCGCACAAGTGCTACAATCAGTATGCTTGTAGAATTTAGGTAGCCTTGTTCTTAAATTTGCTTCGTTACAATCCCCAACTACAATAAATGCATTCTCAGGATATATGGTTTCCAGTTTGCATAGAGTCCAGTGAAGTTCCTTGAGAGCTGTCATGGTATCGGCTTAAGGGGGGATATACACGGCTGTGACAATAACGAACGAGAATTCTCTTGGAAAATAAAATGGTTGGCATTTTATTGTGAGGAATTCTATTCATTAATCATGAAGCATACACCCCTGCCCTTCTTCTTCCCAGAAAGATGTTTATTTCTGTCAGCGCAATGCATAAAGAATCCCGGTGGCTGTACCGACTCTGACAACATATCCCGAGAGAGCCATGTTTCCGTGAAACAGAGTATGTTACAATCCCTGATGTCTCTTTGGAAAGCAACCCTTACCTTAATTTTGTCTACCTTGTTATCTAGAGACTGCACATTGGCAAGTAATATACTCGGAGGCGGTGTGTGGTGTGCACACCTCCGGAGTCTTACCAGGAGGATACTCTTTCTACCTCTTCTGCGGCGACGTTGTTTTGGATCCACTTCGGGAAATTCCTGGTCGTAATGTTGTTAAGTTGACATCGCTCTGATATACAATAGTACTTCTGTACATAATAACACTTAAGATTTTCTGGGCTAACAATGAAATAATATATAAAAAAACGAGGACTAGAAGCGAGGCGACCCTCTCTGTCGGCCCATCCATTATCTCATCCAATCATGGCTAGCGGGAAGGTTCCAGTCTTTTCCCATGGCTAAACCAACTAGGGTCGTAATTTAACATGTATTTGTATTTACAGATGGCATACAAGTTTGTTATTAAGACACATGATAGTTCACATGTTCCAGAAGGAATTTCATTTTTAAGTTCAAATGCCTCTCCTGTGAAGTAGTGACGCGCGACATACGCCTAGTTTCCTGAAACAAGTCACACCAGTCAAAAGTTTGAACACACCTACTATTTTCTACATTATAGAATAGTGAAGACATCAAATCTATGAAATAACACATATGGAATAATGTAGTAACCAAAAAAGTGTTAAACAAATCAAAATGTATTTTACACTTTTCAAAGTAGCCATCCTTTGCCTTGATGAGAGCTTTGCACACTCTTGGCATTCTCTCAACCAGCTTCACCTGGAATGCTTTTCCAACAGTCTTGAAGGAGTTCCCACATATGCTGAGCACTTGTTGGCTGCTTTTCCTTCATTCTGCGGTCCATCTCATCCCTAACCATCTCAATTGGGTTGAGGTCGTGTGATTGTGGAGGCCAGGTCATCTGATGCAGCACTCCATCACTCTCCTTCTTGGTCAAATAGCCCTTACACAGCCTGGAGGTGTGTTGGGTCATTGTCCTGTTGAAAAACAAGTGCTAATCCCACTAAGCACAAACCAGATGGGATGGCGTATTGCTGCAGAATGCTGTGGTAGCCATGCTGGTTAAGTGTGCCTTGAATTCTAAATAAATCACTGACAGTGTCACCAGCAAAGCACCCCCACACCATCAGACGTCCTCCTCCATGCTTCATGGTGGGAACCACACATGCGAGATCATCCGTTCACCTACTCTGCATCTCACAAAGACACAGAGGTTGGAACCAAAAATCTCAAATTTGGACTCATCAGACCAAAGGACAGATTTCCACCGGTCTAATGTCCATTGCATGGTTTCTTGTCCCAAGCAAGTCTCTTCTTCTTATTGGTGTCCTTTGGTAGTGGTTACTTTGCAGCACTGCAGCAATTCGACCATGAAGGCCTGATTTAGAGTCTTGGTAATCTAAATCTGTTGTCAGATTTCAAAAAGGCTTTACGGCGAAAGCAAAACATTTGATTATCTGAGGTCAGCACCTTCACAAAAATAGCTTTTTCAACCTGCACTGGCGACACAAAATCACAAATTAAAGATATAAAAACTCACTTACTTTTTAAGATCTTCTGATGTTTACAACCAGGAGGGTCCCAGCTACAAAACTGCTGTTCGTTTTGTTCGATAAAGTACATATTTATATCCGAAAAACGGCGTCTAGACAGCGCCATTGAATTTAGAAATCCACAGGAAACACCTCCGTCAAAAACGACGTCAGAAAAGTCCAAATTGCTCCCGGTAAACTTAGTCTATTTTTGTCAAACAAAGACTCTATATAATCCTTAGGTTGTCTAAAATGTTAATAAACGATAAAACTTCACTCGGAAACAACTATGTTCAATAGACAAGGCAAATTCCCACGCGAGTGCTCTCCCCAGAACACGCCCAAACACTGTTTTTCTTCCGGCCCACTCTTTCCTCCATGTGAAAGAACGTATTCATTTTTCAAAATACAAGCCCAAAGCCATCAATAGTAGACTGTTACCATATAGGGGAAGCCATAGGAATAGGAAAATGGTGGATGAATTCAATGCTTTTCAATAGCTTTTCAAAATAAGAGCATGGGAGCATATTTTTTTTATTTTTCTGGTCGGATTTCCTTTGGTTTTTGCCTGCCAAATCAGTTCTGTTATAGCCACAGACATAATTGGAAACTTCAGAGTCTTTTCTATCCAAAGCTACTAATTATATGCATATCCTAGCTTCTGGGCCTGAGTGACAGCCCGTTTACTTTCGGCACGTCAGACAGGCGGAAACTAGGAATTCTGCCCCCTAGCTGTAAGAGGTTAAAGTAATGATGGACTGTCGTTTCTCTTTGCTTATTTGAGATGTTCTTGCCATAATATGGACTTGGTCTTTTACCAAATAGTGTTGTCTTCTGTATACCAACCCTATCTTGTCAGAACACAACTGATTGTCTCAAACGCATTAAGAAGGAAAGAAACTGCACAAATGAACTTTTAACAAGGTACACCTGTTAATTGAAATGCATTTGAGGTGACCACCTCATGAAGCTGGTTGAGAGAATGCCAAGAGTGTGCAAAGCTGTCCTTTAGGCAAAGGGTGGCTACTTTAAAGAATCTCATATATAAAATATATTCTGACTTGTTTAACACTTTTTTGGTTACTACATGATTCCGTATGTGCTATTTCATAGTTTTGATGCTTTCAATGTTATTCTACAGTGTAGAAAACAGTTAAAATAAAGACAAACCCTAGAATGAGTAGGTGTCCAAACTTTTGACTGGTCTGTATATATATACTGTATATATAAAAAAGTGCACATTTATAGTCACATTTTATGTATTTCTGTGATACTCAGAAGCTGAGAAATAGGCGAATCAACTAATCTGACATACCGGTGCCTAAGATGGCCCCAAATTTGGACGATATTGGCGATATGGTCGCAAATGCCATTAGACTTTTAGCTCTAACTTTGGAACCCCTGTGGACTATCAATTCAGTTCCAATTGCATCTGAAAGACGATACGCTCTACTTGTTCAAAATACATTGACTGGAAGCTAAATAAGTATTTAAATTTTTGTGTAATTTTTTTGTTATAGTGGCTGCCATGCCCCCAGAGGCAAATCTTGGATGGCTCCATATCTATATTCTTTCAGGTTATCTACCTCTGTGCCAAATGTGGTGCTTTTATCACAAAGTCTACTATAGAGTCTACATTTTCAGCTTAGCTACAGTGGGGAAAAAAAGTATTTAGTCAGCCACCAATTGTGCAAGTTCTCTCACTTAAAAAGATGAGAGAGGCCTGTAATTTTCATCATAGGTACACTTCAACTATGACAGACAAAATGAGGAAAAAAAATCCAGAAAATCACATTGTAGGATTTTTTATGAATTTATTTGCAAATGATGGTGGAAAATAAGTATTTGGTCAATAACAAAAGTTTATCTCAATACTTTGTTATATACCCTTTGTTGGCAATGACAGAGGTCAAACGTTTTCTGTAAGTCTTCACAAGGTTTTCACACACTGTTGCTGGTATTTTGGCCCATTCCTCCATGCAGATCTCCTCTAGAGCAGTGATGTTTTGGGGCTGTCGCTGGGCAACACGGACTTTCAAAGATTTTCTATGGGGTTGAGATCTGGAGACTGGCTAGGCCACTCCAGGACCTTGAAATGCTTCTACGAAGGCACTCCTTCGTTGCCCGGGCGGTGTGTTTGGGATCATTGTCATAATGAAAGACCCAGCCACGTTTCATCTTCAATGCCCTTGCTGATGGAAGGAGGTTTTCACTCAAAATCTCACGATACATGGCCCCATTCATTCTTTCCTTTACACGGATCAGTCGTCCTGGTCCCTTTGCAGAAAAACAGCCCCAAAGCATGATGTTTCCACCCCCATGCTTCACAGTAGGTATGGTGTTCTTTGGATGCAACTCAGCATTCTTTGTCCTCCAAACACGATGAGTTGAGTTTTTACCAAAAGTTCTATTTTGGTTTCATCTGACATTCTCCCAATCCTCATCTGGATCATCCAAATGCTCTCTAGCAAACTTTAGATGGGCCTGAACATGTACTGGCTTAAGCAGGGGGACACGTCTGGCACTGCAGGATTTGAGTCCCTGGCGGCATAGTGTGTTACTGATGGTAGGCTTTGTTACTTTGGTCCCAGCTCTCTGCAGGTCATTCACTAGGTCCCCGTGTGGTTCTGGGATTTTTGCTCACCGTTCTTGTGATCATTTTGACCCCACGGGGTGAGATCTTGCGTGGAGCTCCAGATCGAGGAAGATTATCAGTGGTCTTGTATGTCTTCCATTTCCTAATAATTGCTCCCACAGTTGATTTCTTCAAACCAAGCTGCTTACCTATTGCAGATTCAGTCTTCCCAACCTGGTGCAGGTCTACAATTTTGTTTCTGGTGTCCTTTGACAGCTCTTTGGTCTTGGCCATAGTGGAGTTTGGAGTGTGACTGTTTGAGGTTGTGGACAGGTGTCTTTTATACTGATAACAAGTTCAAACAGGTGCCATTAATACAGGTAATGAGTGGAGGACAGAGGAGCCTCTTAAAGAAGAAGTTACAGGTCTGTGAGAGCCAGAAATCTTGCTTGTTTGTATGTGACCAAATACTTATTTTCCACCATAATTTGCAAATAAATTCATTAAAAATCCTACAATGTGATTTTCTGGATTTCTTTTCCTCATTTTGTCTGTCATAGTTGAAGTGTACCTATGATGAAAATTACAGGCCTCTCTCATCTTTTTAAGTGAGAGAACTTGCACAATTGGTGGCTGACTAAATACTTTTTTCCCCCACTGTATGCACTAGTATACAACATATTTTTTAATTCCTCCATATTAACACAGAAATCATGGTAAATTGTGTTTTCTTGTCGGTAACTAGTTGCTTAAAAAAGTCCCAAAATTACTGAGGGATGAAAAAAAAGGTTAAAAAAATAATGACATTTTTGACCACTTGGGGTCAAAATGTACCCCTGTTGGCGCTTATAGGGTTAACACTGGTTTCTCAGTGTTCTAATGAATACATGTAAATGAATTGCCACAAAACAACAGCCATTGTACATTATGTTGGGTAATTCCCACTTCTGTTTCCCTTCGGTAAACTACAGGATTTTAAAATATTTTTCTATGCCTCACAGTTTATTTTCAAAGTGTCAGCTTGCACTCTGTCCACAAGGCTGGTGAAATTGTATCTAATAACAATGTTTTGCAGTTTACTTTAGTCATCGTTCCACATATGGTTCTCCATATTTGTCTTCTGTGGGTGGGCTGGAACTTCTATTATAGCTCAATCAGTGTCTCTTGAAAAGCACGTACATCTGGGTCAGATTTTTACATGTTGTTTGGTATGACAAGGCAAGACACACAAGGAATGTCTCCTAATACGTCTATATGTACGTGTGCTTGTGTGCACTAGAAAAATGGGGTGGTGTTGCAAAAAACTGCATGTGACCTGAAATGTCTTCTGCAATCATTGTAAAATGAAGCACCTGTGCCTTGGCAATGTTTGCCCTGTGACTTTTCTTCAGCCATCCTTTCATGAGAAGCAAGCGTTTTCCCAAGGTAAACTTGTGTCTTGTTGTACATTTAGGACAAATTCAAGGTTCCTCTCTATAGCTACAAACATAAATTGAGGATTACATAGGCCCTATGTGAATTTCCTTCTTTCATGTCAATCGGCCTACAGTACTGTTTAAAGATCAGTGGATAACATCTTGCTACCAATCTTAAACAACAGTTTGCCAGTCATTTATTATTGAGACTTGCCTACCAAATGATTCCAAATTATGCCATATTTCCCCGTTTTGTATTTTCCTGTCACATTTTATGTTGACTTTTTTTGTATTGATAGGAGATTTTGCGATTTACTTTCAGTTATGGAATGTTGTGTTTTGTTATGGTTTTCATCAAAATAAAAATAAACTATTGTTGAGACTAATACAGGAAGCATGCCATGAAATGTATGTACAATGCTGTAAAGGTGTTAAAGACTGCTGTTTCGTGTAAAGTGTGACTAGTTTAATAAAATCTCTTTCTTCAATAAATACATTCTCGTAAACCTGCCGTTCAAATGAAAGTCCGACATTGAGGCTTTTAACGGGAACATCGAATGCTTCGAAATATAAAAATGCTACATTCAATCTATAATGTTGTCAGAGGCAGGGTGGTCAGTGCATGTCTCAAGTCAAACAGGCTAGCTTCTGGATCCTCTCACTTGTTCCTGTATTCCAACATGAATAAAGTCAGAGCTCCTTATCACATCATGGGTACTTGGGAAGATAATGCGTGCTTTCTTCTTACTGTACAAGGCTATAGGGCTGCTACTGTACCTCACAATCAGCCATGGTCATAAGCCTGCAGTCAAAGAGGGCTTTTAAACAGTATGCATGTTCTCCAATACTACTCCAGGACAGAACAACATGACCATTAGCTATGTTTTTTTGCAGTGGAGAATACCTAGAAAGAAAAAGAGAGTAAGGGGAAAAAAGGGGAAATCTGCTATACAGTATATTAACCATCTTCTTCTGAGACGGTTTAAAACAAGGTCAGACATCGCAACCCTGTATCAATCATACTGATTTATCATCAAGACTCAGAAGACAAACACACCTGGCTTTAGGACCCAAGTGAAGTAAAAAAAAACACTTGCAATGACGGTAGGCCGTCATTGTAAATAAGAATTTGTTCTTAACTGACTTGCCTAGTTAAACAAAGGTTAAATAAAAATATATATATATATATATATTGCCTGTCAGTGGTCATACATCCAGAAGTAACATCCTTGACATCAGAAACCTGATGACCAACAGTGTCCCAAAATGATGTGTATTGAAACAGAATTTGTTGTTTCAGTCTTTGGAAAAAATAAGAAAATATAATTTCCTTAGTCAATCTTCGTCACTGCCGTGGTAGCCAAGACAAATATTTCATCAAAATGTGTTGAGTTGTGTAAGACAGATAGGTGGAGTAAAATGAATTTACCATGCTAGGGGATGCTAGCAGGAGTTCTAGCTTCTGTCTGTTGTTCTAGGCACAAGGAATAATACTGTTGCATTGGATACAAAATACGTTGTGCATTGGGGTCCTCATCAATCAGGTCATTTTCTTGTGAAGTTCTGAAGGTCAGTAAAATGCATTAAACCTCACCAGAAGAGATGAGTTATGCTCTCTTCCGTCTTTTCATCCTCTCACAACACCCGAGGAAGATATGTTTGCTTTGGAAAAAGAGATTCAAGTCACTTAGAAAGTAAATAGAGATATCAACAGCTGCCATTTAACTCTATTCATTTTTGTTCAGCTTCTTGTAAAGAATGCTATGAAATATAATTTCTTCCAGCAAAGAGATGGGACAGTTTGAGAGATCATCATTTATAACCCAAGTGGACCCTCTACTGTACAATTAACCAATCTGCACAATACATCCTAAACTGCATTAAAACATCTGCCCAGTTACATCAATGTCAAACCTGTTGTTACCTACAGTAGTGTTCTATTTAATAGCCAGCCAGCAGTCTTCTCAGGAATCAAATCGACCATGATGTAGAACTCTTACAGCCAATTCATAATGTTTAAGCAAAAGAATTCACTTTTCATTGTAATTCTGATTCCAAGCTTTAATGATGCAACGCACGGTAGGCTATTCTGCGAGCCCACCTGCTAAACAGTACTTTAACAATCAACATTTTGCTGCTCTGTACATAGAGCTGTCATAGAGGCCATGTCAAGCGGTCGAGGGGCCTCAAAGCCAACTACGGCTTAGTGGAATGAGCATCCAAATCTGTTGAGAAATTACTTTGTAAAGTTGAATGTCCTACATGACCCTCTTAGCCCTGCACTTGATGGTCATTTGGGGACAGTGGCCCCAATGCACAGGTCAGTGACTTTTGTAACCAAAAACCAAGGGGTGCTAGGCAATGTGACTACTGCAAAGTAATCTTTAACACACATGCTGTCTCTGAGGGAAGCTGTGGAAAGTTGGCCCCGGCCAGTCGACCTTCCTGAAGGAACTGTATAAGGTAACCCGCTGTTTTTATAAAGGCTTTTACGTTTGCAAAAAATAATATTTCCCTGAGGTCATTTTTTTCTCTCTCTTTTACACACAGTTGAGTTGCGGGGAAGGGTAGAATGTGAAATAGTTAAGAACCATTCTGTTTTTTTAATGCATTCTCAAGTGTTCTGACAAATGTATCACAGATCTATTTATTTTTATCACATTGTATCTATTCAGCATATCTGATGCCGCCTACATATACATCTCAATCCATCCATTCTGACCAGATTTAGCTGACACAGACCTTTGCAACCAGATAATCACTGGGAAGCTAATTTAGTGCTAACTTTCCATGGTTGAACAGTACATTTATAAAGCTTTCCTGCTGCCCATAAATAACGGACATTGTTGAAACTCATTCTAGCATTCACAGTTGAAGAATGAACAAGGCTCTTCTGTTGCAACCAGTGCTTTTAAGCAATTCAATCAAATCCAAGGTTTAGAATTGAAGACGGGTGGAGGGATGAAAATTGATTTAATCTGGATCCTGTTTTCTTTCTTCCATTTTGTTTTCAGTATACTGAGAGCTCAAAACCCTTTCATGCCATGTGAAAAACCTGCTCCCTATAAAGTGTGTTTTTCCACATCTGTTTCTTTCTGAAGATAAAAAGATATACTCTCAATTTCTCATAAGCAACATTTTCCAGATAAGATGGGTATTTAACAGGATAACTGTTGGCGTTTGCCATAGAGTTTTTATTTTTGATATCTAAATTTGTTCATCATCTGTTTGTTCTCCAAGAGTTTAATTCTTAAAATATATTGTGCATAAGAAATACACAAAAGAATGCAGATGCATCTTTTTCCTGTTAGGATATTGTGTTATAGCTGTTAGCCCATGCTGTGCTGAGTGGTTGCATAAGTGTAGGTCTACCACTTGTGAGTTAAGAAAAGTCATCATGTTTTGTGAGATTCATTTATTTCATTTTATTTACGCTTCTTGGCAGTAAATTATCTTTATTTTGGCACCCAAGTTACGAAACATTGATCAATTAAAGCATTTGGAAAAGAGGAGTCCTTTCAGACCATACAGTTGCATGAATATTCAAGATGTCCATTAGTTGTATCATCAATTACTCTTCAGTATGTGAGGTGATAAAAATATACATAATTTAGCCCTAATAGATGAATACTGTGCCTTATGTTTTATGGTAAGTGGTGTATTGGGATTTCTGTATAGGACTTGTATTTAAATTGGAGATTGATCCTCTACACACAAAGGAATCACCAGTAAAACAGTGCAGAA
Source organism: Brachymystax lenok tsinlingensis (assembly GCA_030435695.1). Classification (NCBI taxonomy): domain Eukaryota; kingdom Metazoa; phylum Chordata; class Actinopteri; order Salmoniformes; family Salmonidae; genus Brachymystax; species Brachymystax lenok. The sequence continues at coordinate 59,235,252 of CM059780.1, forward strand.
ATGTTTTGACATACTGACATACAGACATATCCATTGATTAATTTATATATATACTTGGTATGAAAGCATTGTTGAAACGTGTAATTAGATTTAGATTTAAATTCACTTGCCAATAGATCTGAAGAATGTCAAATTTTCCTTCTTAACATGAATCATTAAAAGCTATTTTAAAACAAGAAGAAAAAAGCCCTCTTAATATCCTTTTGATATGCATCTTGAACATAAAACTTCCTCACTCACCTGCACTGCATTGCTTTCAATAAGCAGGGATTCCCCTAAGGGGCTTTTTCCCCCTTTAAAAGTTACCCTTAGCAGCTGGCATTTGTCAAGATGAGCCTACATTTTTGTTCTTTTAGCTGCATAGCTCTCATGTAAGGGAAACATTAAATGCCCAGTTAGGGACATTGAACTTATGTAGTTTACTCCAGCTGTCAGAGATTCAGCACCAGCCTTTTGAAATTGTACCCTGTAGAGGCAATTCTTATTCGTCCAGGCCCCAGATAATAACATTGTACTGTAGAGTAGAATTGAAAACTTGCTTTGGCAATAACACATTGTTGTGGGAATTCTTTACATTTAATGCATTCATCTAAAATGGAGTAGTAATGCAGGTATACATTATAATGATACTGTACCTATATCTACCTTCAAAAGTATTTACACCCCTTAACTTTTTCCACATTTTGTTGTGTTACAAAGTGGGATTAAGATTCATTTTTTTGTCAGCAATCTACACAAAATACTCTCTAATGTCAAAATGGAAGAATTTGCCCGTTTTTTTTAAATTGAAAATGAAACAATGTATCTGTATTTTGATTAGATACGAATTCAACTCCCTGAGTCAATACATGTTAGAATCACATTTGGCAGCGATTACAGCTGTGAGTCTTTCTCTAAGAGCTTTGCACACCTAGATTGTACAATATTTGCCCATTATTCTTCAAAAAACCCTTCAAGCTCTGTCAAGTTTGTTGTTGATCATTGCTAGACAACCATTTTCAAGTCTTGCAATATATTTTCAAGCTGATTTAAGTCAAAACTGCAGCTAGGTCAGTCAGGAACATTCACTGTCATCTTGGTAAGCAACTCATTGTGTTTTAGGTTATTGTCCTGTTGAAAGGTGAATTTGTCTTCCAGTGTCTGTTGGAAAGCAGACTGAACCAGGTTTTCCTCTAGGATTTTGCCTGTGCTTACAACCTGATCTCAGAGCATGTCATATTATTCTGTCCCTAAATCCTTGATGTTCCATTTAATATGATATGTTCGTTTTGTATTGTATGTATTAATGTGTGGATGTCCATCACCCATTTCGTATGATATGTTACGAATTTGCAAAATGTGCAAATGTTATGAATGTGTGAAACATACAATATGTCATGAATTTGCAAAATGTATGATATGTTATGAATTCTAGCTAGGTGGCTAGGTGGCCAACGTTAGCTAGCTGGCTAAAATTAGCTAGGTTAGGGGTTAGGGTTATGTTTTGGGTTAGGTTAAAGGGTTAAGGTTAGGGTTAGGGAAAGGCTTGGCTAAAGGGTCAAGGTTAGCGTTAGGGGGAAGGGTTAGCTAAACGTGTTAAAGTTAGGGTTAGGGGAAGGCTTAGCTAAAAAGGTTAATTGTTAGGGTTAGGGGAAGGGTTAGCTAACATGCTAAGTAGTTGCAAAGTAGCTAAAAAGTAGTAAGTATTTGAAAAGTTGCTAATTAGCTAAAATGCTAAAGTTGTCCGTGATGAGATTCAAACTCACAACCTTTGGGTTGCAAGAAGTTTGCATTATACGCCCACCCATCGACACAGACCAACAACCATATTTTCGTTTTTGCCTTAAGTAACCATCTGTCTTATCTAACCATACCAAACGTAACATATCATAATAATTTCCGTGTCCCGGATTTACATTTAAGTCTAGTCTATAAGACCAGGCTGGTGCTTAGCTCGATTCCACTTTTTTTTTTTTTAATCAAAAACTCCATAGTCCTTGCCAATCACAAGCATACCCATGACATGATGCAGCCACCACCATTCTTGAAAATATGAAGTGTGTACCCAGTGATGTGTTGTATTGGATTTGCCCCAAGCGTAATGCTTTGTATTCAAGACCCCAACATTTTTTTGCCACGTTTTCTGCAGTATTACTGTAGTGCCTTATTGCACACAGGATGCATGTTTTGGTCTATTTTATTCTGTACAGGCTTCCTTCTTTTCACTCTGTCATTTATGTTAGTGTTGTGGAGTAACTACAATGTTGTTGATCCGTCTTCAGTTATTTCCTATCACAGCCATTAAACTCTGTAGCTGATAGGAAAACCTCCCAGATCTTTGTGGTTGAATCTGTGCTTGAAATTCACTGCTTGACTTAGGGGCCTTACAGATGGGATAGTTATTCAGAAATCATGTTAAACACTATTATTGCACAAAAGTTTAGCACATTTTTACTCTTGAACTTATTTAGGCTTTCCATAACAAAAGGGTTGAATACTTATTGACTCAAGACATTTCGGCTTTTCACTTTTAATACATTTTGTTGCATTTCAAAAAACATAATTCCACTTTGGCATTATGGGGTATTGTGTGTAGATCAGTGATAGAAAATCTCAATTAAATACATTTAAAATTCAAGCTGTAACACAACAAAATCTTGAAAAAGTAAAGTGGTGTGAATAGTTTTTAAAGGCAATGTATGTGTCCTCATTCTTGCCGCAGAAACTCCACAGAATAGTAAACCTACAGCCAAACTGTTTTTATTGAGATTACTAAAATGACAATAGCAACCTTTCAATTTCATTTCAACTCTCACTTCCTATTTAACAGTGATAAATGCACCTATCATGGAAACCATCTGCAAACATGGCAGGGTTGGCATTCCCTGCTGAAACCTTTCCCTATTTTCAGTGGCCTGGAAGAAGGTTGTGAGGGCTTGACTCTAAATTATCTGCCATGAGGGAGTTTTCAAATTTAGGGAGGTGACAAGTGATGGACATAAACCTGGGAGCCCAGTGACACAAAGAGACCGGGAGACCTTTCATGGGACGGTCATACAAGTTCCCTCTCTCCCCCTGAGAGGGGGGTAGTGGTCTCTCATCGCAGGGCAGCTTATTGTGGTGAAAGGGTTCAGTTGTAGGACTTCATTAAGCCCCTCTATTGTTAACATCTGGGTGAGGTAGAATGGGTCTTTCTCTGGTAAATTGTGCCCCGGCTTTACAAGGGGATTTTATTACGCTACGACGTTGACATTGGCAGCTACTGGCATGCCTGGCAATGGAAAACCTTCAGCTGTTTCAGTCACAGGAGATCAATCAAAGCAGCCTGTTTCCCTGAAGCCTTAGATTTCATCCTGAAACGGGGAAGTGAGGGACCTAGAATAAGCAGTGTGTGACTGTTCTTATTCTAAAGCCCAGAGACTCTGCAGGCAAGTACTTCCCCCTTTGAGCGCTTTCTGACTGCTCAGCTCACACACAGTCGGTTGTAACACTGTCAGGCTAGTCCAGACAAAACACTTGCTCACACTTCAGTCCCCAGTGAACTACCTAGCCACTGACCCTCCCATCCCATACATGTGCCACTCTGTCTCACCCCCTCTTTTAATATCTCTCTCTCGCTGACTCTCTCTCCTCTCGCTCCTCTCTCTCAGTCTCCATCCATTCCCTGCTAGGGATGCGGCTGCCATAGCAACTGCTGAGTCACTCCCGGCTCTCTGCTCTCGGCTGCCGTCCTCTAATGTGATTGTTTCAGTAAGGGTGGCACCCAGGCCCTCAGTCATCCACCCTGTCTGCATGCGTGAGCATATTGATCAGAGTACTCCAACACGTACATTTGTTGCAGTCGATTCAGTCGAACGTAAAGATCCATCACTGCGGGTGTCGGATCCTGATGACCCTGGGGAAGCTCTACAGGCCGAAAGGGAGCCTTTCAGATGGGCAACTTTCCCACCACGGTGAAGCACTGCCTGAGCTACGAGGAACTAATCCAGGATTATCCGTGGCTAGCACGCTGGCTGCAGGAGGAGAAGGTGGGGGTCGTTGTCTTGCTTTTGCTGCTCTGCGCACATGACTCACTCATGACATAAAGGGAGATTGCAGGGCGGGGACATGTGAAAGGACAGAGAGGGGGAATCAGCCAGGGATGTAGAAACAGGCACTATGTTAAGTAACATCACACTGTGCAAATGCTCTATTTCTGGATTAATTTCATTGTTGTGATGAGAGCATATAAAATAATGTGTATGCCTATTAAGTAATAACCAATCTGTTTAGTATTGTACCACTGTTGACTTGAGGCCTAAAAGCAGGATCCTGTTCCTCCCGCATTGTCTGTCTGAATTTTTATTGTCAGATAGAGAGACTGCATCAAGTGAGAACCCTTTTACTTCCGCTCGTCCTCTCATCTGTTCCCTCTACCACTGTTAGATGAGTTACAACTGTAATATTGTTGTTGGTAGACTGGTTTTGTTGTCAACTGTCAAATTTACTAGATACTTTTGGATACTCAAAACTGACACACGTTTGACTGTTTAAAGAAAACATTTAATGCATTAATAAAGCTCCAGCAGTGACCTGAAGCTCAAGTGTTCTGGGCGTAAGGGTTTAAGGTTGTAACACACAATATGGGAGAGGAGAAACAGAGTTGAAGGTGCAAATAATCATGTGTTAGTGGTACAGCCAGAAGAGACAGCCAGAAGAGGACGGGCCATACCTCGGAGCTTGGTTCCTCTCTAGGTTATTTCCTAGGTTCCTGCCTTCTAGGTAGATTTTCCTAGCCACCGTGCTTCTGCATCTGCATTGCTTGCTCTTTGGGGTTTTAGGCTGGGTATCTGTAAAGCACTTTGTGACAACTGCTGATGTACAAAGAACTTCATCAAATACATTTGATTGATTGATTAGTGTTTGTGACAACAGATCTAAAAGATGTGTTCAACGTCTAACATTACTCTTTATTTTTCCGTTTTTAGCGCGCTTTAACACATGAATACCCAGAGTATGTTAAAATAGTTGAAGTCGGGCCAAGAGACGGACTTCAAAATGAAAAGGTATATCTTTTAGTCACAGTCACCCATCTGACATACACAGAACCCCCCACCACCCATGAACACCCAAATATGCAATATGTTAATTTAGGGGAGACTGGGGTTGGTTGTCTCACCATGGCCGTAACTATTTATCTAGGGGATGCAGGCGAACATAACGAACAAACCACTGTTTATGAGAGGCAGGCGCGATTAGAACTCAGTCAGGTCAAGGATATAAGAAATCTGCCCTTTGATCAACACTGGGAGCAATATTTAGTTGACCCTTAATTGATTTTATTTATTGTGTACTATATATATATATATATATATATATATATATATATATATATATATATATATATATATATATAGTACACAATAAAGAAATGTACAGAATAAAGAAAATAAATTACGGGTCAACATCTAAATACTACTCCCAGTGTTGATCAAAGGGCAGATTTCTTACACTCTTGATCTGACTGAGTTATAATCTCGCCTGCCTCTTTGCAAACGAGTGGAATCATAAACAGTGGTTTGTTCGTTATGTTCGCCTGGCGTCCCCTGGATTTGCCTCCCAGATTTGCCTTTTTAGAAGCACATTCGCCACTCTCTCAAGCGGCTAACTAAGACCTCTCGCGGCACAGGTCGAGGGTGACATGAAACAAACTACACAATCTATTAGTCAGCTCAATAGGCAACTAGTCTAGAGACGCTGCTGACAGTGTGCTTGCGAGATGTCGGACGAAAGGCAATTTTAAAGCCGTCCCGCGACTCCTGACGTGTTTACAGACATCCCTACAGACTCTCAGAGAATGAGTGCCCAACTGGTAAATAGTCACTTATAGATATGTCGGTCAGGTGGCTATCTGCCAGAAGAGACTTCTATTGCAGTAACATTGAAGGGCTCTGGTTAGTTTTACTTATCTAGCTAGAAGGATGAAATAAGAAGCTAACGTTAAACAGAGCCTACCTCAGCAGGAGAAAAAATTACACTACTAAGTTCTCATAATAACATTGCTTTAAAGAGGGTATGCTCCTGAGACAGACAGTGATGTGACGCTCAGTGGTAAAGCTGAGAGAGTCCCCCCCTTCTGGACCTCACTAAAACAAAAATCCTAGTTATGGCCCTGTGTCTCAGGGGATGGTTGTCACCTGGAATATGGGGTTGGTTGTCACTATCAACATTACCACTGCCAGTATACAATAAATTCCAAGCTTTTTTGTGCTTGTGCTATAAAGAGCTCCCTTCATTGCCTCTCTTTCGAACACATATTTTTTCTGCTACACAACCACACACACACGCACATGCATAAAAGCTGAACATGCATGCACAAATTTACTCAAAATGTCATGTTATTCTTAAGGCATAAATGCTGAATTTTGTTAGGAATATCGTTCAATCAAAGAAAGGCTATTTCTAAGACTCGGTTTATTGCTTCATTTCCTGTTGCAAAATGAATAAGCTACTAGCAAACATTGTGACGACCAACCCCATAGTGTGACATCCAACCCCGCAATGGGTCTGCTTGTCAGAAATTGACAGTGTGTTTGATGGCTAATAACTCCACGTTGGTATAATATATGAGGATAAAAAGGTCCCCATTTCAACCCAAGACCTGGTCTTTCTCCTAATATTGAAAAGAGTCTTGTAAGATATACAGGTCCTGAGAAATACACATGAGAGTAAAACGTGTGAAAACCAACCCCGGTCTCCCTTACAAATGATTTATGTTCACTACACACTACACCATTACAAACTCAATATGACATCTGAAAGCTGAAAGCTTACTTCCTTTGTGGCAAGCCCACATTTAGTTTTGTATTATGTAACAATCCTTTTGATTGATTTCGGGTTGATTTGATGATACCCTTAAACATATGGATTATTTTTCTACGATTACCCAAGGCATGTGTTTCACATTTTCTTCTCAAAAAAGTGATTGATCAAATGAACACCAACTGCCCTTGAAATCTATGGGAAACATGACAAAATTTTACCAGATGGCTCATATGTTGTATGTTTAGTATGAGTATCGTATGTCACAACTTTATCATTCCCATATTCAAGTCTGCTGTAGCTGTACAGATTGACATGATGACAAAGTCAAACTCTGGGGGTAGTACACGCTGTAATTGTAGGAAATATGTTTGGAATAAGTACAAGTAGCAGGTGAGTGCTGTAAATTACTCTGATTGCAAAGACATTGCAGCTGAATTGCCCAGATGTACACTCCACGTATACCTCCAATCTTGAGAGGGGATCAGAATCAGATCCTGAAAGAGCTGGTCTCCATGTCATTGTTTTCCAGGAAATGGTTCCAACAAGAGTCAAAATCCAGCTGATAGACATGCTCTCGGAAACAGGCCTGCCTGTGATCGAGGCCACCAGTTTTGTGTCTTCAAAGTGGGTACCGCAGGTAATAACTCTTCTTTGTGTGTCCAGAAAGTGTGCTGAGTGATTTTATTAGGCTCTTATTGTTCTCCCCAGGACTACGTAGGGGGAACCTGCTTCTCCATCATTCCAGTTATTCCCTAGACCCGCAGATGTTTTTGGGGGGAAATCCTTGAGGCCTATTCCAAGAACTTTATTTTGTTTGCATGTGTAAAATATAAATATAAAATATAATTAAATAAACTACAGATGACTGTGTTATATTAATTAGTTTTTTTTTAGTTTTGAGACATATGATGTGGAACAGCTAGCTCTATTTCTATATGAGCTTCTGGTAAGTATGAGTTTTACCTACTAGTCTCACTTGCCAGGTGCAGGGCACTCCACCAGCAGCTATGGGAAGAGACTATACTTTGTTGATATGTTTTGTAAACATGCTTATGCTTTTGTCTGTTGTCAAGATGGCGGACCACACTGAAGTACTTCAAGCCATCCACAGATCTTCTCATGTTCGTTATCCAGTTCTGACACCCAACATGCATGGCTTTCAGGATGCTGTAAGCATTTCATTATTCATGCAATAAATCACACTCTTCAAAATGAACAGATATCTCCCCAGGCTCCCTCGATACGACTACCGTTAATATGTAGAGTGCTGAAATTAATGGAAACGTTTTACAGTGATTGTGTGTTGCATAATGCTACATCTAAAGAATTGATATTTGTTGCAACTTCCTTCTTTCCTCTTGAAGGTTGCAGCTGGTGCTACTGAAGTGGCTGTGTTTGGGTCTGCATCTGAGACCTTCAGTAGGAAAAATATCAACTGCTCTATAGATGAGAGCATTCTGAGGTTTGAGGAAGTCATTTGCACTGCCAAACAACGACAGATTCCAGTCCGTGGGTTTGTATCATTCCTCACTTGCTTCTTCACCAGAGTAAAACGATTTGACTTTAATATCTTGCATTCATTCCATAGGCTCTATAGCTGATGTCAACCACGAACAATGCAAAATGCAATTCCTTTGCTCAAATTACAATCAAGTTATCAGTGCACGAGTTGATGTTGATGAAAAACAAAATAGTTTGTTCAACATGTGTGTTCACTTCGCAGGTGTGTTGTGAAATAGTGTATGTTAACGTTAACAATTTGAGACATTAAAAACATTACAGTAAAACGTTTCATAGGCCTATTGTCACTCTATTAGCAAAGGAACACAGCGTTAAATGACTCCAGAAATAATAGGTTAATAAGCGAAGTTCCAGATGTGCACTGCATCGCTCTATGTGTTACTACAACTACAAGTCCAGATGTACAGTACAGAACCACTGACATGAAGCATGTTTAAATTCAGTGGTACAGTAGCACCCCTTTCACCCAAACAACGGCACATTGACATGGCAACGCATCAGTTTGACACAGGCGTTCTGGCAAATGTGACTTAATGCCTGCTGTTGGAGATGGTTAGGGCAGCCCTCCCTTCCCTGGAGTCCAGCTAGAACTTGCTGGAAATTCCAGTTGCAAACTGAAGTATCATCTAACGACCGAGAGCCCAAGAGAAACATTTTCTACTTTTCACATGTTGTCCGCTATTTCAAGCGGTGAACATTTCCTACACATATGGAATAGACATATAGTTTGACTTCATCCCCTGCATCATTTCTCATTACTACTGTCAACAACATAAGGAACATATAACAAGATATTCAACACCAATTCGATATAAAATGTGAAGTCTATATTGCTCTGGCTAGTGAATCGATAAAAAGGAGCTGTTCATTTTATGCTCTACCTTAATTCTAATGACAGACAGAATAAATTCTATGATTTTTAGAGAGAGATTACATTTTAGTACAATTCACTTTGTAACATTTGCCAAAGTTGACATGTTTATGACCCATGTATTAATATATGCCATGTGTGTTTATGACCCATGTATTAATATATGCCATGTGTGTTTATGACCCATGTATTGATATATGCCATGTGTGTTTATGACCCATGTATTAATATATGCCATGTGTGTTTATGACCCATGTATGTTTTCTTTTAGATATGTTTCTTGTGCACTAGGATGTCCATACGAGGGACCCATTGAATTCACTAAAGTTGCAGAGGTAAGACACAACTTCTGCATTGCCTTCTTTATATGTGAACATGTAATCTAAACAATTTCAAATACCCACAAGGACCGATTTCCTTTTCTAGACAAAGAGAAAACATTCAGATGTCTGTAATGCTGTAGCTATGAGCTCCTGTCTGTTTCTCCTGTATGTCCAAGGGACTTGTTTTGTTAAGTTGCTCTATTCTTGGTTATAGGTGGTTAAGAGGTTGTATGAACTGGGCTGCTACGAGGTGTCTCTGGGGGATACTATCGGCGTGGGCACCCCAGGCTCCATGGCCAAGATGTTACACAGCGTCATGAAGGAGGTACCCAGCAGCGCCCTGGCCGTTCACTGCCATGACACTTACGGCCAGGCCCTGGCCAACATCCTAACTGCACTGCAGGTAACCACTGACAGTAAGGCTCAATATGGTTTATGTCAATCATGTTCTTTTTAGAGACCCTGATAAAGTGGGGTTTAACTCAAATCTAGCAACATTTTTGAGAAAGGCTGCATGGTAAGTAACAATGTGGTAATGTGACATTATCACGTGGTCGGTCATAGAATCTATTATTAATTATTTTGAGTGCCAAACTTATTTGCTCAGTTTTATGTGAGAATTGAGGAAGCATTGTTTGCGTGACTGAAAATATATTCATAAATAGCAAAAACAAAGGTATATGTTACAATACGACGTATGAAAATAGGAGAGGACACATCACTCAATTTGGAATTGGGAACATGATCTGGGAGTCCCCTACAAAGGAAAATAATACAAAAACTGCCCACCCAAAAAAATCCCAGAATCATAATGAACATAAGATAGGTCCACTGGGCTCTCTTATTACCAGCACCTACATTAAAGAGAATAAAAGAGTCTTTCACGGATCATTAATAAAGCTTCATCCTTTCCTTAGACCACAAAATCGAATTAAGTTGTACAAAAGCTTCCTGTAATAGTCCTCTTTCTATGGTGTTTTTCACCACCTCTCTGGAGTGAACCTATAACTTGAGATTCAGTCGAGACATAAACTAGTGGTAATGTAGACATGGCTGTATCAGTTCTCTGGGGCACCCATTGTGCTCTGTCTCCCAGTTTGTCATCCTCGGCAGTGGAGGGATGCTCTTTGGGGGCTGGGTGGGTCAGCAGATGTGAGGGGGTCCACACAAAGGCTCACCTATTCGGTGTCTGTTTCACATGACAGTGCCCTGGCCTTGACAAAGGTACTGAGTGCGAGGGGGGAGACGGGCCAGCCCTGAGGGGCTCCCAACTCATCTGTCGCTTGGTTGTTGAACTATCTGACAATGCTGCACTTAAAGGGCACAGGGAAAATGATCCTTTCATTGGCCTGCTAAGAAACACATGGCAAATGGAGAATGCGAAAGAAACCCGTCCTGAGCAGCAACTATGTAACTGAGACAGGGAGGATGCAGTGACTATCGCTGGATTCATTGAGAAATGTAAGTCACGGTCAAGTGTGTAAGACATTTCAAAAATATAAATGTCAAGAAAAAGGAATCATTCACTTAAAGGGGAAATCTTTGATTTCTACATCCATTTGGGGACTTTTAAATGACTAATATATAGCTATTCATTCTTGAAGAATATTACTCATAAACAAAACATGGTTAAAACTTTATAATTTTGATTTCATGGATGGTCAGTCCTTGCTTCCATAACTCCATCTATGAATTTGAACATGGTTACATTTTGCCAGCCCCGTCCCAAATCAGTGGCTTTGTTATTGTTTAAACCGCATATTTCTCCTTTAAGAAAATCTATGACCATTTTCATTGCTGTTTTGCAATCTCTCTTACCCTAAGTAACCCAAAGTCTGCATAACTTTTAGCACTGATTCATGGCTTTACTTATGAATTTATCTACTTCCAGGTTCAAAGAATTGTGCATGTTCACCAAACAGCATTCTGGTTTGTATTTAAAAATAGTGTTACAACAGATCCTAATGTTGGGCGCTTTTGACAAGGGGTGAGAAGAACCAGAGGGTGGGTGAAATTCCTTTCTGTGGATCACATTGAAATTGATTTATCACAGCTGCCCCGTGACCACTGAAAAATAATAACAGGCATGGATATTTAGACAACCATTTGTCCTCCTCCCATCTCAACAACCTCAGTGGAAATGAAAGATTTTATCATAGACTTTTCATTACTGAGTGCCAGTTGTCCACACCACCAACTGGGAGAGAAATGAATTCCATCATCCCCTGTCAGACCCATGTTACCTCTGCTTTTGTTCATGATAAAGACATTCCATGCTCTTTGTGCCTTTTTGGGGGAGAAGTTCTGGGGGCCTTTGTTACGAACCCACCTTTGGTGTGTCACACAATGAGAAAGTATGTACTTTATTTTTCAGACATTGCTGGGAAATAGATTTGATCCGGCCCAACGTTTCCATGTAAACTGCAGCTGACTGCTGGGCTATTGATAGAACTCAGTGTAGCCAGATGCTCTTGGCTGAGAATTCAGACCTGTTCTTATGGATGTAGGATATTGATGAGAATTTTCCTGAGCTTTGTGATTTACATAAATTCACTGAAAACCCACACTAACACACGGTTATATTAACAGTATTGCACTTTTCATGTAGACTACTTTTGGCCAGCTAATAGCCTAACCACCGATCAAGCAACATTATGGACTAAACATTCTGTTTCTGCAGGATTATTTTGCTGTGACAATATAGATCAAATTAAGATCCTACATCTGTACTCATGGTTAGCTCCTCTACACTAAGCAAAGCAAGTCCGAGCCAAAGCTCATTGACAGGGCTTTAATCTTGTGACTCTCTCTAAATATTTAGTGGAAAGTATGGATGTTATTCTGATAATGGGTGTAAGTGGGCCAGTAAGGGACACTATTCCATCTTGTCCAATACGTCTAAATACTCTAGATGAGTGTTTTACAAATGGTGACTTGAGAGACCCACTAATGGGTTGTAGCTAATTCCTGCTGAGTAGTGTTTTTTGCCGGGGTCCTGGATAGAGATGTTTATGTTTACTTGTGATTTACAAGAAACCTCCCAAATGGTCCCAGAACCAAAGTGTTTGGGAACCACTAGTGACAGAGACAAAGTTGTAATTAGAACGATAATGTTTCATAACCGTGGTCATGACAAATCAAACGGGCACGTTGTCCAATAAAACCTATGGTTTTGAGTTAACCCATACAATCCGGAGGACATTACATTTGAATTGTGTAGGTGTAACGTTGAGCGTCATGAAAGTGAAGTGAGATGGGTGTAAAGACCTGTCAGTGGTAAACAACTCAGCAAATTTTCAACATAGTGACTAAACATTTAGACAGGTCCATTCATGTGGTTTGATGGTTGATTAGGAAAGCCTTACTCATAGGTCAAGGAGCAAAGACCCCTGGAATAATGAGTGTTAACATTAGGTGAATGTTAATGGCTCTTCAAACAAGAATTTGGAACAGTCACGGTTGTGCAGTCTTGGCGATGTTCATAAGCATGTTTAGTGCTATAGCTAGCTAGCCAACAGCACGTCATATGACAATACTTAACCTTACCCTAAAACATGACAAACTAAAAGGAACTCCCATTTAATTGCCTGCTGAGGATATTAGCTTATTAGAATAGGCTTGTACCCCAGAGCGTGGTGCAGGAGTCAGTGTATGTGCCAGGTGACCACAATGAGGAAAGTAAATATTCCTCTCCGTGTGCGCTTGACATCAAGGGCTGGATTCAATCCGTATCACAGAAGTATCAAGGAAGATCCACTTAATAGCTCGATTTCAATTTAAAGGCAATGTTCCCGCGTTCCCGGAGACTGCATTCACGCTAAACGCTGCATACAGTATGTCTGCTCAATCGGAAATTACCTTTACATTTTATTGCGGATCTTCCATGATACTTCCACAATACTTCCGCGATACGGATTGAATCCAGCCCCAAGACAACGTTCCCCTTTGCATGGTCTCTTTAGAGCACGAACACACAAAGAAAAAGGTGCCTTCTTAAAGAGTAAAACACTATCAATGAATCAACCTTTTGTTAACATGAGGTACTTGCTGCATCCCAAGGTGGAAAATGTGTATTTTAATATTCTAAAAACCATGCACATTAAAGTAAACTCTACAAACAACAAAGGATAGATTGGCACAGGAAGTGGTTTAGAACATGAGGCAAAATTTTGAATGAATTTAGTATGACTTACTCCTTCAGCTTACTGTACAAACCTTGGTAGTCAAATGCTTTGAGTGGTTTATAATGTAAGAGGTGCTTTCTTTAAGAGCGAGGTCTCTACTTGGCCAATGACCTCCATAGTCCAACAAGACAATAGACGGTTTTCATGCTTTAAGGTCTTCTGAGTAATCCATTTATGTTTTTGTCCACCTCCCTATTAGCCACAAATATCAAGGAAGAGGTTGTGGCTTTACAGTGGCAGGACTTATTTATTGCTGGAAAGGGCTCTGCCCCAGGTTAGAAATGTGTCAGCCTTGCAAGCTACCATTGAATACAATCTCCTTCAGTTCCACAGTTTATGTAGAGAAATGTCAAGGCTGAGTTGGCGAAACCTTGCTGCTTCAAACCCTTCAATGAACATACCCTTTCTGCCCCAACTGACGCACGGCCACACTTAAAACAAACAATACTGGGTAAGAGTGTGGCCATCTCTCAAGTTGTTCACTTACAGTATATAAGCCGCCTTCCGTAATCCCATATCATGTGATGTGAACAGCCAGAGCACACTATAAAGTTTATTTTGTTAGGAATGCATTGTTTTTATACCTCCACGGCTCACTGAATGTGGCTCTTTAACAGCCAGTCCACATCTGGTTTCTGAGCTGTGAGAGGCTAATTGAATGCTGGCAATTTGGACCTTCTGACCACCAGTCCCTGTGCGTATTACGTCCCATAGAGCAGCAGGAATCAGACGTACTGTCGAAAGGGATCGCTGTGCTCTTGGTGTGCCCTGGTCCACCGGAGGCCATCTGGCACTCTCGCAGTTAGCGGCAGAATGCGAGAGGTTTGGCATGGTAAATTACAACTCTGTGTTTACACAACAAAAAAGTCTGCCCAGTACAATATCCTGCCCTGGAGTTAACTAAGGTCTGGAAATCTCTTGTGCAGTGCACACCGGAGTGGATCACTTTAGCCAACACAAACAGCAATTACAGGCGGCTGAGACAGCCCCTGGATAAAATAGACCCTTTTCTCTGAGAAAAGGCACCAATTAGGACCGTTGGTCAGAGAACAAATGGTGCGTCCATTATTGTTGTTTGTTTGGGTCTGTCCCCCAAGGACAGAAGTCCTTCATAGTTTCAGTCTGTGTCCCCGTGCCACAGCGGGGTCAGTGGGAGGATAAGCGCATTAATTTTGTCTCATCATGGGATCCTCTGACATCTGGCTCTGCCAAGGAAGCAGGAAAACGTCTTTAACATTCTCCTGACGGTCACTGTTATATGTGGAAAACCTTGTGGATATCTTAATCTGCGATGCTTCTGAAAAATAGATGCTTGGCTTCATAATTTGTCCCGATGAACACGCAAGGTTCCAAGGCTGTTTTAAATAACCTGATGGCTTTGAGGCCTGAGGTCCTCAGAGGCATATCATATAGTCGTCCCCCCACCCTGAAATTAACAAGTGAAGCTGTGTAGGCAGGCCTACAACGTTTTTATCACGTGGCTGTTGATAACTGTATAAAACTCAGGTTCTCTATTGGAGCATATAAATCATGTTTAAAAGCCAACATAAAAACAACAGCATATCCCGTGATATGAGAATAAACATCTGGTAAAACTTCTCTATGGTTCATAATGTCTTAATGAAACATAAAGGTATTTGACAAGAATAATTAAACTAATCTACCAGACTGAAGACGTTTTTATGACATCAACATTTTGGACTAAGCAAGCTCATGATCTTTTTCTGAAAGGCATTTAATGGAAGACGAATTAGCAAATTGGGTTGAAGGCAAATCCCACTGGGCACACCACGTCATCTAAATGTGGAAATTGGGGTAATATTTGGTTGAGCTATTAGTCAGTCAGAAGTTTGTTGAATTCCCAATGTGTTATCACTATGCTTTCAACGTAAGCAAATATCAACATTTCTAATGCTTGGATAGTTTCATCTGGGTCACTGGCTTAATCCTATTCTATAACTTTTATTTTTGGTTTAGCTCGAGAGGTGAATCCAACATATGCTTTGTTAACAACTCAATAGGCTATTTACTGTACTGCAAAAGTTATATTGAGTTGTGTTTAGTTGTCAACGCAACCAAGTATCAACATTTGAAGGAGGTATTTATTTTGTGCCTGTCAAAGCGTCTGTGTGTAGCATGAAAAACGGAGTCAGGCACAGGACAACAGAGATGAGTAGTCACGTATCTTTACTCAATAAACTACAAAATTCCAAGTAGTAGAATTACAACACGCTCACAAAATAGACCAACTTTACAATGAACAAACACGCACAAAACCATGGGGGAAACAGAGGGTTAAATAAGTAACATGTAATTATGGGAATAGAAACCAGGTGTGTATAACGAAGACAAAACAAACAAAAATTGAAAAGTGGATCGGCGGTAGCTAGAAGACCAGTGACGTCGACTGCTGAATGCCGCCCGAACAAGGAGAGGGACTGACTTCGGCGAAATTCGTGACAGTGCCACTGACATGTCTGGCTTTAATTCCAGTTTGTCTACAAATGAAGAATTTAAATGTTGGATTCATGTCTCCATCACAACCAATAATCAAAGTCAAAGAATAGGGCTAAATCAAATCAAACGTTATTTAAAGTGCATTTAACATTTGATCTAATTAGATTTTGTCCTATTATTTATCTTAGATTTTTGGTGAGATGGATATGTGAATCCAACATATCAATTATTAATTTGTAGACAAACTGGAATTAAAGCCAGACTAAGTAAGTGGCACAGATGGAACTATCCAAGCAGAAATTGTGATATTTGTTTGCATTGACAACCAAACACAATTCAATATGCAGTATGTCTACAAATTAATAATTAATATGTTGGATTCATGTCTCCAGCTCAACCAAAGTTAATTAATAGGACTAAATCTAATCTTATCAAACTTTAAATGCACTAAAAAAAAGTTTGATTTGATTTAGTCCTATTCTTTAACTTAGATTTTTTGTTGAGATGGATTTGATTTATTAGGATCCCCATTAGCCGACGCCAATGGCGACAGCTAGTCTTCCTGGGGTCCGACATATAACTAAAAATACATTACAGACAAAATACTTTACAATTGACATACATTTAAAAGCATGAACAGGTAGTGTGTGCATCTATCAGTTACACATACTTGTCAGTACATACAAACAAGAAGTAGGTCACATGGGGAGTAATGGTTGGCGGGGGGGGAAGGCTGCCGTCTTGTCGGCTCTTAACTAACCATGCTATTTTGTTTGTTTTATCGCGTTGTTCGTAACTTGTTTTGTACATCATGTTGCTGCTACTGTCTCTTATGACCGAAAAAATAGGTTCTGAACATCACAACTGCGATTGCTCACCTCAAACTGTCGGACAGGAGGGATACAATACAGACACCCGACCAGTCCCAGATTTTGCGGAAAGAAATCAGGGTGCCTTATGAGGATCAGGCGACGAGTGGCTAATCTGCCCATGCCTTTTTTCCTGCTAGGTAACGTTCAATCGCTGGAAAATAAATGGGACTAACTGAAATCACGTTTATCCTACCAATGGGACATTAAAAACTGTAATATCTTAAGTTTCACCGAGTCGTGGCTGAACTACGACATTAAGAACGTACAGCTGGCGGGTTATACACTCTATCGACAGGACAGAACAGCAGCCTCTGGTAAGACACGGGGTGGGGGCCTATGCATTTATGTAAGCAACAGCTGGTGCACGATATCTAAGGAAGTCTCAAGGTCATGATAAGCTGTATACCACATCTGCCTAGAGAATTTTCATCTGTATTTTTCGTAGCTGTCTACATACCACAACAGACCGATGCTGGCACTAAAACCACATCAGTACACCACATCAGTCACTGGCTTTATCAATACTGTACATACATACCCCAACCAGAAGCCATGGTTTACAGGCAAGATTCGCACTGAGCTAAAGGGTAGAGCTGCCCTTTCAAGGAGCGGGACTCTAACCTGGAAGCTAAAAAGAAATCCTGCTATGCCCTCCGATGAACCTCCAAACAGGCAAAATACAGGACTAAGATCGAATCATACTACACCAGCTCCGATGCTCGTCGGATGTGGCATGGCCTGCAAACTACAAAGGGAAGCACAGCCGAGAGCTGCCCAGTGACCCAAGCCAGACGGATTACCAGGACGTGTACTCCGAGCATGCGCTGACCAACTGGCAAGTGTCTTCACTGACATTTTCAACCTCTCCCTGTTTGAGTCTATAATACCAACAAGTTTCAAGCAGACCACCGTAGTCCCTGTGCCCAAGAACACTAAGGTAACCTGCCTAAATGACTACCGAACCTTATAACTCACGTCTGTAGCCATGAAATGCTTTGAAACACCATAATCCCAGAAACCCTAGGTTGAGAGCTTCAAGTTCCTTAACGTCCACATCACCAACAAACTAACATGGTCCAAGCACACCAAGACAGTCGTGAAGAGGGCACGACAAACCTATTCCCCCCCAGGAGACTGAAAAGATTTGGCATGGGTCCTCAGATCCTCAAAAGGTTCTACAGCTGCACCATTGAGAGCATCCTGGCGGGTTGCATCACTGCCTGGTATGGCAACTGCTCGGTCTCTGACCGCAAGGCACTACAGAGGGTAGTGCGTACGGCTCAGTACATCACCGGGGCCAAGCTTCCTGCCATCCAGGACCTCTATACAAGGCGGTGTCAGAGGAAGGCCCTAGAAATGGTCAAAGACTCCAGCCACCCTAGTCATAGACTGTTCTCTCTGCTACCGCACGGCAAGCGGTACCGGAGCACCAAGTCTAGGTCCAAGAGGCTCCTAAATAGCTTCTACCCCCAAGCCATAAGTCTCCTGAACAGCTAGTCAAATGGCAACCCAGACTACTTACATTACCCCCTCCTGCGCTGCTGCTACTCTCTGTTATTATCTACGCATAGTCACTTTAAAAAAAACTCTTAAGGCTAGGGGGCAGTGTTCGGAAGTACAGAGAGTCTGACTTGCCCAAAGTAAACTGCCTGTTACTATATAATTGGTAGTATTGGATAGAACACTCTGAAGTTTCTAAAACTGTTAAAATAATGTCTGTGAGTATAACAGAACTGATATGGCAGGCGAAAACCTGGCGAACATCCATCTGGATTTTTTTTTTTTTTTTAGGTCACTGTCTTTCCAATGACTCCCTATTGACTATACATGACAATAGCTACCAGATTGCAGTTTCTATGGCTTCCACTAGATGTCAACAGTCTTTAGAAATGGTTTCAGGCTTGTTTTTTGAAAAACAAACAAGAAATTGTAGTTTATCCAGGTGGCTCATGATAAGGACACTAGTGTTTTGGTGCGCGTGAATGGGGTGCTCGCTCTTCGTTATTTCTCTGAAATATTATTGTATATTTAGATATTAGACAACCTGACGATTAATAAGAAACATCGTTTGACTTGTTTGGACAAACTTTACCGGTAACTTTTTGGATTTCTTTGTCTACATGTTGAATGAGTGGATTGCAGAATTCAATGGCGCCAACTTAACAGACTTTTTTGGGATATAAAGAAGGACTTTATCGAACAAAATGACCATTCTTTGTGTAGCTGAGACCCTTGGGATTGGAAACAGAGGAAGATCTTCAAAGGTAAGTGATTTATTTTATCGCTATTTTTGATTTTGTAACACCTGTGCTGGTTTGAATAATATGTTGGAAGTGGGGCGCTGTCCTCAGGCAATCGAATGTTCTGCTTTCGCCGTAAAGCCTATTGTAAATCCGACAACGCGGTTCGATTACCAAGATTCTAAGCTTTTGAATGATGTATAACACTTGTATTTTTATGAATGTTTAATATTACTATTTTTGTTATTTGAATTTGGCACTCTGCATTTCATCGGATGTTGTCGTAGGTGGGACGCTAACCTAAGAGGTTTTTAATAACTGTTCCTATATGTACATATTACCTCAATTACCTCGACACCGGTGCCCCCGCACATTGACTCTGTACCGGTACCCCCTGTAAGCCCCGCTATTGTTATTTACTGCTGTTCTTTAATATTTGTTATTCTTATCTCTTACTTTTTTAAAGTATTTTCTTAAAACTGCATTGTTGGTTAAGGGCTTGTAAGTAAGCATTTCACTGTAAGGTCTACACCTGTTGTATTTGGCACATGTGACAAATACAATTTGATTTGATTTGATTTGACATGGGGGAGAGGTGTTGTGCCATGTGGTGTTGCTTTATTCCTTTTTTGAAACCAGGTTTGCTGTTCACTTGCACTATATAAGATGCATGCACTCATGGCTCTTTATAATACTGTTCCTTTCCTTGAATTTGTTCTGAACCTGGAGACTGTGAAAAGACCCCTGGTGGCATGTCTGGTGGGGTAAGTGTGTGTGCCAGTGCTGTGTGTAAGTTGACTGTGCAAACAATTTTGAATTAATGTTATTAACATGAATTAACATTAATTAATGTTTCTTATAAAAACAGGAAGTGACGCAGTCAGTCTTTCCTCAACTCTTATATGTGTTGTTTATTTTTTGTTGAACCCTGGATTGAATTGAAACAATAGCTGTGTATTTTCCATGTGTATTCCACGTCACAACGCGTTGATAAATTACGTTGAAACAACATTGATTCAACTATTTTGTAGTCTTCATAACTTGTAAATTAATAACTGTCACTCTCAGCTCTACTTAGTCCTACTGTCTCCTTTGCTTACGTCTGAAGGGACAACATGTCTCTATGCCTTTTTGTGCTCTTTATACGGATTATTCTCCCCAGGACCACACGAGGTGGATGTTTTGGGAATGTTTTACAACGATAAAGCTTTTTTTCCCCTGCAACACTGAAGTTCAACCATAAAACAGTAGGCCTATCCCTTGCTAAGCAAAATGTTCTGTCTGTTTGGTACCGTGGTCCAACAAAAGCGCAGACATGCAGGGGAACAACCCACAACGCATCATTAATTCTCATATGGAGGCCAGACACTTGGTAGCCAGGCAGTAAAAAGCATTTCCCCACAGAAAGTTGAACTCTCTATGACAATTACTTTTATTGTGGACATTGCATGAACAAAATTGAAGTCGGAGACGTTAAACAAAACAAGAAATACATTTTAGAAGTGATTATTTTTACATATGGGTGTGGTCTATTTATTCAGGACATGGAAAAGACTGAGACATTGTATTCAAGGACATCAGAGGGTGTCATTGAAATTGAGTTATAGCCTTGAATTTAAACAACCCCTTTTCAAAGCTTAGTAACACACACCTTTGGAATTACCCATTTAGAAATGTACCATAGGGAGAAGGCTAATTATCCAGTGAATGGATTGTAACAAGAGAAGTGTGGTTACAATTGAGGAACACTTGATGTATATGAAGATCGCTGTGCCTAGTAACAAAAAAGTATGTACACAAATGTATATTTTGTGAGGTGTGCAGAAAAACACAAGCTACCATGAGGATCAGAAAACATGACACAACAATATGGAACTTTGTGCATTTACAAAGTCTGCTATTACCAAAAACATGCCGCAAATGATGTGCCACTGCTTTAGTATGACAAAGAGGATGAGTAAGCTGAACTGTGGTGGGACACTAGGCTGTTGCGCCCACTCAACTAAAAAAAACACCACAAACCTGGCAGGGCACACTATACCAACACATTACAATACAGGAGAACAGGGGACTTTGTTCTGCATGGGATTTTACCTTCTGCTTGCCCTGTGCGTGTGGTTGCTGAATGTCTCTCCTGTGTGTATGTGTCTACCTCAGATGGGGATTTGTACAGTGGACTCGTCTGTAGCAGGTCTGGGAGGGTGCCCATATGCCCAGGGTGCCTCTGGCAACGTGTCAACAGAAGATGTTCTCTATATGCTCCATGGGATGGGCATTAAAACCGTGAGTGTTGCTTCACATAACCTGAAAATAGCCCTTGAAAACGGATTTACAATCCCTAGCTTAACCCCCCTTCATCAGAGAAAGCTTCATTCATAGGATAGGTTTCTTGTTAAAATGTGTTGTACAAGTGGTTTCTGCATAACTTTAATGTGTGTGTAGGCCTGCTGTTTCCATTTCCACAACTGTTTCTTTTGCAATTGCTCCACCTGCTGGCAGGGTGCCATTATTTCTTCTTTGATCCCTTGTTTCTTTCATTTCAGGGAGTAGATCTCTCCAAAGTAATCGAGGCAGGTGACTTCATCTGCAAAGCCTTAAACCGCAAGACCAACTCCAAGGTAGCCCAAGCAAGAGGCGATTACTCTGTGCATTGCCGCATGAAGAAGATAAATACTTGATACCTTGTCCTTTTGAACATTGTTCCTTTTCATGCAGCATATAGATAGCAAATTATACAGTACAAAGTGCACTATACTTCATTTTTTGGACAAAAATGTATAGCCATTTAGCAGAGGCACTTTATTAAAGCATTGCTGGATAAGGCCTACTTAAATTCAAGAAATAACTGTAAACTTTTTAAACAAATAACTTGTATCTGTGTAGTCTGTCTGATAGGAGGTAAAAGCTGTGAAAGTTATTCATGATGTTTCTGTTCGGGGTCTCTTCCCATTCATTTCCAGCTCAATGTGGTTACAATTAGACAAGGGGACCTGAGAGGGTCAAGGTAGTCCTGCTGGGTTTAAAACCAGTGTGGGTTGATCATTATCTCCCTCAAAATGCATTTTCATTTCCTAAGTCCCTTGCTCTGTCAAGATGGAAGTATGTCTGCCTCCACATGTGAAATATGTATTTGTTTTATCTCTCTTCATCCTTCTCACCAGTGCATGACCCCATTCCATAAGTTGGATAAGGTCATTCATTAATTTTATTTTGTAGAGTTAAATGGACAGTAGTCGGCAGCTTTATGTTGAACTATTGTATTTGCAATAGTCAGAAGGGACAAATGTATTTTAGCCGGTGAAGCATCTCATCCGCTACTTTTGGTAGAAGTAGGCCTGACAATATCTAAATCCCTACATTAACTTTGTTGTATAACAAAGCATTTAACCTCCCTTCCACTAGACTGTCCTCTTTTTTAAACGCCTTACTCTTGCAGATAATTTGAGCAAATGTCAATATCCATGAGTAAAGTATTTTATTTGCTTTTTTTTTGTAATGAATGTACTGTAGTATTATGTATTGTGTGAGTATTATGCATTATGTGACAAAGTGCTATAATAATAAGTAATATGTTGAATGTATGTAGTGCCTTTCTTCTATGGGTTCAAGTAGGGTGGCATATATATTATAAATTAAATAAAGAGTTAATAGCTAATAAATAGTTAGCAAGGTACATTTTCTTTGCAAACCAAGGTAACATACATAATGGTTTCTTTTTTATATTGTACTGGGATTGGAGAAAATATCAACAGAAATACACTGAAGAGTGTTATGGTAAACCACAGTGAATCCAACATGTTTATTACATAACGATAATAAAGGTTGATTAAACAAAGTTGTTTACAGAGCAAGATTACTGTAGGTTTCGGATCACACATGACCTTCTAAACTGTGTTTGCCTAAAGTGCTGCCTGCATACTGGTTCCTTCAGCCCAGCCTTTCCCCAACATGAAAGCATAGTTATTGTAATCTTGCGACAATATTGTATGACTTTAATGATTATTTTACTTGAGATAAGTCCAAATATTTAGTACCCTTTACATATGTTCCTGTAAGGGTATCTCCTTGATCACAGGATAAAACATGCAATCATCATTTAATGTGCATTACCAAAATATTTTATGAATGTTAGAATACAATGTTTTTCCCCCATTGCTTAAAAGGGGCTTAAGGAGGAACATCATAAATTTTGTAGACGTCTGGATTAAGGTGTTGTGGTTCAATGAAAAGGGGGATATGACAAAGCAATGCATCTTATCAGACATGAGACAGGGCAAAGACATGACCTTAAACATCTGCTACATACCAACATCAACCCTCATATATCAACCTAATTATGCAATTCTCGAACACAGTCTGTATACATGTAGCCAGCTAGCATATTGAAAATATAATTAACTAATGGTAATACATTACACGTATTGTATAATACAACAAATATCTTGTTATCTTTGCTCCCTTGGAAAAATGGGATGGTTATCCGTTTATTCTACACTCTGCTACTTACAAGGTTTTTTCTTTTCTTTGAAAGACGAAACATAACACATCTCTTTGAAATAAGTAGCAATGCAAGCTACAAGGTACTTGTTACTTCATAAAATACCAGGTAAATATACCAGGCTGAAACAGGGCTGTAAGTATTTTTTATTATTTGTATTATAATTAGGCTGAATTAGCTCTACAGTGTTGGAGTGACAATAGAGGCAAGGGAAAAAAACATCACTTAAATTGGGAAGAGTCAATATTTGACCATCACTGCCTTGTTGACTTAACCAGTTGTATGTCACTTCCACACCACTTACGACAGTGCTATCAGCTTTTTCCAGGAGTGATCGTGTAAACCATGCCGCTCTGTTCTGACACTCACAGAAGCAAGCATGCTAGGCTTATGAATGTTGCTTTGTTTTAATTGCACAAAATTCTTAAAACTGATGTTTTGGCATATTAGTATACTAAATAAAAAAAATCATTAAATACCAACTAATTTAAATTAGATAAGTTTTGTATTATTGTAAAACGTATACCGTAAGCGCCACTGGTGTAGTGGTATCATGGAAGATTCCCATTCTTTCGACCCGGCTTTGATTCCCGGTCGGTGCACAGATTGTTTTGCTCCAGAGTTGCGCAGCGTTCTATTGCTCTGTATCTCAGTGCTAGAGCCGTCACTACAGACCCTGGTTCGATTTCAGTCTGTATAGCAGACTATGTGTTTCTTCCATTTGCGAATAATCGCACCAACTGTTGTCACCTTCTCACCAAGCTGCTTGGCGATGGTCTTGTAGCCCATTCAAGCCTTGTGTAGGTCTACAATCTTGTCCCTGACATCCTTGGAGAGCTCTTTGGTCTTGGTCTTGGTCATCGTGGAGAGTTTGGAATCTGATTGATTGATTGCTTCTGTGGACAGGTGTCTTTTATACAGGTAACAAGCTGAGATTAGGAGCACTCCCTTTAAGAGTGTGCTCCTAATCTCAGCTCGTTACCTGTATAAAAGACACCTGGGAGCCAGAAATCTTTCTGATTGAGAGGGGGTCAAATACTTATTTCCCTCATTAAAATGCAAATCATTTTATAAAATTCTTCACATGCGTTTTTTCCGGATTTTTTTTTGTTATTCTGTCTCTCACTGTTCAAATAAACCTACCATTAAAATTATAGACTGGTCATTTCTTTGTCAGTGGGCAAACGTACAAAATCAGCAGGGGATCAAATACTTTTTTCCCTCACTGTACATACCGCCAAAGGAGTATTACATTTACCGTACTACAGTAAGTTTACTTCATTAATTCTTTTTAGGTGTTGCCTATCTTGATAGTACAACTAAAAACAACATGTACTGTGTATGAGAGAATGAGTGCACCTGTCTCAGGGAGGCATTGTGAAGTGAGTTGTTCCAGAGAGGTGGTAGGCTCCTGCCATGCACACAGACACCCTCTCTCGGTAGGATTTTGGTCAAGATGCACATTCTGTGCAATAGGTGTTTTTTTCTTCAGGCTGGGCTACCAACCACCATGTAATAGGCAAAAAAAAGGAATTGTTTGATTTTCTCTGAACAAACACAAATCATTTCTGGGGATATTTGACGTAGCTTTGTGGGAGTCCAAAGAAAGACAAACATGTAAATGTCAAATCCATTTCCCACAACAATGTAGCGTATTTCAGCTCCCTGAATTACAGTCATTGAGGATCTATTTACCCTCTCCTTGAGACAATAATTTAATCTGCTCTAGAAAATAGCAGGTGGGAATACATTTTCCACCTAAGACTATGGGCTTGAGGCTATTGCTTCAGTATTATTTTGTTTCCTCAATATCGCACAGGGGTGGAATTGAACATTGTCTACTGTAATTTAATTTATGGCTTTTGATTTTAAACAATGGCAATATGGTTAAATCCCAGTAATCACATGAAACAGATTAAATCCCCTACAGTAAAAAAAAACCTTTAGGATTACAGGTGTTACTGAGGGGTGTTTCTCACAGAAATCTGACTCTGACATGCAGGTGTCCATAAAATTACGTCAGTTATTACGCTATTACGTCAGTTGAAAGGCAGTCTGACTTGCAGGTGGGCTCTAGGATAAGTACTTATACCTCTGAGGTTATGGGTAATTACACAGATAAGGGAATTAGAGTTTGAGGTGCAGCTGATTGGACTCAGGGTTAAACGTATAATAGTACATGTAATTCTGAGACACTCCAATTAGTATGATACATTGTTTCATATAAACTCAGCAAAAAAAAGAAATGTCCTCTCACTGTCAACTGCGTTGATTTTCAGCAAACTTAACATGTGTAAATATTTGTATGAACATAACAAGATTCAACAACTGAGACACAAACTGAACAAGTTCCACAGACATGTGACTAACAGACATGGAATAATGTGTCCCTGAACAAAGGGGGGTTCAAAATCAAAGTAACAGTCAGTATCTGGTGTGGCCACCAGCTGCATTAAGTAATGCAGTGCATCTCCTCCTGATGGACTGCACCAGATTGACCTGTTCTTGCTGTGAGATGTTACCCCACTCTTCCACCAAGGCACCTGCAAGTTCCCAGACATTTCTGGGGGGAATGGCCCTAGCCCTCACCCTCCGATCCAACAGGTCCCAGATGTGCTCAATGGGATTGAGATCCGGGCTCTTCGCTGGCCATGGCAGAACACTGACATTCCTGTCTTGCAAGAAATCACGCACAGAACGAGCAGTATGGCTGGTGGCATTGTCATGCTGGAGGGTCATGTCAGGATGAGCCTGCAGGAAGGGTACCACATGAGGGAGGAGGATGTCTTCCCTGTAACGCACAGAGTTTAGATGGCCTGCAATGCCAACAAGCTCAGTCCGATGATGCTGTGACACACCGCCCCAGACCATGACGGACCCTCCACCTCCAAATCGTTCCCGCTCCGGAGTACAGGCCTCGGTGTAACGCTCATTCCTTCGACGATAAACGCGAATCCGACCATCACCCCTGGTGAGACAAAACCGTGACTCGACTGTGAAGAGCCTCCTCCTTGCAGCATGCCCAAGGCACGTTCACGCAGATGAGCAGGGACCCTGGGCATCTTTCTTTTTGTGTTTTTCAGAGTCTGGACAAAAGGCCTCTTTAGTGTCCTAAGTTTTCATAACTGTGACCTTAATTGCCTACCGTCTGTAAGCTGTTAGTGTCTTAATGGCCGTTCCACAAGTGCGTGTTCATTAATTGTTTATGTTTCATTGAACAAGCATGGGAAACAGTGTTTAAACCCTTTACAATGAAGATCTGTGAAGTTATTTGGATTTTTTACAGAATTATCTTTGAAAGACAAGGTCCTGAAAAAGGGACGTTTCTTTTTTTTTGCTGAGTTTAGTATGTACTAATTTGTGGATGTCCATCATGTATGATATGTTACAAATTCGAATTTGTTGTGGCTAACGTTAGCTATGTGGCTAACGTTAGCTAGACTAGGGGTTATGGTTTAGGAGTTTGGTTAAAAGGTTAAGGTTAGGGGGAAGGGTTAGCTAATATGCTAGGTAGTGGCAAAGTAGCTAAAAATACAAACATCACTAATAAAGTAGTAGTATAAGAAAACGCAGCATTGTCTCCAGTTTGCTTTTATCAACATTAGCGGATAAGGATAGTAATGTAAGAGGTGAGGGATTTGCTTTCACAGAGGGTGGTGGGTATTGATTGCTTCTAGTCCATTCAGAGTATGTAGTCTCATTCAATATGTCTGTTATGAAAAGCTTGAGGTTACAAAGTGTATGAATTGTAATTGTGACCTTTGTACATATAATGATGACAGTGAATGCCAGTGTGTCCTGGGTGGCATGGTGCAATAATTTAATTGCCAAGCATGCCCCAGGATAGGATTAAACCACATGGTCAGATATCCATGAGACATTGTCCATGTTGTTGACTTTAGTGGACCAGGATTTATGGCTGTCAGTGTTTGTTCTTGCCCGTATTCCCTCTTTTTGGTACCAAGGATCATTTAGCTATTTGATTTAGAATTTTAGTCAAAGTCACCATTATTAGTCAGTTGTACAACCGAATGCCTTCAACCGAAATGTGTCTTCCGCATTTAACCCAACCCCTCCGGTTACAAGTCCAACGCTCTAACCACTAGGCTACCTGCTGCCCCAATTTTACGACCCTTGTAGATGCCAATTATTTGTTGAAACATTGAATTTGGCCTTACTCCTATTAGTGGGCGACAGGTAGCCTAGTGGTTAGAGCATTGGTCCAGTAACCAAAATATTGCTGGATCAAATCCCTGAGCTGAAAAGGTACAAATCTGTCGTTCTACCCCTGAACAAGGCAGTTAACCCACTGTTCCCCGGTAAGCCGTCATTGTAAATCGAAATTTGTTCTTAACTGACTTGCCTTGTTAAAAATTTTTTTAAATGAAGCGAGAGGAAGTATGTTTTGAAGTGTTTGTCCTATATCTGAGATGCAAGAAAGCTCAGGGTTTTGTATTTTTAACTTGGAATGACCCGTATACCTTTGATGTGGAAATGCCCTTTTCACTTCCATACATTTGTGGGCCCAGTACTGGGTTACCTTCAAGCGAGTCTTGTGAGGCTTGTGGGCGTCGTAGAGCAAAACAATGTGAGAGTCGCCGCTTTCGATTCATTTGTGTAGGCCAAACCGTTCTGACGCTACAGGCAGAAGTTGGGACATCTGCAGGACCAACTTAAGATGAGTCCCGTGAAGCTTGTGGGAGTCGTGGAGGAAAACAATTGTGCTCGTGAGAGTCTCAGCTTTCCATAGTGGGGTCATATTAGTTTCTAATAATTTCCAACTGGAGTTGGAGTTGCCTGGCCAGCACTCAGGAGGCCTCCCATGGATGCCTTTCAGAACCCTGCCTGTTCAATTTGGGTTGTCAGTTTGTTAGTTCTCTTTTGAGCAACGATTTTTGGTTTCTTATTGGGGAACCTAACAAGCCCAAACAATTCTGACTCTACAAACATTTGTGATAAGACTGATTTTCGGGATGTCTCCTGGTCTGACTAATACCACTGTAGCACTGCCACCTTCCACCACAGATGCAGAAGGCCAATATCGGTGGATGCGGAGGATTTAAACGCAGCCCATGCAAAGAAAACACTAGATTAAACAGGGCTGATGGGGAATTAGTTAGTTAAAAAAAAATATATATATATATCACCTTTATTTAACCAGGTTAGGCAATTTGAGAACAAGTTCTCACTTACAGCTGTGACCTGGGCAAGATAAATCAAAGCAGTGCGACAAAAAAAATAACAGAGTTACACATGGGATAAACAAACGTACAGTCAATAACACAATAGAAAAATCTGTATACAGAGTGTGCAAATTAAGTAAGGAAGTAAGGCAATAAATAGGCCATAGTGGCAAAGTAATTACAATTTAGCAATTAACACTGGAATGATAGATGTGCAGATGAGGATGTGCAAGTAGAGATACTGGTGTGCAAAAAGAGCAGAAAAACAAAACAAATATGGAGATGATGTAGGTAGTTGGATGGGCTACTTACAGATGGGCTGTGTACAGCTGCAGCGATCGGTAAGCTGCTTCGACAGCTGTTCACCTTCACACTCCTGGGCCAGACTACACTCAATCATAGGACCTACTGAAGTGATGAGTCTTCAATAAAGACTTAAAAGTTGAGACTGGGTCTGCCACTCTCACATGGATAGGCAGACTATTCCATAAAAATGGAGCTCTACAGGAGAAAACCCTGCCTCCAGCTGTTTGCTTAGAAATTCTAGGGACAGTAAGGAGGCCTGCGTCTTGTGACCGTAGCGTACGTGTAGGTATGTACGGCAGGACCAAATCGGAAAGATAGGTAGGAGCAAGCCCATGTAATGCTTTGTAGGTTAGCAGTAAAACCTTGAAATCAGCCCTTGCCTTAACAGGAAGCCAGTGTAGAGAGGCTAGTACTGGTGTAATATGATCAAATTTTGGGGTTCTAGTCAAGATTCTAGCAGCCGTGTTTAGCACTAACTGAAGTTTATTTAGTGCTTTATCCGGGTAGCCAGAAAGTAAAGCATTGCAGTAGTCTAACCTAGAAGTTACAAACACATGGATTAACTTTTCTGCATCATTTTTGGGCAGAAAGTTTCTGATTTTTACAATGTTACGTAGATGGAAAAAAGCTGTCCTTGAAACAGCCTTGATATGTTCATCAAAAGAGAGATCAGGGTCCAGAGTAACGCCGAGGTCCTTTACAGTTTTATTTGAGACGACTGTACAACCCTCAAGATTAATTGTCAGATTCAACAGAAGATCTCTTTGTTTCTTGAGACCTAGAACTAGCATCTCTGTTTTGTCAGAGTTTAAAAGTAGAACATTTACCGCCATCCACTTCCTTATGTCTGAAACAAAGGCTTCCAGGGAGGGCAATTTTGGGGCTTCACCATGTTTCATCGAAATGTACAGCTGTGTGTCATCCTCTTAGCAGTGAAAGTGAACATTATGTTTCCGAATGACATCACCAAGTGGTAAAATATATAGTGAAAACAATAGTGGTCCCAAAACAGAGCCTTGAGGAACACCGAAGTTTACAGTTGATTTGTCAGAGGACAAACCATCCACAGAGACAAACTGATATCTTTCCGACAGATAGGATCTAAACCAGGCCAGAACTTGTCCATGTAGACCAATTTGGGTTTCCAATCTCTCCAAAGGAATGTGGTGATCGATGGTATCAAAAGCAGCACTAAGGTCTAGGAGCACGAGGACAGTTGCAGAGCCTCGGTCTGACGCCATTAAAAGGTCATTTACCACCTTCACAAGTGCAGTCTCAGTGCTATGATGGGGTCTAAAACCAGACTGAAGCCTTTCGTATATATTGTTTGTCTTCAGGAAGGCAGTGAGTTGCTGTGCAACAGCTTTTTCTAAAATGTTTGAGAGGAATGGAAGATTCGATATAGGCCGATAGTTTTTTATATTTTCTGGGTCAAGGTTTGGCTTTTTCAAGAGAGGCTTTATTACTGCCACTTTTAGTGAGTTTGGTACACATCCGATGGATAGAGAGCTGTTTATTATGTTCAACATAGGAGGGCCAAGCACAGGAAGCAGCTCTTTCAGTAGTTTAGTTGGAATAGGGTCCAGTATGCAGCTTGAAGGTTTAGAGGCCATGGTTATTTTCATCAATGTGTCAAGAGATATGGTACTAAAAAACTTGAGTGTCTCCCTTGATTCTATGTCCTGGCAAAGTTGTGTGGACTCAGGACAACTGAGCTTTGGAGGAATACGCAGATTTAAAGAGGAGTCCGTAATTTGCTTTCTAATGATCATGATCTTTTCCTCAAAGAAGTTCATGAATGTATCACTGCTAAAGTGAAAGCCATCCTCTCTTGGGGAATGCTGCTTTTTAGTTAGCTTTGCGACAGTATCAAAAAGAAATTTTGGATTGTTCTTATTTTGGATTGTTCTCAATTAACTTGGAAAAATAGGATGATCGAGCAGCAGTGAGGGCTCTTCGACACTGCACGGTACTGTCTTTCCAAGCTAGTCAGAAGACTTCCAGTTTGGTGTGGCGCCATTTCCGTTCCAATTTTCTGAAGCTTGCTTCAGAGCTCGGGTATTTTCTGTATACCAGGGAGCTAGTTTTTTATGGCAAATGTTTTTTGTTTTTAGGGGTGCGACTGCATCTAGGGTATTGCGCAAAGTTACATTGAGTTCCTCAGTTAGGTGGTTAACTGATTTTTGTACTCTGACGTCCTTGGGTAGGTGGAGGGATTCTGGAAGGGCATCTAGGAATCTTTGGGTTGTCCGAGAATTTATAGCACGACTTTTGATGATCCTTGGTTGGGGTCTGAGCAGATTATTTGTTGCGATTTCAAACGTAATAAAATGGTGGTCCGATAGTCCAGGATTATGAGGAAAAACATTAAGATCCACAACATTTATTCCACGGGACAAAACTAGGTCCAGAGTATGACTGTGGCGGTGAGTAGGTCCGGAGACATGTTGGACAAAACCGACAGAGTCGATGATGGCTCCGAAAGCCTTTTGGAGTGGGTCTGTGGACTTTTCCATGTGAATAATTCTGAGGGGGTGAACAAATATTAGTGAGTTCAGCCAAATGTAAATTCTACCTCATTCTTTGAATAACTAGCAAGTAATATGCATCCTGAGTGTCAGACATCGAACATCTGTTTGCTCAAATTATTAAATTGAGGCCTAAGGATACTTGTCATTCACATTTTAATTGAAATAATGGATTTTAAATTATTTAATTCAATTCTAAAGTATGTGAAGAGCAATAAATGTTCATCCATAATTCTACTTTGTTAATGAATACACATCAGGCAATTCTGTTAATTCTACCACTACAGTACTAGGTTTTTAACCATTACAAGGGATTAAAATTCTACCACTACAGTACTAGGTTTTTAACCATTACAATAGATTGAGCAAGTTATGCTGGAACGTCAAAGCCTACTTCCAAAGCTCCCCTCTAAGTTTGTGATATGCTGTACTGTCCAGCAGATGGGGCAATACAATCATGAAGTACACTGTGTACAAAACATTAGGAACACCTTTCTAATATTTAGTTGCACCCCGCTCTTGCCCTTAGAACAGCCTCAATTCGTCAGGGCATGGACTCTCGCATTCAAAGGGATGCTGGCCCATGTTGACTCCAATGCTTACCACAGTTGTTTCAAGTTGGCTGGATGTCCTTTGAGAGGTGGACAATTCTTGATACACATGGGAAACTGCTGAGCGTAAAAAACCCAACAGCGTTGCAGTTCTTGACACACTCAAACTGGTGTGCCTGGCACCTACAAACCATACCCTGTTTAAGTAAACTTGCTCTGATTTGTCATCCTGGGGGTCCCAGAGATAAAATGTAGCATATTTTGTAGTTGATAAAATACATTTTTATATTCAAATGTAGGAACTGGGTTCTTAAGTTTGAACCCCTGCTGTTTCTGAACCCCTGCTGTGTTTTGTACACTCAGTGTATATTGAGATGAGCCAGAAACTCACCACTTAAAACGTTATAGATCATTGGATTTGCAGCACTGTTGGCATATATCAGCCAATGTGAGAACGTGGACCAGGCGTACACAGTCTCTCTGCTGTTTGTGTTCTTAAACATCCCAAGCACTTTGCAATGACAAGGTAACATCAGTGAGACCTCATAAGTCATGACACCAGGCTGTTAAATGAAGTGTGTTGAAACTGTAAATGGAATTATAGTTTATTGACAGGTGTACGCAAGTGTACATATTTACTAATTGGAGGGGGTGAACAAATATTAGAGTTCAGCCAAGTTTAAATTCTACCTCGTTCTTTGAATAACTAGCAAGTAATATGCATCCTGAGTGTCAGACATCGAACATCTGTTTGCTTATCGTGTTGATATAGATTAGAACATATCTGATCTAGGTATGCTAATTGAATGTTTACAGATTAGTTCTCAGTATGTGATCACATTTTTCTGTAAACACAATGTTTACCAGGGACTACTGTGAATGACAACTGTTATTTGAGTCAAAGGACTCCTCTCCAAACCCAGAGTAAACTCTTGACTTATTGAAACCTCTCTATGATGAACCCTACTGGTAATGGCTATTGATCCTGAAGACAGAGAGACAGAACACCCACAGAGGCTGTTTGCTACCTTTTCATGATGTTGAGGACTCTGATGGGCAGGTAGCAGAGGGCAAAGACAAAGAGGACCACCATCAACATGCGGGCGGTCTTCCTGCGGGCCCGAACCTGTTTGATCTCAGCAGACCCTGACTGATTCCCCAGGTCCTGGAGGATAAGCGGAACCCTGGAGAGACTTTTTGCTTCCTCTGCATCACAGATTACGTCCCAGGAATCTGTTTACAAAGAATACATTCTACACTAAGAAATAACAATTGAATCATTGACAGGGCAGAGTAATCTGGCGCCCTCAAGCGCCAGGGGAAGGGAAGAGCGGGAGCAGACGTGACAGTGTTGGCTTTGGGGATGACCAGTGAAATATACCTGCTGGAGCGCGTGCTACGGGTGGGTGATGCTATGGTGACCAGTGAGATGAGATAAGGCCGGGCTTTACCTAGCAAAGACTTACAGTATATCACAAAAGTGAGTACACCCCCTCACATTCTTGTAAATATTTGAGTATATCTTTTTATGTGACAACACTGAAGAAAGGACACTTTGCTACAATGTAAAGTAGTGCGTGTACAGCTTGTATAACAGTGTACATTTGCTGTCCCCTCAAAATAACTCAGCCATTAATGTTTAAACCGCTGGCAACAAAAGTGAGTACACCCCTAAATGAAAATGTCCAAATTGGGCCCAATTAGCCATTTTCCCTTCCCGGTGTCATGTGACTCGTTAGTGTTACAAGGTCTCAGGTGTGAATGGGGAGCAGGTATGTTAAATTTGGTGTCATCGCTCTCATACTTCCTCATACTGACTGGTCACTGGAAGTTCAACATGGCACCTCATGGCAAAGAACTCTCTGAGGATCTGAAAAAAAGAATTGTTGCTCTACATAAAGATGGCCTGGGCTATAAGAAGATTGCCAAGACCCTGAAACTGAGCTGCAGCACGGTGACCAAGACCATACAGTGGTTTAACTGGACAGTTTCCACTCAGAACAGGCCTCGCCATGGTCGACCAAAGAAGTTGAGTGCACGTGCTCAGCGTCATCCAGAGGTTGTCTTTGGGAAATAGACTCTATGAGTGCTGCCAGCATTGCTGCAGAGGTTGAAGGGGTGGGGGGTCAGCCTGTCAGTGCTCAGACCATACGCCGTACACTGCATCAAATTGGTCTGCATGGCTGTCGTCCCAGAAGGAAGCCTCTTCTAAAGATGATGCACAAGAAAGCCCGCAAACAGTTTGCTGAAGACAAGCAGACTAAGGACATGGACTACTGGAACCATGTCCTGTGGTCTGATGAGACCAAGAAACTTATTTGGTTCAGATGGTGTCAAGCGTGTGTGGCGGCAACCAGGTGAGGAGTACAAAGACAAGTGTGTCTTGCCTACAGTCAAGCATGGTGGTGGGAGTGTCATGGTCTGGGGCTGCATGAGTGCTGCCGGCACTGGGGAGCTACAGTTCATTGAGGGAACCATGAATGCCAACATGTACTGTGACATACTGAAGCAGAGCATGATCCCCTCCCTTCGGAGACTGGGCCGCAGGGCACTTATTCCAACATGATAACGACCCCAAACACACCTCCAAGACGACCACTGCCTTGCTAAAGAAGCTGAGGGTAAAGGTGATGGACTGGCCAAGCATGTCTCCAGACCTAAACCCTATTGAGCATCTGTGGGGCATCCTCAAACGGAAGCTAGAGGAGTGCAAGGTCTCTAACATCCACCAGCTCCGTGATGTTGTCATGGAGGAGTGGAAGAGGACTCCAGTGGCAACCTGTGAAGCTCTGGTGAACTCCATGCCCAAGAGGGTTAAGGCAGTCCTGGAAAATGATGGTGGCCACACAAAATATTGACACTTTGGGCCCAATTTGGACATTTTCACTTAGGGGTGTACTCACTTTTGTTGCCAGCGGTTTAGACATTAATGGCTGTGTGTTGAGTTATTTTGAGGGGACAGCAAATTTACACTGTTATACAAGCTGTACACTCACTACTTTACAAAGTGTCATTTCTTCAGTGTTGTCACATGAAACGATATACTCAAATATTTACAAAAATGTGAGGGGTGTACTCACTTTTGTGATATACTGTATAGATGACCTGGAGCCAGTGGGTTTGGCGACGAACATGTAGCGAGGGCCGGCCAACGAGAGCATACAGGTCGCAGTGGTGGGTAGTATATGGGGCTTTAGTGACATAACGGATGGCACTGTGATAGACTACACCCAGTTTGCTGAGTAGAGTGTTGGAGGCTATTTTGTAAATGACATCGACCGAAGTCAAGGATCGGTAGGATAGTCAGTTTTACGAGGGTATGTTTGGCAGCATGGGTGAAGGAGGCTTTGTTGCGAAATAGGAAGCCAATTCTAGATTTAATTTTAGATTGGAGATGCTTAACGTGAGTCTAGAAGGAGAGTTTACAGTCTAACCAGACATCTAGGTACAGTTGAAGTCGGAGGTTTACATACACCTTAGCCAAATACTTTTAAACTTAGTTTTTCACAATTCCTGACATTTAATCCTAGTAAAAAATCCCTGTCTTAGGCCAGTTGGCATCACCACTTTATTTTTAGAATGAGAAATGCCCGAATAATAGTAGAGAGAATGATTTATTTCAGCTTTTATTTCTTTCATCACATTCCCAGTGGGTCAGAAGTTTACATACACTCAATTGGTATTTGGTAGCATTGCCTTTAAATTGTTTAACTTGGGTCAAATGTTACAGGTAGCCTTCCACAAGCTTCCCACAATAAGTTGGGTGAATTTTGTCCCATTCCTCCTGACAGTGCTGAGTCAGGTTCGTAGGCCTCCTTGCCCGCACATGCTTTTTCAGTTCTGCCCACACATTTTCTATAGGATTGAGGTTAGGGCTTTGTGATGGCCACTCCAATACCTTGACTTTGTTGTCCTAAAGCCATTTGCCACAACTTTGGAAGTATGTCCATTTGGAATACCCATTTGCGACCAAGCTTTAACTTCCTGACTGATGTCTTGAGATGTTGCTTCAATATATCCACATAACGTTTTTCCTTCCTCACGATGCCATCTATTTTGTGAAGTGCACCAGTCCCACCTGCAGCAAATCACCCCCACAACATGATGCTGCCACCCCCGTGCGTTTTATTAGCAGACGCTTCCCAGGTTGTCTGTCATTCGTTCCAGGTGCACTGAATGGACACTAAAAAGGTCCTAAACACCTACTTCAAACTCTTGACGAATGCCAGGGATCACAGTGAATTCAGATTGTGTAGAATGTTCACCTGAATGTTCGCATGAGCCTAACACCACGGAATTACATCCATACTCTAGCATCGATGAGGATGATGAACTTCTGAAGTTTATCTGAAGGGAAAATTTGCATCCCAATCAGTATGAATGGGTTCTTATTGCAGGATACATGCTTGTGTTTTTTTGTTTCTCTCATTGGAAACACACTAGGTACGTTTTGGTGACATTTTATTGTCACAGGCTTGATTGAGACAATATCATTTATAAAATGTTGTCCTAATTTTAAAGTGCATGTTACAAGACCAAGTCTGCACAGTTATTTGAGCTTCATTGAATATAATGGTAGGCCTACTTTTGAAGGAGTTAGGCTACTTGTGAGTCAATTGTAGGGCTATATTAATGTGGTGTACACTGATGCAGTGTAACATATCAGTAGACTACAGTGTATTAATAAAACATGAGGTCGATATTGGCAGTTATTAAGGACCTTATTCCGAGCGCCAGCCTGGTCTCATAAAATAAATGTAAATGTAAACCACTCAAATCAGTATGATATGTTACATTTGGTATGGTTACTTAAGTAAAAACGAACGTAGGGTAGTTGGGAGAGAGCTTATAATGTGAACATCCAGCAACCCACAGGTTGCGTGTTTGAATCTCATCACGGACAACTTTAGAATGTTTTTTTTTTTCTAATGAGCAACTTTGCAACTACTTACTACTTCTTTAGCTAATTTGCAACTACTTAGCATGTTAGCTAACCATTCCCTAACTCTAACCCTTTAACCTAACTCCTAAACTTAACCCAAACCTTAAACTCTAACTCTAACCTCTAGCCTAGCTAATGTTAGCCCCCTAGCTAACATTAGCCACAACAAATTGTAATTTGTAACATATCATACATTTTGAAATTCGTAACATATTGTACGAATTGTAATTTGTAACATATTATACCAATTGTAATTCGTAACATATCATACGAAATGGATTATGGACATCCACAAATTAATATATAGCATATGAAATGTAACATACACTATATATACAAAATTATGTGGACAGCCCTTCAAATTAGTGGATTAGGCTATTTCAGCGACACCCGTTGCTGACAGTTTGTTTAATTCAGAGTGTGTTATCACTATGCATTCAACCATCTAAAGGCACAACCAAATTCCAATGAATAAAATGTTTTCTTATTTTTTGTTTAATTGCCATCTAAATGTGTTATCGCTGTACATTCAGCCATTTAAAAGTACAACAAAGTTGGGAATACAATGTCAAATATTTTGTATATTATTACAACTTAATGTGTTATCACTGTGCTTCGTCTAACAGCACAACCAAATGACCTGGATTGCAGTTGAGATTACATTAAAAGTACATGGTGTAAATGATCACAGATTGTTATAGCAATTGTGAAGAGCCAATCACTCCGCTAGTGCATCATGGCACACATCTTCCACGTTGTTCATTATTTTCCATAGAATGCATAGTCCCTCATTGATTATCCCTTACTTCAACTTTTGCTTTCAAAAGCAGCTCAAACAGAACATGTAAGAATGAATCATTGCCATTGAATTCTACCGTGCTGATATACTCTGTTTTATAGGGAAATAATGCACGCTCTAGGATGCCCTTCAGAATCAGAAATTAGTATTCAACAGTGCCATGGTATAATTAAGCAATAAGGCCTGAGGTTGTGTGCTAATGGCCAATATACCACGGCTAAGGGCTGTTTTTAGGCACGAAGGATACAGCCCTTAGTCGTGTTATATTTTTCTTATTTGATAAACCCCTCGAGGTGCCTTATTGATGTTATAAAATGGTTACCTGCGTAATTATAACAGTAAAAATACATGTTTTGTCATACCCGTGGTATAAGGTCTGATATACCACTGCTTTCAGCCAATCAGCATTCAGGTTTCGAACCACCCGGATTATAATAAAGGATAATGATTGAGAGGAGGCAATATTCACTGTATTATATATATATATATTTTTTAAATACCTTCCACATTATTTTGGAGTAAATTAGACATTTGTTTATGACAGTTTTATCACAGATGTAGGCCTATTGTAGCTAGGGATTGTACTCCAGATAATGTGATATGACCAAAGATTTTGTATGTTCTTTACTGGGTGTTACAGGAAAGCCCCATACAAACCTCTGCCATAGATTTTTCAACTAACCTTGGCAATACTTTCTTCGTTCTCGATATGGTGGAAAAAAGTATCTTACACATGTTAGTTTCCAGTTGCATGTGGCTCTACAAAAATCAGCAAAAACAAAGAAAGATATTAAATCCATGTTTTGTACTGCGCGAGGCGGTTCCTCGTCATCTTAGCTGCCGCACATCTAGCATTTCCCAGCATTTTTCAGGAACTTGCTGTTTGTATGCGCCGCGACAATGTATAGAAGTAGATGACAGTGCAAATACGACCAAAACAAAGATCTACACACATCTTACTCAATACAAAACATGAATTAACATGTAATTCATATTGATTATCCAATTCAATTGCTACAGAGCTGGTAGCTGTTATTTAGGTGCTGTCTGTTGTATAACATGTATTGCATTTGGTTTTGACCAATCAATCACAGGAGGTTGGTTGCACCTTAATTGAGGACACGTCATGGTAATGGCTGGAGCGGATTAGGTGGAATGGTATCAAACACATTGTTTCTATGTGTTTGATGCCATTCCATTTGCTCTTTTCCAGCCATTATTATGAGCCATCCTCCTCTCAGCAGACCTCCACTGCAATCAATGTCATTAATGTCTACATCATGTGTTCCTAACTGCAGCAATCATTGGTTGTGTCTTGTCAGTTTGTTTTTCAGTGTAGAAAAACCAACTGTTTCATTGTGAATCTCTCCTTTGCTGATATCCTGGTCACGATTACCTGTCTCCCGGCAAGTCTTGTGGTAGACATTACAGAAACATGGTTCCTTGGAAACACTTTGTAAAATACTGCCTTACTTACAGGTAAGAGGATGTCTCAAGGTTATATACTTTACTTTGCATTCAAGCTTGATTGTTGGTACAGAACTCCAGGGTACTGAACAGTATAATTTGAAACGCCTTGGGCTTTATCTTCAATAGATAAAATTAATATTTCTCTTTTGATCCATTGTGATGGAACATCCATTCAGCCATATGGGTCTGAATAGTCAGCCAAATGTTCTAGGATATGACCACATTGTCCAACATTTTAGCTTGTTTTCACAGTAAATGGAAAGCTCAAGTTAAAAAAAAAAAATAAAATCTACCTTTCACCAGTTTGAGTTTTATGAGGCAATTTGCCTTTTATGTACATTGCCTTCAGAAAATATTCACACCCCTTGACTTTTTCCACATTTTGTGTTACAGCCTGAATTTGAGATTTTGTGCCACTGATCTATAAACAATAACCCACAATGTCAAAGTGGAATTTAGTTTTTATAAAAAATTAATTTGTTAAATCCACTTCAATCAGTGTAGATGGAGAGGAGACAGGTTAAAGAAGGATTTTTAAGCCTTGAGACAATTGAGACATGAATTGTGTATGTGTGCCATTCAGAGGGTGAATGGGAAAGACAAAATACTTAAGTGCCTTTTGAATGGGGTATTGTAGTAAGTGCCAAGTGCACTGGTTTGTGTCAGGAACTGCCACGCTGCTGGATTTTACACGCTCAACAGTTTCCCATGTGTATCAAGAATGATCCACCACCCAAAGGACATCCAGCCAACTTGACACAACTGTGGGAAACATTGGCTAGCATCCCTGTGGAACACTTTCGTCATCTTGTAGAGTCCACGCCCCCGATGAATTGAGGCTGTTCTGAGTGGGAAAGGCGGTGCAACTCAATATTAGGTGTT
This sequence comes from Brachymystax lenok tsinlingensis, assembly GCA_030435695.1. NCBI lineage: Eukaryota > Metazoa > Chordata > Actinopteri > Salmoniformes > Salmonidae > Brachymystax > Brachymystax lenok. Next base: position 59,275,662 of record CM059780.1, read on the forward strand.
CCTGATGTTTTGTACACTGTGTATATTACAGAGAGTATACATCAGAGCCACGTAGGTAAGATCTTTTTAAAATATAAAGTTGCCAAATTATCTCTAGAAAGTGTTATGGTTAACATAAGTCCGTAAACATAATTTCTGAGTGGAAACCAATTTTACATGTAGTGTTATTTTCTCTCAGCAGGTGTCTATTACGTCTAGTACTTTTTTTGTGCTTAATCATCTGCATCTCCTCTTTTTCAATCTCCCAGACAATCTCTGTATCTGTGTCAGTCCTGACTCTGAGCTGCATCGCCCTAGACCGCTGATATGCAATCTGCGATCCGCTGACGTTCAAAAGCTCGGTCAGGCACGCCCGCAAGAGTATCATCCTCATCTGGGTGGTTTCCTGTGTCATCATGATCCCTCAAGTCATCGTGATGGAGTACAGCAGCCTGCTCCCTGAGCTCACCAACAAAACCAGCATTTTCACTGTGTGTGATGAGCACTGGGGAGGTAGGCAGGCATCCATAAAATCCCTCCTCTCAATGTGATGGAATCATGCCAAGGCACTGTAACCCCAGATTAGACCAACTTGTAATCCTCTATCTCTGCTGGATTTATTTGATTGAGCTTGCCTGGAGCAATTGAGTACTCTCCACTGGACTATTCCCCAAAGTATAAATCCTGCCCATTAGTGGTGCCCAGGTCAGCTGTTTGTTCACCTGCTCGCAATTGCTAATACCCCATCCGCAACCGCCCGACTATACAGTATGTGTTAAAGTGAAAATTTGAGGCCCGCACCCAACCCTAACCCGCTAATATAGAAAATGGGCTGTAGGCTAAAGTCAGAGATGGCTGAAAGATTTTTTTGTCAAGGGGTACAGGATTATTTTGTTGTTGCCCGTTTGAGATATGTTTCTGCTTATAATTTCTGACATTTTGGTAAGCTATTTGTTAGTCAACTTGTCTATAATTAGATACATGCAGCTTCTCCTCTGTCATTAGATGTTGCCCTAGAAGACTAAATAAGATTATTAAAGTTATATTTAAGTGTTTTTATAAATCTTAAAACTACTAGAAGTAAAAACTATAATAACCTTGCTGCCCAGTAGGTCATTGTCTCACACAGCAACAGATCAAAGGAAACACAATGAAATTTGTTTGGAAAAAACAACTATTTACAAAGACATACAATGTACATTTCCCTAAAATTGTCCCCTCATAATACCATTGCATTTCCCACAAAACCTATATCCACAACACGTGCAGCCACAGTAGAACAAAATAGAACTTCATTTTCAAGCATATTTTGCCAAAGCGTTTTACCAAGAACGATTCTTCAAAACACTGCAATGATGCCAAAAAACTGCAAGTAGGTTTTGACAAATGAACTCATTCACCCAATCATGCAATGTACATGTACGCACTGTAAATCCTATACCCTGGATATTATTGTGACAAAATCTTTTCCACTGTCTGTGATCACAGCTTTATTGTGATCTTTTAAAATTGAATGATGACATTTAATGTGTTTCAAATGGAAATTAAGCTACTGTAACATAAATCCTAAATAATGAATCCATCCTATCTAACACACTTAATCTTTAGTCTCTCATCACAGCCATCGAAGAGCTGATTTAGTTTTGGGTTTAAAAAAATAAATATCTGATAACACTTTCTATCTCTTCAGTCAGTCCAATGATTGAGCGTATGATTGAGCGCAGTCTGGCAGTGGCACCCCTTGTGGTCTCTGCTTTGCCGGCTCCCCACTCGGATTCCCTGCATCTGACCACTTATTGACCTCTATTTCTCTCGCTACGTCTCCCCTACCACAGGACCAGAGCCCTAGGACTGTGCCTCAGGACAACCTGGCCTGACGATACCTGGCTGTCCCTGTCCCCTGTTCACCTGATCATGCTGCTGACCAAGTTCTGCTGGTCTGACTTCAGCTGTGGTCCCCTGACCTGAGTTCACCGTCCGTGATACCTTGTCCCGGACCCTGCTCATATGTTTGTGCCTCGTAGAAAGTGTTACTAATAATCAGAACATTGATATTTAATTGAAGTAATGATCAGTTTTCCATTGCTCTAAATAGACCTGAAAGGATGTCAGCTCTTCCTGTGAACAGTTTTCAAGTGAAATGGTGCAGTACACTGTTTCCAATCTGTCTACCATTTGATTGCTTTTTTGAATGTCATCATTCAACCAGTAATCCATGTTGGATTGGTTCACTATGCTAACTTTCTTTTCTACTACTTATTTTTGTGAATGAAATTCCCTACTCTTTGTATGAATTTGCCCAGTTTGTTTTCATAGTGGCTAGTTGTCTGCTGGCCAGTGTGGTTGTGTTGTTCATTGTTGGAGTTACTTTTAGCAGAGTGCATGCTCTTGGTCTTCTCTGGGGCGTGTATGGGTGTAGGGTCTGTTGCAGATTGTGAGGAGTGGGGTTGCTTCTTCTCAAATGAGCAGAAAGGCTCAAATCTGCTATACAAACGACTACTGCCCCCCTGATCGCTACGCCAGTTTCCTGATGCAAGGCTTGCCCTTTCATGTCTTTCATCAATGGCAGTAGGCTGCCCCTGTGTCCTAATGGATGTAGCTATGGCAGGAGGGTTTTGCTGCAGCTCATCAGTGCTAAAACGAGGGGCTGATGATTTTCCTATATCATATGCAAAGTGGTTCTTGTCCATCTTTAGCCTTGTAGGGGATCTGGTTGGATTTGCCGTGCCACTCTGCGATGCAACCAACCTCTCTCTGTTTGGTCTTTGTTTTTCTTCCTCAGTTACTATGGTGTCTGAGCTACCACCCCTTTTTGGAATTATATTTTCCTTGGTTAGAGGGGAACCCTCTTTTTTCTCTGGTATATTGAGCAATGATCTGATTTTCTTGGAGCTCTTCTTGAGGAAACGAGGTGAGCCCAATGCCGTACTGGTGGACTTGTAAGTGGGCTCTTCACTGTTCATATCAAGGGCTGCTGCAGACACAGTTCTGGAGGGAGAGTCTTTCCAAATGGAAACAGGGGGTCTCTTTATGTCCACTGTGTTTTTGACATCATATTGAGAGACAGATTTCTGATCCTCATTCAGATTTGAAGAATATCCTCCATTCTGTGCACCCACTCTTATTCCACCACCATCTGCCTGTTTCCTCACAAAGGCCCCACCATACATGTGACTGGAGGACTCTTTATTGTCACCGTAGTCTATGTTGGACTTTGGGTCTGCCACACTGTGCCTTTTGTGCCAGTTGTCTTGGAGGAGCTCATGGTTTTTGATTACCAGTCCCCCTTTGGCTCTGCCCAGGCTGGCATAGACAGACTGATGTGGGTCTCTTCCTGGCCCATAGCCAATGTTATTCCTAGGATCATCCAAAGTCTGCAGACTTTGCTTCTTCATTATAAACTCATCCTGTCTCATTCTGTTTTCCATTGATGTTGCTGGATTCCATTGCATTGATGAGAAATACGGTGCATTGTTTTGCCTTGCAGAGGGATCGACCTGACGTATGGAAGAGTTTTTTGAGTAACTGTTTGTCTCTGGTTGCTCTGGAATAGTGGACTTGAAAACAAGGGATGACCTAATTCTGGAGGGAATGAATGAGCTAGCTTTGTTTTCCTGAGCTTCATACTGGTCCAGATAATCACATGATTCCCCAATAGGAGTGTCAGTGTTATTGAGGTAGGACTCTATCCTATATGTGCGCAAGAAGGATTTAGCCGTGTGCTCCAAAGTTGGTATGTTCTGCTGCATGGAGCGGACTTGTTTGTCATTCCCGTGGTAGGACTGCCGAATATTGTGACCTCTGTACATCTGTGCCCCCTGAGAATTGTCGTCCATAGCATTGGAAAAGTGGCTTCTTCCAGGGGCGCAGTGATAACCTCCATCTCCAGCCACATTCCAGTTGCTTGCCCCATAACTTGTGTTGTGTGGAACATGCAAGACTTCTTGTCTCTCCCCAGCATAACTGTGTCTTTTCAGGAAGTTTGCAGTCTCTGCAGACTGGAACTGATGGATGTGGTTTTGAACACTCACACCATGATTGATCATGGGTCTGTGTTGAAATGGCTCCTCCTCATAAAGTCTCTCCTCCATCTCTCCGATAGGGCTTGTCATGCCCATCTGTCTCTCACAGGCTTTCTTGTACACTGTGTTGAGGGTATGTCTCAACTGGTCCTTCCTCTCAAAGGCTTGGCTGGATTGAGAAGCATACTTTGCCAAAGCATGCCTTCCATTCCTTTCTAGTAGCACACCCTCGGGAGGGGCGAGAACTGCTGGCACGGAGGAGCGAGCGAAGAGCGTTCTAAACTCCTCGTCATAGGACTCCACCAGCTGACCTGTTATGACCTGCACCATACTCAGGTTGATTTTTTCATAGGACCACATGAAGCTGGGTGCAGAAGAAGAAACACAGAGCAGCAATTACTTCAGTGTCAAATGTTAACTCTAACAGACATATTCAGCTCAGTCTATGCACGAGGTCAACTAAGGTAAACAGTTTTGCATTATCAATAAATTGTCTGCTGTCAACCCTTAGTAGCATCTCTAATTCATCTCTAAGTTATGGCAAATTTTTCTATCAAAGATAAGCCTTTGGCTGTCTAAAGTAAAACATTAATATTGCTTTATCTGTTACTCTTTTTGAAAAGTCGACCTTTCAGACACAAATTCCCTATCTTAAATGTTTTTATATCTCGAAGTTTCGTGTTCCACTTAGAAATCAAATACAGTCTCTACAGAAAGCCCAGTGAAGTAACATTGAACAGAACTTCTAAATTTTTTTTAAATTGTCCAAACATTCATACTTATATTCCATGCATTATTTACATCACAGAGGTAAAAAAAAAAATACATATTAAATTGGGGTCAAAAGCCAGAAAAGTATCTCTTTAAGCCAAAGCATGTTCAAATAGTCAACATTACAATACAAATAAAGAACATCATAATGACTCAATAAAGTAGATTGCATTTAGAGCCAAAGAACATTTTAATCAATATTGGGAAATCCTTATTCTGAACCCCTGGCCTCCTAGTTCCATTTACCTGTATGATCCGTACACCACTGTTTGGCAGTCCACCAATAGAAACTTCTGCTCCATTGCTCCATGAAATGTAGCTCCTGAACGACAGAGGTAATCCTGACCCTTCACTGTGCGTACTCTCATGTTCTGTAGACCAAGACAAAGTGGCATCTTAGCAAGACCATTCTACGGTAATACACCGCTTTTAGCAAAGCCTGATTATTATCAGTATTCTCGCATGAAAGGTCAATTGACTCTCTGAAATAACAGAGCTTTATTGCAGCCTTGTAAAATGCTATGACAAGAAAGCATACCTCTTTTGGCTGTGTCCTAAAATACCTCTGGTAATAACTACCTCACCCTGCACCTCACATAGTCAATTATCTATCAGATATAGAGATACCATACGCTGGAATTCTTATTTTCACATTGCCAAAACATCATCATCCCTCAATAACTTCGAGATAATCACTTGATTTCTTTGGTGCAAATAAAAAAGAACAAATCAATACTGTATATACAATGAGAGGAGGATCAGTCGATACATTTGATTATCAACCTCTAAGGACATGAGTTAAAATTGTAACAGAGTATGTGAACTTACCCTAAGTTTTTGGATTTGGATGTCTTGACTCCCAGCCATTGAGAGAAAGCTTTGCAGATGAAATTCATCCAGAAGCACATAAACTGGAATTCCTCTGATGGAGGCATCAACTGCTTCTTTGAATATATCCACATCTGTAAAAATGTCCATTACAATTGCAATAACCTGTAAGGAAAGAAGTGAAAATAACAAAAAAAGGTTACGGTTAACATGATTTATTAAAATCATTTGCATCCCATTGTAACACCTTAGTGTTGATGGATGTACCTTTTGATATTTTGTGAATTCGAGTATGAGGGATTGTGTAGAGCTGTGGTGTAGTGGTAACACTCCCAAGCACATGTCACATATGACAACACAATGGAAACTGGTGGTTCAATCACCGCGTCCACCCTTCCCACTGTTGCTCCCACCTACACTACCGGTCAAAAGTTTTAGAACACCTACTCATTCAAGGGTTTTTCTATATTTTTACTATTTTCTACATTGCATAATAATAGTGAAGACATCAAAACTATGAAATAACACATATGGAATCATGTAGTAAACAAAAAAGTGTTAAACAAATCAAAGTATATTTGAAATTTTTCAAATAGCCACCTTTTTGCCTTGATGACAGCTTTGCACACTCTTGGCATTCTCTCAACCAGATTCACCTGGAATGCTTTTCCAACAGTCTTGAAGGAGTTCCCACATATACTGAGCACTTGTTGGCTGCTTTTCCTTCACTCCACTGCCCGACTCAACCCAAACCATCTTAATTTGGTTGAGGCCGAGAATTGTGGATGCCAGGTTATCTGATGCAGCACTCCATCACTCTCCTTCTTGGTAAAATAGCCCTTACACCGCCTGGAGGTGTGTTGGGTCATTGTCCTGTTAAAAAAACAAATTATACTGTAGTCCCACTAAGCCCAAACCAGACGGGATGGCATATTGCTGCAGAATGCTGTGGTAGCCATGCTGGTAAGTGTGCCTTGAATTTTAAATAAATCAGACAGTGTCACCAGAAAAGCACCCCCACACCATAATACCTCCTCCTCTTTGCTTTACGGTGGGAAATACAGATGCAGAGATCTGTTCACCCACACCGCGTATCACAAAGACACGGCGGTTGGAACCAAAAATCTCCAATTTGGACTCCAGACCAAAGGACAAATTTCCACCGGTCTACTGTCCATTGCTCGTGTTTCTTGGCCCAAGCAAGTGTCTTCTTATTGATGACCTTTAGTAGTGGTTTCTTTGCAGAAATTTGACCATGAAGGCCTGATTCACTCAGTCTCCTCTGAACAGTTGATGTTGAGATGTGTCTGTTACTTGAACTCTGTAAAGCATTTATTTGGGCTGCAATTTCTGAGGCTGGTAACTCTAATGAAATTATTCTCTGCAGCAGAGGTAACTCTGGGTCTTCCATTCCTGTGGCGGTCCTCATGAGAGCCAGTTTCATCATAGTTCTTGATGGTTTTTGCGACTGCACTTGAAGAAACTTTCAAAGTTCTTAAAATGTTACGTATTGACTGACCTTCATGTCTTAAAGTAATGATGGACTGTTGTTTCTCTTTGCTTGGTATTTTACCAAATAGGGCTATCTTCTGTATACCCCACCTACCTTGCCAAAACACAACTGATTCGCTCAAATGCATTAAGAAGGAAAGAAATTCCACAAATTAACTTTTAAGAAGGCAAACCTGTTAATTGAAATGCATTCCAGGTGACTACCTCATGAAGCTGGTTGAGAGAATGCCATGAGTGCGCGAAGCTGTCATCAAGGCAAAGGGTGGCTATTTGAAGAATCTCAAATATAAAATATATTTTGATTTGTTTTAACACTTTTTTGGTTACTACATGATTCCATATGTGTTATTTTATAGTTTTGATGTCTTCACTATTGCTCTACAATGTAGAAAATAGTTAAAATAAAGAAAAACCCTTGAGTGAGTAGGTGTTCTACAACTTTTGACCGGTAGTGTACCTGTATCCCCCTCTCAATAAAAGTGTCAAATAAAGTGTACAAATATTTTTGTGAGGCATTACTGTAAGCTCAGGAACTCTGTGATTACTGTAATTGGGATTACTGTGACCATGCATGCCCTTATAAAGTGTAATTTCTTTTATCAATTGTTTTAGATTTCATATTATTTTCATGTTATACCCCTATGGTACATATTATACCCTGGCCATCAGATGTACAGTACCATGACATAGACCCACCAGGTAAATCCAGGTGAAAGCTTTGATCCCTTTTTGGTGTCACTTGTTAAATCCACCTCAATCAGCATAGGGAAGGAGACAGGTTAAAGGATTTTAAGCTTTGAGACAATTGAGACATGGATTGTGTATGTTTGACATTGAGGGTGAATGGGCAAGACATATTATTTAAGTGCCTTTGAATGGGGGGGTATGGTAGTAGGCGCACCGATTTACTGTATGTCAAGAACTGCAATGCTGCTGGTTTATTCACGCTCAACAGTTTCCCGTGTGTATCAAGAATGGTCCACCACCCAAAGGACATCCAGCCAACTTGACACAACTGTCGGAAGCATTGGAGTAAACACCCTGTGGAACGCTTTCGACAACTTGTAGAGTCCATGCCCTGTCGAATTGAAACTGTTCTGATGGCAAAAAGTGTGTGTGTGTGTGTGTGTGTGTGTGTGTGTGTGTGTGAAAGAAACACACAGCACACTACAATATATGTGCCCGAGTCCGAATGCTCTTAGGTCATTATTAGACCTGGTTGAAGATTTTTCATAATATACACAATATGTCGCATTGTGCTGACTTTTTTTTTTTTTTTATAAAATCTATACTTTATAGTATCTCAAGGAGTGACTTAGTGTGTGATCACAAGGCCATGGCCACTCTGTGTTTACCATATTCCCTGTGACAAGTTTGACTTGGTTTGACATATGGATGGGAGATTTACCTATATACAGTACACACCCACCTCATCTGGCTAATACTTGGAATACTTGTAACTAGTACTGTCTAGACAATGTAGACTAAATCACGTGAGAAACCACAGTAAAACTATAGTTTATGCCTGCACATGTACATATCCATTTTGCTGACCTAATTTCTCAATAAAATCAGACTGATCTGTAGACTTCCTAAATTCTAGGACAGAGAGCTAACCACACCAGCACAACTACCTGCAATCACTGTACTAGTATTGCTAGCACTCTTCTCTCATCTGGTTAAAACCTGCATTTACTCGTTCACGTTAACTAGACCGACTGGTTAGCCTCACAGCTCTACGGTCGTGGGAGAATATTTACCCGAAGTCTAACTGCCCACACGCGGTTCCCTCCAGCCAGTACTGTGCTAGCTACAGCGCGCCTTAGCAAAGGTAGCTGTTAGCTTGCTAACGCAACACTAACCTCGTGGCTGTAGTGTGCCCACGTTGCACACCCTAGGTAGTATTAGCCGCAAGGCTTCTACTAGCTAGCTTACACCTAACTAAAGCCGAAGAGCTTACACGTTGTTTTTACAACAGGCATCTTAGCATAGCCCTGTTCTGCATAATGGCCACTGATTCTCCATCCCAAGACGAGCCTAGAAAAGCATGCGAACTCCCATGTTCTTGTGCTTGCGGCTCCATGATTGCAGGGAAGGATTTTCACCTTCTATACATACATTGCCTGGGAAGGTAACATGCTCAGGAAGCACTCGACAACCACAACTCCTGTGAGCATTGTAAATTACTCTCTAGAGTGGGTTTGAGAAGGATGTTAAAATGCTTTGTTGTCTCTAACCCCTCCCCTTTCAGCCACCGTCCGAGGTGGAGTCTCAACCCCTCCATAACCTCGCCCAGATGGGGCGAGTTTATGGAGAGCCTCGATTCCCTCCCCTCACTGTCTGACGACATTGTGTTGGGGGAAGGTGAGCTAGGGGATGACGAAGAGGACGAGCCTGAATCCAGATGCTTGGGATTACGTATCAAAACCTCTGTGCCTCCTGTAATGCCATCCAAGGCTGTGGTCGTACCATGAGTCTGGCGGTGGTGGGAGAAAGGGCTCTCAGCAGACAAAGAAAAAGTGCACCTCCTGGATGACTGTCACCTAAGGAGTTGTTTAACCCAAGCGGCAGAAGTGTGACATGCGTAAGAAAGAAAGCAAAGCCTTCAACATCTGCCTGCCCCACAAACCCAGGCCCTGTTGCTGCCCGTTGGTCACTGCAACTCACCCACAGCAAAGTTCCACTCTATTAACCACCCTAAGGGGGGCAGGATGGGTCAGCCAACCTAGGGCACAGCCCTAAACAGCAGAGGAGGATAGTTTGCAAAGCCTACGGCTTCCTTGCCCTACCCCTCTCTCTCGGGTTTAACATAAGCCGCTGTCTCCATCTCTGCCTCGCCCGACAGTGGGGAGGAACGTCTGCGTTGGGGGAAAAACAACATTCCCTTTGTAACAGCACACTTGCATGACATTTCTCACATGGGAAGATGGAGGATGTGCTCTTACCCCCCTTGACCTTTTCCCAAGACACCTTCTCAGGTTCTAGCCAGGGACAGAAGTCAGCATGTCCACTCTCCCTTGGGTCTCTTCAGACATACAAAGCTGGATGACAGATTACCATTTGTCCTTTTACTATGGCCAACCATTTCCCTTGACTTATGGCATTTTCACCTCTAACCGTCTAGTGCACGAGCAACACAGTAACACACCTCTTTACTACCAGGTGCCATTACTCTAAGTGAGCGAGGCAGGGAAGAGACCTGACACAGGCCCTGGTTAGCAGAGATCACTCTCCTGCTTTATAACCAGTCCTGATAGCCATTGTTACTCAGGGATCTGCAGACCCAAACATACGTAAATATTTGCCACCCTCACCCAGTAGCCATGGTACTCTGGGGATGGCCAGTGGGAGGATGAATCTGAATGCGACAAGCCGGCCACTCAAATCTTTCACAATCTAGAGTTCCAGTGCCCCTCCTATACGTCCACCTTTTGGAAAAAGAGACAATGCTTTTTTTGGAGAAATGGTGTGACGTACACAGATAATTCGTAACCCTTTCTAACCCTAACCCTCTGTTTGCAAGGTTTCTATGCTTCATTGCAGGACCTTTTTGGACAGAGTGAAGATCTCTAAATGAACAGTTAACTGCTATATCACCTGTCACACAGGCCTTGACAGTTACACAGTAGGGTATGTGTTATGTCGTTTTTAGGGTGCACGTCGTTAACACAAAACCAGTCTCCAAGGTTTTAGCTCCGTCACTGGGACCCTTCTATTGTGCTTGAGGCCTCTTGAGGCGCTGGAAAGCGGGGAGATGTAATACTTCTCTTTCTAACCCACTTTACTGTCCCGGGGTCCTCCTGGGTACCTTGGTACCCAAAAGTGACAACTGTTTTGTCGTGCCCTGGAGCTTGTGGTTACACCCACCTCTCACCCAGTTTACGGAAGTAGAGCTTCTCCACCGTTTGTGTCCAGAATGTGCCTGGTGCATTTGATTGGATAAAAGCGAGAGTATTGCTCTAGAGTGACAATGACTTCTGTATTTTTTGTGCACCTCCAACCGCTATCTTGAGATAGTGGAGGCTATTCTATTGGAAAATATAGTAGCAAGGGTAACAGCCCAGAATGGGTCGTTCCACCAGAGGTATGGCTACCTCTTAGGCACTGTTGTAAAACATCTCCTTATGGGAGATTTGCGCTATGGCATGTTGGGCCAGCCCTCATACGTTTCTGAAGTCTATACCGACTGGATGTCATTGCATCTTCCTGGGGCATTCTCCCTCAGTGTCGAAACCTCTGAGGGGTGATGCTATTGGAACTACCCTGGCTTTGGAGAGCATGTCTGCCTTACGGGAGTTGGCCATATGCCTCAAGTGACACATCGAAAGGAAACGTAACCCCGGTTCTATGAGAATACGAATGATATGTGTCACCACCTTTCCCTGCTTGCATGAGCGCAAGGAAGAGAGACATGGTCGAGAATATTGGTGGGCTTGTTAACAACCCTTAAGCGTTTCCCATAAGTGACACACCCCACTCGCATTTCCATCAAACTGGGGTTACGCAAGTAACCTAAAGTTTCCTTTGCAGGGGCACCTATACTTTTACTTATGAAGGTAAGTTGCAAAACCTGATTTTATAGACCCGCCCTGACCACCTCAGACACTACTGACTAGTGAAAAGGAAACGTGTATAATTTTTCTCTGGGAGGAAAGGGAGTTGTGCTGTAAATAAAATGGGGCCAGGAATCTGGTTATTAAATTTGTAATAGTTTACATTTGTGATTCTTGAGCTATCACATTCACACACAAAGAGACAGTCACAGTTGGGGAGCAGGCAATATTAGCTAAACATGAGACTTTCTACTATTAGTCCACAAAGGTACTATCAGCAGCTTTAAAAAATACAATATTGTGATTTGCATTCCATAAAAAAACATTAGCATTGCCATTGTTGGGACACAATGCATTGCAGGATTACAGTACCTGTCTGGCATCCTGAATCTGTTTACGGATCACCTCTTTGATGGTGGGGCTGTTTAGTCTGGGTGGATGGAAAAGCAGATCTATATTGGTTTGCAGTTTATCATGCATGACCATCGGCCATCCTAACTCCAGATCGGGTGTTGCTATGTCTGAGTGCACAGGCCAGTACGTCCCAGTTGAGGACTTGCTGGCCGGAGTGTCCAGTGCTGGGCCGTTGATTTCTTCTGTGTGGCTGCTAGGCAATGGCTGTGAGGCATTTGTAGTGATGAAGTGGAGTTCATCTTCTGAGAGAAAGCTCCCTATCCGCTCGGCCTTGAGGAACTCCTGGTAGCTCTCTCTGCCACCATTCACCAGGGAATCGATAGCAAGGCGATAGGCCTCCTTATAGTGGGGATGAATGTAATCCTCAGACTGCAACTCTCCTTTCAAGGAGGACAGCAGGGAGAGTTGTTTGGATTCCATCATCACAGTGGCTAAGCAAGCCCTGTTACATATGGTGGACGCTGGAAGTCAAATGGACAAGAATCAACGTGTTAAAAAAACAATGTGATAGTGAGTGTTTTCATTGAAGTAAATTATGTGTTTTCACTGAAAATCCCCATTTTGGTATTTCCCCGGTTCATGTTTGTCTAACTTCTAGGAAGGTTATAACCCACTTAACCCCAAGCATTCCCTGAGTTTTCACCATCATTGTAAAGCGCTAGATGTTTTCTTGTTTTGGGGAATTAATTTAATGGGAATTAATTTCATATTGCATGTGATTAGTGGTCAACCCTGCTATGTGAACTAAACTCTCGTTTTAATATGGTAAAAATATTCCTCTTTAAATAATGTTTTCAAACTAAACATTGAACATCTAATACTCAAATTATAGTGTAAAAGCAGGCGAGCTGGTTCTACTATTTTTGGCAATTTTCAGGTGTTTTGTGGGCACAACACGTCAACCCTGTTATCCATAGATAGATAGGCTAATCATGTTTTACCAAGTTAAGCATGCATTCAGTTGCCCCTCCCTGTTGCACACAACATGCTTCCATTCCCCTATCACAAGGGGAGTTGTGACTGATTTAAGAGGAAATTGACCCTGTTTCCGTCAACCATATAACTTTAATAGTCCCTTTTATAGTATCTTCATTTAACCTATTAAGATGGGAAAACATGTTTGTTATGAAGTTGAACATTTACGACAGAATGTTTAAATGAGGTGAAATAAATACTTTTTTTTATGTAGTTTAACTACCCAAAAGGCACTCAATTCGTGGAATGACGTGTAGTGTTTTGTTGTAATAGTTTCCCTTAGTTTGTTTTTTGGTTAATCAATAACTATGTAATTAGCTCATTTCAATACATAGACATTCTAGCTGTCAAACTGTACACAGAAATAGGTGTTCATGTTGTCAGAAGCACACTGTGTTCTAATCTACTAACTGCAGCTGGCCCAGCTTGTACAGACTTGTTGATTAATGTGTCTGAGCCGTTGAATTGCGACTCCACTTTGTCTCTACACTGATGTTTTGCCTGTTTGATTGACTTACGGAGTGAATAACTACACTGTTTGTATTCGGCCATATTCCCAGTCACCTTGCCATGGTTAAATGCAATGGTTTGCGCTTTCAGTTTTGCGCAAATGCTGCCATCAATCCACGGTTTATGGTTAGGGGTAGGTTTTAATAGTCACAGTGGGTACAACATCTCCTATTCACTTCCTGATAAACTCAGTCACCGTATCAGTATATTCATCTATGTTGTTCTCGGAGGCTACCCGGAACATATCCCAGTCCATGTGATCAAAACATCTTGAAGCATAGATTCTGATTGATCAGACCAGTGTTGAATAGACCTTAACACAGGAACTTCCTGTTTGAGTTTCTGCCTATAGGAAGGTCGGAGCAAAATCGAGTCGCGATCAGATTTGCCCGAAGGGAGGGCTGGGGAGGGCCTTGTAGGCATCCCGGAAGTTGGAGTAGCAGTGTTCGAGTGTTTTAGCAGCGTGAGTACTACAGTTAATATGTTGATATAACTTCGGGAACGTTTTCCTCAAATTTGCTTCGTTAAAATCCCCAGCTACAATAAATGAGGCCTCAGGATATGTGGTTTCCAGTTTGCATAAAGTCCAGTGAAGTTATTTGAGGGCCGTCGTGGTATCGGCTTGAGGGGGAATATACACGGCTGTGACTATCTCTTGGGAGGTGATACGGTCGGCATTTGATTGTGAGGTATTCTAGGTCGGGTGAACAAAAGGACTTCACACCATGAGTAGTTAATCATGAAACATACACCCCCGCCCTTCTTCTTCCCGAAGAGATATTTATTCCTGTCTGCGCGATGAACTGAGAACCCAACTGGCTGAATGGACTCAGACAGTATATCCCGAGAGAGACATGTTTCCGTGAAACAAAGTATGTTACAATCCCTGATGTCTCTCTGGAAGGAAATCCTAATATACTCGGAAGCGGTGGGTGGTGTGCGCGCCTCCTGAGTCAGACTGAAAGTCCGCTCTGAGTGTCTCTTTTCTCTTTTCTGCCGGCAGAGTTTTGGAACAACCTCTGGGATCAGTTCAATTGCCCTGGGGGATACAAACAAAGTATCCGGTTTGGGAAAGTCTTATTCAAATCAAATCAAAATCGAATGAATGTGTATTAGTCACATGCGCGCCGAATACAACAGGTGTAGACCTTACAGTGAAATGCTTACTTACGAGCCCCTAACCAACAATGCAGTTAAAAAAAAAATACAGATAAGAATAAGAGATAAAAGTAACAAGTAATTAAAGAGCAGCATTAAAAAATAACAATATATACAGGGGGATGCCGGTACAGAGTCAATGTGTGGGGGCATAGATGACAACAGAGAGTGGCAGTGGTGCGGAGAGGGGGGAGGGGGCAATGCAAATAGTCTGGGTAGCCGTTTGACTAGAAGTTCAGGAGTCTTATGGCTTGGGGGTAGAAGCTGTTTAGACGCATCTTGGACCTAGACTTGGCGCTCCGGTACCACTTACCATGCGGTAGCAGAGAGAACAGTCTATGACTAGGGTGGCTGGAGTCTTTGACAATTTTTAGGGCCTTCCTCTGACACCGCCTGGTATAGAGGTCCTGGATGGCAGGAAGCTTGGCCCCAGTGATGTACTGGGCCCGTTCGCACTACCCTCAGTAGTGCCTTGCAGTCGGAGGCTGAGCAGTTGCCATAACAGGCAGGGATGCAACCAGTCAGGATGCTCCCGATGGTGCCACTGTAGAACCTTTTGAGGATCTGAGTACCCATGCCAAATCTTTTCAGTCTCCTGAGGGGCAAAAGGTTTTGTCATGCCCTCTTCACGACTGTCTTGGTGTGCTTGGACCATATTAGTTTGTTGGTGATGTGGACACCAAGGAACTTGAAGCTCTCAACCTGCTCCACTGCAGCCCTGCCAATGAGAATGGGGGTGTGCTCGGTTCTCCTTTTTCCTGTAGTCCACAATCATCTCCTTTGTCTTGATCACGTTGAGGGAGAGGTTGTTGTCCTGGCACCACACGGCCAGGTCTCTGACCTTCTCCCTATTAGCCGTCTCGTTGTTGTCGGTGATCAGGCCTACCGCTGTTGTGTCATCTGCAAATTTAATGAGGGTGTTGGAGTCATGCCTGGCCGTGCAGTCATGAGTGAACAGAGAGTACAGGAGGGGGCTGAGCATGCACCCCTGAGGGGCCCCTGTGCTGAGGATCAGCGTGGTGGATGGGTTGTTACCTACCCTTACCACCTGAGGGCGACCCGTCAGGAAGTCCAGGATCCAGTTGCAGAGGGAGGTGTTTAGTGCCAGGGTCCTTAGCTTACGAGAGGTATGTGGCAGGGTCTACAGTCAATCACGGACTACAAATAGAAAACCACCCCCGTCGCGGACCACGATGTCTTGCTGCCAGACAAACTAAACAACTTCTTTGCTCGCTTTGAGGACAATACAGTGCCACCGACACGGCCCGCTACCAAAACCTGCAAGCTCTCCTTCACCGAAGCCAACGTGAGTAAAACGTTTAAACGTGTTAACACTCGCAAGGCTGCCAGACCGGATGGTACCCCTGGCCGCGTTATCAGAGCATGCGCAGACCAACTGGCTGGTGTGTTTACGAACATATTCAATCAATCCTTATCCCAGTCTGCTGTTCCCACATGCTTCAAGAGGGCCACCATTGTTCCTGTTCCCAAGAAAGCTAAGCTAAATGACTATCGCCCCGTAGCACTCCCTTCAGTCATCATGAAGTGCTTTGAGAGACTAGTCAAGGATCATATCACCTCCATCCTACCTGACACCCTACACCCACACCAATTTGCTTACCGTCCCAATAGGTCCACTGACGACGCAATCGCAATCACACTGCACACTGCCCTAACCCATCTGGACAAGAGGAATACCTATGTAAGAATGCTGTGCATCGAATACAGCTCAGCATTTAACACCATAGTACCCTACAAACTTGTCATTAAGCTCGAGACCCTAGGTCTCGACCCCGCCTTGCGCAACTAGGTCCAGGACTTCCTGACGGGCCGCCCCCAGGTGGTGAGGGTAGGAAACAACATTTCCACCCCGCTGATCCTCAACACTGGGGCCCCACATAGGGTAGGTTCTCTGCCCTCTCCTGTACTCCCTGTTCACCCATGATTGCGTGGCCAAGCACGCCTCCAACTATATCATCAAGTTTGCAGAAGACACTACAGTGGTAGGCTTGATTACCAACAACGATGAGACTGCCTACAGTGAGGAGGTGAGGGCCGAGTGTGGTGTCAGGAAAATAACCTCTCACTCAACGTCAACAAAACAAAGGAGATGATCGTGGACTTCAAGAAACAGCAGAGGGAGCACCCCCCTATCCACATCCACGGGACAGTAGTGGAGAAGGTGGAAAGTTTTATGTTCCTCGGCGTACACATCACGGACAAACTGAAATGGTCCACCCACACAGACAGCATGGTGAAGAAGGCGCAACAGTGTCTCTTCAACCTCAGGAGGCTGAAGAAATTCGGCTTGTCACCAAAAACACTCACAAATTTTTACAGATGCACAATTGAGAGCATCCTGTCGGGCTGTATCACCTGTCGGGCTGTATCGCAACTGCTCCGCCCACAACCATAAGGCTCTCCAGAGGGTGGTGAGGTCTGCACAACGCATCACCGGGGGTAAACTACCTGCCCTCCAGGACACCTACACAACCCGATGTCACAGGAAGGCCAAAAAGATCATCAAGGGCAACAACCACCCGAGCCACTGCCTGTTCACCCCGCTATCATCCAGAAGGCGACGTCATTACAGGTGCATCAAAGTTTGGACCGAGAGACTGAAAAACAGCTTCTATCTCAAGGCCATTAGACTGTTAAACAGCCATCACTAACATTTAGTGGCTGCTGCCAACATACTGACTCAAATCTCTAGCCACTTTAATAATTAAAAATTGGATGTAATAAATGTGTCACTAGCCACTTTAAACAATGCCACTTTATACCATGTTTACATATCCTACATTACTCATCTCATATGTATATATTGTACTCTATACCATCTACTGCATCTTGCCTATGCCGTTCGGCCATCAACTCAAATCTCTAGCCACTTTAATAATACAAAATTGGATGTAATAAATGTATCACTAGCCACTTTAAACAATGCCACTCTATATAACGTTCGGCCATCGCTCATCCATATATTTATATGTACATATTCTTATGCATTCCTTTACACTTGTGTGTATAAGGTAGTTGTATTGAAATTGTTAGATTACTTGTTAGATACTACTGCATGGTCGGAACTAGAAGCACAAGCATTTCACTACACTTGCATTAACATATGCTAACCATGTGTATGTGACAAATAAAATTTGATTTGATTTATTGTTGAGCTTTGAGGGCATGTTGACCTGTCTAAGGTCTTACTCACATTGGCTGCGGAGAGTGTGATCACACAATCTCCTGATACAGCTGGTGCTCTCATGCGTGTTTCAGTGTTATTTGCCTCAAAGCGAGCATAGAAGTAGTTTAGCTCGTCTGGTAGGCTTGTGTCACTGGGCAGCTCTCGGCTGTGCTTCCCTTTGTAGTCTAATGGTTTGCAAACCCTGCCACATCCAAATAGCGTCAGAGCCGGTGTGGTACTACTCAAACGTAGTCCTGTATTGACGCTTTGCTTGTTTGATGGTTCGTGTCAGGGCATAGCGGGATTTCTTATAAGCTTCCGGGATAGAGTCCCGGTCCTTGAAAGCGGCAGCTCTAGCCTTTAGCTCAATGCGGATGCTGCCTGTAATCCATGGCTTCTGGTTGGGGTATGTACGTACGGTCACTGTGGGGACAACGTCATCGATGCACTTATTGATGAAGCCGATGACAGATGTGGTGTACTCCTCAATGCCATTGGAGGAATCCCGGGAACATATTACAGTCTGTGCTAGCAAAACAGTCCTGTAGCTTAGCATCTGCTTCACCTCACCACTTTTTATTGATCTAGTCACTGGTGCTTCCTGCTTTAATTATTGCTTGAAAGCAGGAATCAGAAGAATGCAATTATGGTCAGATTTGCCAAATGGAGGGCGAGGGAGAGCTTTGTATGCGTCTCTGTGTGTGGAGTATAGGTAGTCCAGAGTTAATTTCCCTCCGGTTTCACATTTAACATGCTGATAGAAATTTGGTAAAACGGATTTAAGTTACCATGCATTAAAGTCCCCGGCTAGTAGGAGCGCCGCCTCTGGATGAGCATTTTCTTGTTTGCTTATGGCGGAATACAGCTCATTCAATGCTATTTTAGTGCCAATCTCTGACTGAGGTGGTATGTAAACAGCTACGAAGAATACAGATGAGAACTCTCTCGGTAGGTAGTGTGGTCTACAGCTTATCATGATATACTCAACCTCAGGCGAGCAATAGCTCGAGACTTCCTTAGACCAGCTGTTATTTACAAAAATACATAGTCTAGCCGCCCCTTGTCTTACCAGACGCCGCTGTTCTATCCTGCCGGTACATCGTATAACCAGCCAGCTGTATTTTGATATTGTCGTCGTTCAGCCACGACTCCGTGAAGCATAAGATGTTACAGTTTTTAATGTCCCGTTAGTAGTTTAATCTTCCCCGTAACTCGTCGATTTTATTGTCCAAAGATTGCATGTTTGCTAGCAGAATTGAGGGAAGTGGGGGCTTATTCGATCGCCCTTGACTTCTCAGAAGGCAGCCCGCTCTCCGGCCTCTCTTTCTCCGCCTCCTCTTCACGCTGATCACCGGGGTCGGGGCCTGTTCCCGGGGGAGACGTATATCCTCGGGGTCGGGCTCGTCAGAGTCGTGAAAGAATAAAAAGGATTCTGCTAGTCCGTGGTGATTAATCGCAGTCCTGATGTCTAGAAGTTATTTTCGGTCATAAGAGACTGTAGCGGCAACATTATGTAAAAAATGTGTAAAAAAACGCAGTTAAACTGACAAAAAACACAATCAGTTGGGGGCACGTAAAATGTCTGGCTCCGGAGCCGTCTTACTCCAGGTGGTAATGCTGGTGAGTTACCGCCGCTCTGATATCCAAAAGTTATTCCCGGCTGTATGTAATAACACAAAAAATGTAACACTAATAATGTAAGAAATAACACATGAAAAACAGAATACTGCAAAGTTTCCTAAGACCTCGAAGCAAGGCAGCCCTATCCGTCGGTGCCATTATGCATTATCAAATTACATTTAAGGTACTTCTGTTAGCCCAACACTCTAACCGCTAGGCTACCTGCTGCCCCATAATAAAAAATACAACAATAATCCCCATAATAATCTGTAACCATGAAGTGCTTTGAAAGACTGGTCATCCCAGAAACCCTAGACTCACTCCAATACGCATACCGCCCCAACAGACCCACACCACACTTCCCTTTCACACCTGGACAAAAGGAACACATACGTGAGAATGCTGTTCATTGACTACAGCTCAGCGGTCAACACCATAGTGACCTCAAAGCTCATCACTAAGCTAAGGACCCGGGGACTAAACACCTCCCTCTGCAACTGGATCCTGGACTTCCTGATGGTACGCCCCCAGGTGGTAAAACATCTTCCACGCTGATCCTCAACACGGTGGCCGCTCATGGGTGCGAGCTTAGTCCCCTCTTGTACTCGTTGTTCCCCCATGACTGCGTGGCCAAGAACAATTCCAACACCATCATTATGTTTCCCGACGACACAACAGTGGTAGGCCTGATCTCCAACAACAATGAGACAGCCTATAAGGAGGAGGTCAGAGACCTGGCAGTGTGGACAACAACCTCTCTCTTAACGTGATCAAGACAAAGGAGATGATCGTGGACTACAGGAAAAGGAGGGCCGAGCACGCCCCAATTCTCATTGACGGGGCTGTAGTGGAGCAGGTTGAATGCTTCAAGTTCCTTACTGTCCACATCACCAACAAACTATCATGGTCTAAACACACCAAGACAGTTGTGTAGAGGGCACAACAATGCCTCTTCCCCCTCAGGATGCTGAAAAGATTTGGCATGGGCCCTCAGATCCTCAAAAGGTTATAGCACTGCACCATTGAGAGCATCTTGACTGGCTGCATCACCACTTGGTATGGCAACTGCTTGGCATCTGACTGCAAGGCGCTACAGAAGGTAGTGCATATAGCCCAGTACATCACTGGGGCTGAGCTCCCTGCCATCCAGGACCTCTATACCAGGCAGTGTCAGAGGAAGGGAAATTGTCAAAGACTCCAGCCACCCAAGTCATAGACTGTTCTCTCTGCTACCGGTACCGATGCACCAAGTCTGGAACCAACAGGACCCTGAACAGCTTCTACCCCCAAGCCACACGATTGCTAAATAGGTAACCAAATAGCTACCCGGAGTATCTTCATTGACCTTTTTTGCATGACCTCTTTTGACTCATCACATACGCTGCTGCTACTGTTTATTATCTATCCTGTTGCCTAGTCACTTTATCCCTACCTATATGTAGTACATATCTACCTCAATTACCTCGTACCCCAGCACATCGACTCAGTACTGGTACACTGTGTATACAGCCAAGTTATAGTTAGTCATTGTGTTTATATTCCTTGTTATTCTTTTTCTATTATTTCTCTCTGCATTGTTGGGAAGGGCCCGTAAATAAGTATGTCACTGTTAATCTACACCCGTTTTTTTACGAATGTCACGTATACTCCCTCTCCGGCCTCTAGGTCATCAGGCTGATGATTATCCCGCACACCTGTCACCATCGTCAAGCGCACCAGCGCCTCATGACACTCATCTAGACTCCATCACCTCCTTGATTACCTTCTTTATATCTATCACTCCCCTTGGTTCTTTCCTCAGGAGTTATTGACTCTGTTTCATGTCGGTGTGTTGTTTGTGTTTCATGTTTATTGTTTTGTTTACCCTGAGGAAGGCACAGTGATGCCGAAACGTTGGTAAATACCCATTAAACTGTTGGGAGAGTATATATGTAGTGTGCGACTTTCTTTATTTTGATAGTGTATACTTATTAAAACACTCATTCCCTGTACTTGCTTCTCGACTCTCAGCGCACTCGTTACAATGAAGCATGTGACAAACAAAATTGTATTGTATTGTATTCGTAGTTTTAGTAAAGTTAAAGTTTTCCCTATTGTGCTTTTAAACCAATGTTTTGGAATCTGCCTTTTCACTGCTCGTGTGATTATGCAATGTGTCAAGTTGATTGTATATTAACTTAAACAGTTTCCTCAACAACATACATTACTTTTTGAGAAAATATTTAAATGAATAGAGATTATGCACATTATCATGCTTATTAGCTCATATGTCTATCGTTATTTGTTCATAGTCCACTGAATTATTTGAAAGCATATTCTACATTCCATGTCACAACAGTCTGTTAAATTCTACATTCCATGTCACAACAGTCTAATGTTAAACTCTATAGCAGTTACTTACATTAAAAGTATGAGTTATAGAAAATGTATCTTGTAGTTGCCCAAAAAATTGCAGTCCGGCATCTTTCAATGTATTCTGCTAACTGTTTAGCCGTACTGGAGGAAAAGCTGATATCTGCCAACTGAAAGTAACAAAGACAAGGAGGTGTCTCAACATGAGAAGCACTCTGTGGATGGAGGGTGTGGATTCCAGTTCACATGCAAATAGCTCAGGCTTCAAACTTGCTCACAGCACAGGGGCTGCCATAAACCTGTTTCAGATAGGTAGCCACACCCACTTCTTTGAGAGTTCAAAGTTCAATTGTGTCGATGTAGACAATGGAGGTTTTGATAGTCTTTTCTATCAAATTTAAAGGAGTCTTTACACTTTTTCTAATATGACAATATGTAAGTAAGCTTTAACAGTGCATGCTAACTAATTTGATTACATTTACGCTGAGTGTTCAAAACATTAGGAACACCTTCCTAATATTGAGTTGCACCCCCTTTTGCTCTCAGAAGAGCCACAATTCGTTGGGGCATGGACCCTACAAGGTGTCAAAAGCCTTCCACAGGGATGATGGCCCATGTTGACTGCAATGCTTCTCACAGTTGTTTCAAGTTGTCTGGGTGTCCTTTGGGTGGTGGACCATTCTTGATACACATGGGCAGTGCTTCATTTTAACCGGATTCTGCCAGAACAGGATCTGGCACCTCTCAGTTTAGGGCTGTTTGGTTTCGGGAACCCATTTGCCAAGATCCAGTACCTCTCATCGCATGAAAAATAATTTTCACTGTTTGCAATGTAAAAATTATTATAAAAGCAACCAGAGTTAATTCAAGTTGACTCCTCTGTAAATCTCCTGCCCCCTAAAAAAAATGTCATGTAAAAACGTGCCTGATATTCTAAGAATTGATTTCTGTTGTGCCGGCCGGGTTTAGCTTATATGGTTTGCGCAACATTGTAGCCTGGCCATTGCTCTGGTGAGAGAGAGACCTACAGATAGGCTTCTATCTCTCACAGAACTAGAATGAGATTCACTTTCTATGATCTCTCTTCCTCTCTCTGCTCTGATAGACATGAGTCTGCAACCTTCATCTCTCCAGGGTTGCACTTCATAATTTATTTGCTTATAGAATCATAGCCGTGGGAAGGGTGCTGGAGATGCCGCAGCACCCCTGATCAATTGAAATACATTTGCCAAAGTTATAGAATTACTGCTGTCTGTTCAGAAAGGAATGAACTAATTCAAAATACTAGGCTACACCAAGAGTAGGCTTATAACTTAGCCACAGAGGATCAATAGCCTATTTTTTTTTATAGCCTAGCTGTGGATTGTGTGTAGCCCTATCAGAAGGCATATCTACACAATTGCGCTGCAAATCTGTCAGTGAACAGAATGCAGCAAAAACAGGCCTAAAAAGAGCTAAAAAGAGAAGACTAATCTGTCTACGCTACCAAGGTATCAACTCCCAAATAGGCCTATTGAGCGAAGAGGATTATTTTACAAAGTAAAACAAGAGCAATAAGCATTTGGCACAAACACATCGGCCATCACCGGTGAGTGGGCTGTTATGCATCATTGGTTGAGTCAGTGAGACTGGAAAGATTTTTTAGGACTATAATTTCCTCCTCATATTGTACAATATGTGTCCACACACATAGGCCTAGGCTGTTGATGGATTCAAGACAAAGAATCTCGGATTCTCAGTTTGTCAGTGTCAAAGTAGTATGTCATTTAGATCATTTGTGAGCTATTAAAAAAGATTCTGCTAAAGTCTCGTCTTCTAAAATAATGTAGAATTTCATGAAATGTGATAATAAAAGGCCCAATTTTCCCCATGTGTGCAACTACTGCAAGAGCCTCTACTCTACTGCTCTATGCCAGAATGCAAAAGTGATGATAATGCACGCAATGCTTTATTATAAAGGTGATTTTTTTCATGCATTCTGCTACCCCAGAGCCCCCCTAGGTCACCCCCTCTCGGTTCACTTTTTGTTCTAGCACCTCCCAATTGACAAATTAAGCACTGCACACTGGAAACATCTGAGTGTGAAAAATCCAGAGTAATTGCAATTCTTGACACAAAGGCACTTAAATATTTTGTCTTGCCCATTCATATTCTGAATGGCAGACATACTCATTCCATGTCTCAATTGTCTCAAGGCTTGAAAATCCTTCTTTAACCTGTTTTCTCCCCTTTATCTACACTGATTGAAGTGGATTTAACAGGTGACATTAATAATGGATCATAGCTTTCACCTAGATTCACCTGGTCAATCTATGTCATTCGCATATCATTTTATATATTTTTTCTAAAACTCAACTTCAAAACACTCTCCTGCAACCCGCCCCACCCAATGTGGTACGGATCTGTTTTTTTTTTTCAAGTTTTATCCACCTTGAATCCGGAATTCCCTAACAGAAGCTAACCAGCTCACTAGCTTTTTTTTTCAAGTTTTATCCACCTTGAATCCGGAATTCCCTAACAGAAGCTAACCAGCTCACTAGCTAATGTTAGTATTTAGCTTACCATTGCTAGCGGACAGCAGCAGCTAACCTTTAGCTCGGAAAAGCTCTCGCCGTTCGTATTAACGCGACTCAAACCAGAGCATACCGGACCTATTTTCTCTCCATATCTCCAGATTCCTACCGCAAGCTCTGGATATTTTCACCTGGATCTTGCAGCTAGCTAGCTGCTATCCGAGTGACTATTGGCTAACGTTGGTCCCGGAGCAAGCACCAATTAGCCTGAAGCTAGCCTATGCTAAGCCCACCTTCCGGCTAGCTGAAGAATCCCATCAGCAACTCCTGGGCTACAACACCTATCCAGACCCGTTTTTACTGCCGGTGCGGAGCCCCACCGGGCCTTCACGACTGGACTACCGACGTTAATTGCCCGAGGGGGTTATTCAACCGGCCCTCCGTCGCGACGTCACCTGAACGCCCATCAGCTAACTGCGGCCTGCTAATCGTTAGCTGTCTAGAGCATATCGGCTGCTAGCTAAACGGTTCCATCTGACAATTTCTTGGGCCACTATTACCTATTTTGCCAATTGGCCTGGTCCCCTTTACCACACGGAACCCCACTAACCCATCACGACCGGTCTACTGTTGGAAACGTACAAGGAGGCTATAAACAGACTTCCTCCGTATTTGTTAGCCGGCCTGCTAGCCTGTGCTAGCTTGCTAGCCCTGGCTAGCTGTCTGAATCGCTGTGTCCCCAACCAGCCTCACTACTAACTGGACCCTTATGATCACTCGGCTAAGCATGCCTCTCCTCACTTACAAAATGCCTTGTCCATTGCTGTTCTGGTTAGTGTTTATTGTCTTATTTCACTGTAGAGCCTCTAGCCCTGCTCAATATACCTTATCCAACCCTTCAGTTCCACCACCCAAACATGCAATGACATCACCTGGTTTAAATGTTTCTAGAAACAATATCTCTTTCATCACCACTCAATGTGTAGGTTTACCTCCACTGTATTTACGTCCTACCACACCTTTGTCTGTACATTATGCCTTTAATATATTTTACCGCCCCCTGAAACCTGTTCTTCTTACTCTCTGTTCAGGACGTCCTAGACGACCAGTCATTATAGCTTTTATCCGTACTCTTATCCTACTCCTCCTCTGTTCCTATGATGATATAGGTTAATCCAGGCCCTGCAGTGCCTAGCTTCACTCCTATTCCCCAGGCGCTATCATTTGTTGACTTCTGCAACCGTAAAAGCCTTGGTTTCATGCATGTTAACATTATAAGCCTCCTCCCTAAGATTGTTTTATTCACTGCTTTAACACACTCTGCCAACCCGGATGTCCTAGCCGTGTCTGAATCCTGGCTTAGGAAGACCACCAATAACGCTGAAATGTCCATCCCTAACTGTAACATCTTCAGACAAGATAGAACGGCCAAAGGGGGCGGTGTTGCAATCTACTGCAGAGATAGCCTGCAGAGTTCTGTCTTACTATCCAGGTCTGTACCCAAACAATTTGAACTTCCACCTTTCTAAAAACAAGTCTCTCACTGTTGCCGCTTGATATAGACCACCCTCTGCCCTCAGCTGTGCTCTGGACACCATATGTGAATTGATTACCCCCATCTATCTTCAGAGTTCGTGCTGCTAGGTGACCTAAACTGGGACATGCTTAACACCCCGGCCATCCTACAATCTAAGCTTGATGCCCTAAACCTCACACAAATCATCAATGAACCTACTAGGTACAACCCCAAAGCCATAAACACGGGCACCCTCATAGATGTCATCCTAACTAACTTGCCCTCCAAATACACCCCTGCTGTTTTCAACCAAGATCTCAGTGATCACTGCCTCATTGCCTGCATCAAACGATCAGACGACCTCCCCTCATTACTGTCAAACGCTCCCTAAAACACTTCAGCGAGCAGGCCTTTCTAATTTACCTGGCCCGGGTATCCTGGAAGGATATTGACCTCATCCCGTCAGTAGAGGATGCCTGGTTATTCTTTAAAAGTGCCTTCCTCAACATCTTAAATAAGCATGCCCCATTCAAAAAATGTAGAACCAGGAAAAGATATAGCCCTTGGTTCTCTCCAGACCTGATTGCCCTTGACCAGCACAAAAACATCCTTTGGCATTCTGCATTAGCATCGAACAACCCCCGTGAAATGCAACTTTTCAGGGAAGTCAGGAACCAATATACACAGTCAGTTAGGAAAGCCAAGGCTAGCTTTTACAAGCAGAAACTTTCTTCCTGTAACACAAACTCAAAAAAGTTCTGGGACACTAATGTCCATGGAGAATAAGAGCAACTCCTCCCAGCTGCCCACTGCACTGAGGATAGGAAATGCTGTCACCACCAATAAACCCACAATAATTGAGAATTTCAATAAAATATTTCTACAGCTGGCCATGCTTTCCACCTGGCTACCCCTACCCCGGTCAACAGCCCTGTACCCCCCTCAGTAACTCGCCCAAGCCTCCCCCATTTCTCCTTCTCCCAAATCCAGTTAGCTGATGTTCTGAAAGAGCTGCAAAATCTGGACCCCTACAAATCAGCCGGGCTAGACAATCTGGACCCTTTCTTTCTAAAATGATCTGCCGAAATTGTTGCAACCCCGATTACTAGCCTGTTCAACCTCTCTTTCGTGTTGTATGAGATTCCCAAAGACTGGAAAGCAGCTGCGGTCATCCCCCTCTTCAAAGGGGGAGACACTCTTGACCCAAACTGCTACAGACCTATATCTATCCTACCCTGCCTTTCTAAGGTCTTTGAAAGCCAAGTTAACAAACAGATGACCTACCATTTCGAATCCCACCGTACCTTCTCAGCTATGCAATCTGGTTTCAGAGCTGGTCATGGGTGCACCTCAGCCACGCTCAAGGTCCTAAACGACATCATAACCGCCATCGATAAGAGACATTACTGTGCAGCCCTATTCATTGATCTGGCCAAGGCTTTCGACTCTGTCAATCACCACATCCTTATCGGCAGACTCGACAGCCTTGGTTTCTCAAATGATTGCCTCGCATGGTTCACCAACTACTTCTCCGATAGAGTGCAGTGTGTCAAATCGGAGGGCCTGTTGTCCGGGCCTCTGGCAGTCTCTATGGGGGTAACACAGGGTTCAATTCTTGGGCCGACTCTTCTCTGTATACATCAATGATGTCGCTCTTGCTGCTGGTGAGTCTCTGATCCACCTCTACGCAGACGACACCATTCTGTATACTTCTGGCCCTTCTTTGGACACTGTGTTAACTACCCTCCAGACAAGCTTCAATGCCATACAACTCTCCTTCCGTGGCCTCCAACTGCTCTTAAACGCAAATAAAACTAAATGCATGCTCTTCAACCGATCGCTGCCTGCACCTGCCCGCCCGTCCAGCATCACTACTCTGGGCGGTTCTGTCTTAGATTATGTGGACAACTACAAATATCTAGGTGTCTGGTTAGACTGTAAACTCTCCTTCCAGACTCACATCAAACATCTCCAATCCAAAATTAAATCTAGAATTGGCTTCCTCATTCGCAACAAAGCATCCTTCACTCATGCTGCCAAATATACCCTCGTAAAACTTACTATCTTACCGATCCTCGGCTTCGGTGATGTCATTTACAAAATAGCCTCCAATACTCTACTCAACAAATTGGATGCAGTCTATCACAGTGCCATCCGTTTTGTCACCAAAGCCCCCTACACCACCCACCACTGCGACCTGTACGCTCGCTGGCTGGCCCTCGCTTTACACTCGTCGCCATACCCACTGGCTCCAGGTCATCTACAAGTCCCTGCTAGGTAAAGCCCTGCCTTATCTCAGCACGCTGGTCACCATAGCAGCACCAACCCATAGCACGCGCTCCAGCAGGTATATCTCACTGGTCACCCCCAAAGCCAATTCCTCCTTTGGCCGACTTTCCTTCCAGTTCTCTGCTGCCAATGACTAGAACGAACTACAAAAATCTCTGAAACTGGAGACACTTATCTCCCTCACCAGCTTTAAGCACCAGCTGTCAGAGCAGCTCACAGACCCCTGCACCTGTATATAGCCCATCTGTAAATAGCCCAACCAACTACCTCATCCCCTACCGTATTCATTTATTTATCTTGTTCCTTTGCACCCCAGTTTTCTACATTGCACATTCATCTACTGCACATCTACCATTCCAGTGTTTAAATGCTATATTGTAATTACTTTGCCACCATGGCCTATTTATTTCCTTACCTTCCTTATCTTACCTCATTTGCACTCTTTGTATATAGATTAGTTTTTTCTACTGTGTTATTGACTGTATGTTTGTTTTACTCCATGTGTAACTCTGTGTTGTTGTATGTGTCGAACTGCTTTGCTTTATCTTGGCCAGGTCGCAGTTGTAAATGAGAACTTGTTCTCAACTTGCCTATCTAAGGTGAAATAAAAAATACATAAAAATAAAAGAGCAGATGTTCCTAATGTTGTGTACACTCAGTGTATATAGTTTAAGTATTGTGAGTGTTTGTGTACTGAATAAAAATGATAAATGTAGGCATTTGTCATGTCTAGACAGTGTCTATACAATACAACCCAACCCAGGTCATTCTTGAATTCCTTTGTTTAGTCCCCCTTGCAAGCTGAATTTATGGTACTGGGGATTGCTGGAGAACACCTGCACTGCACTAGTGCTGTCTGATGTGTGAATATGTTTTATATTCATACTGTATGTTCTTCATGACTTAGACATGAGCCAAGCAGAAGAAATGGGGGGGTAGCCCACCAGCGGTCTTTCAATCACCCACAAGAGAAGGCGCTTTTCAGATCAGTTCAGATCAGAGAGCAGAGCCTGGCGTGTAAACATTAGTTGATATTCTTTGCTAGTTAGTGAGTTATTAGTCCAGTTATAGAAAAGTGTAGGACAGAAGGGTGCTCTTGCTTCCCACAAGAGCACAAAAGTGTAGGCTACATTTCTTTGAAAAGTCAGTCAGGTAAAAAGCTTATGTCTTAATTAAAGGGACAGTGTTGTATTTTGAGACAGTCTTGAATATGCGAATAAGCCAATAGAAAGAGGGGTAGCCAACATTGTCTAATTCTCTGTATGGGTAATAATAATTACTTTTATTTTGTAAAGTTTTTTTTTGCATCATACAACACAATACAATGCAATTTACTGTCACATTTTTGGCCCACGGTCCTTCATAATGTAAAAACGTTTTTAAAAGTCTCATGCAATGTACTGTAGGCCTGCATTGAACACCACATATAGGCTACTGTAGGCTATATCATAAACATCTTAACCTATTTCCCTGTGAAAATGTTTGCTCCATGGGTTTAGTTGGTAGGCCTATAGCATTAGTGTTCAGTGTTACCATAAATGAACACCGGAAGTTGCCCAAATATTTACAAAGTTAAAGTTTCCACTCACAGACCTCAAATGTGCTCAGTGCCTCAAAAGATTTGAAGGAACATTGTTCATGATCTCATTTGTACACTGTAACCACCTTGGAATTTCTTTGTAATATGATGATACCATCTAAAACACTAGAATTATGTCACACACGGTCTATCCTTGACACACGTGGACTTCCGAAAACAGCAGAAGGAGCACCCCCCTATCCACATCATTCCTCTGTGTACACATCACTGACAAACTGAAATGGTCCACCCACACAGACAGCGTGGTGAAGAAGGCGCAACAGCACCTCGTCAAACCTCAGGAGGCTGAAGAACTTTGGCTTGGCACCTAAAACCCTCACAAAATTTTGCTGATGCACAATTGAAAGCATTCTGTCAGGCTGTTTCCCCGCCTAGTATGACAACTGCTCTGCCCGCACCTGCAGGGCTCTCCAGAGGGTAGTGAGGTCTGCACAATGCATCACCGGGGGGCAAACGACCTGCCCTCCAGGACACCTACACCACCCGAAGTCACAGGAAGGCCAAAAAGAACATATTCTTATTAATTCCTTTACACTCGTGTGTATAAGGTAGTTGTTGTGAAATTGTTAGATTACTTGTTAGATATTACTGCACGGTCAGAACTAGAAGCACAAGCATTTTGCTACACTCGCATTAACATCTGCTAACCATGTGTACTTGAGCAATAACATTTTGTTTTATTTTATTTGACATCTCTGGAGACCTTAAAATAGCTGTGTAGCAACGCTCCCCATCCAACCTGGCAGAGCTTGTGAGGATCTACAGAGAAGAATGGGAGAAACTCCCCAAATACAGGTGTGCCAAGCTTGTAGCGTCATACCCAGAAAGACTCAAGGCTGTAATCACTGCTAAAGGTGCTTCAAAAAGGTACTGCGTGAATGTTCTGAATACTTATGTAAATGTGATATTTCAATTTTGCAAACATTTCTGAAAACCTGTTTTTGCTTTGTTATTATGGGGAATCGTGTGTAGAATGATGATGAAAAAAAACTAATCCATTTTAGAATAATTCGTAACATAAAAAATGTGGAAAAAGTCAAGGGGTTTGAATACTTTCCGAATGGGCTGTATTTCATTTAAACAATCATCCTACACTATTAGGTCCAAAATAATTCTCAAGTAACAGATATATTTAGTTGTTAGTATGTGCAATATGTGTACTGTACACATTGTTAACGTCCCAAAACCATTTATTTTATCTTTCACATGGAATAAAAATCATTCTTTCTAACTGCAGGGTAACACATGGACATCACATAGTCTTATCATACAATGCTAGAATATCCTTCATAAAACTTCAGAGTGAAATCCATGTTTCTTCTTTTCTCATTACCATACAGTTTTTGGCAAAGGATTTCTGAAGGTCCCCCTGGGAACCCATGAAGCAGGACTTGCGTCGAGGAAATGGACATCGGAAGCCTGAATCTCAAATCAATGTCTAGCCCCTATATCCCTTAAAGCACTTGAGTAGAAATGAGAGGACAATAGTACATTATAATGTCATGGATGTGACTACAATAATTGTCAGCGCGAGCTACATGACAACACGAACCAGAGAGTAATTTTACGCTTCAGACCCACCCTGCTAACGCAGCCAGTGTAGCAGGTGTTCATTGACAACAATGAGAGCGTATCAATTGCTGCTCATGCTCAGCCTAAGTAGCACATCCAGTGTAGCAGGTTTGTTAGGCCAATACATAGGCTTCATTCTAAGCAGTATGCTAATGGTTATTGGAAAGTAATCTATGTTTCTGGGTACACAGTCAGTAACCTCTGTCCTTGTATGTTTAAATGCCAACCACAGCATTTTACATGGGATGATGATTCAGATTCTACATAAATTGGTAAACAGTGCCTTCTCTTAAATCAGCTTATTCAGTGTTTTTAAATTTGTTATCCCAATTTGCTTTTTAAACCAAATAAAAACGTATCTATTGCTAGGTATTGAACATTAGTAAACAGAGAGCTGCTCTGCAGCGGCTTTGGATGCAAAAAAGTGTCCTGCAATTGTCAGCCAAGAGCTCCCATTGAACTCGTCATGGAGCCAGAGAGGATGGCTGCTGTTTTATTGGCTCTTAACCAACCGTGCTATTTTGTTCGTTTTTTGCATTGTTTGTAACTTATTTTGTACATAATGTTGCTGCTACCGTCTCTTATGAGCAAAAAGAGTTTCTGGACATCAGAACAGCGATTACTCACCTCGAATTGGACGAGATTTTTTTTTTTAATGAGTTGGACGGGAAGGATATACTCCAAACACCCAAACAGGCCCTTATCCCAGTCATTCGCAGGGGAACGAAACTGAGATTTTGCGTAAGGATATAGGGGTGCCTTGTGAGGATCAGGCGACGAGTGGCTAATCTGCCTTTGCCATCGGTACTGTTAGCCAACGTTCAATCGCTGGAGAATAAATAGGACGAACTAAGAGCACGTATATCCTACCAACGGGACATTAAAAACTGTAATATCTTATGTTCCACCGAGTCGTGGCTGAATGACGACATTAATAACATACAGCTGATGGGTTATACAATCTATCGGCAGGATAGACCAGCCGCCTCTGGTAAGACACAGGGTGGCGGCCTATGTATATTTGTAAACAACAGCTGGTGCACGATATCTAAGGAAGTCTCAAGGTTTTGCTCGCCTGAGGTAGAGTATCTCATGATAAGCTGTAGACCACACTATCTACCTAGAAAGTTTTCATCTGTATTTTTCGTAGCTGTCTACATACCACCACAGACCAATGCTTGCACTAAGACCGCACTCAATGAGCTGTATAAGCAAACAGGAAAACGCTCATCCAGGGAAGGCGCTCCTAGTGGCCGGGGAATTTAACCTCTCCGGGCTAGGGGGCAGGGTTCGGAAGTTCGGAGAGTCTGGCGTGCCCAAAGTAAAATGCTAGTTACTCAGGCCCAGAAGCTAGGATATGCATATAATTAGTTGTATTTGATAGAAAACACTTC
The DNA here is from genome assembly GCA_030435695.1 of Brachymystax lenok tsinlingensis. Lineage (NCBI taxonomy): Eukaryota > Metazoa > Chordata > Actinopteri > Salmoniformes > Salmonidae > Brachymystax > Brachymystax lenok. Next base: position 59,308,427 of record CM059780.1, read on the forward strand.
TAAAACTGTTAAAATTATAATGTCTGTGAGTATAACAGAACTAATGTGGCAGGGGAAAACCAGAGGAAAATCCATCTGGAAAAATTGCCCATGCAATTGGTATGGTTTTCTATTGCACAATGAAAAGAATAGCTACCAGATTGCAGTACCTATGGCTTCCACTGGATGTCAACAGTCTTTAGACAAGGTTTCAGGCTTATTCTTTGAAAAATGAACAAGTAGCTGTAGTTTATCATTGGCTTCCTCCTTGGGTCTGTAGTCCTGTGGCGCACGGTATTGATCATTCTACATTCCATCTTACATTTTTTGGGATATAAAGAGGGACTTTATTGAACAAAACAACCATTTATTTTGTAGCTGGAACCCTGAGGATTGCAAACAGAGGAAGATCTTCAAAGGTAAGTGATTTATTTTATGGCTATTTTTGATTTTTTGACGCCTGTGCTGGTTTGAAAAAATGTATATGCAGGAAGTATGCGGGGCGCTGCCTTCAGATAATCAAATGCTATGCTTTCGCCGTATAGCCTATTGTAAATCGGACGAAGCGGTTCGATTACCAAGATTCTAAGCTAAAGAATGGTGTATGACACTTGTATTTTCATAAATGTTTAATATTAAAATGTTGTATTTTGAATTTCGCGCTCTGCAATTTCACCGGATGTTGTCAAGGTGGCACGCTAGCGGGACACTGTTCCGTAAGAAGTTAATGCAGGGAAACTTAAATCCGTTTTACCAAATTTCTATCAGCATGTTAAATGTGTTACCAGAGGGGAAAAAAACTAGACCACCTTTACGCCACACACAGAGACGTGTACAAAGCTCTCCCTCGCCCTCCATTTGACAAATCTGACCATAATTATATCCTCCTGACTTTTAAGCAGGAAGCACCAGTGACTCGGTCAATAAAAAAGTGGTCAGATGAAGCAGATGCTAAACTACAGGACTGTTTTGCTAGCACAGACTGGAATATGTTCCGGGATTCTTCCGATGGCATTGAGTACACCACATCAGTCACTGACTTCATCAATAAGTGCATCGATGACGTCGTCCCCACAGTGACTGTACATACCCCAACCAGAAGCCATGGATTACAGGCAACATTCGCAATGAGCTAAAGGGTAGTCCTGGCGCTTTCAAGGAGCGGGACTCTAACCTGGAAGCTTATAAGAAATCCCGCTATGCTCTCCAACGAACCATCAAACGGGGAAAGTGTCAAAACAGGACTAAGACTGAATCGTACTACACCGGCTCCGACGCTCGTTGGAAATGGCAGGGCTTGCAAACTATTACATACTACAAAGGGAAGCACAGCCGAGAGCTGCCCAGTGACACAAGCCTACCAGACAAGCTAAATAACTTCTATGCTCGCTTCGAGGCAAGTAACACTGAAACGTGCATGAGAGCATCCGCTGTTCCGGACAACTGTGTGATCACGCTCTCCGCAGCCGATGTGAGTAAGACCTTTAAACAGGTCAACATTCACAAGGCCGCAGGGCCAGACGGATTACCAGGATGTGTACCCCCGAGCATGCGCTGAACAACTGGCAAGTGTCTTCACTGACATTTTCAACCTCTCCCTGTCTGAGTCTGTAATACCAACATGTTTCAAGCAGACCACCATAGTCCCTGGGCCCAAGAACACTAAGGTAACCTGCCTAAATGACTACCGACCCACAGCGCTCACGTCTGTAGCCATGAAGTGCTTTGAAAGGCTGGTCATTGCTCACATCAACACCACCATCCCCGAAACCCTAGACCCACTCCAATTTGCATACCGCCCCAACAGATCCACAGATGATCTCTATTGCACTCCACACTGCCCTTTCACATCTGGACAAAAGGAGAATGCTATTCATTGACTACAGCTCAGCTTTCAACACCATAGTGCTCTCAAAGCTCACCACTAAGCTAAGGACTCTGGGACTAAACACGTCCCTCTGCAACTGGATCCTGGACTTCCTGACGGGCCGCCCCATGGTGGTAAGAGTAGGTTACAGCACATCCGCCACGCTGATCCTCAACACAGGGGCCCCTCAGGGGTGCGTGCTCAGTCCTCTCCTGTACTCCCTGTTCACTCATGACTCCACGGCCAAGATCGACTCCAACACCATCATTAAGTTTGCCGATGACACAACAGTGGTAGGCCTGATCACAGACAATGATGAGACAGCCGATAGGGAGGTCAGAGACCTGACCGTGTTGTGCAATGACAACAACCTCTCCATCAACGTGATCAAGACAAAGGAGATGATTGTGGACAACAGGAAAAGGAGGACCGAGCACGCCGCCATTCTCATCAACAGGGCTGTAGGGGAGCAAGTTGACAGCTTCAAGTTCAAACTAACATGGTCCAAGCACACCAAGACAGTTGTGAAGAGGGCACGACAAAGCCTACTCCGACAAAGCCTACTCCGACAAAGCCTAATCTCTGCCTGGTATGGCAACTGCTCGGCCTCCAACCACAAGGCACTTCAGAGGGTAGTGCGTATGGCCCAGTACATCACTGGGGCTAAGCTGCCTGCCATCCAGGACCTCTACACCAGGCGGTGTCAGAGGAAGGCCCTACAAATTGTCAAAGACCCCAGCCACCCCAGTCATAGACTGTTCTCTCTACTACCGCATGGCAAGCGGTATCGGAGTGCCAAGTCTAGGACAAAAAGGCTTCTCAACAGTTTTTACCCCCAAGCCATAAGACTCCTGAACAGGTAACCAAATGGTTACCCGGACTATTTGCATTGTGTGCCCCCAATCCCCCCAGCAACCCCTCTTTTATGCTGCTGCTACTCTCTGTTTATCATATATGCATAGTCACTTTAACTATACATTCATGTACATACTACCTCAATTGGCCCGACCATCCAGTGCTCCCACACATTGGCTAACCGGGCTATCTGCATTGTGTCCCACCACCCAACCCCTCTTTCTACGCTACTGCTACTCTCTGTTCATCATATACAGTGGGGCAAAAAAGTATTTAGTCAGCCACCAATTGTGCAAGTTCTCCAACTTAAAAAGATGAGAGGCCTGTAATTTTCATCATAGGTACACTTCAACTATGACAGACGAAATGAGAAAAAGAAATCCAGAAAATCACATTGTAGGATTATTTATTTATTTATTTGCAAATTATGGTGGAAAATAAGTATTTGGTCAATAACAAAAGTTTATCTCAATACTTTGTTATATACCCTTTGTTGGCAATGATAGAGGTCAAATGTTTTCTGTAAGTCTTCACAAGGTTTTCACACACTGTTGCTGGTATTTTGGCCCATTCCTCCATGCAGATCTCCTCTAGAGCAGTGATGTTTTGGGGCTGTCGCTGGGCAACACGGACTTTCAACTCCCTCCAAAGATTTTCTATGGGGTTGAGATCTGGAGACTGGCTAGGCCACTCCAGGACCTTGAAATGCTGTTTTGGTTTCATCTGACCATATGACATTCTCCCAATCCTCATCTGGATCATCCAAATGCTCTCTAGCAAACTTCAGACGGGCCTGAACATGTACTGGCTTAAGCAGGGGGACACGTCTGGCACTGCAGGATTTGAGTCCCAGGCGGCGTAGTGTGTTACTGATGGTAGGCTTTGTTACTTTGGTCCCAGCTCTCTGCAGGTCATTCACTAGGTCCCCCCGTGTGGTTCTGGGATTTTTGCTCACCGTTCTTGTGATCATTTTGACCCCACGGGGTGAGATCTTGCGTGGAGCCCCAGATCGAGGAAGATTATCAGTGGTCTTGTATGTCTTCCATTTCCTAATAATTGCTCCCACAGTTGATTTCTTCAAACCAAGCTGCTTACCTATTGCAGATTCAGTCTTCCCAACCTGGTGCAGGTCTACAATTTGGTTTCTGGTGTCCTTTGACAGCTCTTTGGTCTTGGCCATAGTGGAGTTTGGAGTGTGACTGTTTGAGGTTGTGGACAGGTGTCTTTTATACTGATACTGGTCAATAACAAAAGTTTATCTCAATACTTTGTTATATACCCTTTGTTGGCAATGATAGAGGTCAAATGTTTTCTGTAAGTCTTCACAAGGTTTTCACACACTGTTGCTGGTATTTTGGCCCATTCCTCCATGCAGATCTCCTCTAGAGCAGTGATGTTTTGGGGCTGTCGCTGGGCAACACAGACTTTCAACTCCCTCCAAAGATTTTCTATGGGGTTGAGATCTGGAGACTGGCTAGGCCACTCCAGGACCTTGAAATGCTTCTTACGAAGCCACTCCTTCGTTGCCAGGCGGTGTGTTTGGGATCATTGTCATGCTGAAAGACCCAGCCACGTTTCATCTTCAATGCCCTTGCTGATGGAAGGAGTTTTTCACTCAAAATCTCACGATACATGGCCCCATTCATTCTTTCCTTTACATGGATCAGTCGTCCTGGTCCCTTTGCAGAAAAACAGCCCCAAAGCATGATGTTTCCACCCCATGCTTCACAGTAGGTATGGTGTTCTTTGGATGCAACTCAGCATTCTTTGTCCTCCAAACACGACGAGTTGAGTTTTTACCAAAAAGTTCTGTTTTGGTTTCATCTGACCATATGACATTCTCCCAATCCTCATCTGGATCATCCAAATGCTCTCTAGCAAACTTCAGACGGGCCTGAACATGTACTGGCTTAAGCAGGGGGACACGTCTGGCACTGCAGGATTTGAGTCCCTGGCGGCGTAGTGTGTTACTGATGGTAGGCTTTGTTACTTTGGTCCCAGCTCTCTGCAGGTCATTCACTAGGTCCCCGTGTGGTTCTGGGATTTTTGCTCACCGTTCTTGTGATCATTTTGACCCCACGGGTGAGATCTTGCGTGGAGCCCCAGATCGAGGAAGATTATCAGTGGTCTTGTATGTCTTCCATTTCCTAATAATTGCTCCCACAGTTGATTTCTTCAAACCAAGCTGCTTACCTATTGCAGATTCAGTCTTCCCAACCTGGTGCAGGTCTACAATTTTGTTTCTGGTGTCCTTTGACAGCTCTTTGGTCTTGGCCATAGTGGAGTTTGGAGTGTGACTGTTTGAGGTTGTGGACAGGTGTCTTTTATACTGATAACAAGTTCAAACAGGTGCCATTAATACAGGTAACGAGTGGAGGACAGAGGAGCCTCTTAAAGAAGAAGTTACAGGTCTGTGAGAGCCAGAAATCTTGCTTGTTTGTATGTGACCAAATACTTATTTTCCACCATAATTTGCAAATAAATTCATTAAAAATCCTACAATGTGATTTTCTGGATTTTTTTCTTCCTCATTTTGTCTGTCATAGTTGAAGTGTACCTATGATGAAAATTACAGGCCTCTCTCATCTTTTTAAGTGAGAGAACTTGCACAATTGGTGGCTGACTAAATACTTTTTTGCCCCACTGTATGCATAGTCACTTTAACCATACCTACATGTACATACTACCTCAATAAGCCTGACTAACCGGTGTCTGTGTATAGCCTCGCTACTGTTATTTTCAAATGTCTTTTTACTGTTGTTTTATCTCTTTACTTACCTACACACACACACACACACCTTTTTTTGCACTATTGGTAAGCATTTCACTGTAAGTAAGCATTTCACTGTAAGGTCTACACCTGTTGTATTCGGCGCACATGACAAATAAACTTTGATTTGACATGAATACATTGAGATAAAGCTAGAAAGGTTTTTGGGCAAAAAAAAAACTAAGATGCCACTGTACATGGAAAAGATAATTACTACCGTCACCTTGTGTCTTGTCAGTCAAAAGGTTCCAATGAATATCAAGTATTATCATCGAATGCATGTATGAAATTCAATGCATGACATCTTGACTTCTTCAGAAATTCATCAGACAGTGAATGAGACAAGATCTGCATTTTCGTCCACAAGCCCTTTGTGTCTTGACATATACATAACAGGTTACATACAGTACATGAACCCTCATAATGTGTCTGAAATGCTTCTGGTAGTTAGTTCCCCAATGCTGAACAGGAAAGGACTCAGGGAGGACAAAATATGATCTTGCATTGTTCAGACATAATCTGGAAGTGGTTGTAGTCTTAATTAGGCCATGTAAGGTGCATCTTTTGTAATTAACTCTGAGTTTTTGCCCTGAAGCTGCATCACTAGTGAGTCACAGTGGGAAATGCAAACCCTGCTATGATGTTATCCTTATCTCTAACTGGCATGGTGTCTGGGTCTGACTTTTGTGTGAGCATGCCCCGACAGGTGTTGTCATTACCAACTCTGATGTAAGCACAATAGAGCTGTGGGACACCAGAATGTGTGTATCCTTATTGTGGCATTTAGGTATGGGACAAACACAGACGGTCTGTATGTTATCTGGAAATAATGGACGACGTAGTAGGGACGATTATTTATATATATATATATATATATATATATATATATATATATATAAAAAATTATACTAATAGTCTTTCCTAACATCCATAACAAAATGTTATGTTTGTTAGGAAGCTGTGGGATAAGACGATTATGAGGACAAATCATATCGGTGTGCTGGTTTTTGCGTCACTGATTATTTGGATGAATCACGATTTTGCGGGGGTGCACCTACACGTGTCATCTTTAGAATTTCGGAGGGGAAGGGCTCATTTCAACCATAGACTTGGTTGAGAGGATTTTAGAGGAGGGGGTGTGGACTACCAAAGAGGATCCTCCCTGGTTACGACAGTCGCACTAGGCCAAACATCTCACCAAATGGAACATGTCTAAGCATGTACAGGTAACCGACAAAATAAAGGAAACACCAACATAAAGTGTCTTAATAGGGAGTTGAGCCACCATGAGCCAGAACAGCTTCAATGCACCTTGGCATAGATTCTATAAGTGTTTGGAGGGATGCGACATTTGGTGTTTTGTTGGTGGTGGTGGAAAAACACTGTTTCAGGCAACGCTCCAGAATCTCCTATAAGTGTTCATTTGGGTTGAGATCAGGTGACAGACGCATGGTATATTATTTACATAGTTTTCAAGCTCATCAAACCATACAGTGACCACTCGTGCCCTGTGGATGGGGGCATTGCCCTCTTATGGAGCATAGCCATGGTAGCCAAAATAACGGCCAAAATAAGCTCCTGCCCAGAATTTTTATCCATGACCCTAAGCATGATAGGATGTTAATTGTTTAATTAACTCAGGTACTTGCTTACATTATACAGCACTTTGTATCCCTCATACTCAAGCCTTTCCATTATTTTGGCAGTCACCTGTGTATACATCATTAAACTTGTCTAGGATATACGGCAGGTAGTCTAGCGGTTATGAGAGTGTTGTGCCAGGTTGCTGGTTTGCTAAGTGACAAAATGTTTATGTACTGTATATGTATATGTTTTATAAATTGACACTACTGATAAATTGACCGAATACATTAGGTTGGTATTTCACTAACACAAGATCAGTGGCACAGTGAGTATTTATTGCCATTGCTAACCTAAAATAAGTTACAAGAATAGATTATGCATTATATATACAATCAGTGTGTATCTGATTGGTAGTGATGTTGAAGAGTATTACATTTACTAAAAAGTCTAGACTAAAATGTATTAGGGGCCTTCTCAGAAGGGATGTGCTCAGGGTTCCCAAACACGATCTTACTGCATCAAAGATGGTTAGTGAATTGATAGTGAACTAAAGCTCTCCAGAGGGATAGTTTGAGACACGTGTTGCCAGTGTTATGGAAGAAGTAAGGTAGTTTAGTTCTTATGAGCACAATTATGCCTCGTTCATGACATCTGGTAAATTCGTATATGTGAGCTTTCGACTGGGAAAAATCCACTTAAAACCCCTCCAACTCGTAATTACTAGTGGTAATGTCATCCCTGTTCTCCGACTTCTCCCACATGCTGAACTCTGACGTGACCTAGTAAGAAAATTACCTTGATAACAGCATTTTCAGCAGTTAAGTGCAATGACAAAATATTATTAATATAAACCAATTTATTCATATGGTTTTTGAACACTATAATTTGTGCAGCCTGTTTTCCATTAGGAAATCGGCGCTCTCACTGATTTCAAAGCACGTGAATGCACACTTGTTACTCCCAGTTTACAGTATTTTCCAAGTTTCCCACTTGTCATGAACACAGACAGAGATCTGTATATAATGACGAGATACTCATGTCTCCACCCTAACAATGGGAGTCGTTGTCCCAAAAGCAACAAGCTTAGGTCCAAAATAAGCCCATGGAAACGCATTGGGCTTATTTTGGAAGAGAGTGAAACCTCGCACTCCACCTCTTCCTCTCTGATGGACCAAAATACGCTACACTTCCACACTCCATGGCAGCAGCAACCGGGTCAGGTGCTGTGCTGTGTCAGGAAGTTTTGTTAAGTGTTGATTGTACACAGGTATGGGCAATCAGAGTGTGGCACCTTGCAGAGCCATAAGGCTGATGGAGTTTGATGGCCATGTGTTCTTTAGGTTTTGTTTGAATCTTTAGTTTTGGGTATGTCTTTTTGTAGGTCTAATCAATGTTTATTTGTCACGTGCACAGGATACAACAGATGTAAACAGTAGTTTCCTTTTTGTATATTGTAGCAACCAAACACCTAACAACCTCTTGGCGTAATGGTTAAGGTGTTGCTTGACCTGGGTTTGAGTCCCGGCCGGGGCAATCCCCTGAAGTAACTACAATATTTTTATTTTCATCCCCATAACATGAACAAACAATAATCTACTTGGGCTGAGGGACCAAGGAATCAAGACTGAGCCGGCCGTTGACCGAGGTAAGGTTGCTGTCTCCAGGGGCACATGCATATAACACAATCCGCATATAGTCCATCTGTTCCAGATGACTGTGTATTCACGCTCTCCGTAGCCGACGTAAGACCTTTCAACAGCTAAACATTAGTGGAGGCTGCTGAGGGGAAGACGGCTCATAATAATGGCTGGAAATGAGTGCATGGAATGGCATCAAACATATGGAACCCATGCGTTTGATGTATTGTATTTGATACCATTCCACTCATTCCTCTCCAGCCATTACCACAAGCCTGTCCTCCCCAATTAAGGTGCCACCAACCTCCTGTGGTTAACATTCACAAGGCTGCAGGGCCAGACGGATTACCAGAACTCGTACTCAAAGCGTGCTCTGACCAGTGGGCAAGTGTCTAAACTGACATTTCCAACCTCTCCCTGGCCCAATCTGTAATACCACCATAGTCACTGTGCCCAAGAACGCCTAGGTAACATGTCTAAATGACTATCACCCCATAGCATTCACATCTGTAGCCATGAAATGGCTTTGAAAGGCTGGTCGTGGCTCACATCAACACCCTCATCCCAGACCTACTCCAATTTGACTACCGCCCCAACAGAACTCTACTACACTCCAGTGCCCTCTCCCACGTGGACAAGAGGAACATCTATGTGAGAATGCTGTTCATTGACTACAGCTCAGCTTTCAACACCATAATGCCCTCCAAGCTCATCACTAAGCTATGGACCCTGGGACTGAAAACCTCCTTCTGCAACTGGATCCTGGACTTCCTAACGGGCCATCCCCCAGGTGGTGAGGGTAGGCGACACATGCGCCACGCTGACTCGCAACACGGGGCCCCTCAGGTGTGCGTGCTTAATCCACTCCTGTACTCTCTGTTCACCCATGACTGTGTGGCCACGCACGACTCCCACACCATCATTAAGTTTGCTTAGGAAACAACAGTGGTAGGTTCTATCACAGACGACAATGAGACAGCCTATAAGGAGGAGGTCAAAGACCTGGCAGTGTGGTGCCAGGAAAAAGACCTCTCCCTCAACGTCAGCAAGACAAAGCTGATCATGGACAACAGGAAATGGAGGGCTGAGCACGCCCCATTCACATTGATGGGGTTGTAGTGGAGCGGGTCAAGAGCTTCAAGATCCTCGGTGTACACATCACAAAGGTTCTATCATGGTCTACACACACCAACACAGTTGTGAAGAGGGCACGACAACGCCTCTTCCCCCTCAGGAGACTAAAATGATTTTGCATTGGCCCTCAGACCCTCAAAAAGTCCTACAACTACACTATTGAGGGCATCTTGACTGGCTTCATCACCGCCTGTTATGGAAACTGCTTGGCATCCGACTGCAAGGTGCTACAGAGGGTATGGAGTACGGCCCAGTACATCACTGGGGCCAAGCTCCCTGCCGTTCAGGTCCTCTATACCAGGCGGTGTCAGAGGAAGGCCCTAAAAATTGTCAAAGACTCCTGTCACCCAAGTAATAGACTGTTCTCTCTTATACCACACAGCAAGCGGTACTGATGCACCAAGTCTGGAACCAACAAGATCTTGAACAGCTTCTACCTCCAAGCCATAAGACTGCTAAATAGTTAGTCCCGGTAGCAATTTGGTTAACTATTTAAAACCTCTTCGGGCTAGGGGGCAGTGTTCGTAAGTACGGAGAGTCTGACGTGCCCAAAGTAAACTGCCGGTTACTCTGGCCCGGAAACTAGGATATGCACAGAATTAGTAGTATTGGATAGAAGACACTCTGAAGTTTCTAAAACTGTTAAAATAATGTCTGTGAGTATAACAGAACTGAGTTGGCAGGCAAAAACCCAAGGAAAATCCATCCGGAAAATGAGATTTTGTGATGTCACACTTTTTCCATTGACATGCTATTCAAAGCAGGGGGATTTAGCTCCCAGATTGCAGTTCCTATGGCTTCCACTAGATGTCAACAGTCTTTAGACAAGGTTTCAGGCTTGTTTTTAGAAAACGCCAACGAGTTAGAGCTGTTTTTCCTGGTGTCTCGTGGGCGAGCATGACAAAGAGCGCACGCTTAATTTTTTTACTTTTCTATTGAGCAGGTTATGTCTGAAATATTATAGTTTATTTACATAATAGGGTACCTGAGGATTGATTAGAAACATTGTTTGAGTTGTTTGGGCAAAGTTTATAGGTAACTTTTTTACGTTTTCTATGTCTTGTAAATTGAACGAGTGGAACGGTGGTTTACTGAACAAAATGAGCCAACCAAACGGACCTTTTGGGATATAAAGAGGGACTTTATCGAACAAAATGACCATTTATTGTGTAGCTGGGACCCTTTGGATTGCCATCAGAGGAAGATCTTCAAAGGTAAGCAATTTATTTTATCGCCATTTTTGAGTTTTGTGACACCCGTGCTGGTTATGTTATTATGCTAATTGAATATGTATGCGGTGCGCTGTCCTCAGACAATCAAATGCTATGCTTTCGCCGTAAAAGCCTTTTTGAAATCTGACAACGCTGTGAGATTACCAAGATTCTAAGCTTTTGAATGGTGTGCAACACTATTTTCATGTATGTTTATTATGACTATTTTTGTAATTTGAATTTGGCGCTCTGCATTTTACTGGATGTTGTCGCAGGTGGGACGCTAGCTATCTGCATTGATCGTTTTTGCACTAAATTTTTTAGTCATCACATATGCTGCTGTTACTGTTTATTATCTATTTTTTGTTGCCTAACTTTATCCCTACCTACATCCCTATCTACAGTGCCTTTGGAAAGTATTCAGACCCCTTGATTTTTTCCACATTTTATGTCACAGCCTTATTCCAAAATGTATTTAAAAAACATTTTACTCAGCAATCTACACACAATACCCCATAATGACAAAGCGAAAACAGATCCTTTCTATGAGACTCAAAATTGAGCTCAGGTGCATCCTGTTTCCAATGAGCATCCTTGAGATGTTTCTACAACTTGATTGAAGTCCACCTGTGGTAAATTCAATTAATTTGACATGATTTGGAAAGGCGCACACCTGTCCACACAAGGTCCCACAGTTGACAGTGCATGTCAGAGCAAAACCAAGCCATGAGGTCGAGACAGGTTTGTGTCGAGGCACAGATCTGGGGAAGAGTGCTAAAACAATTCTGAAGCATTGAAGGTCCCCAAGAACACCATCATTCTTAAATGGAAGAAGTTTGGAACCACCAAGACTCTTCCTAGAGTTGGCCGCCCGGCCAAACTGAGCAATCGGGGGATAAGGGCCTTGGTCAAGGAGGTGACCAAGATCCCGATAGTCACTGACAGAGCACCAGAGATGTGAGAATCTTCCAGAAGGACAATTATCTCTGCAGCACTCCACCAATCAGGCCTTTATGATAGAGTGGCCAGACGGAAGCCATTCCTCAGTAAAAGGCACATTACATCTAAAGGACTCTCAGACCATGAGAAACAAGATTATCTGGTCTGATGAAACCAAGATTGGCCTGAATGCCAGGAAACCTGGCACAATCCCTATGGTGAAGCATGGTGATGGCAGCATCATACTGTGGGGATGTTTTTCAGCGGCAGAGACTGGGAGACTAGTCAGGATTGAGGAAAATAGGAAGGAGAAAAGTACAGAGAGATCCTTGATGAAAACCTGCTCAGGACTTCGGACTGGGGCAAAGGTTCACATTCCAACAGGACAACGACCCTAAGCACACAGCCAAGACAACGCAGGAGTGGCTTTTGGAACAATTTTCTGAATGTCCTTGAGTGGCCCAGCCAGAGCCCGCACTTGAGCACCCGATCGAGCATCTCTGGAGAGACCTGAAAATAGCTGTGCAGCGGCGCTCCCCATAATACCTGACTAAGGTTGAGAGGATCTGCAGAGACGAATGGGAGAAACTCCCCAAATACACGTGTGTTAAGCTTGTAGTGTCATACACAAGAAGACTCAAGGCTTTAATCGATGCCAAAGGTGCTTCAACAAAGTACTGAGGAAAGGGTCTGAATAAAATGTGATATTTCAGTTTTATTTGTTATAAGATTTCCTAACATTTTTAAAAACCTGTTTCCTATTGAGGTTTGGGGGTGTAGATGTATGAGGGGGAAAAAACTATTTAATTAATTTTAGAATGAGGCTGTAACGTAACAAAATGTGGAAAAGATCAAGGGGTCTGAATACTTTACAAATGCAATGTATGTTTACCCACAATGTGACCTATGAACATCAATAGCAGTAGCAGGTGTAATAAGCTGAGTTTGCTGTAAAACCTTAGTGCAAATGTCATTTTTAGGGAAAGGCTGCTTATAAAAATGGCTCTTGCCTACACTATGTCACTTAAAATGTGTGTACTTAATTTTCAGGTTTTTTTTCACCAGAAGGATTTTTCTAAGTAATATTGACTAGCCAGTTCTAAGCTTGGGTTGTTGAGGGACAGTTGTACATTAGAGTAAGGGCAAAGTTGGAGGAACAAATTCCTTTATTGAGATATTTTAAATGCACAACCAAAAGCTTTATTTTATGAGGGACGAAAGAAAATGTTGATGTATGAAAAATGTATTTTCTGCAATTATACATAATTGGGTAGGCTATTTCAGAAAGTGGTTTTCAGAAAAGTGAATAGCTCAGTTGATTGATTGCAACCGACTCCCACATGACTCGTTTCAGTAAACGAGGCATATGTCACAGGTCACTACTTCACAGGAGAGTCATTTTAATGTAAACTGTTTGTTTTTTAATGTAAATGCGTTTTTTGGCAGAAATGCCTTCTGGAACATGTGCCTTAATAATAAACTTGAATGCCATCTGTAAGTACGATCCAATACATAATATGGTACACTTGTCATAACTAGGTTTTAGTCCAGAGAGGCTAGAACAGTGATCTTCAATGAGACTGTGCAGGGATCCAGACTGCAGACTTAAGAAGAAACTTGAATCACCAGCATACATTGACACTTTTGTTTTTATCCCCTGGATTTCTAACACCTTGATGGTCTTGTTGGATTTAATTTTACTAGCTAGCATTTCAATGGCCATAATAAATAGATATGGAGACAACGGACAGTCTTGTTTTACTCCTCTTAAACCATGATTTGCTATTTTACATCTGGGGTTGCTGTACATAACTTTAACCCATTGTATAAGGGATTCACCGAAATTGAAGTAATCCAGGAATTTATATATAAATTCTAGTCGTACTTTATCAAATGCCTTTTCAAAATATGCTATGAAGACCAGGCCTGGTATCTTTGATGTTTCATAATGTTAAATTGTTTCAAGTAATTTTCGATATATTGTCTGATAAGGATGAACAATATCTGGTAAAACCTTTTTTATTCTTCGCTCTGGATTACATGAAAACAGCCTAACCAGCTCTGCTAGGGCGATTAAAATGGTCAGAGTTTGGGTTGAGGTTAAAGCTTAAGATGATTCTTATGGCATTGCACACGGTCAGTGTGAACCAGAGTGACTTGACACAACAACAGGCAACAACAAGCTGTACAAACAAAACGGAAACAACACAGGACATCTTATTTAACGAAAGGGGTTGCAGTCTGCCGTGAGCATTCATCCATGTATACTGGTAAGAGTCTAGCTACAGTTTCAGATATTATACGTTTCTAATTGAACCTATTTGGTTAACTTTAGCTAGCTATGACAATCTGTTTGTATTGCTAGTACTCTGTGGATTGGGATTATAGTTCATTGTTTAAACAATGTCTAAACAAAAGACCCCAAGTTAAATCTTACTGTTAGCTAGCTAGCTGACGTTAGATGACTGGCTCGCTAGCTAACATTACGTTTATGATCTGTGTGTAGTAATTTAATCTCAGAATGCCATTTCACGTTGCTAGTTATAGCCTAATAGCCTAGCTAGCTAACATTGAACCTATTTGGTTAACTTTAGCTATGACAATCTGTTTGTGTTGCTAGTACTCTATGGATTAGAATTATGGTTCATTGTTTAGCTAGCATGTCTAAACAAAAGACTCCACCTCGCCAGATGATTACAAGACCCATCAAGTTAGCCAGGTATGTCTGACGGTGATTACTATTGTATAATAATGGCAAAATATTTGTATCTGGAATTTGTCTTTCAGCATCAGTAGAACACGCCTGACTCTCCTCCACCAGTCATACAAGGAGAATGTTCTAATGCCTCCCATCAAAAAGAGAGCTGGCCCAAGCAAGCCAGGTTACACCTGAAGCATGAGGACTTGTAGAAAGTTGTGAACTTCATCAACAACTACGCAGAGGATAATGCAATAGTATTACCAGGACGCCACCCAGGACACAAACACTCCCATGTGACAAAAGCAGCAGTGTGGCGTCTCTACAAGGAATCGATGACAACACTTATGTAAAGCATAAAGCATAAATGACACACTTTCATTATTTAATAATTGACCTCCATGATAGGCACTACTTTTATTGATCTCACATTATTTCTGTTTTTTCCAGAGGGACGTGTAGTCGGGTTGTGTTTTCATTTTAACTTCCAGTTTCCAAGATGATGTTTCTGTATGCTGTTTTGTAGGTAAATGAAACTTACCTGATAATGATCCATTAAAAAAATGGTGTTTTACATTATATTTTCTTATCATTAACTTAATGTTATTTTGTTGTTTGCAGGTGCACTATCCTTCTGACCCTATGCAGCCAGGTCCCATCTACTTTTTAACTCCTCTCAAGTGTGGCTTGTTTGGCGTCTGCTGTGAAGCAACTACTTGATTGATGAAGGCATGTCATCCAGCAAAGGCAGAAGTGCGGTCATCAACTACATGCACCATTTCTTCACCAACTACGGAGTTTTGATAACTGCAGTGGCCAAAACAAGAACAAGTTTGTGCTCTGGTATTGTGCCTGGCGGACCATGCTCAAGCTCCACTACAGTCTGGATCTTCACTTACCTGATCACAGGCCACACCAAGTTTGCCTCCGACTGGTGCTCCGGCCTCATCAAGCAGCGCTTCAGAAAGACCAGAGTGAACACTTTGTCTACGATTACTGGTGTTGTGAAGGACAGCACTGTGACAGGGTTCAACATCCTACAGCTAGTTGGACTGGAGGATAGTACGGTGCTGGTGGAAAACTATGGCTGGCAATAACACCTGACTCTGTACTTCAGGCCACTGCCACTGTTCAAGCAGTACCAGCACTTCAGGTTATTCTTCTTATCTAAACTTGGGAGGTGAATTGATGTTGTTTAAGGTTGTGATGTCTTCCACTTTTTTTTTTGTTATTTCCTGTTTTACAGCTTCAATGCTCTGGAGCCTGGTGGTGTTGTCGCCAAGGAGCATTCTGACTCAGTCAGGACCATGTTTCAGCTGCTGCACAACACTGACATCCTTCCTCCCATAGATGGTCTGCCTGTACAAGCACCACCTGGACTGGACACAGCTAGACAAACACATGTTTTTTAGAAGATCATCGACTTCTCAGAAAGATCATGGACATCACATGCCCTGCACCAAAGTCAAGGACAGGACAGAAACAGGCTCTCCGAATATAGATTCCCTTGTTCATGTGTGGTTCGGATGAACCAGTCATCAGCACAATCTACAGTGCCTCTATTCAAGTGACTTTCTCCTAACACGTTTTATTTTTTTGTTTTTCCTGCTGCTCAGCCACTTTACCCCTGATTGTATGCATATAACTAACTCATCTATCACTGATATTGATATTGTTCTTGTACATACTGTATATTTTATTCATATGACACTATTTCTGATATTGCTACTACGCAAGTAACCATTTGGCTGTACCATTTCCACCTTCTGTAGAGACCCATCCACTTGGCAATATGTGGCTGGGGGTTATAGCATTTCACATGACCCAGCAATTAAGACAAGTGTGTCTGGGTAAGCGTAATCTAAATATTTTTATCTGGACACTT
This sequence comes from Brachymystax lenok tsinlingensis, assembly GCA_030435695.1. NCBI lineage: Eukaryota > Metazoa > Chordata > Actinopteri > Salmoniformes > Salmonidae > Brachymystax > Brachymystax lenok. The sequence continues at coordinate 59,324,986 of CM059780.1, forward strand.
TCTGTTTACCTGGAATTTTGGCTACTACTTTATTGTAGGCTACTACTTTTACCACGTTTAGTCTTAATCTTTACTACACTACTCACTGTTTAGCACATGACCTCACATGTGAATCCTTAAAGAGATGGGTGGGGCTGGCTTAAGAGGGTGTGAACAATGCTGAATGGGTGTAGACAAAGGAGAGCTCTCCAGTAGGTACCAAAACATTAAAAGGCCATTTTCTCAAAAGTGAGTTGAACAAGTTTATCAACTTTCAAAGCAGAATTACTTTCCCATTGTTCCTTAAATGCAGTGTATGACTTTTTTTTTTAGATCTGTGTATCTGCTTTTATCCAATGTAAAAAATACAATTTAAAACGTTGCTACACTAGACCGACTCAGGGCGGTCGGTCACAGTACAGGATGACTTCTAATTCCCATTCTAAGCAAACAGTTAAACGTCGTAGCTCAGCCTCTGAATGTCATAGAGACAAAAAATGCCTCCATGTACATCATAGTCGTATCTTTCTTGTTAATTTTTACAACTTGTTTCTACACAGAACACGCATAGATATACAATCAACCACTTCTATAAAGAATATTTATATCCTTCAACGAAGATGAATTAGCAGTTAGCATGTAACTTATTAAAATGTGCAGTTGTAGCTTTCCTTCGTTTTTCAATGTAAAAGTAAAAACTAGAAGATGGGTTTTAATTATATCAACAACACTTCTTGAATATTCAAACGGAAGTTCATACTTAAAACTAGTTAGGGAGCGGCAGCATTTTTCAGAGTTTTGGACAGTCTGGCGTGCCCAAAGTAAAATGCCTGCCACTCAGGCTCAGAAACTAGGATATGCATATAATCTAAGCCTACAGAAAAGTATCTGCCCTCAGGCCTGGAGGGAATAAAAAGTAATTCTGCCACCTAAGAATAGCAAAGCACACCCTTTAATGGTTTAAACAGCGGACTGTTCCGCCTGCTACTGACCCTTGCTATTACACAGTAAACAAATTAACAACTTTCTTTCAGCACTCGTATAGGGAATGGCACTCAACGTACGGCACTGACACAAATGACTGATGATTGGCTGAAAGATATTGATAAGAAGGTGATTGTGGGAGCTGTTTTGTAGACTTCAGTGCAGCTTTTGACATTGTTGATCATAGTCTGCTGCTGAAGAAACATATGTGTTATGGCTTTACATACTCTGCCATATTGTGGATAGACAATTAACTATCTAACAGAACACAGAGGTTGTTCTTTAATGGATGCCTCTAATGTAAACCAGGTAGAGTTAGGCATTCCTCAAGGTAGCTGTCTTGGCCCCTTACTTTTTTCAATTTTTACTAAAGACCTCCCACTAGCCTCGAGTAAAGCCAGTGTGTCTATGTACGCTGATGACTCAACATTATACAAGTCAGCTATCACAGCAAGTGAAATCACTGTAACACTTAAAAGAGAGCAGCAGTCAGTTTTAGAATGGGTGGCTAGTAATTCTGAAATATATTTAAACTACACAAAAACATTTGTTTTTGGGACAAATCATTCACTAAACCATAAACCTAAATCTTGAAATGAATAAAGTGGCCAGACTAAACTTCTTGGTTTAACCCTAGATTGTAAACTGACATTTTCAAAACATACTGACGCAACAGTAGCTAAGTCTGTCCGTGATAAAACGCTGCTCTGCTTTTTTGACATCACAATGAACAAAACAAGTCCTACAGGCCCTAGGTTTATCACACCTGGACTACTTCTCAGTTAAAGTGCCACAAAAAAGGACATAGGCATATTACAGTTGGCCCTGAACAGAGCAGCACAGCTGCCGCTTAAATGTACAGTGCCTTGCGAAAGTATTCACCCCCTTGGCATGTTTACTATTTTGTTGCCTTACATCTGGAATTAAAATAGATTTTTGGGGGGTTTGTATCATTTGATTCACACAACATGCCTACCACCTTGAAGATGCAAAATATGTTCTATTGTGAAACAAACAAGAAATAAGACAAAAAAAACAGAACTTGAGCGTGCATAACTATTCACCCCCCAAAAGCAATACTTTGTAGAGCCACCTTTTGCAGCCATTACACCTGCAAGTCTCTTGGGATATGTCTCTATAAGCTTGGCACATCTAGCCACTGGGATTTTTGCCCATTCTTCAAGGCAAATCTGCTCCAGCTCATTCAAGTTGGATGGGTTCCTGCTGGTGTACAGCAATCTTTAAGTCATACCACAGATTCTCAATTTGATTGAGGTCTGGGCTTTGACAAGGCCATTCCAAGACATTTAAATGTTTCCCCTTAAACCACTCAAGTTTTGCTTTAGCAGTATGCTTAGGGTCATTGTCCTGCTGGAAGGCAAACTTCTGTCCCAGTCTCAAATCTCTGGAAGACTGAAACAGGTTTCCCTCAAGAATTTCCCTGTATTTAGCACCATCCATCATTCCTTCAATTCTGACCAGTTTCCCAGTCCCTGGCAATGAAAAACATCCCCACAGCATGATGCTGCCACCACCATGCTTCACTGTGGGGATGGGGTTCTCGGGGTGATGAGAGGTGTTGCGTTTGTGCCAGACATAGCGTTTTCCTTGATGGCCAAAAAGCTCAATTTAGTCTCATCTGACCAGAGTACCTTCTTCCATATGTTTGGGGAGTCTCCCACATGCCTTTTGGCAAACACCAAAGTGTTTGCTTGTTTTTTTCTTTCAGCAATGGCTTTTTTTCTGGCCACTCTTCCGTAAAGCACAGCTCTGTGGAGTGTGCGGCTTAAAGTGGTCCTATGGACAGATACTCCAATCTCCGCTGTGGAGCTTTGCAGCTCCTTCAGGGTTATCTTTAGTCTCTTTGTTGCCTCTCTGATTAATGCCTTCCTTGCCTGGTCCGTGAGTTTTGGTGGGCGGCCCTCTCTTGGCAGGTTTGTTGTGGTGCCGTATTCTTAAAAATAATAATGGATGTAATGGTGCTCCGTGAGATGTTCGTAGTTCCTGATATTTTTTTATAACCCAACCCTGATCTGTACTTCTCCACAACTTTGTCCATGACCTTTTGGAAAGCTCCTTGGTGCCGCTTGCTTGGTGGTGTTGCAGACTCTGGGGCCTTTTAGAATATGTGTATATATATACTGAGATCATGTGACACTTAAATAAAGTCCACCTGTGTGCAATCTAAGTAATTATGGGACTTCGAAAGGTAATTGGTGGCACCAGATCTTATTTAGGGGCTTCATAGCAAAGCGGGTGAATACATATTCCGTTATTTTTTTCATTTCACTTCACCAATTTGGACTATTTTGTGTATGTCCATTACATGAAATCCAAATAGAAACATTTAAATTACAGGTTGTAATGCATCAAAACAGGAAAAATGCCAAGGGGGGTGAATACTTTTGTAAGGCACTGTACACGGATGGTTAACATCCATAACATGCATGTGAAACTTTCCTGACTCAAAGTAGACAAAGGATTGAGTGCATGTCTTTGTGAGAGGTATTGATGTGTTGAAAGCACTGGACTGTCTGTACAAAGAGCTAACAGCTAACACACAACTCAGACACCCATACATACCCCACAAGGCATGCCACCAGGGGTCTCTTCACAGTCCCCAAATCATAAAACACCTGGAATGTGAAGACACACACACACACACATGCATGCATATGCACACACACACACATTGTAATACTGTATTATTCTACTATTGTAAATTGTAGTCGTGGCCAAAAGTTTTGAGAATGACACAAATATTAATTTCCACAAAGTTTGCTGCTTCAGTGTCTAGATATTTTTGTCAGAGGTTACTATGGAATACTGAAGTATAATTACAAGCATTTTATAAGTGTCAAAGGCTTTTATTGATAATTATATGAAGTTGATGCAAAGAGTCAATATTTGCAGTGTTGGCCCTTCTTTTTCAAGACATCTGCAATCCGCCCCGGCATGCTATCAATTAACTTCTGGGACACATCCTGACTGATGGCAGCCCATTCTTGCATAATCAATGCTTGGAGTTTGTCAGAATTTGTGGGGTTTTGTTTGTCCACCCGCCTCTTGAGGATTGATCACAAGTTCTCAGTGGGATTAAGGTCTGGGGAGTTTCCTGGCCATGGACGCAAAATATCGATGTTTTGTTCCCAGAGCCACTTAGTTATCACGTTTGCCTTATGGCAAGGCGCTCCACCATGCTGGAAAAGGCATTGTTTGTCACCAAACTGTTCCTAGATGGTTGGGAGAAGTTGCTCTCGGAGGATGTGTTGGTACCATTCTTTATTCATGGCTGTGTTCTTAGGAAGAATTGTGAGTGAGCCCACTCCCTTGGCTGAGAAGCAACCCCACACATGAATGGTCTCAGGATGCTTTACTGTTGGCATGACACAGGACTGATGGTAGCGCTCACCTTGTCTTCTCCGGACAAGCTTTTTTCCGGATGCCCCAAACAATCGGAAAGGGGATTCATCAGAGAAAATGACTTTACCCCAGTCCTCAGCAGTCCAATCCCTGTACCTTTTCCTGGAGAGAAGAGGCTTCTTTGCTGCCCTTCTTGACACCAGGCCATCCTCCAAAAGTCTTCGCCTCACTGTGCGTGCAGATGCACTCACACCTGCCTGCTGCCATTCCTGAGCAAGCTCTGTACTGGTGGTGCCCCGATCCCGCAGCTGAATCAACTTTAGGAGATGGTCCTGGCGCTTGCTGGACTTTCTTGGCCGCCCTGAAGCCTTCTTCACAACAATTGAACCGCTCTCCTTGAAGTTCTTGATGAGCCGATAAATGGTTGATTTAGGTGCAATCTTACTGGCAGCAATATCCTTGCCTGTGAAGCCCTTTTTGTGCAAAGCAATGATGACGGCATGTGTTTCCTTGCAGGTAACCACAGTTGACAGAGGAAGAACAGTGATTCCAAGCACCAACCTCTTTTTGAAGCTTCCAGTCTGTTATTCGAACTCAATCAGCATGACAGAGTGATCGCTAGCCAACACTCACACCTGTGTTAACGAGAGATTCACTGACATGATGTCAGCTGGTCCTTTTGTGGCAGGGCTGAAATGCAGTGGAAATGTTTTTCTGGGATTCAGTTCATTTGCATGGCAAAGAGGGACTTTGCAATTAATTGCAATTCATCTGATCACTCTTCATGACATTCTGGAGTATATGCAAATTGCCATCATACAAGCTGAGCCAGCAGACTTTGTGAAAATTAATATTTGTGTCATTCTCAAAACTTTTGGCCACGACTGTATATTGTTAATTTGTAATAATAGAGTAACAATGTAATAATGTTGTGTGATTTATTTTATTTATGATGTAGGCTGTTGTGATATCATTTTTTGGACCACAGGAAGAGCAGCTAATGGGGATTCTAATACATACTACATTCTTAACGCAGGTAGCCTAGTGGTTAGAGCATTGGACTAGTAATAGAAAGTGATCAAACAAACTTAAAGGTTACAAAATGTTTTATTCAATACAAATCAGAATGATTAAATAATACTATCAATCAGTTCAGAATAACTCAATTCATCCAGTATGTACTTACAGTATATATTGTCTTCCTCACAGTTTTAGAATATCCCGAAAATGTTGCCTTTCATAAATGTTTATACAATAACTAAAGCAGTTGAATTTAATTGCATGTTGTCACATTTATCAATAGTGATGAAACAGCCTCAAGTCCTCTTTGTCAATACTAGAAGGAATGACTCTCCACCCCCTTCTGTTATGTCACCAACAATTTAAATGTGTGTCTCAAAGGCTTCCATCTTCACCTTGGTAGGGTTGAAAGAGGTCGCATCACCTTGCCAGGGTCCATCTTTTGCAGGGTTAGCATTCGGGTACGCCGATTCAGTAATCATCAGTGAGGAGATTGAGAGTTTTTTTTCCTCTTCTGTTGAGTTATTCATGCTGTTTCTCTCTGTGTTCAAGGCCAGGTTGCCAGAGATTATGTTGCCATCTGTCCCCATCTTTCCCAAAAGTGTGTTTTCAAGCTACAGACAGAAATAAGATGTTACTGTTGAATTTTTGTCAGATGCTGTACCAATGAGAAAACAATTGAGCTGTGAACTCAATTACTGTGCAAAACTACAGAATATATTATAATTTATTAGTAACATTCTTGATTAAAAAGGTATCAAAAATATACATGCATTTTTGGGGGACGAAACAATGAATTTGGCATTACTGCCATTAGCCAATGGAAACGCATTGAATAACAAATTCACTACAGATAGTTCCCCCAAAAAATCAAAAAGAAGTTTGTTCTGAAGTGTCAGAGATATAAACGATCAGGAAATTATTATATATTTTTTTTTACATGTATTTATCCCCCTATTTTAGGCATGAAACCTGTATTCATCTCCTAGCATATAAATCCCTGAAAACCTTACATTCAATTCTTAAAGATTGACATGATACACAGACTGTTGCGGCCAAAAATAGTAGATGAATGTGCAATGTAGAAAAACTGGGGTGCAAAGGAACAAGATAAATAAATAAATACGGTAGGGGATGAGGTAGTTGGTTGGGCTATTTACAGATGGGCTATATACAGGTGCAGGGGTCTGTGAGCTGCTCTGACAGCTGGTGCTTAAAGCTGGTGAGGGAGATAAGTGTCTCCAGTTTCAGAGATTTTTGTAGTTCGTTCCAGTCATTGGCAGATAACTGGAAGGAAAGTCGGCCAAAGGAGGAATTGGCTTTGGGGATGACCAGTGAGATATACCTGCTGGAGCGCGTGCTACGGGTTGGTGCTGCTATGGTGACCAGCGAGCTGAGATAAGGCGGGGCTTTACCTAGCAAGGACTTGTAGATGACCTGGAGCCAGTGGGTATGGCGACGAGTGTAAAGCGAGGGCCAGCCAACGAGAGCATACAGGTCGCAGTGGTGGGTGGTATATGGGGCTTTGGTGACAAAATGGATGGCACTGTGATAGACTGCATCCAATTTGTTGAGTAGAGTATTGGAGGCTATTTTGTAAATGACATCACCGAAGCCGAGGATCGGTAAGATAGTCAGTTTTACGAGGGTATGTTTGGCAGCATGAGTGAAGGATGCTTTGTTGCGAATGAGGTAGCCAATTCTAGATTTCATTTTGGATTGGAGATGTTTGATGTGAGTCTGGAAGGAGAGTTTACAGTCTAACCAGACACCTAGATATTTGTAGTTGTCCACATAATCTAAGACAGAACCGTCCAGAGTAGTGATGCTGGACGGGCGGGCAGGTGCAGGCAGCGATCGGTTGAAGAGCATGCATTTAGTTTTATTTGCGTTTAAGAGCAGTTGGAGGCCACGGAAGGAGAGTTGTATGGCATTGAAGCTCGTCTGGAGGGTAGTTAACACAGTGTCCAAAGAAGGGCCAGAAGTATACAGAATGGTGTCGTCTGCGTAGAGGTGGATCAGAGACTCACCAGCAGCAGGAGCGACATCATTGATGTATACAGAGAAGAGAGTCGGCCCAAGAATTGAACCCTGTGGCACACCCATAGAGACTGCCAACAGGCCCTCCGATTTGACACACTGAACTCTATCGGAGAAGTAGTTGGTGAACCATGCGAGGCAATCATTTGAGAAACCAAGGCTGTCGAGTCTGCCGATAAGGATGTGGTGATTGACAGAGTCGAAAGCCTTGGCCAGATCAATGAATAGGGCTGCACAGTAATGTCTATTATCGATGGCGGTTATGATGTCGTTTAGGACCTTGAGCGTGGCTGAGGTGCACCCATGACCAGCTCTGAAACCAGATTGCATAGCAGAGAAGGTACGGTGGGATTCAAAATGGTCGGTAATCTGTTTGTTAACTTGGCTTTCAAAGACCTTAGAAAGGCAGGGTAGGATAGATATAGGTCTGTAGCAGTTTGGGTCAAGAGTGTCTCCCCCTTGCACTTTCCTTAAAATGTTTTATTGAAATTGTTCTCCACATCTTGTTTTTGGATGACCAAATTAAGCATTCAAAGAAAAGAGCACCCTCACTACAATCAAACATGGGGGAGGTTCAACAATGCTATGGGGTTGTTTTACTGCCTCTGGTACAGGGCCCCTTGAACATGAGGAAGGCATCATGAAATCAGGAGATTATGAGATGTTTTGGAAGCCAATTTCCAAAAACTGGATTTCCATTGAAGGTTATGGGTCTTCCAGCTGGACTAGGACCCCAAACACACATCAAAAAGCACCCAGAAATGGTTCAAGAAGAAATGCTGGACTGTTCTGGAGCAGCCAGCGAGTCCAGATCTGAATCACATCCAAACCCTATAGCAAGTTTTTCACAATTCCTGACATTTAATCCTAGTAAAAATTCACTTAGGTCAGTTAGGATCACCACTTTATTTTGAGAATGTGAAATGTCAGAATAATAGATGAGAAAGTGATTTATTTCAGCTTTATTTCTTTCATCACATTCCCAGTGGGTCAGAAGTTTACATACACTCAATTAGTATTTGGTAGCATTGCCTTTAAATTGTTTAACATGGGTCAAACATTTCGGGTAGCCTTCCACAAGCTTCCCACAATAAATTGGTTGAATTTTTGCCCATTCTACCTGACAGAGCTGGTGTAACTGAGTCAGGTTTGTAGGCCTCCTTGCTCACAAACGCTTTTTCAGTTCTGCCCACAAATTTTCTATAGGATTGAGGTCAGGGCTTTTTGATGGCCACTCCAATATCTTGACTTTGTTGTCCTTAAATCATTTTGTCCATTTGAAAGACCCATTTGCGACCAAGCTTTAACTTCCTGACTGATGTCTTGAGATGTTGCTTCAATATATCCACATAATTTTCTTTCCTCATGATGCCATATATTTTGTGAAGTGCACCAGTCCTTCCTGCAGCAAAGCACCCCTACAACATGATGCTGCCACCCCCGTGCTTCACGGTTGGGATGGTGTTCTTCGGCTTGCAAGCCTCCCCCTTTTTCCTCCATACATAACGATGGTCATCATGGCCAAACAGTTCTATTTTTGTTTCATCAGACCAGAGGACATTTCTCCAAAAAGTACGATCTTTGTCCCCATGTGCAGTTGAAAACCATAGTCTGGCTTTTTTTATGGCGGTTTTGGAGCAGTGGCTTCTTCCTTGCTGAGCAGCCTTTCAGGATATGACGATATAGGACTCGTTTTACTGTGGATATAGATACGTTTGTATCTGTTTCCTCCAGCATTTTCAAAAGGTCCTTTGCTGTTGTTCTGGGATTGATTTGTACTTATTGCACCAAAGTACGTTCATCTCTAGGAGACAGAACGTGTCTCCTTCCTGAGGGTATGACAGCTGCGTGGTCCCATGGTGTTTATACTTGCGTACTATTGTTTGTACAGATGAACATGGTACCTTCAGGTGTTTGAACCACACCATTTTCTTTCTGAGGTCTTGGCTGATTTCTTTCGATTTTTTGATGATGTCAAGCAAATAGGCACTGAGTTTGAAGGTAGGCCTTGAAATATATCTACAGGTACACCTCCAATTGACTTAAATTATGTAAATTAGCCTACCAGAAGCTTCTAAGGCCATTACATAATTTTCTGGAATTTTCCAAGCTTTTAAACGGTACAGTCAACTTAGTGTATGTAAACTTCTGACCCACTGGAATTGTGATACAGTGAATTATAAGTGAAATAATCTGTCTGTAAACAATTGTTGGAAAAATTACTTGTGTCATGCACAAAGTAGATGTCCTAACCGACTTGCCAAAACTATAGTATGTTAACAAGAAATTTGTGGAGTGGTTGAAAAACTAGTTTTAATGACTCCAAGTGTATGCAAACTCCCGCCTTCAACTGTAACTGCTGCCCACCCTCCTTTCATGTTTCTCACTTTACTAACTGTGAATTACTGTAAAATTCTTCACGTTTTACCAGTACAAAATCCATGCAGCATCTGCACACCAACCATTTGATCTCAATCAGTTTCATAGGAATGTGCATTTAGATCTTCTCGAATTATGTACAGTGTTTATTCCTGAGCGAATTCGCAGCCAAACGTTCTGCGTGTGTAGGCGATAGGCTAACGTTTTAACCGTTGGCTATGAGTTTGGTCAATTCAAGTGATCAGTCTGTCGCACTTAGATTACAATGTGTGTGGCCGGTTAATTTGATTGTTTTTTATAATATTTTCAACAGAGAAAGGTTGTTTATTGTTACAACAGTAGAGAATCCCCCACATGCGCCGACGGTTCGGTTGTTTAGCTATGAGAAGAAATGTCCAGAGAATTCAGCCAAGCAGCCAGTTTGTAAAAGTAAACAAAACCTCTGTACCGCATCTGAGGTAAGAAGCACTCCCAACTCATAATGCTATATCGAACAGCAAATGACAACTACAGGAAGTAAACATCAAATGACAACAGGAAGTAATGTCAATGCAAGGTCAGCGGGGACTCGTCTGGAGAGCCTTTGAAGTATGAAATTAATAATTGTCTGTTAAGTGTCTTAAAGTCTGTCTCTGTGAAATAGCCTAGTAATTCAGGAGCTAGAAAAGTAAGCCAAAACATCCTTGCCACTGAGAGTACAGCTGTATACAGGAGCAATTACTGGACAAAGCACTGACATTAGCAATGTTGTTAGCTATGAATTAGTATAATGATTTGAACATATTCAGTAGTGCATTCTAAATAGGATATTAGGCCATAATAATACAACCATTAGCCGTCAGACTCCTTCCTGAGTCACTCCAATCAACGACTCATTCTGAAATCCAAGCATAGTATTGCAACTGAACACTGCACTATGATTGCAGAATGGGTTGTCTAATGCAGCGACACAACACAGTCTGAATAGACGTCATATGTTACCTTATTGGACATCAGCGCCTCATTCTCATGGATTGTCACAATGGGGTGAGTAGACTTTCGGTTTTTGGCATCCAGAGTAAATCCAGGGACAGAGAACAGAACAACAAGATAAAGAACAATAATAACCCTCCTCCTCTTTTAAATAGTGCCTGAGCGTTAGTGTTTACCTCAGTGTTTAACATCAGGAGTTTGAGTAATCTTTAAGTTTAAAAAGATAGGTGTGATAATGTTTTAAACTGTATGGGAATATTTGTGCATGCATCCCTTAATCACTGTACATATAAAGTACTGACATAGTTGATATCTTTGCCATGATTTCTGTCTTTCAAATTAGTATATTCTGTGATTTTACTGAGAAGAGAGTAGGAGAATAGAAGGGAATATTAGTGAACCAGCAGTGTATTGTATAGTACACAGCAAATAGGCCAGTTTAAACTAGTGTTGGTTTTCAGTGTAACATTTCTAGTGTTGATTCAGGAGTTAAAGTAACTTAACACTTTGTGTAAAATAACCCCAGTGTTGCTGTTAATACCCAGTTGAGTGTGATTGTGTCATTTCTGCTCTGTGTAGAGTAAAACACTCAACCACACCAATCATCATCATATTTCCCAGCATGCTGTAACATGTTGATTTTCAGAATTGTTTGTTCAGCATGTTTTTTTTTGCATGTACATTGATCGGTTGATTATTGTTATGCTATACAAAGATAAATAACATACATTTTAGTAGTTGGTCTAATAGCAACTGTTATTGAGATGATTGCTCCAGTTTAGATGATTTAGGTAGTCTCTATCAATCTGCCCTACCCTGGCAGTCATTCTGAATGCAGGTCGTGGGTGATTAAATGTTCCAATTGTTGGATATCCTCACTCTCGCTTGATTCCAATAGTGTCAGGTAGAGTAGGCCAGAAGGCTAAACTGAAAAACCTAACAGCTATCAAATAAAAAGACAGTGGAGCCACAAAAGTACTTCTGTGCAAGGGTTTTTATATACATAGTACTGCCATCAAAAAACAACAGTACTGCCATCAAAAGTATACATTATGTGACAGTTTAATAATTACAAAAACATTTTTTTTTTTTTTTTTTTAAATCACAATGCTGCAACACCAACAGCTCAATCTAAAAGCCCCCCCTTTGAACTGAAAGAGAGGCTCCTTTTGTAGGAGAAGCCACTCCCATCAGAACATACCAAACACTAATTTATTATGTAATTACCATCATCAAAGCCTACATGTTCCACTCAGCTAAACATCATGAATAATATACATTGTACCTTTGCAATCCGTTTCTCATGATACAATGTAACTAATTTACAAAATCCCATCCCTACTGACATGGTTTCTTCCAATATGCCCATTCACATGAACGAGTCATTCAGGACAGGCACTACAAAGCCACCTTGATTGCCGTAGCTCTGGTCCTTATACCAGCATACCCGGAAGCTACAGAGACGGAGAGAGAGGAAAAGAACCAAACAAACAGCTCGCTCATCCATAACATTGATAAGTACAATAAACGTTGCTTAACTTAAACGATTGTCTGTATATCTTAACAAACTGTTTCTGACGGGAGGTAAGAATAAAGTGTGTAATGTATGTAAGATAGTGAAGTTAACTTGTGTCTACCCACATTGCTAACGTAATTGACAACGGAGCAGGGAGGGGGCGATGAGTGTGTGTGCTAGTGTACCAAACGCTGCCCGCGGCCAGTGACGGACTTCTCAAATAGGAATTACATTTCACTTTGCAAGCCAGCATAATCAGGCCTGCAAGTCACACCACAGTGTTAAGGTCTAGGCCCTCAAGGAAAGGCCTTGTGATATACAAGTATGTAATGTATTGTCAGAGAGTTTAATTTTAAAGCATAATAAGGCTAAATGAACTGTTCAGAGGGTTCTAGGAAAAACCTTTTAGATGATGAGTTCTTGGTAGAACCATTTACAGAGGATTCTATGAAGAACCCTATAGAACGTTCTAGGTGGAACCCTCTGCAAAGGGTTCTACCTAGCACCACAAACTGAAAAAAACCTATGGTTCTACTCAGCACCTTTTTGTCTAAGAGCGTACATGATCCATGAGTATGTTGGAAACACCTGTCTGACCTAGAAATGTGATCCATACCCTTTGCATCTTGAGTCATAACTGTATTCTCACTATTGATTATTCTGCCTTGGGGGGACTTAGGACAGTGAACACCACTACGAATTGGGGAATTCCTAATAGCATAAATACCCTTCAAGAGACATTTGCCGTATCAAAACATTGGCCTCCAGTTGACTATTCTGTTTACCTGTGCCTCTACTTAGTGTATAATTACCTTAAGAAGAGTTAATGTACCTGCAGCTTGACTGTAATGATGTAATGCTCATTTTGCTGCATGACATATGATCAGATGAATAAAACTAGATTTATTCAATAGATTAAAAGAAAAGTGTGCTGCGAATAAAGACCCATGGTTTTAAGGATCTTCGTGTGACTTTTGTTTTATAATAAATCCCCAAATGATTACCAGACCCAGTGGACCAAATTTGGAAACCAATACTTTAATTGATATCAACATGAAAAATGTACACCGAGTATACAGAACACTAAGAACACCTGCTTGTTTCATGAGATTTACCAGGTGAATCCAGGTGAAAGCTATGATCCCTTGTCACTTGTTAAATCCACTTCAATCAGCGTAGCTGAAGGGGAGGCAACAGGTTAAAGAACAATTTTTAAACCTTAGGAATAGTGAGACATGGATTGTGTATGGGTGCCATTCAGAGGGTGAATGGGCAAGACAAAATATTGAAGTGCCTTTGAATGGGGTATGGTAGTAGATGCCAGGCACACTGGTTTGTGTCGAGAACTGCAATGCTGCTGTGTTTTTCACACTCAACAGTTTCCCGTTTGTATCAAGTATAGTCCACCACCCAAAGGACATTCAGCCAACTTGACACCATTGTGGGAAGCATTGGAGTCAACATGGGCCAGCATCCCTGTGGAATGCTTTTGACAGCGGGGAACTCGGGGGTAGCTCAATATTAGTAAGGTGTTCCTAATGTTTGGTATATACAGTGCATCCCGGACGAGACCCCAAATGTCACTAAACCACCTACCTAGCCTATTGATATTGCTACTCATGCTAAGTCTAGGGTTCCTAAATGGTCTGTAACAATGGTATGCATTTAAGTGAGAAGTCTGAGAATGCAGACCTTGTATGCAGGGGGGGGGAAAGTTGTGAATGTCAAAACCATAAGTGAGTACCTTGAAATGTCAAATACCATGAAATATCAAAATCAGAGATTTTTGTGGCAGAACCCACTCAATGTATGTACAAATACTTTAAACTTCACTGTGTTTCATGTTCAGTGTACTACATTCTCCGAAATGATCGTCTCTGTTTAGACTTTGTTGTTGGCATTTCTTGATGACTTTTACAGCCTTGCAGCCGCTTCGATTGAAAATTGTCAGTCATTGACATTTCAAAACCATCCCTGATGTTTTTCAAAAGCGTGTTTTCACCTAGACACTATATACTTAAGTGCTCAGTGATATCGTTTTCATGCTGACTTTTATACTACGTTATAAGAGATGAACTCTATTCAGATCAAAACAAATATCCACAACAGACATTTTAGTCAGCATTATACAATCTTTGGTTATTTTATTTTTGAACAGTATTGGTTTAGATACACATGGTAAGATTCATTTATAAGACTTAGTTGTACTTGTGGCTTCTGCCAGTGCAAAATATATCCATTAGGAAATTGAATTACTCTTAATTGCTAATGACTAATGTATGGTCCTTCTTTCTTTACATACACTGTACCCTTATGTTCTCATCTCCATCTCATCGTGCTGTGTTGTCACCAAAGGACGTGTCAAATAAGAGCATGTTCACCATGGTAACCTTTTAGAACCACGAGTGTAAAGTTTGAGAGCTTTTAGCACTTTGAATCAGATTGGTTGGGAGAGGAGATTGGACACGCTGGGGATTAGAAATTGAATGTGAGACAGTTGTGACTGTTACCTTGAATTCCTGTCTGAGAACTTAACAAGGGGGATCAGATGGGGGGACATATGCTGTTACTTCAAAATTAAGGAATGCTAAATTATTAAGACTGAATGATGCAGACTCTGACCCATATTTATTAGCTGACAAGTGTTCCAGAATGTATCCAGTTTCCTCAATTAAAAATCTTTATGTATTTGCCAAAATGACTTAAGAAATGTAAGCATATTTAGTTACGTGGAGGAAAGGCCTAGTTTTCTTTGTATTGTTCACTCAGTCAACCGGAGGCGTACAGCCAAGCCCAAACATATTTCCCATGCACATCTAGCTACTGCACCCACTTGCGTTCCTGTTCCTGAAGCACTCATCTAATTTTGGCGCTGCCCCAGTTTCAAAAGGTCAGTTTTGTCTGACAGCTGCCTACATTGATTACATTAGGAGCGGTTTTCCCAATGACTGGCAGATAGTGTTTGGTCCCATCTCCGTCCATTCACTCCTCCTGTGATAAATCTCTCTTCTTATGGTTTGTAATAGACTGACACCAAGCGTTTTCCTGATGACTAAATGAGAAGCTCTCCATTACAGGAGGAGTGCTTCGCCTGAATATAGTTTGATTTGAAACTGGATATGACGCTAAAACGTTGCACCATAACAATACATATGGGAGTGTGAGATTCTTTCATTTCCCCAAGCAGATACCTTAAGTTTTACAGGAGCTCTACCTAGCGTCACCTAAGGGGAGTGCTATACATAACTGACTTTGCTGTCAGTAAGTCATGATTGGAAGCGATTTAATAAAGGTTGTGAATAAAGGACTTAAATCCACCAGACTAACTTGGATTGGCATTATAGAAATTGATTAACTTTTTTCCACATTTGTTTTTAATACGAGCTTATTACATTTGTCAGTGGGAGTTTAGGTAATTTGTATTTGTATTGGAGAATCACCATAGAATGTTTTTTTTTGTCACATTAACATATCGTCTAACATTGTCTCAAATGATCTCTTCCCTCTTTCACAAAATCAGGTTATAGAACAAAAGGGAAATCATTTCAGGTCAAAGGTGAAGATTGAGGTGACAGCAGTGCCTTTCAGTTACGGCAAATGTAGTCAATCTACCTTCCTGTTTTTGGAAAACCTAATGACAGAGATCTACAAACTGTTTTCTTTTTATTTCAAACCTAATGAATAGAGTTAGTTCTTTTTAGTTTAACTAATTGTAGTTCCATTTCAGTAATGAAACAGCCATAAATAAGCAGCAAAGCTTGAATGTCCTCATGGATATTTACAATAAACTTTGTTCTGATCCTGCCAACTCAGACCAGTTTCTTGTCTTGCATGACCTAATTAAGAAAACCATCTAAAGTAACCTTTACATGTAAACAAAGACTGTTTTAGAATAAGTAATACACTTCTAACAGTGAGGTCTAAGTGCTGGTTAATGAACCATACCTGGGCAATATAATCCCACAAGATAGTCTTTTTCAACATGTTTCTTTCGTGGTAACTTTAATAAACAAAGTTAAACTATGTCTACCTTGTTCTGGTCATTGACAGTCAGCTCATTCAGATATTGCTTGAAGGGGTTTGCATGAAATGCTTCATTATCTTCCTCTGGTAATCTTGGGATAATATTGGCAGGTCGAATTACCCCAGGCTTGGTCTGTAATATACACTTAATAAATGGATCAGAAAGCGTATGTGCATTCATTAGCATTACAGATTTGCAATAGAATACATACCTTATACGGATCTGGAGGTTCTCACTCAATAGTTGCAGATGGTTGTAGGTTATATGTTGCCTGTAAAAAAAAAAAAAAAAAAAAAAAAAATATCAGCACAATGTACATTGCCTTCAGAAAGTATTCACACACCTTGACTTATTCCATATTTTGTTGTTACAGCCTGAATTCAAAATGGATAACTCAATGTTTTTCTCACCCATTTACACACAATATCCCATAATGACAAAGTAAAAGCATGTTTTTAGATATATTTGCACATTTTATTAAAAATGAAATACAGAAATATATAATTTATAAGTATTCACACCCCTGAGTCAATACTTAGTAGAAGCACCTTTGACAGTGATTACAGCTGTGAGTCTTTCTGGGTAAGTCTCTTAAGAGCTGTGCAACAGTTGTCCATTTATTAGTTTCTAAATTCTTCAAGCTCTGTCAAATTGTTTGTTGATAATTGTTAGAGGACCATGGATTTTCAAGTAGATTTATGTCAAAACTGTAGATCGGCCACTCTGGAACATTCATTGTCTTCTTGGTAAGCAACTCCAGTGTATATTTGGCCTTGTTTTAGGTTAATGTCCTGCTGAAAGGTGAATTCATCTGAGTGTCTATTGGAAAGCAGACTGAACCAGGTTTCCTCTAGGATTTTGTCTGTGCTAAGCACTATTCCATAAATGTTTTGTCCTGAAAAACTCCAGTCCTTAATGATTACAAGCATACCCATAACATGATACAGCCACCACTATGCTTAAAAATATCATACCAAATATGTTTGGGGCAAATCCAATAGAACACAACACTTTGTATTCAGGACAAAAAGTTAATTGCTTTGCCACATTTTTTTGCCTTGTTGCAAACAGGATGTATGTTTCTGAATATTTGTATTCTGTACAGGCTTCCTTCTTTTCACTTTGTCAATTGGGTTATTATTGTGGAGTAACTACAATGTTGATCCATCCTCCGTTTTCTCTTATCACAGACATTAAACTCACCATTGGCCTCATGGTGAAATCCCTGAGCGGTTTACTTGCTCTCTGGCAACTGAGTTAGGAAGGACGCCTGTATCTTTGTAGTGACTGCGTTTTGAGACACCATCTAAAGTGTAAGGGTAGGCAACAACACATCTGATCCTCAACACGGGCCCCCTCATGGGTGCGTACTTAATCCCTTCCTGTACTCCCTGGTCACCCACGACTGTGTGGCCATGCACGACTCCAACACCATTATTAAGTTTACTGACGGCACAATGGTGGTAGGCTTGATCACTGACACTGATGAGACAGCCTATAGGGAGGTGGTCAGAGACCTGGCAGTGTGGTGCCAGGACAACAACCTCTCCCTCAACGTGAGTAAGACAAAGGAGATGATTGTGGATTACAGGATGGGGCTGTAGTGGAGTGGATCGAGAGCTTCAAGTTCCTTGGTGTCCACATCACTAACGAACTATCATGGTCCAAACACACTAAGACAGTCGTGAAGAGGGCACGACAATGCCTATTCCCCCTCAGGAGACTGAAAAGATTTGGCATGGGTCCCCAGATCCTTAAAGTTCTACAGCTGCACCATCGAGAGCATCCTGACCGGTTGTATCACCGTCTGGTATGGCAACTGCTCAGCATCCGGCTAAGGCGCTACAGAGGGTAGTGCGTATGGCCCAGTACATCACTGGGGCCAAGCTTTCTGCCATCCAGGACCTCTACTAGGCATGTCAGCGGAAGGCCCCAAAAATGGTCAGACTCCAGTCACCCAAGTCATAGACTAGTCATACCGGAGAGCCAAGTAAGTCCAAAAGGCTCCTTTACAGCTTCTACCCCCAAGCAGTAAGACTGCTGAACAATCGATTGGCCTCCCGGCTACTCGCAGCATTGCAAAAAACCCTACCTACATGTACAAATTACCTCAAGGAACCTGAACCCCACACATTTACTTGGTACACACTGTATATAGCCTCGTTTTTTTTATTGTGTAATTTTTTTAAACTTTAGTTTAAATATTTTCTTAACCAACAATGCAGTTTTATGAAAATAGGAGTTAAGGGCTTGTAAGTAAGCATTTCAAGGTAAGGTTGTATTCAGCGCATGTGACATTACATTTTATTTGATAACTTTACCATGCTCAAAGGGATATTCAACATCTACCAATATGTGCCCTTTGTGGATGAATCTGTGTTTGAAATTCACTGCTCAACTTACAGATAATTGTATGTGTGGGGTACAAAGATGAGGTAGTCATACAAAAATCATGTTAACCACTATTATTGCACACAGAGTGAGTCCATGTAACTTATGTGACTTGTTAAGGATATTTGTACTCCTGAACTTTTTAGGCTTGCATAACACGGGGTTTAAATACTTATTGATTCAAGACATTTCAGCTTTTCATTTATTTCAAAAACATTTTCGAAAAACACTCCACTTTGAAATTATGGAGTATTGTGTGTAGGCTAGCTACATATTAAATTGAATCTATTTTAAACTCAGGCTGTAGCACAACAAAATGTGGGACAAGTCAAGCGGTGTGAATACTTTCTGAATGCACAGGGTATGTCTAAAACTATCCTAGAACAATCTGTCAGGATATTTTGCATATGAGAAATGAAAACATCACAACAAAGAACACCTCATTACCGTATCAGAAGGAGTGAATAATACATTGTTTAGTCATTCAATTACAGACACAGTAAATAATCAGCAAAGTTATGGTGCTTTCCAATGCGGCCACCAGAGAACGTTTTTTCTCCAGATGCAGAATAGCAAGCATTCTCATTTATTTTTGGATGTGTAGTTTATTACTAAGGGAACAAAACAAAAATGTATACTCACATATTTAGTTTCACGTCCCAATGAACTTGGCAATGATGTGTACCGCTACGTGGGAGAAAGTGAGCAGAGAAACCCAAATAATGATAACTTTATGAGAAGACTATTCCTGGTAAAGTCATTTCATCTAATTAATGTGCTGTTTGTGGTAAATATGTAAGTAGACTGTCCTGACCCTTTTTTTCAATTTTCGCCTAAAATGACATACCCAAATCTAACTGCCTGTAGCTCAGAACCTGAAGCAAGGATATGCATATTATTGATACCATTTGAAAGAAAAAAACTTAAGTTTGTGGAAATGTAAAATTAATGTAGGAGAATAACACAGATCTGGTAAAAGATAAACAAAAAAAAACAGATGGTGGGGTGGGTGTGGAGCCAGAGACAGCAGGGGTTCCTACATTTTAATATAAACATTTATTTTATCAAACAAAACTATGCTACATTTTATCTCTGGGACCCTCAGGATGACATCAGATCAAGATTATTGAATGTAAGTATATTTACCTTCAGAGGTGAATGCATCAAACCAGATGCTGTGATAAAAGTTGTGTTGTTGTGCACTCTCCTCAAACAATAGCATGGTATTTTCTCACTGTAATAGCTACTGTAAAGTGGACAGTGCAGTTAGATTAACAAGAATTAAAGCTTTCTGCCCATATAAGACATGTCTATGTCCTGGAAGGTTTGCTGTTCTTTACCCCATTCTAATCATGTTAGCGCAAGTTAGCATCAACCGTCCCGGTATAGGGACACAGTCCAGATATCCTCTACAGTATCAATCTTGGTCTTTTTAATCCACTGTGTGTGAGATCCTTTGTAGCCATATTGACCAGTTAGAGGACCATCTCATTTCCGGTTATATATGTCCACTCGCGCATGCCATGCATGAGGTCACGCGTGCACTCCCACACCCCCATGGATCGAGTCCCTGACCTGACAAAGCAAAAATCGGTCGTTCTGCCCGAGCAAGGCCGTTAACTCGCTGTTCCCCGGGCACCGAAGACATGGATGTCGGTTAAGGCAGCCCCACACCTCTCTGATTCATAGGGGTTGGGTTAAATGCGGAAGACACATTTTATTTGAATACATTCAGTTGGACACTGACTAGGTATCCCCCTTTCCAACCCACAGACACACTTCCACATACAAAGAAAGTTGGACTAATGGATGCAGACTTAAAGGGAGATTATGTTACTGTACCTGTATGCAATGTAATTATTAATTTGCTTTTGTAGATAAATGAAAAAATATCACAGTAAATATACACTTTCAATTAGCATTACAGAGTTTAAACAGATTTGACAAATGTGAATATAATACATACCTTATATGAATCTGGAGGTTCTCTCTCAACAGTGGCAGATGGTTGAAGGTTGTAAGTTGCCTGTAAAAAATGTTTTATATCAGCACAAAATGTACTTTTTTCATATCACTTGCTGCACAGAGATCTAATCTTCCTTTAGCTAGAGTCTTCCTGTGGCTTTGATGACAAAAGCCTCTAAGATTCTGTAAAGTGCTGAAGACATTTCAAGGGGCAGACAAAATCTTGAAAATAATGATTTGTCTCTTGATGTAAGATTCATAAAGTTCAGTGCATATAAATTTAACTTTATGAAACATGACTGGGTTTTTTTCTGAATCCTGATAGATACTGTCTTATCATGCAGTCCCAATCCCCAGACAAAGCTGTGATGTTTGCATGCTGAGATACTTCAATAAGTTGTTGTAATAATCAACTTTTTCCAGACATAGTCTATTACCTGTAACATATTACATTTATCATAGCTCATTAAGGTCCAGCTTCATACAGGAAGAGGCAATGACAGGGCCTGCCCCCTGTGGGGTTCTGACATTTTTATACTATAATAGTATTTTTATACCATAATAGTATTAACAATTGCTAATTGCTATTAATCATATTGGGGGTTATTCTGTAAGGACTTGTGTATGTGTAACCCCTGTGCGGACATCTTGAGAGAATTGCTGACTTGTGGTTAAGTGGGGGGTGTGGGGTCTTTATCTCAAGACCCTGTCTGGTGGAAAAATACTGAGCTGCCAAGAAACAAGATAAATCAAAAAGAGCGCCGAGAGGCTGGGACCAGCCTGTGTGACAACGATTGGCCAGGCAAATCTAAACCACGCCCAGCCACTGTTCTGATAGGCTCATCCCGAGGTGGGAACTAAACTCTGTTGGGGTATTTAAGAACTTTTTGGGTGTTGGCCAGTTCTTTGTTCCGTCCTGCGTGATGTTACAGTGAACCCGTATATACGGAAATTGTATTTGCCATTTATTAACTTTTGAATTAAACAATTATTTTAACCAAGTTCAGGTGTATTATCGTTCCTATCTCAGTTGAATCTACGCAAAACCTAACACCCCCTATTAGGCAGGACTATGCGGCCACCTATGGCAGCAGATTGAGGGCATTTTCAAAGATAAACTGATCAAGATGCACCTCCAACAATACTTAAAACCTCACATAATTCTGCCCAAAAACAATGACCATTTCTCTCAACCAGTGGGCTTGGGCTTTTTAGGTGAGCGCTGATGCCACCCTGTAATAAGCAGTGTCCACTTTGTCAAAAGCAGGGGTGCTGTTGAAGAGATGCATCGCTGCAGTGCTCCACAAACGCTCCATCAAAAAATCATCTAAAATTAATCATGTAGCAGATATCCTAAATGGTAGAAAGAGTATGTGGGATTTTTTAGTAGCCTACAGGCTGGAGATAAAATGTATGATAATGTAATGAGACTGACACTTTTTACATCATGCACATTTCTCCGATCAAATAGCCTAACCTAAATGTTGCCCAAACAAATAAAAAATGAGCTGACATGTTAGCGAACACCATATCCTAAACACAGGGCGGGTCAAAGTAAAATGGACAATATGGAATGAACAATCAAGTTACTCACAGCTGCTATCCAGGAGTTTCACCCTGGGATCATTGTCATGATCAGTGGTTTCAAGTTTGTATCCATACATTTTCAATGAGCTTATCATAGTGAAAAATAAAGTAATTCTCCATGTCAGGATGTGTAAACACATTATCATTGCAAATAGGCTCAGGATCACTCCGGATAAAGTTGGGTAGTAGATACTCAGAGCTTTAATAGCCAAATTGATTAGTCACAGGAATCATTACTAATAAAGCCAATGCAACTGCCTGTTTTACAAACGGTAGGCCTACCACATGGATGGGCATTCATTAAATTCCATTGCGGGACATCACTGTAGGCTACACTCCAGTAAGCATGGACTGACGTGGACGTCTTCTTTCGGTCCTGTCCAGACCCAATGCCTTTTTTTTGTGAGGTCGGGCCCGGCTTGAACCAGTCATAGACGTCTATATTTGGTTCAGATTTGGTGCAGTCAGGACCAGCCTTGATTTCAATCATAAAAGCCAAAATCCTCCACAAGTCTCCACCCAGAAAGCTTGACTAAATCCCCTTCTCCAACATACCTCCTACCCTAAGTGCATCTGTTTTGCAACAAAATGTAGTTGTTGTTGTTCCCTTTTCTTTCAACTGGTTTACATATACATACAGGTTATCTCGAACTCATGAGGACAATCTTTGTCCGGATATTTCATTTCATTTATTTTCTACAAACACATATGAGAAATGAAAAGAAATCACAACAAATTACAGTATCAGGAGTGAATAATACATTGTTAAGTCATTCAATTACAGACACAGTAAATAGTCATCAGAAAAGATATGGTGTTTTCCCATGTGGCCACCAGATCTTTTTTTCATTTTCTTTAGGGAGCAAGTTCGGATTTCCAGATGCACAATAACAAGCATTCTCAATTATTCTGGGATATGTGTCGTTTATTACTAAGGGAACAAAACATAAATGTATACTCACATATTTGTTTTACGTCCCAATGACTTTGGCAATGAACCCAAATAGTGATAACTTTATGAGAAATATATTCCTGGTAAAGTAAGTTAATCTAATTACTGTGCTGTTTATTTGTGGTAATGGTGTAAATAGACTGTCATGACCCTGCATGTCACCTTTTAATATCTGGACTATCTTGGTCTTTTTAATCCACCTTTTTGTGACATCCTTTGTAGCCATATGGAAGGGGACATTACCAGCATAATTATTGGCCAGTTAGAGGACCATCTCATTTCACATGATCTGTATCTGACTACTCGCACATGTCACGCGTGCGTGCGCACACACACTTGGAATAATGGATGCAGCATTTAAGGGATATTATGTCACTGTACCTGTATCCAATGAAATTAGATTATTTGAGCTTTGAGATCATTCACAGAGCATTACAGACATGTACAGTGAAATGTTTTCCATTGTGCTTTAGAGAGCAAAAAATACATGTGTTCTCATATTGGCAATCACATTATTGCTTTCCTATAATGTATCCATGATAATTTGAACAAAGCCTGAGATAAGAGATGAAATGCATGCCTACGAGACATGTACATATAAGAGTGATAAAGAAATAATTTTGGATAACACATCCCCTGAACAGTAAATATGCAGTGTTGCCCTCAGGGTGCAGGCTCTCCTAAAACCAAGAGAGCCACTAACAGTTTTTGTACCAGCATTAGCACCGTGTTTAAATGAAATGTATTTGTGTGACTTTTATTTATTTTGTATATATACCTTGTAAGCATTTGTATCTGTGAATGTTGCTGTTTATATGTTTACTACATATAAACATATACTATATATCTAATCCCACTTACCACAACTGAAGTTCCTTCTGGAAAAATACACTTCTATTCGATTCTATTCTACTTATTGCTGTGAGTTCTTATTACATACCTTTGGTGCACCTTTTTCCTTTGATTCCCTGGGATATGCGAGGACAGGGGACGTTTTGCGCTGAAAGATGGCACAAGTAATCATAAAAGAGAACACTTCATTTGATCTCTGCCGTTTTGGTTCAAGTGAGTGCAGATCAGTACAATACTCACCATTGGAATGGGGTCCTCTAACACTTCGTCTATGACAGCGTACAGATCTTCTGACTGCTGTCGCAACTGTGCTGGGGAACACACCTGTGGAGAGAACCAGCAGTTAAATCTGCATTCTTGCTGCATTTAGGCACGGCTATAGTAACTTTGTAATAAAACTATGACCTTTATCATCAAGTTACTATAGATAGTCCTGCAAGATATGCTTTGGAGGACCACTTAAAATAGATATGAGCACTTTAGAACTGACTAAATTGTTTTCCGCTAATCATCTGAGGGACTGCTCAGCAACATCCATTCAGAACACATCAGAGAAAGCATTAGACTTTTTAACTACAGATGCTCAGTTTACTCAAAGGGAACTATATTTAAATGTGAATCAATAAAATACTTTAATGTTCATAGAATATATTTACAAAATGATTTACGCTACAAGTACACTGTCTTAGGAATCAAATTCCTCTGCATGTGTGTCCTCTTTCATACACCTGTCCAATGGGCCCTGTGAATCTCCTTTATCCACTTGATCATCAATTGCCTGTGAAAGCAGTATAGATTGAGATGGAAACATTGACTGACACAACATACAGTACATAATGCAGAGATTGGCCTTTGTTCCTTATTGATTTGGGAAATGTTGTGGTTTAACGCAGGTGAGGGAATGAAAGCGCATTCGCATACCGAATTAAACAAAATCTGTGCAGTTCTATTCCTTTGTCAAGTGCGCCTCAAGTGGTATGGCTCAGTTTGTAGAGCATGGCGCTTGCACTGCCAGGTTTGTGGGTTCGAGTCCCCAAGCCACCCATACATAAAATGTATGCATGCGTGACTAAGTCGCTTTGGATAAAAGTGTCTGCTACATGGCATATACAGTGAGATAGAAAAGTATTGGGACAGTGACACATTTTAAATGATACAATGACTGAGGTTAAAGTCCAGACTGTCAGATTTAATTTGAACGTATTTACTGTACATCGATAATGGGTGAACCGTTTTGAAATTATTGCACTTTTTATACATAGTCCTCCCATTTTGGTGGACCAAAACTATTGGGACAAATTCACTTGTGTATTAAATTAGTAAAAAGTGAAGTATTGACAGCTGGTGCTTGAAGTCAGAGAGGGAGATATAAGACTCCAGCTTTAGTGATTTTTGCAATTCGTTCCAGTCATTGGCAGCAGAGAACTGGAAGGAAAGGCGGCCAAAGGAAGTGTTGGCTTTGGGGATGACCAGTGAAATTTACCTGCTGGAGCGCGTGCTACGGGTGGGTGTTGCTATGGTGACCAGTGAGCTGAGATAAGGCAAGGCTTTACCTACCTAGATGACTTGCAGCCAGTGGGTTTGGCGACAAATATGAAGCGAGGGCCAGCCAACGAGAGCATACAGGTCGCAGTGGTGGGTAGTACATGGGGCTTTGGTGACAAAACGGATGGCACTGTGATAGACTACACCCAGTTTGCTGAGTAGAGTGTTGGAGGCTATTTTGTAAATGACATCGCCGAAGTCAAGGATCGGTAGGATAGTCAGTTTTACGAGGGTATGTTTGGCAGCCTGAGTGAAGGATGCTTTGTTGCGAAATAGGAAGCCGACTTAACTTTGGATTGGAGATGCTTAATGTGAGTCTGGAAGGAGAGTTTACAGTCTACCCAGACACCTTGTTATTTGTAGTTGTCCACATGTTCTAAGTCAGAGCCGTCCAGAGTAGTGATGCTGGTCGGGCTGGCGGGTGCTGGCAGCAATCGGTTGAAGAGCATGCATTTAGTTTTACTAGCATTTAAAAGCAGTTGGAGGCCACGGAAGGAGTGTTGTATGGCATTGAAGCTCATTTGGAGGTTTGTTAACACAGTGTCCAAAGAATGTATACAAATGTATACAGAATGGTGTCGTCTGCGTAGAGGAAAATCAGAGAATCACCAGCAGCAAGAGCGACATCATTGATGTATACAGAGAAAAGAGTTGGCCCGAGAATTGAACCCTGTGGCACCCCCATAGAGACTGCCAGAGGTCCGGACAACAGGCCATCCGATTTGACACACTGAACTCTATCTGAGAAGTAGTTGGTGAACCAGGCGAGGCAGTCATTTGAGAAACCTAGGCTATTGAGTCTGCCGATTAGAATGCGGTGATTGACAGAGTTGAAAGCCTTGGCCAGGTCGATGAAGACGGCTGCACAGTACTGTCTTTTATCGATGGCTGTTATGATATAATTTAGGAGGTGCACCCATGACCAGCTCGGAAACCAGATTGCATAGTGGAGAGGGTACGGTGGGATTCGAAATGGTCGGTGATCTGTTTAACTTGGCTTTCAAAGATTTTAATCTTTGGGGATCTCAGACGATACAAAAGAGAGGTTGAACAGGCTAGTAATAGGGGTTGCAACAATTTCAGTGGATAATTTTAGAAAGAGAGATTGTCTAGCCCAGCTCATTTGTAGGGATCCAGATTTTGCAGCTCTTTCAGAACATCTGCTGTCTGGATTTGGGTGAAGGAGAAGCGGGGGGGCTTGGGCAAGTTTCTACAGGGGGTGCTGAGATGTTGGCCGGGGTAGGGGCTGGTCAATATTCATAGCACGAAATGACTACATCAAGCTTGTGACTCTACACATTGTGTTTTGATTGTGTTTCAGATGCAGAATCCTGAATGAATTGTGAATAATGATGAGTGAGAAAGTTAGACGCACAAATATCATACCCCCAAAAAAATGCTAACCTCTCCTGTTATTGTAACGGTGAGAGGTTACCATGTCAAAAGTTACAATAGCTAAATCAACAAAACCCATTTTTTTTATCCAATGAGACATGTATTTTCTGTTCAGTCTTCATTCGTGAAAGAGATTGAGGCTGTCAGGCATTTTGTAAAGAGTTCAGTCTTCTACTTCTATCCTCAGTCCTAAGCATATCAACCCTGTCACAATTAAAGGTAAACAATTTCTGTATATACAAAAGAAACTCATTAAAATTATGTTCTCTAAATGAGAAGTGTGGTGACTCTTTCCTAGAAAAATTGTATTATTAGAAGCATGTTAATTCCTCTCTTTGACTGATAAAACAGACTCATTTTACGCACTCAAAATGCATCCATTTCACCTTCCTCAACATGCCCCAAAATCAGAATACACTGTTGAACTTAAAGGGGCAATCAGCAGTTGCTACATACATTTTTTGTAATGACACGCACCCATTGATTCTTGAAGAATATAAGTTATTAATGCCTCATGAGCTTAGTTCAACGGTCACACTCCATGAGAACTCAATATAAAACTCAACAAAAAAAGAAACGTCCCTTTTACACGACCCTGTCTTTCTAAGATAATTCGTAAATATCCAGATATCTTCACAGATCTTCATTGTATAGGGTTTAAACATTGTTTCCCATGCTTGTTCAAGGAACAATTAATGAACATGCACCTGTGGAACGGTCGTTAAGACACTAACAGCGTACAGACGGTAGGCAATTAAGGTCACAATTATGAAAACTTAGGACACTAAAGAGGCCTTTCTACTGACACCAAAAGAAAGATGCCCAGGGTCTTTGCTCATCTGTGTGAACGTGTCTTAGACATGCTGCAAGGAGGCATAAGGACTGCAGATGTGGCCAGGGCAATAAATTGCAATGTCCGTGCTGTGAGACGCTTAAGACAGCGCTACAGGGAAACAGGACGGACAGCTGATCGTCCTTGCAGTGGCAGACCACATGTAACAACACCTGCACAGGATCGGTACATCCGAACATCACGCCTGCGGGACAGGTACAGAATGGCAACAGCAACTGCCCGAGTTACACCAGGAATGCACAATCCCTCCCATCAGTGCTCAGACTGTCCGCAATAGGCTGAGAGAGACTGGACTGAGGGCTTGTAGGCCTGTTGTAAGGCAGGTCCTCACCAGACATCACCGGCAACAACACCGCCTATGGGCACAAACCTACCGTCGCTGGACCAGACAGGACTGGCAAAAAAGTGCTCATCCCTGATGAGTCGCGGTTTTGTCTCACCAGGGGGGATGGTCGGATTTGCGTTTATCGTCGTAGGAATGAGCATTACACCGAGGCCTGTACTCTGGAGCGGGATCGATTTGGAGGTGGAGGGCCCGTCATGGTCTGGGGCGGTGTGTCACAGCATCATCGGACTGAGCTTGTTGTCATTGCAGGCAATCTCGTTACAGGGAAGACATCCTCCTCCCTCATGTGGTACCCTTCCTGCAGGCTCATCCTGACATGACCCTCCAGCATGACAATGCCACCAGCCATACTGCTCGTTCTGTGCGTGATTTCCTGCAAGACATGAATGTCAGTGTTCTGCCAGGGCCAGCGAAGAGCTTGGATCTCAATCCCATTGAGCACGTCTGGGACCTGTTGGATCGGAGGGTGAGGGCTAGGGCCATTCCCCCCAGAAATGTCTGTAAACTTGCAGGTGCCTTGGTGGAAGAGTGGGGTAACATCTCACAGCAAGAACAGGTAAATCTGGTGCAGTCCATGAGGAGATGCACTGCAGTACTTAATGCAGCTGGTGGCCACACCAGATACTGACTGTTACTTTTGATTTTGCCCACCCCCCCTTTGTTCAGGGACACATTATTCAATTTCTGTTAGTCACATGTCTGTGGAACTTGTTCAGTTTATGTCTCAGTTGTTGAATCTTGTTATGTTCATACAAATATTTACATGTTAAATTTGATGAAAATAAACGCAGTTGACAGTGAGGACGTTTCTTTTTTTGCTGAGTTTATATATACTCCAATGTTTGTAAGCAGAGTAAATGTAAACAAATGCTATTTAGCCTCAAAAACATGGTTAAAACTATAATGTTGATATCATGGATGGTCAGTCCTTGCATCCATAGCTCTGTCTATAATTTTGAGAGTGGTTACATTTCTCTAGCCCCATCGCTCAAATTTTTCCAAAACGGGTGAGGATTCAGTTTGTTATTGTCTCTACAGCTGATTTCTGCTTTAAAGGAGAACCAAGTTACGTGCAAGAGATATTGGGATTACAGCAGAAAGGTCTGTAGACTGTGCTCACCTGCTGGTCCAACAGAAGAGTGTTTGTGGGAATTGCAGCGAGGGCTTTGTAGCTGAACACGTGTGGCTAGAGTTGAGAGGGATATGAAAAATAAAAAAACAAAATGTATTATTTATAGTGATATTCCCATGCTGGGCTAGGCTAGAAATGAAGGGTTTCATTCCAAAACAGTAAATATACCCATTTTAAGAAATGTTGGTAAATCTGCTTTGTTTTTACAGAAATTATGAAAGAGATTGTTGTGGGGTTTTTTCACTATCTATTCATGGCATTGGGGTTGTTCAATGGCAGACATGTATTTGTTTAAAATCGAAGAAGCTAATTACTCAGAGAAATAAGTAGTACTACTAGGTTTTACACAGTCAAATGTAACAAATCATTAAAAAAATATATATAACTGTACAAATAATACATTTGTGACATCAATATTTAAACAAATAATTAAATACAGGAAAATGAGCTCTGTATGTAACATTTGACATTAGTAATTTACCAGATGCTCTTATCCAGAGTGAATTACAGTTAATTGGATTCATTTCTCAATGTAACAACGAAGTTCTATTTAGACAAAATGCACATGAACACTACAACATCTTAATTAAAAAACATTTGCCTAACTCTAAAACGCAAATATGGCAGTTGAGAAAGGACAATATAATTGCAGTAAGAGTTTTGAGCCGAGCGGCATCTTGCCACATACTCAATCATCCTTACATTACTGTATGTCTGTCACAGTACATGTTCTTGTTTACATGAGGCTTGTCCTTGTTTACCTGAGGCATGCAGGTGGCGTGCAATTGGACTGCATGCAACTGAACTGTTTTCCAGCATGCAGAGTAGCTACCTTTCTTTTTTTATCATTGGAGTCTGACATCTCCCTCCATGGACATGGTGTGGAACGCAGGGAGAGAGAGTGAGACCGGGTGAGGTCACGGGTCGGAGATGCCGGAGAGGGGGAGAGGATGAAGTGGTCGGGTGTAGAGGGGGGAGTGGGAGGCTCAGGTGATGGACATCCAGGGGGTGTGTAGAGGGTGGTAGTTAGGCAGAAAGATCTGTTAGCTGGGGAGATACTGCGATGCAGCCTGGAGTGGGTATGTGTTTTCAGGCCGTCCTGTAAAGGGGTTGGTGATATTGCATCTGTGTGCCTCTGTGCAGAGGAAACTGTGCCACTGGGTGAGTGGGATGGGGCAGAAAGATGGCCCCCTGAAGCACAGTAGGAGAGAGAGCTAGGTTTAGGAGACATTGCATCCAGCCTGGAAAAAGATGAGTAGGACAGTGGACTCGCAACTTGGGGGCTTGAGGTCCCCCAGTTGTTAAGGGACCCCATATAGGTCCCCCGATTGTTAGAGGTCCCCATGGAGGAAACTTCGGGTGTAGAGGTAACAAGGGCCTTAAAGGTCTCCTGGTTATTAGCAGATGCAAAAGACAGAAAACTGAGCTTTGAGTTTAAATGAGAATGCAGAGCTTGTACAAAGTTCTTGTTAAGTGGTTTAGGTTCAGCAGACAGTGAGTCGAGTGTTGAGTTTGATGAGGTGTTAACTGGTTCAGGAGACGAGAATCTGAGCTTTGAGAATCGTGTGTACAGAGGTTGACTTGCAGAGGTCCCTTGGTTGTGAGCTGGATTAGGCTGAGGGGACAATGAGTTAAATCTTGATTTAACTGAGTTGTTGAGTGGCTCAGGAGACCAGTATCTGGGTCTCGAGTGTGATGAGTATAGAGGTGGATTTGGAATTTTGGGGAGTGGAACTTTGGCGAAGTCCACTGGTTTGGCGAGGTTCTGAGTGAATGGTTGAGACAATGGTAGGACTGGTGGAGACACAAGGCTTCCATAAGAGTGGGAGGTGACCCTTACAGAGGTTATTCCATTGTTTGATTTCAGTTCATCCACGTGTCTTAATGGTGGGCTATGATGGCCAACCATTCTCCATGAGGTGGAGAGTTCCTTAGACTCTATGGATGGGGGGGCAGTGGCATATCTAGGGGACTCTAACACAAATCCATCCCTGTGAGCTGGGCTGTGTACTGAGGCTGAGGACTGGGCTTTGGATGAGGACACCTCCAGGGGAGTTGAGGCTAAGCTGGAGCCTGCAGAGCAGGCATTACAGGAGGTCCCATGGTGAATGGGCCAGCAGGGAAAGTAAGGACTCTGTAGAGTCAGAGAGGAGGACAGGACTGGCATGCGGCCCTTCCGGAGGATAGCCGTTAAAAGGGAGAGTCGCATGGGAGAGGACCTGCGGCGGGAGCGAGGGGACAGGGAACAGGGGAACAAGGAAGGACATTCACAACAAGATGATGAGAGACAAGTTGGCGGCATGTGGACTAAACTGGAGCCAGGTTCTAGGGAATGCCTCTTAACTTGCACCACAGAGGGGGTGAACATGCCAGATCTCACTGAGGAGCACGGGGACACCACACGGCTACAAAAGACAGGGGACGTCTCGGAGGACATTTGCAATGCAGACCAGCTCCTATCTTTGTCCCAGCTGTCAGAGAGTATGGAATCCTGACTCTGACTCTTTGAAGAAGCAGAAGTGGCAAACAGGTCTGGGGAGATATTAGGGCCTAGTCTCTCATCTGAGTCAGATGCTATATTTAAAAAGTGACCCGAGCTGACCTCAGCACCCACAGTGGTGTTGTGACACAGCTGCTGAGAAATGCCCTGTTGTTCGTTAACAGCTGTTTCCATAGTAGCAGGCCCGAAAACAAAATCGTGGATTGTATTTTCTGCCAGGACATTGATAGAGGGAGGGGTGTGGGGTCGGGTTGTGTGATCAGGAGGAGATTTCAACTGAGAAGAAAAACATGGGAGAAAAGAAAAAGCTTCTGTAAATATTAACAAATTGTTGACTAATGATAACTGAAGATGACTATCAATAATTTAGATTAGTGTTTTCTATTTGAAATGATTTCAAATACTGAATTATTTAACCATTATAGATAAAATGTTGATGTTAATTTGCAGAGTAATTTGAGCCGCCTCAGGCAAAATCAGTTTCGAAAAGGGTAAGCAAAACTGGCCTTTTGCATGCTGTCAATAATACATTTCAAATCTGACCCAACTTCAGGATCTGTCAAAACAAGTTAGTTCAAGTTCTTTATGTTCTGTCAAAACCAGGGGTTGGAACCGGTTCAGGGAACAGAATCGAAAACCATGGAATAACTACATTTTTTGAATAACAGAATTAGAACTGGGAATGAAAGTGAGCTATACTGTTCCGGAACAGAACCGTTATTTTAAAAGCATGCAATTAGTTTCAAGGAAGATTGGACAATGATCCAAAAGAATGGAAAACAGACCAAAGTAGTGCTGGAAAACAAAACGGATAGTTCTGCGAATGCCCCTTATCTTGTAGTGTGGTTTGTTATGGAGGGACGGATCGAGTTGCCAAACCTGAGGAATCCATTTGAAATATCCAAGCTGGTGAAAAGAGAGATGGGTAAAGGAAATGCAGTGAGGATTACGAGAAGTGGAGTTGTTTTGATTTTGTATACATCTGATTAGCAAAAAGAGCTTGTGTTGCATTGTACTCGATTCGAGAAGGTTGACGTGTCGTGCATAGATTTTTTCGGACCCGTGCACCCCTTAAGGGGGTAACATCTGGTGTTACTTGGGTCGAGATATGATTGATGCACGTTGGATAAATCAAGTAGTTAATGGAAATAAAGTGAAGAGTATTTGTTCTTTTGTTTTTTGAAACTGAGTCCCTCCCAGCCGAGGTGAAGTTGGGGTACTGTATATGAATTAATTACCATGTCAAAGCATTCGTCCCAAGAGCGCTGCAGTGTCATCGCTGTAGTGCCTTTGGACATGTGGAAAGTGTTTGTAGAAGAAAGAAGCCAAGGTGTGAAAGTTGTGGAGAAGATCGTATTGACTGTGGTTTGTTTTGATCGTGTAAAATGTTGCAATTGTGGTGGGAACCATGTTGCTTGATCTTTGGAATGCCCGACAAGGGTGAAGGAAAATGAGGTGGCTAAAGACAGGGCCAACCAGAACATATCATATGGAGCGGCTGTCAAGGGGGTTGAGGGAGCGAATAGTCACGAAGGGCCCATGGTGGTGGATAGGCATTCACTGCAGGTAGCATGTTAAGAAGGTAAATGTTGTACTCTTTATGGATATGGTGATCAACGGCACTGCCAAAGTGGAGAAAAAGTCTAGAAATATGGACATCATTGTGGATGCGGTGGAGCGGTTTCTTGGATTGGAGGACGTCTTGGCAAAGGAGTTACATGAAAGGCTGCCATGAGCCGTACTACTCTCTCAGGCCCCAGAGCCAGAGTAGGGAGATATGGAACTTTGAAGGACAGAATAAGTTATCCAAGATATGCAAATTACGCAAATGCAGTGTGTGATTATCTTTTTTTTTTGGAACTAGCCGTATACAACTCTGTTACTCTCCTCCATAGGTATAATTCTCTGGGCCCAATTCAGATAATCCATGTCATAACAAGATGCCTAGCACTTCAAGCCAAGCCTCCTCCTCCACCTTCCCCACCCACAAAATGTAAGTCGCATCTCACACATGTAAACAACCAAAGCTTGCCCGCTCCATAGCAAGCTACTCTATCCACACTGATTGGTGAAGTAATTTAATGTCTAGCTAAATGTAACTGTTTTTTTTGTTTGAACCGGTTCAGAACTTTATTTTGCAGGTCAGAACAGTGGAACAGAACGAAAAAAATAATGGGTCTGTTCAGAATGAAACGATTGGAAAATAATTTTGTTTCCAACCCATGGTCAAAACAAGTCAAAGTAGCCAGTGCTTTTTGTCTGGTCAATACTGAAAATTCATTGTTCTGTCCATACAGGTTGATAATTATTAGTGGATAATTAAAAAGGTCCAACCAAAGGTCACAGCCATTGAAACATAATGAATTTTAGAAAATTACTGTAAAATCTGGATTGGAACCAACGCTTTATATATTTGTTTGTCTTTTGCATTACTATATTCAGATTGAATCTCAGAAGGTATGTTATCTAATTTAATAAGAACAAGCAAAGGTCAAAATAATTGGAACAGTATGAATTACGGCAAGTAGGGTTAGAACTAAAGCTTCTGATCTGCCATTTGCTAGTCAGTTGCATTACTATGTTTAGATTGGATCTCAGAAGCCATGTCATTAAAATTGACACAAATGGGAGTCAAGCTGTTAGCCTTGACAAAACAATGTTATTATAAAACCTTCTTGCCCCACTTTTATATCCACATTTAACTTCACTGAATATACAAAACATTAATATTAAGTTGAACCCCTTTTGCCCTCAGAACAGCTTCAATTTGTCAGGGCATGGACTCTCAATGTGCTGAAAGCCTTCCACAGGGATGCTGGCCCCATGTTGTGTCAAGTTAGCGGGATGTCCTTTGGGTGGTGGACCATTCTTTATGGTGGACCATTCACACTGGAAACTGTTGAGTGTGAAAAACCAGCAGCGTTGCAGTTCTTTACACACTCAGATCGGTGCACCTGGCACCTACTACCATACCCCGTTCAAAGGAACTTAAATATTTTGTCTTGCCCATTCACCCTATGAATGGCACAGATACACAATCCATGTTTCAAGGCTTAAAAATTATTCTTTAACCTGTCTCCTCCCCTTCAGCTACACTGATTGAATTTGATTAAACAAGTGACATCAAGAAAGGATCATAGCTTTCACCTGGTCAGGTCATAGAAAGAAGTTCCTAATGTTTTGTACACTCAGTGTATATTTCTAGGCCTCAAGCAGAGAAGGTGCTTTAAGATCCACTTTTGGATTAAGGTTGTTGTTGGTTGTGCTGTAAATGTTATCATATTGAGGAAGTAATAATAGAACATAAGGCCATGCACTTACCCGATTAAATGACTCCTGTTGGACCATGTCACCTGCTCTACCTTTTTCATAGACCCTGATATAGATCACCTCCGCTTTGAAAAGCCCTCCGTCCGACATGGTGTCTTCAGTCGCCCTCTGTTTGGGAAATCCTAAATTCTGACACAGGATCAGGACAAGTTGATGAGCCACTCAGATGAGTTACTGCAACCTGAGCAATCCTTAAGTGAACCTCAGCAAGTCCCTTTGTTTAACTTCCAGCTCCTTAGCAAGCATGGGACGTAACAGTGTCTCTCTCCTGGGTGTGCTAAGTTCCTTTTACTAGAACACATGTCCATCATGTACTATATACATGCACTATCAAATGAACTTGAGAGGATCTGCAGAGAAGGATGGCAGAAATTTAGCAAATACAGGTGTGCCAAGTGTAGTGGAGATTCCCTATGAACTGCCACAGGAGAGAGCTGTCCATAACGCGTCCACAAAAATCAGCTTTCCAAATGTTACTCTTTTGGGGTGAAGTTCCCATCTATTGCATATATAAATAACTCCAAAACACATAATCCTATACAAAAGGTGCAGAGAGATGCATTCTATAAACTGTATCTGTGATACAATAACAACTGTATGTGCTCTCCTCTCACCTGTGCTAACCCTTCCTGGTCACCTGTGCTACCTATATGCACACGAGACCAGTGACCCATGACCCCAACATAGTGCCCTCTAGTGTACAAAACAAGTAAAAATAACCCTTGAGACAACATATACACAACTCATAAACAGGCCAAAATGGCTCCTACACCAAGCTTCTAGCATCAAACCCAAGAAGACTTGAGGCTGTATTCGCCGCCAAAGGTGCTTCCGCGCAAAGTACTGAATAAAGGGTCTGAATACTTATGTAAATGTGATATTTCAGTTATTTTAATATTATACATTTGCAAACATTTCTAAAAACCTGTCATTGCTTCGTCATTATGGGCTATTGTGTGTAGATTGATGAGGGGGGAAAAAACAATTTAATCAATTTTAGAATAAGGCTGTAATGTAACAAAATGTGGAAAAAGTGAAGGGGTCTGAATACTTTCCAAAAGCACTGTATATACACAGTACCAGTCATCGGTTTGGACAAACTTACTCATTCCAGGGTATTTCTTTATTTTTTTACTATTTTTTACATTGTATAATAATAGTGAAGACATCAAAACTATGAAATAACACATATGGAATCATGTAGTAACCAAAAAAAGAGATTCTTCAAAGTAGACACCCTTTGCCTTGATGACAGCTTTGCACACTCTTGGCATTCTCTCAATCAACTTCATGAGGAATACTTTTCTAACAGTCTTGAAGGAGTTCCCACATATGCTGAGCACTTGTTGGCTGCTTTTCCTTCACTCTGCGGTCCAACTCATCCCAAACCATCTCAATTGGCTGGTTGCCTAGTTAATAATGGTTAAATAAAAAATAAAACATTTGGTTGAGGTCGGGTGATTGTGGAGGCCAGGTCATCTGATGCAGCACTCCATCACTCTCCTTCAACAGTGTCACCAGAAAAGCACCATCACACCTCCTCCTCAGTGCTTCACGGTGGGAACCACACATGCAGATCATCCATTCACCTACTCTGTGTCTCATCAGACCAAAAGTCAGATTTTCACCGGTCTAATGTCCATTGCTCATGTTTCTTGGCCCAAGCAAGTGTCTTCTTCTTATTGGTGTCCTTTAGTGGTTTCCTTTAGTGACCATGAAGGCCTGATTCACGCAGTCTCTTCTGAACAGTTGAAGTTGAGATGTGTCTGTTACTTGAACTCTGTGAAGCATTTATTTGGGCTGCAATCTGAGGTGCAGTTAACTCTAATGAACTTATCTGCAGCAGAGGTAACTCTGCGTCTTCCTTCCTTGTGGCAGTCCTCATCAGAGCCAGTTTCATCATAGTGCTTGATGGTTTCTGCAACTGCACTTGAAGAAACTATAAAAGTTCTTGACATTTTCCAGATTGACTGACCTTAATGTCTATAAGTAATGATGGACTGTCGTTTCTCTTTGCTTATTTGAGCTGTTCTTGCCATTATGTACTTGGTAAATATACCAAATAGGACTATCTTCTGTATACCACCCCTACCTTGTCAAAACACAACTGATTGGCTCAAACGCATTAAGAAGGAAATAAATTCACAACTGTTCATTGAAATGCATTCCAAGTGACTACTTCATGAAGCTGGTTGAGATAATGCCAAGAGTGTGCAAAGCTGTCATCAAGGCAAAGGGTAGCTACTTTGAGGAATTTCAAATATAAAATATATTTTGATGTGTTTAACACTTTTTTGGTTACTACATTATTCCATATGTGTTATTTCATAGTTTTGATGTCTTCACTATTATTCTACAATGTAGAAAATAGTAAAATAAAGAAAAACTCTTAAATGAGTTGGTGTGTCCAAACTTTTGACTGGTACTCTAAACTTCCAGTAATTTATTGGGTAAAACACTGATGTTTCAGCGTCACTGTGCGTTCTTACACAGTGATGCCGAAACATCTGTGTTTTACCCAATAAATTACTGGGAGTTTACAGTACCAGTCAATATTTTCTACTGTATATACAGTTGAAGTCGGAAGTTTACATACACCTTAGCAAAACACATTTAAACTCAGTTTTAAAAGTCCCCCGTCTTAGGTCAGTTAGGATCCACTTTATTTTAAGAATGTGAAATGTCAGAATAAAAGTAGAGAGAATTAGTTATTTCAGTTTCTATTTCTTTCATCACATTCCCAGTGGGTCAGAAGTTTACTTACACTCAATTAGCATTTGGTAGCATTGCCTTTAAATTGTTTAACTTGGGTCAAACGTTTTGGGTAGCCTTCCACAAGCTTCCCACAATAAGTTGGGTGAATTTTGGCCCATTCCTCCTGACAGAGCTGGTGTAACTGAGTCAGGTTTGTAGGCCTCCTTGCTCACACATGCTTTTTCAGTTCTGCTCACACATTTTCTATGGGATTGAGGTCAGGGCTTTGTGATGGCCACTCCAATACCTTGACTTTGTTGTCCTTAAATCATTTTGCCACAACTTTGGAAGTATGCTTTGGGTCATTGTCCATTTGGAAGACCCATTTGCGACCAAGATTTAACTTCCTGACTGATGTCTTGAGATGTTGCTTCAATATATCCACACCATTTTCTTTCCTCGTGATGCCATCTATTTTGTGAAGTGCACCAGTCCCTCCTGCAGCAAAGCACCCCCACCACATGATGCTGCCACCCCCGTGCTTCACGATTGGGATGGTGTTCTTCGGCTTGCAAGCCTCCCAATTTTTCCTCCAACCATAACGATGGTCATTATGGTCAAACAGTTCTATTTTTGTTTCATCAGACCAGAGGACATTTCTCAAAAAAGTATGATCTTTGTCCCCATGTGCAGTTGCAAACCGTAGTTTGGCTTTTTTATGGCGGTTTTGGAGCAGTGGCTTCTTCCTTGCTGAGTGGCCTTTCAGGTTATGTCGATATAGGACTCGTTTTACTGTGGATATAGATACTTTTGTACATGTTTCCTCCAGCATCTTCACAAGGTCCTTTGCTGTTGTTCTGGGATTAATTGCACTTTTCGCACCAAAGTACGTTCATCTCTAGGAGACAGAACGTGTCTCCTTCCTGAGTGGTATGACGGCTGCGTGGTCCCATGGTGTTTATACTTGCGTACTATTGTTTGTACAGATGAATGTGGTACCTTCAAGCGTTTGGAAATTGCTCCCAAGGATGAACCAGACTTGTGGAGGTCTACAATCTGTTTTCTGAGGTCTTGGCTGATTTCTTTTGATTTTCCCATGATGTCAAGCAAAGAGGCACTGAGTTTGAAGGTAGGCCTTGAAATACATCCACAGGTACACCTCCAATTGACTCAAATGATGTCAATTAGCCTATCAGAAGGTTCTAAAGCCATTACATCATTTTCAGGGAATTTTCCAAGCTGTAGGTACAGTCAACTTGGTGTATGTAAACATCTGACCCACTAGAATTGTGATACAGTGGATTATAAGTGAAATAATCTGTCTGTATACATTTGTTGGAAAAAATACTTGTGTCATGCACAAAGCAGATGTCATAACCGATTTGCCAAAACTATAGTTTGTTTACAAGAAATTTGTGGAGTGGTTGAAAAACGCGTTTTATTGACTCCAACCTAAGTGTATGTAAACTTCCGATTTCAACTGTATATCTTTTTATTTTTACAACATGTATTATACACATGCACTATCAAATGCCTCACTGATTGAGTAAGAGCTTAACTGATATAATTCTAGGAGTCACTTCTCAGGACAGTAGAGGGCTTTGGCCACGCACACCATAGGTGGGTTTGGCGTTGAAATAAGAATGCATGAGCAGAATATAACCCCATACCTACTGTAAAATCTGTTGTTG
This sequence comes from Brachymystax lenok tsinlingensis, assembly GCA_030435695.1. Classification (NCBI taxonomy): domain Eukaryota; kingdom Metazoa; phylum Chordata; class Actinopteri; order Salmoniformes; family Salmonidae; genus Brachymystax; species Brachymystax lenok. The sequence goes on from CM059780.1 coordinate 59,364,496, forward strand.
GATCTTTAATTTTATGGGACAATTTTGCTTCCACTGGTCCTGGGGCCCTTAACCAGGTTTTTGGCTAAAATATCCTGGTAATCTCTGCCAGGAGGTTGAAACTTGGCTTCAAATGGATCTTCCAGCAAGACAATAACCCCAAGCACACATCAAAATCCACAAAGAAATGGTTTATTGGCTAGAAAATGAAAATTCTCTGCATATGAAACCAATTGAAAACATGTGGTTTGAATTGAAGAGGGCAGTCCATAAGCTCAGACAAAGGATATCAAGGATCTGGAAGGATTGTGCATTGAAGAATGGTCTAAGATCCCTCCCAGTGTGTTCTCAAACTCAAAACATTTTAGAAAAAGGCTCAGTTCCATTATACTCGCAAAGTGAAATGTATTGTAAACTTTTTGACCCCTACCTTTTTGAGAACAGAAATGATTACTTGTTAAACAAAATATTTTAATCTGAGCGATTATATTAGCATAAAATAATATAATTACCAAAAAATGTACCATACAATAAAGCTCAGTATTTGAATTATTTATTTTATACAGTCCTTTTTTCTCATCTTCATCAAGGGTGTCATTCATTTTGGACCCTACTCTACACCTCTAAGGATAAGATTTTAATAACTTGTGTTCTGTCTGTTGCCACGGTAAGGAAAAGAGACCTCGAGGGTTTGAACTCTTCACATTTGTATCTATGGTAACAGGCCCCTACCACGTTGAGCCATTTCCTCTGTATTTACCTGCCTAAGAAAAGGACATTGTTCACAATCACACCTCATGTAAAACAAGCCTGTCGAAATTCTGTCCCTGTCATAGTGTAGTCAATTCCTACACTACAGAGCCAACAGACTTGCTTCATGATTGCCTGAACTAAATTACTTCACCAACTGAGTGCTTGATAAAGTAATTGAAGAGCATTGAAAATTCCACACGTGTGAAGGATTCACTCAGTAAAAAACTGATTATCATATTAACAGTGACTAATCGACAACTGAGGTTGCTAATTAAACATGATCATTGCTTAATCAGGTGCATTGAAAATCAACAAAAGCTATAGGCAAAGTTTGAGACCACTATGGAAATGGGTGCAAACATGGCATAGGTCAAACACATTTTCTATTTCTTTCTGATCTGATGAACTTTTGAAGTAGCTGTATTGACCTAAACACAATTTCCTCTTCAGTTGGTGCATTGTTAATAATGTTTGACACTGCAGTGGAGGCTGCTGAGGGGAAGACGGCTCATAATGTCTGGAACAGAGCAAATGGAATGGCATTAAACCATGTATTTGATACAATTCCACTGACTCCGCTACAGCCGTTACCGCAAGCCTGTCCTCACCAATTAAGGTGCCATCAACCTCCTGTGTTTGACAGGGACATTATTTGAAATGTAAAACATGCTTGTATTTATGCATAGAAATTGATGAGAGAGCACACAAAAGTGGCTGACGGAAATGGTTGGCAAGTACCTCCTTTGGTTTTCTTTTAAGTAGTCCTGTTCTCTCAGCCTCAGTGACCGTGCTTTTAACTGGCAATGTCTTCAGCACCGGCACAAACGTATAAGACAGAAGCTTGCATGAGACTTCTTCATCTGAGACCTGTAAATGAGAAGGGAACAAAGTGTTTGATTATTACAGAGCAAGTTTTTCTTCTCTTATGTCCATGATGATCTTCACATTCATTAACAATTCAAATCAAATGACATGAGTTTAAAATGAACTTTGTGCTGTAGCACTGTCGCACACTAGTAATACACCTATCGTGATGAGTTATACCTATTAAGTATTTATTTTTACAGTTTAAAAAGATGTTGCAATGGAGTAAAGAAGACCTGAGATGTGGTTTACCTTCTGCCTGCTTCAGTTATTCTGGTCAGAGCTGCATGAAATAAGCACAAAGCTGCTCAAGAGAATAACGCAGTCTGTTTTTCCAAATTACTTTTGGGATGTAGTCTTCAAAATGGAATGCATCAGAACAGAAGCTTCATTCAGACAGTACGAATATGTAGGAGGGAGAAAAGAGCCCTGCCCTGTTCACATTTTAAGAGCTCACAGTTAACATTTGTTGGCTCAATTTAGAAAGAAAACATGTTCTGTACTATGTATGTCAAAACAAAATAAATGTATATTCATTCTATGGGTCTCCCTTTTATCCATCCAATTAATCTGTTCACTTACGCTATAACTTCACAACAGCTAAATGATGAGGAAGTGTGTGTAGCCTACAGTATTAATTACAACTGAACAAAGACTATGAGTGTTCAATATTGAAGCATCGCACTTGTACTGGATCATGCTTAAAAAGTCCTGAGGAAATGAACAGGAAGTAAATGATTACAGTCCATTACTGACAGTTAAGAGAGCTGGATCATGCTAGCATAAATAAATGGCACCGCAATCAATGGTCTTTCATTTCATTAGGTAGCACAATGATGCAATGCCACCAACTTGCTTATATTGGGTGTCCCGGCTTTATTAGTAATTTTTCTGAATTGACACAGCTTTGTATTTTACTATGCTACATATAAGTGCTGACAAAATACTGTAAGCTTTTGCAAATTCACAGTTGACTGCATGAAGTACATGGCCAAAATCAGTTGATTCATCCATTTCAGCAACACCCATTGTTGACAGGGGTATAAAATCGAACACACAGCCACGCAATCTCCATAGACAAACATTGGTAGTAGAATGGCCCATACTGAAGAGCTCAGTGACTTTCAACATGGCACCGTCATAGGATGTCATCTTTCCAACAAGTCAGTTCGTCAAAGCTAGAGCTGCCCTGGTCAACTGTAAGTGCTGTTATTGTAAAGTGGAAATGTCTAGGAGCAACAACGGCTCAGCCGCAAAGAAATGGTAGGCCATTCCAAACTGCCTCTGGAAGCAGCACAATAACTGTTTGTCAGTAGCTTCATGAAATGGGTTTCCATGGCTGAGCTGCCACACACAAGCCACGGAGAAGGAGAGCCCACAGTCCTTGGTAGCGGGCCGCGTCAGTGGCACTGTGTTATCCTCAAAGCGGGCAAAGAAGGTGTTTAGTTTGTCTGGAAGCAAGACGTCAGTGTCCGTTTTTTTTTTTCATGCGTCTTGTGTCTGAGCTGTTGAATTGCGACTCCATTTTGTCTTTATACTGACATTTTGCTTGTTTGATTGCCTTTGAATAACTACACTGTTTGTATTTGGCCATAATCCCAGTCACCTTTCCATGGTTAAATGCAGTGGTTCGCGTTTTCAGTTTTGCGCGAATGCCGCCATCTATCCACGGTTTCTGATTAGGGTAGGTTTTAATAGTCACAGTGGGTACAACATCTTCAATGCATTTCCTTATAAACTCACTCACTGAATCAGCATTTACGTCAATATTATTCATGTCCCAGTCAGCGTGATCAAAACAATCTTGATGCGTGGATTACAATTGGTCAGACCAGCGTTGAATAATTCTTAAACGGGTACATCCTGTTTGAGTTTCTGCCTATAGGAAAGGAGGAGCAAAATGGAGTCGTGGTCAGATTTGCCAAAAGGAGGGCAGGGGAGGGCCTTGTATGCATCGCAGAAGTTAGAGTAGCAGTGATCCAGAGTTTTGCCAGCACGAGTACTTCAGCCAATATGCTGATATAATTTAGGTAGCCTTGTACTCAAATTTGCTTTGTTAAAATCCCCAGCTACAATAAATACAGCTTCAGGATATATGGTTTCCAGTTTGCATAAAGTCCAGAGAAGTTCCTTGAGGGCCGTCGTGAGGGGGGATATACACGGCTGTGACAATAACCAAGGAGAATTGGGTGATAATACGGTCGGCATTTGATTGTGATGAATTCTAGGTCAGGTGAGCAAAAGGACTTGAGTTCCTGTATGTTGATACAATTACACCATGAGTCGTTAAATCATGAAACATACACCCCCGCCCTTGTTTATTCTTGTCGGCGCAACATACAAAGAATCCAGGTGGCTGTATCGACTCCGACCGCATATCCCGAGAGAGCCATGTTGATATAAGCAACATATCATTAATGGACATGGCGGATTGTAGGTCCAAAGTTCCTGATGTGTTATTGTGTAAGGGTTTCTTCATCTGTTGTTGGCTACCTCTTCTATGAGGGGTGGGAATGATTATTGGATGAAATAAAATGCAATTAAATTACACTGAGTGTACAAAACATAAACACCCCCTGAAAACAACCTTAATTCGTTGGGGCATGGACTCTACAAGGTGTCGAAAGCGTTCCACAGAGATGCTGGTCCATGTTGACCCCATTGCTTCCCACAGTTGTGTCAAGTTGGCTGGATGTCCTTTGGGTGGTGGACCATTCTTGATACACACAGGAAATGAAAAACCCAGCAGCATTGCAGTTCTTGACTCACTCAAATCGGTACACCTGGCACCTACAACCATAGCCTTTCCGGCACTGGAATCTTTATTCTTGCCCATTCACCCTCTAAATTGCACACATACACAATCAGTCTCAGTTTTCCTAAGGCTTAAAAATCCTTCTTTAACATGTCTCCTCCTCTTCATCTACGCTACTTGAAGTGGATTTAACAGATGACATCAATAAGGGGTCATACTGTAGCTTTCACCTGGACTCATGAAGAGCAGGTGTTCCTAATGTTTTGTACACTCAGTATAGATAATGGAGGATTAATTGACAACGGATTTCATAAATTCAACACCTATAATGAATTAAATAGTGTCAATTAGATAAAAAAACGGAACCATTCAATACCGAAGATTCCTTTTGTCTAATGACCTTGGAATTTAAAGTGCATTCCATTTTCAATTAAATTCATCAGAATATTTTATCAATTTCATGCACTACAAATACATTTGCTACCACTTTCATGAAATCCCCTCAACTTTTATCATTGAGGTCTGTATGGAGAGTGTCTAAATACATTTTCCTAGCAGGACTTCAAACCAACCTTTCAGGTTAAAGCAAGCATTTCCTACTTGCCAGTTAGGGTTCCTCTTGAATATTTAATTCTGGAGTATTGCCGAGATCATACCGTCCTCACAGATCATATTTCCCTCACCATGTGGGAGAGGCTGTGCCCCTGCTCAATACTGCATTTCATCTCACTGGGCCTGAGCTCACACAGGTATTTCTCCAGGTAATTCATAGCCTATACGCTGACCTATACCAAACACCAACAAGAAATATCAATTGTTTATTCCCGGAAACAGACCACCCCTGTTGGTTTCCATTATAGATATATTCACATATACACCCACTGACTGGATGTTCACTGTACTAAACATTTCAAGATCAAGAACAGAGCACAGTGTACTTGCATGGAATTGCTTAGAGAGTACGTAACCCAGAATTGTAGGTCTACATTTATGTACGATAACATGGACCTCTAAGCAATTTCTAGCTTCAAGGGATTTGGCATCTCTGTTGAGATTAGAACATAAACAAGCGGGTGTGTCACTTCATCAAGAGTTTAATTACATCCAAACACTGCCCATCCTTCAAAAGTAAATATACAAATATAACCATCTTCCAGATGCTCGGGAAAGATGCCAATGAGACTATTGGGTCACCAGTCTGTCATACCACAGTGGATAAAGGATTTGTACAAGTTCTGGACAATTTTCATAGGCTAGAATAAAAGTTTTCCTGTTTAGAGAAACTCTGTGATCTAATGTGACGACAGTAGCATACTCTCGTCATTGAGAATACCTCTCCAGCTGCACTAACAGAGACCGTTCATAGGAATGTGGTTGACATTCCATTTAGGGTCCCATAAAGTTATGTGACACAATGACAAGAACTAGTAAGATGTTACATGCATCAAACACATTCAATTGCTGAGCTCCCAACTGGTGATGTTGACCACAAAATAGTCAAGGGATTAATTTCCATACAGCAAGTTTGCAAAGTTGAAAATGTCTGTGCACAGCATGTATAGTTAAACGGTGGTGTGGGAGGCCCAACTCAATAAAAATCTATTAAATATTAAAGTAAAGGGAGAACAAAGGCAATCATCTTTTTTGGACTGTTGGGAAGAGACACATCCATTTTGTAATTTGCACTGTACTATGTATTAGACCAAGATATTGTGTGTATGTACTGACATGTGGGCTATGTATGACGTTTTAAATGTATCTATTTCAGTCCTTGACTAATAATGTTCTGTACTATGTATCATGTCATGTTTTATGTGGACCCCAGGAAGAGTAGCTGATGCTTTTGAAGCAGCTAATGGGGATCCTAATAAATACAACATTTCTCAAAACACAGTTCAGCATCTACTGTAAGTACAGGTCTTTACAGCACAAATTGATCAGTCTGGTTTGAATCAATATCTCTTACTGTAGACACCGGTTGAGTATGAATATCCAAAGTGTAGACCAATACACACATTTACACAGCTGAGAGGAATTTCAATCATAATACTTTAGGCAAAGTAATGAACGTTAGCCCAATGAATGAAATGAACAGAGCAGCTTTATTTTCATTTATGTCGAGGCTGCAACTTTAATGTAGTATAATTGTGAATAATCTGTTCCCAATCTTGGATTTCTACATCCATTTTGGACTTTTCAATTAATGATATATAACCATTGATTATTGAAGATTATAAACTGGGTGGTTTGAGCCATGAATGCTGATTGTCTGAAAGCCGTGATATATCAGACCGTATACCACGGGACAAAACATTTATTTGTACTGCTCTAATTAGGTTGGTAACCAGTTTATAATAGCAATAAGGCACTTTGGGGGTTTGTGATATATGGCCAATATACCACGGCTAAAGGCTGTGTCCAGGCACTCCTAAGCCCTTAGCCGTTGTCCACATATTAGCCCATCTTTCCCAGTATAATGCCATTTAGCTATTTCCTTTTGCAATACATCCCTCCGTTTTACTGATGTTTTAAGAGGGTCCTCAACCTCCCTAACATTTCTACCGATCTTGCCCAAAAAATAAATACTTCACCCAGAATATAATACAATTTCCCATTGACTGATCATGATTTTTCAGATCCCGTAACAATATAGTTTGCAGGTCCATCTGAACCCTCATTTTATGACAACCATTTCTGGACCTGACTCCAAAAGCAATCCACTGATGGACAGTACCAGAAAATATGTTCTATTGATTCTGTTTCCTCGTGGCAGAGTCTGCAGAAGGTTGACTGTTCAATGCCCCATATATTGAGCATTATATTTGTAGCAAGTATTTTATACTTAAAAAACTAAAACCACAATCATTTGGCCTTCTACATTAAACATAGTATTCTAGACCAAACGTCAAAACAGAAGTCATAGGCCGGAATTAAATTATAGCGTATTGTGAATAAAATCAAACCAAATATCAACAGTCCATATCTGCTTTTACTGGATTAACACACATACTTAAATTGTGATTTTGCAACAATATCCAATGAAATTGTCCTGAAGATAGTGCAGTTAGTGCATCTGGCCATGGGGAGGTGTGTTAGTCTAACGCTGTTGACACCTGTAGTTGTATAAACCACAGCACAAATGCACTAGCAATTTAATTCCATTCAATTGAAGCAAAATCATTTATATATTTCAATTCCCACACCCAATGAAATGCTTACTCTTAAGATTAAATCTTCCCCAAACAAAGGTGTGTCACAAATGGGAGAGCAAATAAAATTGAATGCTGGGAAAGTTTTTTAACCATGAAGGTTGTTGGCAGCACAAACACACACACGTGTTACCTCAGTAAGTAAAATCTCTACGTAATATCACTTAGCTGCTACTATCTTTGTTCTTTAGTGAGGTACAATTGTTAAGATTCTGAGTCTCTTCTTACCTTCTCATTTGAGCTGTCCACTAAAGTGTCACACTTCTCCACATCTAGACATTGCTTATTTCCAGGTAAAGGTAAAATGCTCTCAGGGCTATAGAAGTCCATTCGGCTGCACACTATAATTCAGAGTTGGCAACTTTTCCAAGTTCTGAATTACATATGGATTCCTAACATGTACTACCCTGTGATAAGTGCAGAGAACTGCTGGCTTCCATTTATACACACAGAAAGGACACAAATAGCTTGCAGACAGCATCCAGCACGCAGGGCACCGATAACAATAATGATACCTCCATCGCCAGTAACTGTGCTATGTGCCCCGTGGAATGCATGGCCACAATTGTATTTGCTCTTGTTCTCTCATTGTAAACAGAGTTTGTCCGAGGGGTCCCTGGAGCAGCAGTCTCAGAAGGTGCAATCATGAACAAGGACGAGTAAGTCTGTGTCACAAGAATTTCGTTCTCAATTGTTGACAAAAACATAAATCAGGCTTTGAATAATTCCCAGAGGTTGTAAAGCTCTAGTTAATGAAAAATTCGACAAAGTCCCATATCTGCAATTTGGTCAGGTTGTTTATTCATGAGAATTCTGGACTCCAAATGTGAACACAGTTTTTTTATATTGTACAAGCTTTAACCTCTCACAGCTAGGGGGCAGAATTCCTAGTTTCCGTCTGTCTGACGTGCCCAAAGTAAACGGGCTGTCACTCAGGCCCAGAAGCTAGATATGCATATAATTAGTAGCTTTGGATAGAAAAGACTCTGAAGTTTCCAAAACCGTTAAAATTATGCCTGTGGCTATAACAGAACTGATTTGGAAGGCGAAAACACAAAGGAAATCCGACCAGAAAAAAAATGAAATCTTCTCCCATGCTCCTATTTTGAAAAGCTATTGAAAAGCATTGAATCCATCCACCATTTTCCTATTCCTATGGCTTCCCCTATATGGTAACAGTCTACTATTGATGGCTTTGGGCTTGTATTTTGAAAAATGAATATGTTTTTTCACATGAAGAAAAGAGTGCGCCGGAAGAAAAACAGTGTTTGGGCGCGTTCTGGGGAGAGCACTCGCGTGGGAATTTGCCTTGTCTATTGAACATAGTTGTTTCCGCGTGAAATTTATTAACATTTTAGACAACCTAAGGATTATATAGAGTCTTTGTTTGACAAAAATAGACTAAGTTTACCCGGAGCAATTCAGACTTTTTTGTCGTCGTTTTGACGGAGGTGTTCCCTGTGGATTTCTGAATTCAATGGCGCCATCTAAACAGTGTTTTTTGGATATAAATATGTACTTTATCGAACAAAATGAACATCGGTTTTGTAGCTGGGACCCTCCTGGTTGAAAACATCAGAAGATCTTAAAAGGTAAGTGAGTTTTTATATCTTTAATTTGTGATTTTGTGTTGCCAGTGGTGGTTGAAAAAGCTATTATTGTGAGGTGCTGACCTCAGATAATCAAATGTTTTGCTTTCTACGTAAAGCCTTTTTGAACTCTGACAACAGATTTAGATTACCAAGACTCTAAGCTTTGTAACCATGTGCAACACTTGTATTTCCATGAATGTTAAATATTACGAATTCTTATTTTGAATTTGGATCCATGCGGCAAGAAGTTAAGCAAAACACAAATGATACAAATGCTCCACCCTCTCTAGGAAATAGTACTTTCCCACAGTACACATGCATTGACTTATCACAATCTTGCAACATAAGTCAATCTGGACAGCTCCTAGCAGTCCCTCCCGTCCCAAGGATGAGAAGGCCTCTCTCCTGTAGTATGGTTTCACAAAGAATTCTTTGTTCTCTCAGACACATTCATTACCACCTTGTTCCACTCTCTATTCAATATACATTTCTAGACACACACACATCAATTGGATTATCATTGTCTTGTAACCCTATTGCATACATTTTCAGAATGGAATATTCTTAGTCATTACTTAAACATACAAACATCACTATCAGTCTGTTTCCATTAAAATAGTAATAGACATTTACAGAAAGAACAGCAACCTTTCCATTGCCACCTAATTACTGTGCTTTGTGTACACACCAAAATCTTCTGTGATCCACTCTGTATTGTATGTTGTAGGGTGCATTCGTTGCCATTCACTGTGTTATAGAGAGAACATGCAGAGGACCAAGTTAAATGGAATGGGAAGCTATTACTTCAGATTTGTTTGATGGTGCTTCAGGTGAGCACCTGAGAAAGTGATCCCATCATAGGCGAGGAAAGAAATAACCAATAAAATAAATTACATACAGTACCAGTCAAAATATTGGACACACCTACTCATTCAAGATTTTTCTTTATTTTTACTATTTTCTACATAGTAAAAAAGTAGTGAAGACATCAAAACTATGAAATAACACATATGGAATCATGTAGTAACCCAAAACGTGTTAACTACTTACGGAGTGGTGGGGCGCTACACGGTGAGATGCAAGGCGCCAAATTCAAGATCCAAAAGTTGAATTATTAAACATTCATCAATATACAAGTGTTGCATAGTTATCAAAAGCTCTGCTTCTTGGCAATATCATAGCGTTGTCAGATTTTAAAAAGGCTTTACGGCGAAAGCACAACATTTGATTGTTTGAGGGTAGCACCTCCAATATTTTTCCATTGGCATAAATTCATAAACCATCGCGGTTCACACAAAACACATTTCACAGCGAAAACAAATCCCTTACCTTTTGAAGAACTTCTACCTCTTAAGTGTCCAACGAAGACATCCAATGGTTCTTTTGTTAGAAAAAGTCATTTATTATATCCATAAATCTCAGTTTGGTTGGCGCGTTATGATCATAAAATACAGCGTCCACTCGCCCATTGAACCGTGAAGAGAACGCGTTCAACCTATACCTATACACTTGTCTACAAACATCATTGATAATGTATCCTTAGGAACACTTTTATGTATATTTACTATAATATTTCAACCGGATTATAAACTGGACGATAGGAAAGGAAAAGACCACAGCGCGCGCGAGCCCGTGAACGCGCATCCTCTTCTGTTTACATCTGATGACCAGTTCGAAATTCTTCTTCTATTACCATCCAGAGCAACCTAACATCACCAAACACTGTCTAGAGACTGTTGACATCCAGTGGAAGCAATAGGTACTGCAATCTTACTCCCAGAAATGGCTGTTTTCAATAGGGAGGGGTTCAAAATGAGGCAATGTGTCAAAAACACTTTTTCCAGGACAGAAATTCCTCGGGGTTTTCGCCTGCTATATCCGTTCTGTTATACTCATAGACATTATGTTAACACTTTTAGAAACTTCAGAGTGTTTCCTATCCAATAGTACTAATTATGTGCATATCCTATTTTCTGGGCCTGAGTGGGAGGCATTTTACTTTGGGCACGCCAGACTCTCCAAAACCGTCACCTCGGGAGCCGCTCCCTAACTTTTAAAGATTGCTGTACACCAGCGGAATCCATCCAACTTGAAGGAGCTGGAGCAGTTTTGCCTTGAAGAATGGGCAAAAATCCCAGTGGCTAGATGTGCCAAGAGACTTGCAGCTGTAATTGCTGCAAAAGGTGGCTCTACAAAGTATTGACTTTGGGGGGAAGGGGTGAATATTTTGTTTTTGTCTTATTTCTTGTTTTACAATAAGAAATATTTTGCATCTTCAAAGTGGTAGGCATGTTGTGTAAATCAAATTATACAAACCCTGAAAACATCTATTTTAATTCCAGGTTGTAAGGCAACAATATAGGACAAATGCCAAGGGGGTGAATACTTTCGCAAGCCACTGTATACTCTGTCTCTAACTGTGCAGCTCTAAGCTAAGGTTAACTCAATAATTTAATGCTAGGACATTGATTGTAAGATATTAGCTATTTGTTCCTTATCCTCTTAATAATTGCTTAATGGTAAACCTAGACACATGCATCTATAGTATTCCGAGAGGTGACGCAAGGCTCACAACCTTGGCTATACCCACTGGATACGATTATGGGCCTTTAGCCTTCAAATTAGAATGGTCAGATAGTACATCATATATTAGGGTCATAGACCCTCTACACCAGTTCTCTGTCATCCTCAGAGAAAGTGAATTGTCACTATTCTACAATGTAACTTTATTGATCTGTCAGTTTCCCAAGCTAATTCCCTACTTTTCACACTGACACGGTATAAACAGCTCTACAGGCTTCACTGTCATGGTGCATAGTCAATACACAACACTATGATCATCATGTCTTAACAGGAAAAGATGGTGACAGGTATCCCAGCATGGTCAGACAGCCAGGGAAGAATGGCTACAAAGTTCCATCTTGAATTGATAGTTGGGCTACAGTCTGGGATCTGGGAATAATAGTAATTTCAATTGAACGATTGATTCTATTCTTGGATAATATAATGTGTAAATGTACACCAAGAGAATTATTTGTCATGCCACATCTGAGCAGGATCAGACCGTGACAGGGGTCTCAGTCTGTGACAGAATACCAGTCTGTGACAGCACTGAGGGGAATTTTGCAGATGCAACACTTTATTCTCTCTTTACACTGGATGAGCCAGAAGCTTCAAAGATTGAAACTACTGTAAAGGCAGTCTTACAAACCTCTAAAGTTGATTTCCAAACTGTATCAAGGGTTGATAGAGGCACAAAACATGTAATACAAAAAATGTGAAGAAGACCTGGGAGACACTATTATTGATGATGAATGGATACAGGTATGTTTGAATGCTCAGTCATGTTCAGACATAAATTACTGGGCTTTAAGACCATCAACAGAATGTACTATATGCCAGTGAAACTGAATATCATGCACTCAGAAATGTAATTCCTCTGCTGGATGTGTAAAACACAAAAGGGGACATATGTGCATATGCTAATCTCTTGTGAAGGCTGGCTGAATTCTGGTGAAGAGTATGTTCTTTTATCTCAGCATGTCTATAGATTCTCCTTTCTCCCTGTTTTTGTTTGCTTGGAAATGTTGATACTGGAGACGTATCAGAAGAAACAGTGTAACCAAGCATTTATAGCCGCTAACAAATGCATTGCCATAAATTGGAAGGTTGGTTATCCTACCACAATGTCACAATGGATGGCAGAAATGTCAAGTTATGTATCACTAGATTTTATTTATTACAAGACTAAGGGTATTCAGTGCATTCAGAAAGTATTCAGACCCCTTGACTATTTCCACATTTTGTTACATTACAGCCTTATTCTAAAATTGATTAAATCGTTTTTTCCCCTCATCAATATACACACAATACCCATAATGACAAAGCAACAACAGGTTTTTAGACATTTTTGCAAATGTATACAAAAATAAAAAATCCTCTCAAACTATTTTCAGGTCTCTCCAGAGATGTTAGATCAGGTTTAAGTCCGGGCTTTGGCTGAGCCACTCAAGGACATTCAGAGACTTGTCCCGAAACAACTCCTGCGTTGTCTTGGCTGTGTGCTTGTCCTGGGTCATTGTCCTGTTGGAAGGAGAACATTCACCCCAGTCTGAGGTCCTGAGTGCTCTGGAGCAGGTTTTCATCAAGGATCTCTCTGTACTTTGCGCCGTTCATCTTTCCCTCGATCCTGACCAGTCTCCCAGTCCCTGCTGCTGAAAAACATCCCCACAACAGATGCTAACACCACCCTGCTTCCCCATAGGGATGGTGCCAGGTTTCCTTCAGACGTGACGCTTGGCATTCAGGCCAACGAGTTTCATCAGACCAGATAATCTTGTTTCTCATTGTCTGAGAGTCTTTAGGTCACTTTTGGCAAACTCCAAGCAGGCTTTCATGAGCCTTTTACTGAGGAGTGGCTTCCGTCTGGCCGCTCTACCATAAAGGCCTGATTGGTGGAGTGCTGCAAAGATTGTTGTCCTTCTGGAAGGTTCTCCCATCTCCAGAACTCTAGAGCTCTGTCAGAGTGACCATCGGGTTCTTGGTTACCTCCCTGACCAAGGCCCTTCTCCCTCGATTGCTCAGTTTGGCCAGACGGCCAGCTCTAGGAAGAGTTTGGTACCGTTCTCCAGATCTGTGCCTCGACACAATCCTGTCTCCGAGCTCTACATTTCCTTTGACCTCATGGCTTGATTTTTGCTCTGACATGCACTGGACCTTATATAGACAGGTGTGTGCCTTTCCAAATCATGTCCAATCAATTGAATTTAGCACAGGTGGAGTCCACGTGTTTTCGCTTGGTCTTCATGGGGTATTGTGTGTAGATTGATGAGGAATTTATTTGATTTTTCCATAAAAAAAAGGTTGTAACCTAACAAAATGTGGAACTCATGGGGTCTGAAAACTTTCTGAAAGTACTGTAAAACTTTTATAAGGTCTGGATGCCTTATATTGAATACTGTACGACAAAAGGAGTCTGTATTGCAAACATGCCCAAGTCAGGGGAGATACCTATTAAATATCCCTAGCTGCTGGGCTGCTTAGTCCTGGCCCTGGGGGTCTGCCGTACTGTTTGTTGTCACTTTGGCCTTGGCTTAACACACCTGAAACCAATAATGGATGTTTCACTAAGATCCTAAAGCTGAGTGGGGTGTGTTGGGTTGGGGCGCTGCATGGCAGTGGACCCCTAGGGGCAGGACGGGGCAATCCAGCTATGTTGTGTGCAAGTAAAAAGAGCTCTACAGTACTATTAGGCCTATGATATTAATTTCAGTGCCCTCTGTAATTATTGGGACAGTGAAGCACTGTTTCTTATTGTGGCTCTATACTAAAATTTGGATTTGAAAGTAAAGTAAAGCAGACTATCAGCTTTCATTTGAAGGTATTTTCATCCATATCGGGTGAACCGTTTAGAAATTACATTATTTATTTTTTGGAGCATAGAGAGAAATAGTAATAGTGTCTTTTTGTAGGCACTAACTCCGCCATGGACAAAGCCTACGGGGAAATTAATTGAGTTTTTTTTAAGGGTTTTGTTTAAATGCCGAAAATAAGGTCTGTGGTAAACACAGGCGTAGGAGATCTTATACGTTTTGTTCTATGAGATAATCTTCATCAGCTAACGTCATTTTTGTGAAGGCTTCCTAATTCATAAAAGTCATGTTAACTGACTGATATCTCATTGAAGAAAACATATAAGATATCCTAAGCCTGTGTTAACCTCAGACCTTATTTTCTGAGTTTATCCCAAAACTCGATTCTTTCGCCATTTTCTAGGATCTTCTTATTTTGGTTAAGCACAGATCGTAGAAATGTGCTGTTTTCACATATTCTATGTAGACACTAGTATGGTGTTGGAGATAATGAATATGATGTTTAAAAGGAGCGGAATTTCCCTTTAAATATATCTTTCTCCTATAGCAGGTGCCCTTAATTGGTGCCATATGCTGCAGCCATGAATTCCTCATGACCATCATGTCTGGCTGAAGGTCCTATGGGTTTAGGAAAAGCTTTTCTGAAGTTGATTTTGTTTTAAGTACAGCAGCTCTTAAAAAAGATTAAGGGTTTCTTAGTTTGTGATTTAATTGGTGAGTAGGTAGGTAGCATAAATGGCTTCTTGGCAACAAGTTTGGGTCACTTAGAAATGTCCTTGTTTTTGAAAGAAAACCATCATTGAGAAACAGACGCCTTACAAGTCCTCCACTGGCAGCTTCATTAAATAGTACCCGCAAAACACTAGTCTCAACGTCAACAGTGAAGAGGCAACTCCGGGATGCTTGCCTTCTAGCAGAGTTGCAAAGGAAAAGCCATATCTCAGACTGGCCAATAAAAACAAAAGATTGAGATGGGCAAAAGAACACAGACATTGGACAGAGGAACTCTGCCTAGAAGGCCAGAATCCCGGAGTTGTCTCTTCACTGTTGACGTTGAGACTGGTGTTTTGCGGGTACTATTTAATGAAGCTACCAGTTGAGGACTTGTGAGGCGTCTGTTTCTCAAACCAGACACTCTAATGTACTTGTCCTCTTGCTCAGTTGTGCACTGGGGCCTCCCACTCCTCTTTCTATTCTGGTTAGAGACAGTTTGCACTGTTCTGTGAAGGGAGTAGTACACAGCGTTGTACAAGATCTTCAGTTACTTGGCAATTTCTCGCATGGAATAGCCTTCATTTCTCAAAACAACATTTCTAAGTTACCCCAAACTTTTGAACGGTAGTGTATATGATTGGTGTATGTCACTGCACTGAGGTAATTTCTACTCTTACCTGAACTAATGTCTGTGTCTGGGACAAACCCAGTCAAAAAAAACAATTATTTGTATGCTGCAAGAAAAAAGTATGTAATATATTGGGAGTACTCAACAAAAACCAGTGTAAACCAAAATAAACAACTGTGATGAATTGTAAACGAGCTCTTTCGCTTTGCAGGATTTTTTTCTCTTCAGGAACCCAGTTTTTGATTGGTTTTGTCTCTTGAGCCACATGTAGACATGTATTTTTCTTTTTTTGCACACAAGAAAATACAAGACAAGGGCCGCATGCAGGTTTCTGATGCCTGCCAGATCTTACAATGCCTGGATAGGTATTTTACGCATCAGATAACCCCATCATGTTAAAGCAATCTGGTGCCCGACTGCACAGTCAATGATGTGGCACACAACCATTGGTTGATGCATGCAACGTCTGAGCAGGGGAACATGACTAATGTGAGTTTAAAAGCCAAGTGAAAGTGCATGTGCACAGGAGAGGTAAACAAACAAAAAAACTGGGGGGCTTGTAAGGGCAAGTTTCAAATATTTATAGAACAAAACAAAAAATATCATGATTATTAAAACAGAGAAGCAAATAGCTGGGTATTTACACAAAGAAAAACATGATGGATCAGGGATAGAAATACATTTGATAGTTAGATTCTGGTCAAATGCTTAATCAACACTGACAGACGGGCAGACGATTATTGGGATGTCATTGTGTGGAATATCCAGTAGATCCTTTTTTAATTTTGTATTTGAAGGAGTTGAAGTTGTTTCAGTTATTGAGGTGGTCCCAGAGACTGTTCCATAAAAACTGACTTCTATAAGTGATGGAAAAATCCCTAATCTGATACAGAAAAACGGGTGTTCAGATTAGTGGCAGTTCTAGAAGAAAATTAGTAACCTGAATTTGAAAAGAGATAGACAAGCTTCAGTTTGAATTGGAATAAAAATAGACAGACTTAAAGTTGATTGATATCATAGATGTTGAGGATTTAAAGATTATGAAATGGTAGAGGAACTGGCACCACTGTCGGAGGGAGTTGCCATCCTCACAAACGCTTCTATAGAATTCAAATATTGTTGATCTTGCCTTTATAACAGCCCCAATGTTGCAATATGAGATGAATGCATAGATTAGATTGGTGGATTGAACATAGGATAGAAAATGATTGGAATAAAAATGTTAGATTTCTTTTTTTTTTTTTTTACATTTAGGGACAACTTATTTGCTTTGAACCAGTTATCTACATTATTTACTTCCAAATGAATTTAAGCTATATGTTTTTGGCCTTCTTGATTCGATAGAAAGTGATATGTTAGTGTCAGCAAATATCAACCCAAACCAGTAGTAATTGAAGTGTGCTTGTGTATGTGGCTGTGGGGATGTTCTCTGCACCATGGCAAAGCTATGAATGTACAGCAACCCGCTTCTGCCAGAAGGAACACTAGGGAATAACCTTGACCAACATGCTATCCCTCACTCCACTGCATTTTGATGTATTGTGGTGTGTATTTCCTGAGAAATATGGATAACATTTTCTTACACTTCAAATTCCTGAGTGCAGACCTACATTCTTTCTATAGCTGTGTTTCCAAGAAATGTGAACAAAAACATCAGAGCTCTGTCTCAGCCCTTACTTCCCTTGTGGTGTCGTCTGTCCAGACATATCATCGTGCTGCTCGACATATCAGTCATTGTGCTGCTCGATAGGCCTTTCTTGCGTCTCTGTGAGAATGAAAAATGAATGACACAATGTACTAAACCTTAAATGCTTGAACAATAACATGATCCATCATCAAATTTGTAAACTTTCTGACAATTACTTTGCACTGCTATACCCATCAGTCTCAGGACTCATACCATAACAATGTATTAAAACACCAGCTAGCTTCTCCACCCTACCCAAGACAGTTTCACTAAACCAGATTCAGTATAATTTCACTTCAACAGATGTAATTACAAAACGTCTAAATCCAATACAAATGCACACATAATCTGTAGCAATATGTTGGGGAAAGAAACATGGCTATTTCCTGCCACCTGTTTATATAGAAATGACTGCTTTCTTTGAAGAAATGTCAATCTTACATTTAAGTCAGGGAGCACCACCCTTACAAGTTTATTTCATGTACAGCTTTGCAGAAATTGAGTCAAACCCCTCACACATTTTTTGAAACATGTAAAGTGTGCGTGGAAGACAAGGTAAAAAGGCGGGCACGCCGGAGGACGTGACCTTGCTCCTCAAACACTCCAGCTATTAGAGCAGAGTATTGAGCATCCTGCAGACTAGCTGGGAATTACCAAGCTGTTGTGGCCAGTGGGATACGAGAGGTGCACCGGCACAGCAGAAACTAATCATAGGTCAAATAAAAGGTCCCTTTCAAACATGGAACATAAATGTCTAGCTGTGTCATTTGTACATGTACGCTCTTTTGAGTTGCACTTACCTCTAACTTGGACAAATACAGGTTTCACAGATCTTTAAAAAAAGTTTGCAAAACAAAACTTTCAGATAACTTTTTATTGAGAAATTAAGTATTTGGCAATATAAGAATTGTGAGAATAAACAAAAATAAAATAATATCATACAAGGAAAGTGAGGTCTAAAGTGTTCCACATTCTAGTACAGTAGCAGGTAACCGGTTAAGTACAATTCTTTCTTTGATTTTACACAGATTGGAATCAGTAAACAAGGTATCTTTATTCAGAGGCAATGCATAACTAAAAACTGCAGAAAATCTGGGTACAACATAAATCTTAAATTATTTCCACAATAAGCCTCTCCTCTGCTGGTATACCAATGCGACAGCAGAGACTTGATGGAATAATGTCAAGGAAGACTGAGGTTTATTGCTTTGCTGCTTAGAATGATTTCTGTGGCAACTGACATATCATAACCTGATCTAAACTGAGGAACATTGGTGCTTTTCAGCATAGACTGAAGAGAAAGCAAGAATATTCTCTCAGGCAAGAGTCTTCATCCACAATGAAATAACATTAGAAATAACATTAGAAGTGGCCATCATGTACAGTACACATGGAGTGAGAATACCAAAGGCATTGGCGAGGCATCAAACCTGAGAAGTGTGAAATCAATTGATTTGCTATCTCTCCTTAACATCACACTCTCTTAATTCAAAGTACATTTTAAGACATCACCACAACTACTACATGAAAGACTCTTTTCCGAGTGACTCAGACAAGTATAGAAGTATTAAGATACTAGGTTATGACATCTAGACTCTTTGGCCGTTCATTCATTAGAAATATTTCCATCAGGTGAAAAGACAGCATTGGGTTGCAGGTGTTAGGAGAAGGGGGCCAGGGTTTAGACCGTCTCCAGAGCCTGGGCGGGGACTGTCACACCCACTGTGTAGTCACTCCAGGCATGTGACATTTTATCTAAGCTCCTATTGGGGAGAGTAAAAGGACATCTCTCTTGTGTCTAGGGGGGCATACCATTTGCCAAAACATCTGCTTCAGTGGCTCATTGGTAGAGGTAGCTAGAAGAATAACACTTTGCCCAACTGAACACACACTTTTAAATTGAAAGTGCACAACAGTACAGATATTTTTCCTCTGAATAACTACCTTTGTTTTGTGAATCTCCCTTTCAGAGAGAGAGAAGCTGGAGTGTAACAATACTCTTTGTCTTGATTCATTGTGGTTGGTCTCCCACATGGCTGATGCAATGCAAAACAAGTCTATTGTTGTGCCAAAACAAAGACTCCCATTGTTCAATGAATTAATTATTGCCATGGTCTTACCATTTACTGTAGCAGCCATCAACATTAATGCAACAAAACAGGTGTGTAAATCATCCCAAAATAGCAGTGCAAGGACAACAGCCATTTTTACTAGTTTCTTAATCACGTAAACAAATGTTTAGCTGGAATATCATATTTTAAACAAGTCAATCTATAGAAAAGACAGGAGAAAGACAGTTCCCACATCATTTCAACCAAAAAATGTAATGTGATGACGTTCAATCAACGTGGAAAACTGATTGGAAAAAGTCATCAACGTAAGGGAATTTTGTATTTTTTTCACCCAAGTTTTAACCTAAATCCAATGACATGGTGACATTTTTGTTGATTTGACAACTCAACCAAATGTAAATCAAAACTACACGTTGAACTGACATCTGTGCCCAGTGGGTTGTGTATAACAAGTCAGTTGTTTTCAACATTGCAAACTTTAGGCATGTGATCAGGGGGGATAGAAAGCACTATTAAAGCACTCAGAGTGGATGTGGCTGTCAGGATCTTCAAAGTCCTCTAATGCTTCACTGTCAGGGTCCTGTGTCAAGGGCTCTACATCCTCGTCTGAGGTAGAGGGGTGGGTGAGGATAATCCGAGGTATCTAGCAGGGAATTGCCCAGAAATTGAACATTAATGGGTGGGAAATAAAATGAGTTAGTTTGAAGGCATACTGACATTTCACAATTGTTGTGATGAGTCCACATCTGACTATCTGTTGTCTAAATTTACACCCCAATCCCAAATGAATGGAAAAGACGCACTAAATAAAATTTGACGGTGTGTATCTTTTCGATTCATCTTGGGTTGAGGTATACTATAGTTGGATCTTAACAACAGATGGTGTGAGACATGACCTAAACTTGACATTACACCACATCTGACAAACATTTGTTAAGGGCGTTTGATAGTGCTAATAATGTAAATTATGAATTATTAAGGGACACTGAGATGACTGATTGCATCAGCATAGGTGGGAAGATGTTTTGAGGTGGGAGATGCTGGAGGGGGCAGGGGGGGAGGCATGCAGCTCAGCAGACATGTTTAGTTTTTTTTAGAAGGGTCTGGATTTTTTTGTGCGTTTTATAAACTAATTGCATCCAATTCTACGTCATTTATATGATCGACAACATTAGCAGAATATTTTTTAATACCACACAAACGGCAAAATGCGGGCTACTACTGTGTGACTGACTATTCAGGTAGGATACAGTTTTTTGTATTTATTATTATTGTATATAATTGTTATTATTGAAGGCCTATTTAATCATCTAAATCTGAAGAAGCAAAACATGTTTTGTTTCATTCTGTTAAGACATTATCTTTTGCCAAATGAAGTTTCAACTGTAATGTTGTGTTTGCCGCAATATAATATCCTGCTCGCATTTTCACTATGAACAACGGCTTGACTTACTTTTGATATTACCCTAATAAAGTTTAGAAACTTTTGTGAGGGTATGGTGTGGCTATTAGCCTATTATACTTCAGGCCGATGATATTAAGGCAGTGCACACTTTCCCTCCAACTGACTCCGACAGTTGAACTTGAGATGAGGAAGAATGTTTGAGGACCAGCAGAGTTACTCCTATAATCTAACAATATAATATTTTGATTGAAAAATAACTAATTAGCCTCCTTAATGCCTATATCTGTATAGCAGATCCAGTAGCCTATCTGACATGGATTAAGAAATGCATGCTGGTGTCGTTGCATATCTCTCTCTCTGGGGTTAGGTCTAAGCTTCTCTTCTTTTATTTATACGCTACAGTTCAAAAGCTTGGGGCCACTTAGAAATGTTCTTGTTTTTGAAAGAAAAGCAATTTTTCTATCCATTAAAATAACATCAAGTTGATCAGAAATACAGTATAGACATTGTTAATGTTGTAAATGACTATTGTAGCTGGAAACGGCAGATTTTTTAATGGAATATCTACATAGGCGTACAGAGGCCCATTATCAAAGTCAAAGTCACCATTATTAGTCAGTTGTACAACCAAATGCCTTCAACCGAAATGTGTCTTCCGCCATGAGGTGGACAATTAATGTTTTAGGAATGTAAAAAAACCAACACAAGGGTCAGGGAAAGGGGATACCTAGTCAGTTGCACAACTGAATGCGTCTTCCGCATTTAACCCAACCCCTCGGAATCAGAGAGGGGGGGGGGATGCTTTAACCACGTCATCGGCGCCAAGGGAGCAGTTATTGTTGGGGGTTAACTGACTTGCTCAAGGTCAAAATGGCTGCAATCGTAACAAGGAATAGTCTTTCGTAATTTGTTAAAGGCTGTTTTTAAGGACATGTCAACGTGGCTCATTTGGCCAATATCACTTGTTTATTGATGGCGCTGGCGGCGTGGGTGGACGCCCTAATGGGTTACGCACCCGATGCATATGCATGACTGGTCAATTTCTCAAAATGTCAGATACATTTTCTTCTCCTCCAATCGGACCCCCCTGATGTATACTGTATATTGTATGCTACAAATAAACTTTAACTTGTGTCAATATCTCAAGATAAGCTACTTTGAAAAACAGTGCTGTTCACTCAGAATCGCTCAAACGTTGTTGAGAATTGACAGATTCGTCAAAATCGTGGGCATTTGCTTTCCAAACAGTAGGTCTACGTTTTTCTTGCTATTGTATTTTGAAATGTGTGAAAGGCAAACTGACAGCCATACAAATATAATCCATAGATGGCAGTTCCCATTCAAGTCAGGACTGGTAGTTATTGCTAGTGTACCCATGAGTTTAACAGTCAGTGCCAGGGTTATAGGTTCCAAAATCATTGTATGGATTGTGTCTATGGCCACAATGCAACAAGCTGTTCTATATTTAGCGTTCGTACTGCCCAAATTGTGGCCTTCCCGACTGTAAGTGTTTGTGATTTTGAGCCATTGATCCTCTGTAGCTGAATTACAATCTCTGGTGTAGTATTTATTTTTTCTTAATGGCTGTTCAGACAGGAGTAATATAATTATTTATTTTTTAAACACATTTTGGCAAGATTATTTAAATTTATTAGGGGGTGCTACAGAACCCCCAGCACCCCTACTTCCCACAGCTATGTGCATCAGAAAGTATTTCGAGGCTCTTTAAAAAAATATATCATAATCTGTCCTGCCTTCGTCTCCTTCCCATTAACTGGACTGGTTGTAAAAGACTTTACCAGGTGAAAACCAGCCTAATGATGAGCTTCCACCAGCTGGCTTTCACCTTGTCAGTTTTTCAGACTAGTGCAGATAAAGGAGAGGGGGTGAGGAAATTACATATTTTTTGACCCCTGAGAAAGATCCTTTTGCTTACCGTCATGGTATTTTTCACCACTTGAAGTGCATTGCTTTTAAACGAGGACTCCGGTTCTCGTTTCAAGAAGGACCAATTAAGATCGCTCTGCAGATCAGACTGAAAAGAACCAAAGACATGAACAATAATGAAAACCATAACCTAGATGGAGAGAATGTTCAGAGAAAACAAGACAGTATAATAATGGAGTTGTTTTAAAAGGACAGCTTGAGAATTTTCTGAAACCTGTGAAATATCCAACCTAAAATTATTCTGTTTCACTTTTCTTTTGTCAACACAAATATAGTTAGTGGTCAACTCCACTCACCCCTCCATTGCCGTTACAGATTCCAGCCTCAATCCTCTTGGTCAGGTCACAATCCACAGAGGGCTCCGAAGCTGGCTGCTTGGCCTTGGGTCGCTGGCGTCCATCCTCCAGGTCAAAAAGCTGCCAGCTCATGAGAATGTCAGTCTCCGCGGTGACGGCAACAGTGCTTTCCTGCTGGGCCCGGCAGGCGTCAAGGCGCGGAATAGCCCTCTCCCTCATGACTTTCATCTTGATGCAGCTCCCAGCATTCCTCAGGACAGTGACAGCCTCATGGTGGCTGACCTCCTGCATGTCCAGGCCATTGACCTGGATGGACAAGTGACAAATGATCTGGTTGGATGCCAACGGGGTCAAGGGTGGGTAATAGAAGCTATCGCATCAAAAGGTGCATTCACTGAAAATAAACAGGTACATTTATGGGCCCACAATAGCTCATTCATATCTACATTTGGTCTAAGAGTTTGACATTTAATTTGTAGTGCCAACGAAAGGTCAATTCTTTGACCAATATCAATATCACTCATATATTGATATCTACTCTCTAGATATAGATATTTTTGTATACTTGCTTTTAGAGCTAAATATTTTTTGTTCTACAAACCAGCATAACTCCGTTGTAACAGTAGCCTATACATGCAGAAAAAGAGGCTGTCTAACACTGCAGCCAACAATTTGTGCATTTGTGTCCATCTAATGGCGCCCTCCGCTGGCCAAGAGGTGAATGGCAACGGCCTGTTTGGCGAAGCCTGGAATGGAGGGGATGTACGCTGGTGATTTATAATCTGGTGGTCATAAGAGCTACATGTAAATAATCAGATTAGCTAAAACTACAGGGAGTATAAACATGGGAGGATGTTTGGGTCCAACCTCCAGTACTCTGTCTCCAATGTGGACCCCCGCCTTTTCTGATGGCCCTCCTTTCGACACTCTGGAAATAAAGATGCCCTGAAAAGGGAAAATATACACTAGTAGAAGTACAACAACTGGCATTTAAATGGTGAACATGACGAAGGGATTTTTTTTTGTCAACTGTGGTTTCACTGCGCCTCCAATAATCTGGATTTGTCTGCATCGCTCATGCTTCTTAAATAAGTCTGGCTGAGAGCTCCCAATGAAATGTAATATCAACTGCTTAAGTAAATATTCAGCTATATTACTGCTGGCTAACATTCCTGCCATTTACAAATGCCACTCGACAGATATTATTAGCTATCATTATCATGCAGGAGGTGGTGCTTCGATTGGAGTTGCAGCAGTGCTGCATCAAGTCTGACAGCTCTGCTGCTCTTGCGAGAAGGCTGACCTCATCATGCTCCTTGTAAGGCAGAGAGCCCTTCCCTCCTGCAATGCTGATTCCCAGACTGCCCCTCTGGCCGCAAACTTTGATCTGTAGCTAAGTGGGAAAAAACACAATTAGAGAACAAATGAGCCTGTATCTCAACAGAGCGACCTACAGAAAGAACTTGGCCTGCATCCAAAATAAAATTATAGTACACCTCTACCACAAAGCTGAAAGCTTCTATACCATGGGACTTGCATTGTAGCACTAGTAGGAACTGAAGTTTGAAAAACAAATAGAATACATTATATCATAGGGCGTGCAGATTTACTCTTAAGGGCACTTTGGAGATGACTGATTCGTGTGACGAGGTCCTGTCGGCAGCCCCAGCTTGGACCTGTTTCCCTGAGCTAGCAAGGTTTTCGGTGCTATGTGGGGGCTGGGGACTGGGCCCTGCTTGCTGAGCTCTGCATCGCGGCAGTTTCCTGTCCTCCTGGATGTCTCCTCTGTCATGCCTGAACCTCCTGGGCATCCCCTCTCCCTCAGAGAAATGGACAGAACCATCCTGGGAGAAGGCAGGAAGAGAGAGAGAAAGGAAAAAGTTGCAATCTGTAGCTTTCAGCAGCTTAAGTACAACCTTTTGATCTTGACCTCTGGAGACAGAAAAAAAATATACCCAATAAGAGGGATGTCGACAAAGTGAGACCTCAAAATCAAAAGAAAATATCTATTCAAATCAAAGACAACAATGAGACAGATAAGGTCAACGGAAGAGTAAGCTCACGTCTTCAAGCTGTTCCTCCTCGATCTGCTCAGCATCCTTCTCTGGACTGGAGCAACGTCCCCTCACGCTGTCATTGACGGGGAACAGGTTGAGGCCCCCATGCAGGAGCTCCTTGGAGGCTCCCACCCAGCGCAGACCAGAGATGGGCCAGTTGTGGCTACTGCTGCCACTGGAGGATGTGTTAGCCTGAGCATTTCTACACCCCTGGAGAGTCAGAAAATATCATGCATAGCTACACATGTTATGATTAGTCTACAATTATTGCAGATTAGTCCGATTGTGAATCAGAGCTCATTTTGCTGATTGAGATTACACTTCAAAAATATGATAAATAAATCTACTTTAAAATTGTGTCATTTAGTTTTAAACTGAATAGTGCACAGTTTTAGACTAGTGTACACACAGTAACACAAGAAACATTCGTATATCAGTCAGCTTACAACCTGCCTTTTTCTTTTAAGTTCATAAGCAGGAATGTACACTATATACAGTCGTGGCCAAAAGATTTGAGATTGACACAAATATTAATTTCCAAAGTTTGCTGCTTCAGTGTCTTTAGATACTTTTGTCAGATGTTACTATGGAAAACTGAAGTATAACTACAAGCATTTAATAAGTGTCAAAGGCTTTTATTGACAATTACATGAAGTTGATGCAAAGAGTCAATATTTGCAGTGTTGACCCTTTTTTCAAGACCTCTGCAATCCGCCCTGGCATGCTGTCAATTAACTTCTGGGCCACATCCTGACTGATGGCAACCCATTCTTGCATAATCAATGCTTGGAGTTTGTCAGAATTTGTGGGTTTTTGTTTGTCCACCCGCCTCTTGAGGATTGACCACAAGTCCTCAATGGGATTAAGGTCTGGGGAGTTTCCTGGCCATGGTCCCAAAATATTGATGTTTTGTTCCCAGAGCCACTTAGTTATCACGTTTGCCTTATGGCAAGGTGCTCCATCATGCTGGAAAAGGCATTGTTTGTCACCAAACTGTTCCTGGATGGGTGGGAGAAGTTGCTCTCGGAGGATGTGTTGGTACCATTCTTTATTTATGGCTGTGTTCTTAGGCAAAATTGTGAGTGAGCTTACTCCCTTGGCTGAGAAGCAACCCCACACATGAATGGTCTCAGGATGCTTTACTGTTGGCATGACACAGGACAGATGGTAGCGCTCACCTTGTCTTCTCCGGAAAAGCTTTTTTCCGGATGCCCCAAACAATCGGAAAGGGGATTCATCAGAGAAAATGACTTTACCCCAGTCCTCAGCAGTCCAAACCCTGTACCTTTTGCAGAATATCAGTCTGTCTCTGATGTTTTTCCTGGAGAGAAGTGGCTTCTTTGCTGCCCTTCTTGACACCAGGCCATCCTCCAAAATACTTTGCCTCACTGTGTGTGTGCAGATGCACGCACACCTGCCTGCTGCCATTCCTGTGCAAGCTCTGTACTGGTGGTGCCCCGATCCCGCAGCTGAATCAACTTTAGGAGACGGTCCTGGCGCTTGCTGGACTTTCTTGGGCGCCCTGAAGCCTTCTTCACAACAATTGAACCGCTCTCGAAGTTCTTGATGATCCGATAAATGGTTGATTTAGGTGCAATCTTACAGGCAGCAATATACTTGACTGTGAAGTGCAAACCTTCCCTTTTTGTGCAAAGCAATGATGACGGCATGTGTTTCCTTGCAGGTAACCATGGTTGACCGAGGAAGAACAATGATTCCAAGCACCACCCTCCTTTTGAAGCTTCCAGTCTGTTATTCGAACTCAAATCAGCATGAGAGTGGTCTCCAGCCCTGTCCTTGTCAACACTCACACCTGTGTTAACGAGAGAATCATTGACATGATGTCAGCTGGTCCTTTTGTGGCAGGGCTGAAATGCAGTGGAAATGTTTTTTGGGGATTCAGTTCATTTGCATGGCAAAGAGGAACTTTGCAATTAATTGCAATTCATCTGATCACTCTGCATGACATTCTGGAGTACATGCAAATTTCCATCATACAAACTGAGGCAGCAGACTTTGTGAAAATTAATATTTGTGTCATTCTCAAAAACTTTTGGCCACGACTGTACACAAAAGCATGTGAGCACCCCTTCAAGTTAGTGGATTCGGCTGTTTCAGCCACAACCGTTGCATAAAATCGAGCACACAGCTATGCAATCTCCATAGACAAATATTGGCATTAGAATTGCCTTACTGAAGAGCTCAGTGACTTTCAACATGGCACAGTCATAGGATGCCA
This sequence comes from Brachymystax lenok tsinlingensis, assembly GCA_030435695.1. Taxonomy (NCBI): domain Eukaryota; kingdom Metazoa; phylum Chordata; class Actinopteri; order Salmoniformes; family Salmonidae; genus Brachymystax; species Brachymystax lenok. The sequence goes on from CM059780.1 coordinate 59,392,065, forward strand.
CCTTTCCAACAAGTCAGTTCATCATTTCTGACCTGCTAGAGCTACCCTAGTCAACTGTAAGTACTGTTATTGTGAAGTGGAAACGTCTAGGAGCAACAACAGCTCAGCCGAGAAGTGGTAGTCCACACAAGCTCACAGAATGGGACCTCCGAATGCTGAAGCATGTAGCGCATAAAAATTGTTTGTCCTCGGTTGCAATACACACTACAGAGTTCCAATCTGCCTCTGGAAGCAACGTCAGCACAAGAACTGTTAGTCTGGAGCTTCATGAAATGGGTTTCCATGGCCAAGCAGCCGCACACAAACCTAAGATCGCCATGCGCAATTTCAAGCGTCGGCTGGAGTGGTGTAAAGCTCACCGCCATTTGACTCAGTGGAAATGCATTCTCTGGAGTGATGAATCACGCTTGAATCCGGGTCTGGCGGATGCCAGGAGAACACTACCTACCCAAATGCATAGTGCCAACTGTAAAAGTGGATGAGGAATTATTGTCTGGTGCTGTTTTTCATGGTTCGGGCTAGGCGCCTTTGTTACAGTGAAGGGAAGTCTTAAAGCTACAGCATACAATGACATTCTAGACAATTCTGTGCTTCCAATTTTGTAGCAACAGTTTGGGGAAGGCCCTTTCCTTTTTCAGCATGACAATGCCCCCGTACACAAAGTGAGGTCCATACAGAAATGGTTTGTCGAGATCGGTGTGGAAGAACTTGCCTTGCCTGCACAGAGCCCTGACCTCAACCCCATCGAACACCTTTGGGATGAATTGGAACGCTGAATGAGAGTCAGGCCTAATCGTCCAACATCCGTGCCCAACCTCACTAATGATCATGGCTGAATGGAAGCAAGTCCCCGCAGCAATGTTCCAACATCTAGTGGAAAGCCTTCCCAGAAGAGTGGAGGCTGATAAAGCAGCAAAGGGGGGACCAACTCCATATTAATGCCCATGATTTGGGAGTGCGATGTTCAACGAGCATGTTTGCACATACTTTTGGTCATGTGGACTGTGTCCAAGTGCTGTGAAATAGTAGCCAAGACCCCAAAAGCTATTTAATTTTGTACATTCCAATTATCTTCATCTTAAAGGCCTAGAGCAGTCAAAAACATGATTTCCTGTGGTATATATATATTTTTTTTAATTTTCCCATACTATTGAGGTTGTATTAATACTGAAATTTTGAAAATGATAATGCCCTTTTAGTGTAAGAGATGTTTTGGTAGGAGGGAGTGTTGGCCTTTCATGGTAACACATGCAGTAAATTAGTTGATAGACCAATAAGAAAGAGTTCCAAAACTATCTGCCAATAACAGCTAATTTTCAGTTTTCCCTTCTCCACTCAAACCACTCCCAGACAGTCCTAAGCAAATTCTTGTTTGAGAGATTCTTATTGGCTAAGAAGCCATGTTTATTTTTTAACGATTTTAATTGAAAAAACAAAACCAGGTACTTAATTGTTACCCAGAAAATATTTGATAAAGTCAAAATGGCTGAATTGAACCTTTAAGGCATTGCTGTTCAAAATTAGATAAATCCAGCAGTTATTGCACAATAAGAATGCAAAGCCAGGAGAAAACCAAATTACAATTTAACACAAATGTTTGTTAGATCATGTATTGTTGAGCAGCAATACACTTTATTGGATTATGAACAAAATTTTAATTTACCTTTAGATCATTGGCACTAATAATGCTCAGATTAAATATTTGTATTTTTGAAGGATTAAAAAGGAATCCTGATACAGTGAGTTCACTGTGCAGGCACTAGACTGGCTGCCAAAAATAAGCACCATGGCATGAGGAGGAATATTATGTAATGTAGCAGAACTGTTTTCAGAGATAATTAGTTCTTGTGAAATTGTGTTCTTACCGGACGGTATATCTGTATACATTTCAGATGAAAGGAAACTTTGTTCTCCAGTCTCAATTAGTTTACATTCTTGTTAATTATTTTACACCACTTGAGAACTGCATGCTCATGCAATTCAGTGCCGGTCACAACCAGCTCTATGCATATTTATCAGTAGTTGATTGTATTTCATTTCGTTTCAGAGGCAAAGCACCATGTACTTCATTGCAGCTGTTAAGAACAAAGGATATCGTAGCAATCTAGAGGCTTTAATCAATTACAGAAGTCTACTGACATGGCAGGAAACAGTGAGCTCTGCCTTTCCAGGAATGATCAAATCAGAGAGACCGTCACTTTGGGAGATGTACACACTTCCTTTGCAAAATGGCAGATAAGGAAAAGTAAGTTACACAGTTCCATTGGTTATCTATTAAGGACCAGAACACTTCAGTAGCAGGGTGATATCGTGCCTTCAGAAAGTATTCACAAACCCTTGGACTTACATTTTGTTGTGCTACAGCCTGAATTTAAAATTGATTAAATTGGGATGTATGGTCACTGACCTACACACAATACCCCATAATGTTGAAGTGGAATGATGTTGGAAATGTTTACAAATTAATTAAACATTTAAGGCTGAAATGTCATTAAGTATTCAACCCATTTGTTATGGCAAGCCTAAACAAGTTCAAAATTTGTTTAACAAGTCACATAATAAACTGCATGGCCTCTGTTTAATAATAATAACATGATTTTGGAATTACTACCTCATCTCTGTATCCCACACATACAATTATCTTTAAGGTCTCTCAGTGAATTTCAAACAAAGATTAAACCACAAAGACCAGGAATGTTTTACAATGTCTCACAAAGAAGGGCACCTACAGTATTGGTAGATGGGCAAAAATATTCCTGAGCATGGTGTTTCAATACACCCAGTCAATACAAAGATACAGGCGTTCTTCCTAACCCACTTGCCAGAGAGGAAGAAAACCACCCAGGGATTTTAGAACAGAGTTTAATGACTGTGATACGAGAAAACTGAGGATGGATCAACAACATTCTAGTTACTCCACAATACTAACCTAATTGATAGAGTGAAAAGGAAGCCTGTACAGAAAACTATTCCAAAACATGCATCCTGTTCTCAATACAGTGTTATGTTTGGGGCAAATCCAATACAACACATTTTTATTTATTTTTATGTATCCTTTATTTAACTAGGCAAGTCAGTTAAGAACAAATTCTTATTTACAATGACGGCCTACTGGGGAACAGTGGGTTAACTGCCTTGTTCAGGGGCAGAACGACAGATTTTTACCTTGTCAGCTCGGGATTTGATCCAGCAACCTTTCGGTTACTGGCCAACGCTCTAACCACTAGGCTACCTGCCGCTAGGCTATCTGTATACTCCATATTTTTCAAGCATAGTGGCGGCTGCATCATGTTATGAGTATGCTTGTAATCATTTTGGACTGGGGAGTTTTTCAGGATAAAAAATAAACTGAATGGAGCTAAGCACAGGCAAAATCCTGTAGTAAAACCTGGTTCAGTCTGCTTTCCACCAGATACTGGGAGATGAATTCACCTTTCAGCAGGACAATAACCTAAAACACAAAGCCAAATCTATACTGGAGTTACTTTCCAAGAAGACAGTGAATGTTCCTGTTTAGCCGAGTTACAGTTTTGACTTAAATCTACTTGAAAACCTAGAGCAAAACTTGAAAATGGTTGTCTAGCAACAATCAACAACCAATTTGCCAGAGCTTGAAGCGTTTTGAAAAGAATAATGGCCAAATATTGTACAATCCAGGTGTGCAAAGCACTGAGACCAGAAAGACTCACAGGGGTAATTCTAACATGTATTGACTCAGGCGTGTAAATACTAATTTAAATTAGATATTTCATTTTTTTTAAATTAGCAAAAATTTCTAAAAACATGTTTCACTTTGTCATTATGGGGTATTGTGTGTAGATAGTTGGGGGGAAATATATTTCATCCATTTTGAATTCAGGCTGTAAGAACAAAATGTGGAATAAGTCAAGAGGTATGAATACTTTCTGAAGGCACTGTATACTTGAAAATCATACAAGCTGTTCAGCGGATGTATAATTTGCTTTTACAAGCCTAAATAAAACCAGGGCATGGGTTAGGTTTAACGATACTCATTGTATTAATACAATATAAACACCTACTTGAGATCAACTTTGTTAATGCAACATTGAATGCAGTCCATACTTACACTCTCATTTCAAGACAAGCAGACTTCACATACAGCACATGACAGTTAGGTGAGGTGTTGCATACTATATACACAAGTCATGCAATGCAAGTTGGATAGACAAAACAGGAGATGAATGGTTGAGGAAAAAGTACTAACGTGTGTAAGTGAATGACCACCTTGATGAGCTCTTTATCAATGGGCTTTGTTAAAAACTATGAGTGATTTCCTTAAAAAAATAGAAAATAAACGGTTTAAATCTAATCCAATTTTAATAGAAAATACATACAGTATTAAGAATAATCAATGATAACGGGCATGTGTGGCTTGAATACAAAAAAATATGGCGTTTAAGATTTGACATGTTAACAGTTATGAGACGTTAGATGACATGTTAACAATTGTGAGATGGTGAAGCAAAAACAGAAGGCCTACATTTTTCATCAAGGATTAAAGGCCCTAAACACTAAAGAATAATGGACAAAAAAAACGGAGTTAAGGGGAATAACGAATCATGTTTGGTTTTAAACCCATTTTATTTTATCAGTGGTTAAAAGTAATCCAAATCTGTAGGCTCAGTGTCCATGCCCATTATAAATTGTGTTTTGTGCAGCTTGATCATTAAAGAAAATAATTTAAAAAGAAAGATGAAATCCACATTAAAACAAATGTATATGGTCCTCTTCTTAAAATACAATTAAAACAAAAAAAAGTTATATCAATGTTGTAGTGTACCATTTGAAGAACAATCGGTTTTTATTAAGACGCAACTTTAAGAAATGCATTAGTGTATGCTTAAACTGCATTTTCAAAAGATTCCACCCTGGTCCTTATTACCTTATTTGTATTGAAATTGGCCATTGAAAGTCAAAGCTCGTGTGTTAAAGGGAGAAAGTGGCAAATGTTAAAATGCAGCTGTTTCTGGTATCTGGTATTAAGAAAACATTTCAAAGCAGTGAATCGCAATGAAAGAAAGTAAGACAGCCTTGTCACTTCCACTCAATCTGTTGTGGGAGAGTGGTTATGGTACGTTCCAAACTTAACTACAAAATTACCAAACATGTCTATATAAAAATGAGTTTAGGATTTGATTAAGAAGTTAGACAATGGAGTAGAAAAGAAGATTCGAGGCTGTCTACTCACCCAAAGGGAATTATATTGTTTTGATAAGACATTAGCAACTGCATTTTTGTTAATTTCTTTACTTAAAAGGAAAACACTAAAAAGGAAATAAAATACGTACCAAGTATCAAGATAACATTTTTTAAATTCTGCGATAGTTTAAGAAACTTGCTATACATTGTTTTAATTTACACCATCTGAGCTGCCAAAAAGTATAAAAGTATCAATATTCACAAATGACTATACAATAATCCTTAAATCAGTAGGTCCAAAAAGTATCCCCCAAATTTAAAAAGAAATATTCACCCAGTGTTTAAAAAATAAAAAAATAAAAATAGAACAAATATATATATATATATATAATATATTTATGAAGATGTCAACAATATTTAATATACTTAAGACTTACAGTAGTGCAACTACCTATTGTCTGTAAAAAAAGGAAAAAAATACATCTTTAAAAAGCACTAACTTTAAAAAATACCTTTAAAAAGGAGCCCTCCTGTGCATATTATTGCTGTTTGAAAAGATAGCACAATAGTTTGAAAAGAAGGCACATGGGCCCTTATAGTCTGAGCCAGATACCGTGCAGGGTATTGGAGATGAAGTAAGATACTGGACAAGAGGATCACAGCAGAGTCCCAGGGTTGAGCTGCAGGAGGGGTAGGTAGATCGCAGAGGGGTTTGTGGGGAAAAGTAGGTTCAGGGGGTTGTGCAGGAGAACATGGCGAGAGACACAGGAGGTAAGAATGTGTCTGAGGTAAGAGTCACACAGATGTGGTGACTGTAGCATTATTGACCTCGTTTTTGTTGGAATCCAGGCCTTTGGCAGCGTTCAGGTCGTTGCGGAGGTTCTCCGCTGCTTTCTTCATAGTCTTCAGCTCGCCTGGGTGAGGAGTGGCCCGTCGCATCAGCGTTCCCTGTTGGGAGGAAACAAAGAGGGGACAGGGAGGAGAAACAGTGAGACTGATCTGTAAGACTGAATGGACCCAGATTCTACAACAGGTCTGTCATTATGCCATGCATTATATTACCTTCATAGCAACGTATATAATATGTTATACACTCAGTGACCAGTTTATGCATGGTTCGTTCTTACCGACAGTGAGTCACGTGGCCATGACTTGCTATATTCTGTAAAGCAGGCAGACAGCCATTGAGGCATTCGGTTACTGTTCGATTGAATGTTAGAATGGGAAAAACGGGTGACCTAAGCAAATTTAACCGAGGTATGAGCATCAGTGCCTTGTGCGCCGGTTCCAGTATCTCAGAAATGGCAAGCCTCCTAGGATATCATGCACGGTAGTGTCTAGGGTTTCCTGAAAATAGTGCAAAAAAACATCCAGTAAGCGGCAGTCCCGTGGATGAAAACAGCTTGTTGATGAGAGGTCGAAAGAGAATGGCAAGAATAGTGCAAGCGAACAGGTGGGCCACAAACAGGCAAATAACGGAGCAGAACAACAGTGGTGTGTAATTCGCATCTCGGGAACGCACAACTCATCAGTCCTCATCAGTCTACAACTCATCAGTATTGCAGCAAATGACCACACCGGGTTCCACTCCTATCGCTAAAACAAGTGGCGGCTCCAGTGGGCACGCAATCACCAACACTGAACAATTGAAGAGTGGAAAAACATTGCCTGGTCCGACGAATCCCGGTTCATGTTGTGTCATGCTGATGGCAGAGTCAGGATTTGGCGTAAGCAGCATGAGTCCAGGGCCCAATCCTGCCCGGTATCAACGGTACAGGCTGTTGGCAGTGGTGTAATGGTGTGGGGAATGTTTTCCTAGTACACCTTAGGTCCCTTGATTCCATTTGAGCAACATTTCCATGACCCCAAAGAATTCAGGCTGTTCTGGAAGCAAATGGGGTTCTGATCCGGTACTATATGGGTCTACCTAATAAACTGGCAATGAAGTATACATATGCACTTGGACATACAGTAAGGTCCAAAATTATTTGCACCCTTGATAAAATGTTTCTTTAATACTGTGTGTGTGTGTGTATATATGTGTATATATATATATATATATATATATATATATATATATATATATATATATAGTATGCTAAAGAAAATGGGGAAACTATTTTATACTAATACCAGTTGCTCAGAGAAAGAGATTTTGTTTAACAAGTTATTTTTTCTCAAAAAGCTAGGGGTCAAAATTATTGGCACCTCTGTTTTCAATACCTTACCTTTCGAAGATAACGACTATCCATACGTAAACGTATGCACGCATGACTAAGTCGCTTTAGATAAGTGTCTGCTAAATGACATATTCTATTATTAATGGAACTGAGCCCTTTTCTAAAAATATTTTATGAGACTTGAATTGAAGAGGGCAAGTCCATAAGCGCAGATGAAGGATATCAAGAATCTGGAAAGACTCTGTTTGGAGTAATGGTCTAAGATCCCTCCCAGTCTCATATCTATATATTTATTTATTTTCTTAAAGGCTCAGTGCCGTGAGTTATTGAAAGGTATTATTGAAATTCAGGGTGCCAATAATTGACTCTGAGGAAAAATTATATTAAATTATATTAAACAAAATCTTTATCTGAGCAATTGCCTTTTTTTCCCCTTTTACATACAATATAGCTCAGTATTTGTATTATTTATTTTATACAGACTTTGCTTATCTTTATCAAGGCTAACAATTAAACCTAGTTTTCAACCAGTTAATGGAGTCAACAATGCTTTATATTAGTTGAATATATATATTTTCAAACCTCTATTCCTTGTTTAGTAAGTATTAACAGTTGACGTTTCAAACGACCCCTGTGAGTGGTGAAAGGTATTTTCTACCTCATCGCCTCCTGTCATTCCCCTTCACTCGCTCCTCACCTCTCCACAACCTTAGTCTCTTCACACACTTCTAGTGCTTCATCTCACCTTTTCATCATCCTCGTCATCATCATCATCATCAAGGAAGTGGATGGCACTGATCCTGTTCATAGCCCTGTCATCCCAGGTGTCATCCACCACGTCATTCACCAGGCTCTCCAGAGCACCGCAGCGAGCCAGGCTGTCTGAGCCTAAAACAGGATACATTTGATGTGTGTGTGAGGATAGGAATCATTCACATCTTTATTAATAATTGGCTTTTCAAAATTATGTTTACATGAATGCATGAAATGTAAGACCTGTGTGAAAACTAACACAAAAGTGGCCTGAATTCTCCAACAGATTAAAATCAATGTGTTTGGTATGATTCCACCACTCAATCTGCACCCCCAAAGCCCCCCCACCCCACCCCCACACACACACCCCAGATGAGCGCTTGGAACCATCCAGATCACAGTTTCAAATCCCAGTTTAGTCACAAGCTTACAGCGAGACAATCTCACCCCAACCCCCAACTCGAGCTCACTGACTTGACCTCCACACGTTGGGGACTATTAAGTGGGATGGTCGTAACAAGGAACATGCTCCGTAGTCATTCACTCAATGATTCAAATAAAATAAAAACATGACATATGGGTGCAGCAACCAGGTTGTGGAGATCGCGCAAAATAATCACTATCAACAGTTGGATCAGGCTTCAGCTGAGTTAGTGAGTGAGCGAGCGAGCCTCTCCTCGCCCAGCACAGCAAGATTTTAATGACTGAAGTTCAGTCGGGAGTTAAGCCTCTTTAGCTGGGGCGGCAGGCAGCCTACTGTTTAGAGCATTGGGCTAGTCACCGAAAGGTGGCTAGATCGAATCCCTGAGCTGACAAGGTAAAAATCTGTCGTTCTGGCCCTGAACAAGGCAGTTAACCCAATATTCCTAGGCCGTCATTGTAAATAAGAATTTGTTTTTAACTGACCTGCCTAGTTAAATAAAAAAATATATAATAAAAAATAAAAATAAAAAACAGCTGTCCAATCCACTGAGGTCTTTTATTTTCCAATACATAGCAGAGCAGCAGGCCTTTGGAGGCAGCGTAGCATTGCGTAGGATCAGATCAAGATCGATTAGAGCACGTGACAAACTCAAGCGGGATCCCACTTAATCCGGCCGGCAAGGTGGTTGAATAAAAATGCTTTATACAGTGCATTCGTAAAGTATTCAGAAACCCAGATTTTTTTCTACATTCTGTTACAGCCTTATTGTAAAATGAATTAAATATTTGTTTTCTTCATCAATCTACACACAATACACCATAATGACAAAGCATTTGTTTGCTTGTTGCACCTTTTTTTTTGTTATAAACTGAAATCACATTTACAAAAGTATTCAGACCCTTTACTCAATACTTTTTTGAAGCACCTTTGGCAGCGATTACAGCCTCAAGTCTTCTTGGGTATGACGCTACAAGCTTGGCACACCTGTATTTTGGGAGTTTCTTCCATTCTTCTCTGCAGATCCTTTCAAGGTCTTTCAGGTTGGATGGGGAGCGTCGCTGCACAGCTATTTTCAGGTCTCTCCAGAGATGTTCGATCGGGTTAAAGTCTGGGCTCTGGCTGGGCCACTCAAGGACATTCAGAGACTTGTCCCAAAGCCAATCATGTGTTGTCTTGGCTGTATGCTTAGGGTCATTGTCCTGTTGGACGGTGAACTTTCGAACTTTCTCTGAGAATCTGAGCGCTCTGGAGCAGGTTGTCATCAAGGATCTCTCTGTACTTTACATCGTTTATCTTTCCCTCGATCCTGACCAGTCTCCCAGTCCCTGCCACTGAAAAACATCCCCACAGCAGGATGCTGACGCCCCCATGCTTCACCACTAGGATGGTGTCAGTTTTCCTCCAGACGTGATGCTTGGCATTCAGGTCAAAGACTTCAATCTCGACTTCATCACACCAGAGAATCTTGTTCCTCACGGTCTGAGAGTCTTTAGGTGCCTTTTGGCAAACTCCAAGCGGGCTGTCATGTGCCTTTTACTGAGGAGTGGCTTCCGTCTGGCCACTCTACCATAAAGGCCTGATTGGTGGACTGCTGTAGAGATTGTTGTCCTTCTGGAAAGTTCTCCCATTTCTACAGAGCAACTTTGGAGCTCTGTCAGAGTGAACATCGGGTTCTTGGTCACCTCCCTGACCAAGGCCCTTCTCCCCCGATTGCTCAGTTTGGCCGGGCGGCCAGCTCTAGGAAGAGTCTTGGTGGTTCAAAACTTCTTCCATTTAAGAATGACGGTGTCCAGTGTGTTCTTGCGGACCTTCAATGCTGCAGACATTTTTTGGTACCCTTCCCCAGATCTGTGCCTCAACACAATCGTGTCTCGGAGCTCTACAGACAATTCCTTCAACCTCATGGCTTGGGTTTTGCTCTGACATGCACTGTCAACTGTGGGACCTTATATAGACAGGTGTGTGCCTTTCCAAATCATGTCCAATCAACTGAAATTTACCACAGGTGGACTCGTATCAAGTTGTAGAAAAATCTTGATGGAAACAGGATGCACCTTTGCTCAATTTCGAGTCTCATAGCAAAGGGTCTGAATACTTATGTAAATAAGGTATCAGTTAATTATTTTTAATAAATTAGCAAAAAATCTAAAAACCTGTTTTTGCTTTGTCATTATGGGGTATTGTGTGTAGATTGATGAGGATTTTTCATTTATTTAATCAATTTTAGAATAAGGCTGCAACATAACAAAATGTGTAAAAAGTCAAGGTCTCTGAATACTTTCCAAATGCACTGTGTGCGCGTGCGCTCACTCGCTCTATTTTTACTATTTTCTAAATTGTAGAACAATAGTGAAGACATCAAAACTATGAAATAACATGGAATCATGTGGTAACCAAAAAAAGTGTTAAACAAATAAAAATGTTTTATATTTGAGATTCTTCAAATAGCCACCCTTTGCCTTCATGACAGCTTTGCACACTCTTGGCATTCTCTCAACTAGCTTCATGAGGTAGTCACCCGGAATGCATTTCAATTAACAGGTGTGCCTTGTTAAAAGTTAATTTATGGAAATTCTTTCCTTCTTAAATGCTTTTGAGCTTTTGAGATCAGTTGTGTTGTGACATGGTAGGGGGGTATACAGAAGATAACCCTATTTGGTAAAAGACCATGTCCATATTATGGCAAGAACAGCTTAAATAAGCAAAGAGAAACAACAGTCCATCATTACATTAAGACATGAAGGTCAGTCAATACGGAAAATGTCAAGAACTAAAAGTTTTTTTCAAGTGCAGTCGCAAAAACCAAGCACTATCATGAAACTGGCTCTCATGAGGACCGCCACAGGAATGGAAGACCCAGAGTTACCGCTGCTGCAGAGGACACGTTCATTAGAGTTACCAACCTCAGAAATTGCAGGCCAAATAAATGCTTCACAGAGTTCAAGTAACAGACACAACTGTTCAGAAGAGACTGCGTGAATCAGGCCTTCATGGTCAAATTTCTGCAAAGAAACCACTACTAAAGGACACCAATAATAAGAAGAGACTTTCTTGGACCAAGAAACATGAGCAATGGACATTAGACTGGTGGAAATCTGTCCTTTGGTCTGATGAGTCCAACTGAGATGTTTGGTTCCAACCGCCGTGTCTTTGTGAGACGCAGTGTGGGTGAACGGATGATCTCCGCATTTGTATTTCCCACCTTAAAGCATGGAGGAGGAATTGTTATGGTGTGGGGGTGCTTTGCTGGTGACACTGTTGGTGATTTATTTAGAATTCAAGGCACACTTAACCAGCATGGCTACCAGAGTGAAACACCATCCCACCTGGTTTGGGCTTAATGGCACGGTCATTTGTTTTCAACAGGACAATGACCCAACACACCTCCAGGCTATATAAGGGCTATTTTACCAAGAAGGAGAGTGATGGAGTGCTGCATCAGACGACCTGGCCTCCACAATCCCCCCAACCTCAACCCAATTGAGATGGTTTTGGATGGAAAACCAGCCAACAAGTGCTCAGCATATGTGGGAACTCCTTCAAGACTGTTGGAAAAGCATTCCCGGTGAAGCTGGTTGAGAGAATGCCAAGAGTGTGCAAAGGGTGGCTATTTGAAGAATCTCAAATAGAAAATATTTTTATTTGTTTAACACTTTTTTTTGGTTACTACCGGATTCCATATGTGTTATTTCATAGTTTTGATGTCTTCACTATTATTCTACAATGTAGAAAATAGTAAAAATAAATAAAAACCCTTGAATGAGTAGGTGTTCTAAAACCTTTGACCGGTATATATATATAAATAAAAGATTCTGGTAAAAACAATCTGAGTCGACATTGAAATGACTAAAACCAAATCTAAACTGTGTAGAAATTACAATATACCTACATTTTTAGTCTCTTCACTCTGTCCAGCAAGCTAACAGTCATACTAGAGTCAGGGTTGGGCAACTCCAGTCCTCGAGGACCTGATTGGTGTCACACTTCTTCCTCCATCCCTAGCAAACACAGCTGATAAATCAAATTGCATTCTAAACTGAAGATCAAGATTAGGTGATTATTGGAGTCAGGTGTGTTAGCTGGGGATGGGGCAAAACTGTGACACCAATCAGGCCCACTAGACAATCAGGGATCATAACGAATTCCAAAAGCGAAGGATAGAGAACAATTGTGTGGTACATTTTGACGGCGAGGAAATAGTACGGCCCTCCGGACCTCGGTGAAGACTGAATGCAGCCTGCAGGAAAAATTAGTTTTACACCCCTGGGTTAGAGGCTCTGTGATCCCCACTTGCCCCTCTTAATATGCATCATCAATACAGCGACGGATCAGGGATGCAGGACACTGTGTGCTTCTCCAAATAGATAATGTGGTAAGTGCCCCACGGTTTTGATCATGTTAAGACCGAATCTAATGCTTGTAGGACTGGAGAATATGCAAAGGAGTGACGTAGAATGGGAATAGGATATAACCTGTAGGATTAAACTAATTTCACTCTGGGGTAGAATATGAAGTAAAGGCGCTTATAGCTGATCTATAAATGATTACATTCAGTAGGTGTAGAGGCCAGTGACCCCCTGAGAAAGCTTTTAGGTAATGAAATTGTCAAACATCTCATTCCAAAATCATGGGCATTAATATGGAGTTGGTCCCCCATTTGCTGCTATAATAGCCTCCACTCTTCTGGGAAGGCTTTCCACTAGATGTTGGAACATTTCTGCAGGGATTAGTGAGGTCGGCACTGATGTTGGGCAATTAGGCCTGGCTCGCAGTCGGCGTTCCAATTCATCCCAAAGGTGTTCAATGGGGTTGAGGTCAGGATTCTGTGCAGGCCAGTCAAGTTCTTCCACACCGATCTCAACAAACCATTTCTGTATGGACCTCTTATTTCCTTTTATTTCACCTTTACTTAACTAGATAGGCCAGTTGAGAACAAGTTCTTATTTACAACTGCGATCTGGCCAAAATAAAGCAAAGCAGTGTGACAAAAACAACAACACAAAGATACACAATGCCCCCCGTGCTTTGTGCACGGAGGCACTCTCATGCTGAAACAGGAAAGGGCCTTCCTCAAACTGTTGCCACAAATTTGGAAGCACAGAATTGTCTAGAATGTCATTGTATGCTGTAGCGTTAAGATTTCCCTTCACTGGAACAAAGCCCAAACCATGAAAAACAGCCCAAGACCATTATTCCTAATCCATCCATACTTTACAGTTGGCACTATGCAATGGCGCAGGTAGAGTTCTCCTGGCATCCGCCAAACTCAGATTTGTCCGTCGGACTGCCAGATGGTGAAGCATGATTCATCACTCCAGAGAACGCATTTCCAATAGTCCAATAGCGGCGAGCTTTACACTACTCCAGCCGACGCTTGGCATTGCGCATGGCGATCTTAGGCTTACGTGTGGCTACTTGGCCATGGAAACCCATTTCATGAAGCTCCAGACGAACAGTTCTTGTGCTGACGTTGCTTCCAGAGGCAGTTTGGAACTCGGTAGTGAGGGTTGCAACCGAAGACAGACAATTATGTGCTACGAGCTTCAGTATCCTATGACGGTGCCACGTTGAAAGTCACTGAGCTCTTCAGTAAGGCCATTCTACTGCCAATGTTTGTCTATGGAGATTGCATTGCTGTGTGCTCGATTTTATACACCTGTCAGCAACGGCTGTGGCTGAAATAGCCAAATCCACTCATTTGAAGGGGTACTATTGGATATATAAGGTATGTCTTTATTTTTGCTGAACTACTTGATGGGGCTGTTAATATACTTTTTTTAACATTTATTTAACTAGGCAAAGATATAACTTGCAGGACATCATGGTAGCCAATGTGTGTTAGCCAGTATACCTGGATTTACTGTTACTGCTGCTAGTAACATTAACAATGTTAGCCCTCAGGCTAGCATGTGGCTAGCTATAGCTACCATCGGCCAACAACAGAGTTTTAGCCAGTTTGGTTATAGACGTTCAATGTCTACTATGTAAAGAATGCGGATATGCTAAACTGCTAATTAGTGATGCGTTTCAAGACTGCTAGTGATTAGCTAGTAGGGGTAAGCCAGCAGAAGTGTAAAAGGGGCTATGCTAAAAGCCTGCGCTGTATAAGTGCAACTTTGTTTTTAGCTGACAGAGAATAAAAAAAATCACAGGATATGGTAAAATGATACATTGGCTTTATTCAGAGTGCCAATTTATTAAAAACAATGAGGACTCGATATGTGGGTCTTTACCGTCTTATGTGGACAGTGGTTCACTCCTGCTCGTCTAGTGCTCCTCTTTACATTATATAAAATATACATTTCTCCCGAAATACAAATGTAAAGTGATATGTCGTAATGGAAGGATGAAACAAATCTTCCCTTTAATGTTGAGTGCCAAGCAGAGACGCATCAGGTCACATTTTTAGTCTTTAGGCTCCCGAGTGGCGCAGCGGTCTGAATCTCAGTGCTAGGGGCGTCACTACAAACCCTGGTTCAATCCCAGACTGTATCCCAACCGGCCGTGATCGGGAGTCCCATAGGGGCGGCGCACAATTGTCCCAGCGTTGTGAGGGTTTGGCCGGGGTAGGCCGTCATTGCAAAATAAGAATTTGTTCTTAACTGACTTGCCTTAAATAAAGGTTAAATAAAATAAAAATAACTCGGCCGGGTATCGAACTCCCAATCTTCCAATCTCAGGGCGGATACTCTACCCACAAGACCACAGAGTTGGTAGTACATGAGACGACCTTACCTTTACTGTCAGGTTCTAAAGGCTGCTGGGGCAGGAGAACACAGGTGAGCACTTTTTCCCCCCGACTCTGGATCCATGTCATTCTGGAAGGTGAGTAGAGGCTGGGACTGGTTCTCTGACAGCCACAGGGCCTTGAGGCGCAGTGTGGTCAGGGATATGGGTAGGTGGAGTAGTCTGGAGAGAGATGATAATGTGTTATTGACAGACTGCAGAGAATATTTTGTGACCCTTATTGATTTGTGGACAGCTCAGAGTCTGTTGGTTTCAAATATTATGACTTACTTTGCTACATCTAAAAGCATTACTGTGTCTGGTGTATAATAAGGTAAATAATGTACACTACAAGTCAAAAGTCTTAGAACACCTACTCATTCAGGGGTTTTTGCTTTATTTTTACTATTTTCTACATTGTAGAATAATAGTGAAGACATCAAAACTATGAAATAACACATATGGAATCATGTAGTAACCAAAAAAAGTGTCTATTCTCCAAATAGCCACCCTTTGCCTTGTGTGTGCAAAGCTGTCAACTTGGCATTCTCTCAACAGCTTTAGGTAGTCACCTGGAATGCATTTCAATTAACAGGTGTGCCTTGTTAAAGGCTCTGGTAGGCCGCCATTGTAAATAAGAATTTGTTCTTAACTGACTTGCCTAGTTAAATAAAGGCTAAATAAAAGTTCATTTGAGCCAATCAGTTGAGTTGTGACAAGGTGGGGGGGGTATACAGAAGATAATATGGTCTTTTACCAAAAAGGGTTATGGCAAGAACAGCTCAAATAACCAAAGAGAAACAACAGTCCATTACTTTAAGACATGAAGGTCAGTCAATACGGAAC
This sequence comes from Brachymystax lenok tsinlingensis, assembly GCA_030435695.1. Classification (NCBI taxonomy): domain Eukaryota; kingdom Metazoa; phylum Chordata; class Actinopteri; order Salmoniformes; family Salmonidae; genus Brachymystax; species Brachymystax lenok. The sequence continues at coordinate 59,408,154 of CM059780.1, forward strand.
ATTTCAAGAACTTTGAAAGTTTCTTCAAGTGAAGTCGCAAAAACCATCAAGTGCTATCATGAAACTGGCTCTTATGAGGACCGCCACAGGAAAGGAAAACCCAGAGTTACCTCTGCTGCAGAGGATAAGATCAATCGTGTTACCAGCCTCAGAAATAGCAGCCCAAATAAATGCTTCAAATCAAATTGTCACAGTTATAAATAACGTGAAAAAAAAACACAATAGCACGATTGGTTAGGAGTCCGTAAAATGGCAGCCATCTCCTCCGGCGCCATTCTAACAGAGTTCAAGTAACAGACACATCTCAACATCAACTGTTCAGAGGAGACTGTGTGAATCAGGCCTTCATAGTCGAATTGCTGCAAAGAAACCACTACTAAAGGACACCAATAATAAGAAGAGACTTGCTTTGGCCAAGAAACACGAGGAATGGACAGTAGACCGGTGGAAATCTGTCCTTTGGTCTGGAGTCCAAACTGGAGATTTTTGGTTACAACCGCCATGTCTTTGTGAGACGCGCGGTGTGGGTGAACGGATGATCTCCGCATGTGTATTTCCCACCGTGAAGCATGGAGGAGGTGGTGTTATGCTGTGGGGGTGCTTTGCTGGTGACACCGTTTGTGATTTATTTAGAATTCAAGGCACACTTAACCAGCATGGCTACCACAGCATTCTGCAGCGATACGCCATCCCATCTGGTTTGGGCTTAGTGGGACCATCATTTGTTTTCAACAGGACAATGACCCAACACCTCCAGGCTATGTAAGGGTTATTTTACCAAGAAGGAGAGTGATGATGCTGCATCAGATAACCTGGCCTCCATAATCACCCGACCTCAACCCAATTGAGATGGTTTAGGATGAGTTGTACCGAATAGTGAAGGAAAAGCAGCCCACAAGTGCTCAGCATATGTGGGAACTCCTTCAAGACTGGAAAAGCATTCCCGGTGAAGCTGGATGAGAGAATGACAAGAGTATGTATGCAAAGCTGGCACAGAGTGGCTATTTGAATAATCTAAAATAAAAAATATACACTGCTCAAAAAAATAAAGGGAACACTAAAATAACACATCATAGATCTGAATGAATGAAATAATCTTATTAAAAACTTTTTTCTTTACATAGTTGAATGTGCTGACAACAAAAATCACACAAAAATTATCAATGGAAATCAAATTTATCAACCCATGGAGGTCTGGATTTGGAGTCACACTCAAAATTAAAGTGGAAAACCACACTACAGCCTGATCCAACTTTGATGTAATGTCCTTAAAACAAGTCAAAATGAGGCTCAGTAGTGTGTGTGGCCTCCACGTGCCTGAATGACCTCCCTACAACGCCTGGGCATGCTCCTGATGAGGTGACGGATGGTCTCCTGAGGGATCTCCTCCCAGACCTGGACTAAAGCATCCGCCAACTCCTGGACAGTCTGTGGTGCAATGTGGCGTTGGTGGATGGAGCGAGACATGATGTCCCAGATGTGCTCAATTGGATTCAGGTCTGGGGAACGGGCGGGCCAGTCCTTAGCATCAATGCCTTCCTCTTGCAGGAACTGCTGACACACTCCAGCCACATGAGGTCTAGCATTGTCTTGCATTAGGAGGAACCCAGGGCCAACCGCACCAGCATATGGTCTCACAAGGGGTCTGAGGATCTCATCTCGGTACCTAATGGCAGTCAGGCTACCTCTGGCGAGCACATGGAGGGCTGTGCGGCCCCCCAAAGAAATGCCACCCCACACCATGACTGACCCACCGCCAAACCGGTCATGCTGGAGGATGTTGCAGGCAGCAGAACGTTCTCCACGGCGTCTCCAGACTCTGTCACGTGCTCAGTGTGAACCTGCTTTCATCTGTGAAGAGCACAGGGCGCCAGTGGCGAATTTGCCAATCTTGGTGTTCTCTGGCAAATGCCAAACGTCCTGCACGGTGTTGGGCTGTAAGCACAACCCCCACCTGTGGACGTTGGGCCCTCATACCACCCTCATGGAGTCTGTTTCTGACCGTTTGAGCAGACACATGCACATTTGTGGCCTGCTGGAGGTCATTTTGCAGGGCTCTGGCAGTGCTCCTCCTTGCACAAAGGCGGAGGTAGTGGTCCTGCTGCTGGGTTGTTGCCCTCCTACGGCCTCCTCCACGTCTCCTGATGTACTGGCCTGTCTCCTGGTAGCGCCTCCATGCTCTGGACACTACGCTGACAGACACAGCAAACCTTCTTGCCACAGCTCGCATTGATGTGCCATCCTGGATGAGCTGCACTACCTGAGCCACTTGTGTGGGTTGTAGACTCCGTCTCATGCTACCACTAGAGTGAAAGCACCGCCAGCATTCAAAAGTGACCAAAACATCAGCCAGGAAGCATAGGAACTGAGAAGTGGTCTGTGGTCACCACCTTCAGAACCACTCCTTTATTGGGTATCTTGCTAATTGCCTATAATTTCCACCTGCTGTCTATTCCATTTGCACAACAGCATGTGAAATGTATTGTCAATCAGTGTTGCTTCCTAAGTGGACAGTTTGATTTCACAGAAGTGTGATTGACTTGGAGTTACATTGTGTTGTTTAAGTGTTCCCTTTATTTTTTTGAGCAGTGTATTTTGATTTATTTAACACTTTTTTGGTTACTACATGATTCCATGTGTTATATCCTAAGTTTGATGTCTTCACTATTACACTACATGTAGAAAATAGTAAAAAATTAAGAAATATCCTTGAGTGAGTAGGTGCTCTAAAACTTTGACCAGTAGTGTATAAGATATAATGTGAATATGATCAAAAGCTAATAAAGATACATTGAATTAAATGTTATGTAGCCTACCTATTTCCAGACACATCAAACACATGCAGTTCTGTGGCCTGAGAGATCTCAGAGGGAATTCTTGTCAGCCTGTTCCCTCGAACACAAAAGACATTCAAGCTACTACAGCCTCCAATCTGGATTAGGGAAGAAAGGCATACAAATAAGACAAACTAAAACAGTGTCTTTAGAGTTTTAAATTATCATCACACACCCACAAAATTCCATATATGAACAGAGAAGGTGTTTCGTGTTCTTTGAGGCACACAAACATCTTGAGCAGTAAGGAAAAGGCTTTGGTAAGAACAGTTCACGTAAAAAATATAATCAAAATTAAGTATTTACCTTTTATACCTTACCTTTTTATAAATCACGTTATGTTTATAAAAATGACCTTAATTGTTCCAAAATCTATTTAGCATAATGGGCATAGATAGGTAAACCATTAAGAGCATTTGGGAGCTTTGCCACAGAATTGGGCATCTTGATGGAATTGGGCTATGGAGTTTGGCAAAGTAGGAGCTAAAATTAGCTGCAATTAGTAGTGTGTTGAAGTAGGGACCGGATGGGCCAGCTAAAGTGCTGTAGTCAGACTGTAATCTACTATCAGCCAGCGGCCAGACAGACCTGAACAGGGACCAAATACAGTAATGGAGTCTCATCGTGTTAAAAGGATCTGGCTAAGCTGAATGTCCTCACTGGAGTACTTAAGATTGATTTAAAGAGGTGCCTTGAAGAGAAGTCCAAATATCCGCAGGAGTTACAGTTAGTAGGCTACACACAGGTTTTACTCAAAGTCTAGCCATTACCTCAGAAGTAGAATATACAAAGTACTGCACGCATGGGCCCACGCTTAAATAATGTCAATACCAGGTACGTTGTTTGTCTATGAAATTCATTAGAATTGTGCATTGGAAATATAAACAAATTGCAGACCTTTTTAGGAAGTCAATACTAAATTAATATGCAACTGTTCAATTAAAATGGAAATACGCCAAGGTTCAGCAGATACCTTACCTTGAAAGTGTGGATTTAAAATCCCAACAAAATCAGGTTTTGAAACTTTGAGCCAATTATCAGTCATGACTATTAATTAAAAAGAACATAGCTACATCGACACCTGTGGTAAACAAGTAGTTGTCTAGTACTATTGTTACTGTTAGAAATGTTAATGGTTAGAGATAATAAAACATTGACATTTTCTGTGCAAAGTGCTGTGCAAAGTGCTGTGGACTCACACTGAGACACAGGGGCATTGTATAACTACTAAAGGGCTCTTTCAGATTAAACTTTAACCAGAGGGAGTTTGCCTTCGCTTTAATAGACAAGAGACTAGAATCAACAACAGTATCTCTCTCTCTCTCTCTCTCACACACGCACACACACGCAGCAGGCATTCTGGGACAATAAACCTGTGCTGAATACACCAGAGAACTGCAGTCAGTGTGTGTGTGCTTGTTTTGTCTATACTTGAAACCCCTGGAAACAAAAGATAGCATGCCAACAGCCTTAGAGCTGAAATCATGCTAAAGTTCAGACACAGTCAAGTTACACACACACACACACACACACACACACACACACACAATGAAGAGTCATACAGCCATGTCTTGGGTGAAGACAGTCACAGTGGGAGATGGCTTTTGTGTCTGTGGGAGTGCTCCAGGTCAGGTCGATATGACAAAATCGACCTTTGCCTGCATAGTACCACTGTGGCATACGCTTCCACTGAATGGGATTCAGCTCACAGAAACCAGATTTGCTGGTTAGCAGGTGTAAGGATTAGCCTTTTTACAATACCCATTAAAATCAGAGGGGGTCAGGTTTAGTCCAGCAAAGCTCTACATGCAAATCATACAGTGATCACTGGGGGATGCACTAACCAGATTCCACTGACTCATGACTGAGGCTTTATGATTTTACATACAATTTTCAGAGCAGCAGGGTAAATCAAGAAGGCAAAATGAGATGTGATCAAGGTTTACGCTAGCTTTTTCTGATCATGTTCAGACCTTGCATGCACAAGCATTTTGCTTACAGTATTGGGGTAAAATTGTTAACATAGCACTACATGCAACTAGGCAACTTCACTCACACATTGCTTCTAGAGCACCCACAGAAGAAGTGGCTCACTGCAGCAAGGGAAGAAATTGCTTTTGGATCCAGTCTATACAGTTCGTACTCATTCAGATAATACAAGAACGGTGTTATAAATCACAATGTACAGTGGAACTACTTCACTGGTGCATCACAAAACGTGATCGATATGGTAAGATCACAACGGGAGAAGGAATAAAACTTTGAGCCATAAAACAAAAAAAGAAAGAAAAGTGCTTGTATCACAGAAACTCAAAAAGAAGCAGCCTCATGTCCTGACAACATAAATAATAAAGCTAAGATAATAAAAGCTTGGCACAAATACACTAGACCAGTGGTTCCCAAACTTTTTACAGTCCTGTAGCCCTTCAAACATTCAACCTCCAGCTGTGTACCCCCTCTAGAACCAGGGTCAGAGCACTCTCAAATGTTATTTTATTCCATCATTGTAAGCCTGCCACACACACTATACGATACATTTATTAAACATAAGAATGAGTGTTCGTCACAACCTGGCTTGAGGGAATAATAATAATAATTTTGCTCTTTATTTAACCATCTTACATATAAAACCTTATTTGTTCATCAAAAAACTCACCACAGGTTAATGAGAAGGGTGTGCTTGAAAGGATGCTCATAACTCTGCAATGTTGTATTGTATTGGAGAGAGTCTCAGTCTTAAATCATTTTCATCACAGTCTGTGCCTGTATTTCGTTTTCATGCTAGTGAGGGCCGAGAATCCACTCTCACATAGGTACGTGGTTGCAAAGGGCATCAGTGTCTTAACAGCGCGATTTGCCAAGGCAGGATACTCTGAGCTTAGCCCAATCCAGCAATCTGGCAGTGGCTTCTAATTAAATTCAATTTTCACAGAACCGCTTGTTACAATTTCAATGAGGCTCTCTTGTTCAGATATCGGTAAGTGGACTGGAGGCAGGGCATGAAAGGGATAACGAATCCAGTTGTCTGTGTCATCTGTTTCGTGAAAGTACCTGTGTAATTGCACACCCAACTCACTCAGGTGCTTCGCTATATCACATTTGACATTGTCCGTAAGCTTGAGTTAATTTCCACATAAAAAAATCATACAATGATGGAAAGACCTGTGTGTTGTCCTTGTAAATGCAGACAGAGAAGAGCTCCAACTTCTCATTCATAGCCTCAATTTTGTCCCGCACATTGAATATAGTTGCGGAGAGTCCCTGTAATCGCAGATTCAGAGCATTCAGGTGAGAAGAAATATCACCCAGATAAGCCATTCATGTGAGAAGTGAAAATTATGGTCAGTAAAGAACTTTAAACTCTCCCCTCAATAAAAAAAACTGTGTGTCAATACTTTGCCCCTTGATAACCAGCGCACTTCTGTATGTTGTGAAAGCGATACATGGACGCTGCCCATATCATTGCATAGTGCAGAAAATACACGAGAGTTCAGGGGCCTTGCTTTAACAAAGTTATCCATTTTCATCGTAGTGTTCAAAATGTAGTGTCATTCCCTTGGCAGCAAGAGCATCTCGGTGGATGCTGCAGTGGATGCTGCAGTGTACCCAAGTGACGTCGGGAGCAACTACTTGCACGCGCGTTACCACTCCACTAGGTCTCCCTGTCATGGATTTTGCGCCATCAGTACAGATACCAACACATCTTGACCACCAACGTCCATTTGATGTCACAAAGCTGTCTAGTACATAAAAAAATATCCTCTCCTGTTGTCCTGGTTTCCAGTGGTTTGCAGAAGAGGATGTATTCCTTAATTGACCCCCCATAAACGTAACGGACATATACCAGGAGTTGTGCTAGGCCCGCCACGTCTGTTGACTCATCCAGCTGTAACGCATAGAATTCACTGGCTTGTATGCAAAGCAGTACATCTCCTGTCATGTCACTGATGTGTCGTGAAACAGTGTTGTTTGATGAAGGCATTGTCTGTATAGCATTGTCTGTACCCCAGGTTGGGAATACCTACACTAGACTATTGACTGTGGTGCCCTGTGAAGCATGAAGGACCTACCATTCAACAACAAGTCTCACATTTGCTTCAAACTATTACATGTTGAAAGACTATAGCATACCTCTTTTGGCAATGACGCTAGTCGGTTCCTATCACAGTTGAAGTTGGAAAGTCTCTTTAGTTTTCCAATACTTCTTGGCAAACTCTAAAGAGAGAAACAACAATTAAGAAATAATACATTAAACATCTACAGTTCACACATACAGTAATAGGTGTAGCAGTGACAGCAGACCGGCTAGTGGCCTGAGCATGGGGATTACCTGCACAGTCCCACTGTGAGGATGACATAAACATATCTAATTGGTTAGTGGTAAAGAGGATAAGTTCCTGGCGCACACTTGTTTTTAGCCTATTAGGAAGTGAAGACTAAGGGCATAATGGAGGTCAAAGGTTACACAATAATAAGAGAATACATCCCTTCAAAAGTAAAAATACAATTTGTTATGCTATACTGTAAGTCACAAGGTCTTTCAAAGGACCATAGAGGGCAGCCATCAGAGTTGAGTTATATCAAATTAAACTGTTTGTCGTGGGCTGAAAAAGTCAGCCATGGGTCTTGTGATCTCGATTACATAAAATAAAAGTAATTGGGTCTTACTTATCAAACCTGCCCTCATAATAATATGTATATTTGAGCAAGTATAGCACAACCACAAACCCACCTGTAGCCGATTCTCGGTGAGCACCAGTTCAGTGAGACTCTCACAGTTGCCAATGCTCTCTGGTAGCTGGGCAAGCCGATTCTGGTCTGCTTTCAATATCGACAGTCGCCTTAGTTTTCCTGCAGAGCAAAAATGAAAAAGCATTACATACTTCGATACAGACATATGAGAGTGGTGAGGATAGCATGGCAATCAATATAATTCGTAAAACAAGTTAGTTGATTTGCAACAAACACCAGAGCCTATGGCTAATGAAACGACAGATCAATAAAACATCAAATAATGTTATATGGATTTAAATTACTGTCACATTTCATTTTCCATTCATCCAAAGTTATATTGTGCCCCAGGGGCACATCACCTGTGTTATTAAGTCAGTTCAGTTACTAAATGTGGACTATTTAATTATGTGATTCACAATCTCTTTTGGTAAAAGTACTAAACATCTGTTCAGATTAACTTCCGGTTTATGCTCAGTTTACATTGATGTTTATCCCAGCTTTGACCTAATCAGTTTCACCATGGTCCAATGCATGACATGGTAAACAAGTGACCAATAACAAACACACAAATGCACACATGTTTATTTTACTATCCTTGTTGGGACCAAAACAATTGATTTCCATTCAAAATTATATTTTCCCCAACCCTAACCCGAACTTTAACCACAACCCCTTAACCTAACCTTAACCCTAACTGTAATTCGGACAAGTGGGGACCGACGAAATGTCCCCACTTGTCCGAATTTCTAACTTCTAATCCCCACAAGGATAGTAAAATCAAAAACACACACACTATTGTAGTGTACAGTGCAGCAGCGTGCTGACCTATGCCCTCTGGCAGAGCATCGATGAGGTTCTGGGACACCAGCAGGTCAGTAAGGGAGACCAGGCCACCCATCTCCTCTGGAAGGTGCTCCAGCTTGTTCTCTGATACATCTAGACACAGGAGGCTTTTCATGCTGCCCATCTCCTACGGGTTGAACACACTTCAATTATAAATACATTTCACAGTCTGTATTAGTGCATAACGATAATGGTGCATCTCTTGTGATTGCATTATATCAACAGAAGTCTCAATATTAATTTAGCCTACAAAATGGGTGTTAGCCTTTTAATTTTGGGGAATCAAACCATATTATACAAGTTCAACTGTCATTTTTTTTTTTTTACCTTTATTTAACTAGGCAAGTCAGTTAAGAACAAATTCTTATTTACAATGACGGCCTACCCCGGCCACACCCCGAATGACGCTGGGCCAATTGTGCTCCACCCTATGGGACTCTCAATCACAGCCGGATGTGATACAGCCTGGATTCGAACCAGGGACTGTAGTGACACCTTGCACTGAGATGCAGTGCCTTAGACGGCTGCGCCACTCGGGAGATCCATAATATCAAGGGACTTACAAAATGACAATTATTAGACGAAATATCTCAGAAAAATCTTACTGCAGGTATTTCAGCCAACTGGTTTCCATCCAGCCACAAGTCCTTTAGGCTGACAAGACATCCTATTGTTTCTGGCTGTGAGGCAGAGAGAGAGGCAGAGAGAGAGAGAGGCGCAGAGCGAGAGAGAGGCAGAGCGAGAGAGAGGCAGAGCGAGAGAGAGGCAGAGCGAGAGAGCGAGAATTATACACGACTGAAACAAATGTAAACTAGACTGTGGAATAATTTCAACCATGTGTAAGCTGTCATTCCCTAGCCTTGTCTGGTTTCAATCAATCTCTCAGGGAGTGTGTCTCCGTCTCGGTGTTACCTTTTTATAAACATCAAACCTGACATTACGTTGTAAGACTATAAGTTAAAAACTCAACGGTCCTGTCACACTACCCCTTCAGGATGATAAGAGGGAGGCATTTCTATCAGAACTCCCAATTATGTTTCACATTACAAGAAAAGGTTGAGTGAGATTTGAGTGCAGCCCATTCTACACATGCTTAGCTATGCATATTGTTTTCTTCAGTGTGAATGTTATTCTAAGAAATCAACATCTTTACTGAGATCAAATGTATTCGCAAAGTCAGAAACTCACCAAATTGTAAAGTTCATTGTTCCCTAGGTCTAGTTCTTCAAGTCTGTGAAGTAGCGATAGTGACCTGTGGAATGCACAAGACGGGTTATAAAGTCAAAAAACATTACATATAGGCTTTGAAAATATTCAATAAACAATCATACAGTGACGGAATTATATTGTATCTGATTCTCATTCTCAGTTTCACTGCTGTTTAATTTCAACCATGTGTCAGTGAAAATGTATTGGCCACATACCAAGCAGTGAGATGGTTAGATGTTCAGAGGGAGACTGTTGTTGTGCCAACATAATAGTCACGCACTGGCTGAATACAGACCAACAACTCTTTAGAGTGTACACTGCATTCTATATCACCTCTAAAGTCTACACACACACACGTCATGTGAAACACATAAGGCTTCATCTGTGGTCTACCCACAGCCGAATTTGTTACAAGGTTGTAATGTAGCCACACAGACGTTACTTCTTACACTTTGTGGAACAGAGAGTTTGTGGAACACAGATGTCTGGGGGGTTGGGAGCAGAGCGAAATAAGAATTTCCATCTCCCATGGACTAATAAAGTAGGCCTACTTGTCTTCTGCCTTCAATTAATTGTTTGCCCTGAAACTTTCAGTATCTATCCAGGGTAAGTACTTACTCTGGTAAATATGTCAGCAGATTCTCTCTGAGTTCCAGTGATACCAAGTTGGAGAGGCTGTGGAGAGAGGCAAAAGAGAGAGGGCCATTTGGTGTTTGTTTTTGTCCCCAAATGATCACGAACAGAAAATACAGTAATCCTTTTTATGAGGATTACTGATTGAAGTCATCTAGGACAGACTCGATGAATTTCAAGAATTTAGACTTTTAGGAGCACAACATGGCTTGGAGGTAATGTCTTCGTTCCCAAAAGAAAGGAAAATAGTTGTATTTAGTAATTACAGCAGCGGTTCTATGTAGCTCTGGTAAGAATAAATTGTTATGCACAATCTGTAACTAGACGTTTCTGGCAAAGGTATATATTTTTAATTTATTAAACCTTTATTTAACTAGGCAAATATTTGCTTCCAGTCTCAGAAGATATGGATTGGACATCAGTGGTGAAATATAGGCCTAACTGCATTAGTTAAATGAGGAGCAGAGAAATCATGTGGACTGGAACATTAAAGCCTAAAATCAGTCGTGGGTTATTGCGAATCAAATGGCACAAAAAGTAAACATGTATACAGTACCAGTCAAAAGTGTGGACACACCTACTCATTCAAGTGTTTTTCTATATTTGTTTTACTATTTTCTACATTGTAAAATAATAGTGAAGATATCAAAACTATGAAATGACACATATGGAATCATGTAGTAACCAAAAAAAAGTGTTGAACAAATCAAAATATGTTTTATATTCTTCAAAGTAGCCATCCTTTGCCTTGATGACAGCTTTGCACACACTTGGCATTCTCTCAACCAGCTTCACCTGGAAGGCTTTTCCAACAGTCTTGAATGAGCTACCACATATGCTGAGCACTTGTTGGCTGCTTTTCCTTAAGTCTGCGGTCCAACTCATCCCAAACCATCTCAATTGGGTTGAGGTCAGGTGATTGTGGAGGCCAGGTCATCTGATGATGCAGCACTCCATCACTCTCCTTCTTGGTCAAATAGCCCTTACACAGCCTGGAGGTGTTGGGTAATTGTCCTGTTGAAAAATAAATGATAGTCCAACTAAGTCCAACTAAGCCCAAACCAGATGGGATGGCGTATCGCTGCAGAATGCTGTGGTGGCCATGCTGCTTAAGTGTGCCTTGAATTCTAAATAAATCACTGACAGTGTAACTAGCAAAGCACCCCCCACACCACCTCCTCCATGCTTCACGGTGGGAACAACACACACATAGAGATCATCCATTCATTTACTCTGCGTCTCACAAAGACACAAGGGTTGGAACCAAAAATCTCAAATTTGGCCTCATCAGACCAAAGGACAGGGTTTCCACCGGTCTAATGTCCATTGCTTGTGTTTCTTGGCCCAAACAAGTCTCTTATTCTTATTGGAGTCCTTTAGTAGTGGTTTATTTGCAGCAATTCAACCATGAAGGCCTGATTCAAGCAGTCTCCTCTGAACCGTTGATGTTGAGATGTGTCTGTTACTTGAACTCTGTGAAGCATTTATTTTGGGCTGCAATCTGAGGTGCAGTTAACTCATCCGCTGCAGCAGAGTTAACTCTGGGTCTTCCTTTCCTGTGGCAGTCCTCATGAGAGCCAGTTTCATCATAGCACTTGATGGTTTTTGCGACTGCACTTTTTCTGGATTGACTGACCTTCATGTCTTAAAGTAATGATGGACTGTCATTTCTCTTTGCTTATTTGAGATGTTCTTGGCATAATATGGACTTGGTCTTTTACCAAATAGATCTATCTTCTGTATACCTAACACTTTTTTGGTTACTACATGATTCAAAATATGTCATTTCATAGTTTATGTCTTCACTATTATTCTACAATGTACAAAATAGTAAACATTTAAAAAGAAACTTGAATGAGTAGCTGTGTCCAACCTTTTGACTGGTCAGTTTTCTTTCATAAATTTGCTCAAATTTCAAGAATGCTGTTTTTGCTTTGTAATTATGGGGTAATGTCTGTAGATTGATGAGGGGACAAAACAGTTTAATCCATTTTGGAATAAGGCTGCAACGTAGAACATTTTTTAAAAAGTCAAGGGGTCTGAATACTTCCCAAATGCACTATATATAAAATGGGACCTTAACTTGGTAAACAATGCTACGATTGAAATCTCATAAGTTATATTTAAAAAAATAACGGTGCATGTACTTCGGCAAAGTGAATGTAAGACTATCCACTTATACTCACTAGGTTATGGGTGTGTCTTGATCAGTGTAGAGGTGTCTTTTTCAACCGTGTTATAGTGCTGTCATTAACTCCCCTAATTGGGAAGACAGATACTCACATACCCTAACTCATTGAGTTGTGAAAGCCATATATGGCACACATGCCTTTGGCGTACCATTGGAACTGATCAACTGATCTGTTATTCCTGAGACCTGTAAACAACCCTACACTGCATGGAAGTCAGATCCAGAAGGAAGCAAATAAAGAAAGAGAAATGGCAGAATCCATCTGGCCTGTCATATCTACTGTGAATACAGGAGGTCAATAGTGTACAGGCTCAGGCTCAAGTGCAGCAACACTGATATGGTATAACAACGCTGAATGATTTCCAGTGTGGATTACAAATGTTTCTACTACAGTAGTGTCTAGGTGGTATCCAGTGAGGGGTTAGCTGGAAACATCAATTAATCAATATTGGCATCAACAACAGAGGTGTAATTTCGGAAACCTAGTACTAAAATCTTGTGTAATTGCGTCAGATGCTCAATTAACTTCTGGGGGCAGATGTGTTGAAAAGCGGAAGCAGGGCGGTAGCTCCACCCTCCTCTCTCTGAAGTTACAGGCAAGTATATGGGTCAAATGCCATTCCCTTTGAAAATTTGAAAGATGCAAAATTGTGATTTGTTCAAATGATCAGTGACAAAGAATCTGCACACCGGAACAAAGTTCCTCCTTAGTTGCATCCCACAGTCTGTTAACAGCCACTACGATACCATTCATGTTACGTGCGTCTGTCCAAGAGAGATTAACAGAGGTGTAGAAAATAGTTTTTTTTTTTCTACAAATCCATTAAGCCTACACCATTTGGGTGACAGCATTTCAGCCCTCCACAGCTAGACGAGAGAGTGAGTGAATGGATGAACAATCAATATCTGGCCTAATACTGTGCATTTATGCACGAGTAGGTCTGTCTTCTCACATCTTCACCAACTGTCACAGAGCTCTTACTAGGTCACCATGGTAACTCATCAATACAGCTTGAATATGACTTAATTGAGCACAATAAGTAACATTACTCAGTCTATAATCTAGACCTACTCATCAGAGAGAGCGCGGGAAACACAGCTGAATCATTCTGCAAAACACCATCTTTACATTAACCATGTAAGGTTCAAAGTCAAAGTCACCATTATTAGTCAGTTGTACAACCGAATGCCTTCAACCGAAATGTGTCTTCCGCATTTAACCCAACCCCTCTGAATCAGAGAGGTGCGGGGGGCTGCCTTAATCGACTTCCACGTCTTCGGCGCCCGGGGAACAGTGGGTTAACTGCCTTGTTCAGGGGCAGAACGACAGATTTTTTTTTCCTTGTCAGCTCGGGGATTCGAACTTGCAACCCTCCGGTTACAAGTCCAACGCTCTAACCACTAGGCTACCTGCCGCCCCTATTATTATGCTACATACAGTAATGCTACATACAGTAATCCCTAATTTACAGCAATATGTCAAGTCAAAACAGAGGCCTGTTTAGTTTTACACTAGTTCAATCTTTTCATGTGTTCCTTAATTCAAAATCAATTTCTGCGTTGTGCATAACACAACGAGTATAGAACCATATAAGGCCGGTGAGTGTTGGAGGTGTCGTATAATATTAGTGCCTCATCTGATGATGATAAATCCTAGTAGGAGCCTAAAGAGAGATTATGACTGTAGCTGCTGTCTGTAGACTGTAGTCAACCTACAGTCTACTGCATGATAACTGAGTGATATATTATGCAGTTATTTGAAGGGAGAGAGGGCTGGCATTCTTTTGCAAGTGAAACATAAATGAACATGGCCGGCTGGAGGAAATTACACAGGAAATTACAGGGTCGCTAGGGATAGAGGGGGACAGGAAAGAAGCAGAACTTACTGATACAACTACCCATGTAAGTTTATATGCCATAAATCCAATAACACCATTCTTGTCCCTTTGTGAAATTATACACTGGATCGTCATAAAACTACCAAAAGACATTACACAGTAACATAGCAGTATTTATTAAAATAGATTGTCATGGAAACACACACAGCTCCAAACCACGTCAATTGAAGGAGGGTGTGAGTGCCAGCAACTTCCAAAAATGTCAGTTAGACAATTTGTAGTCACAGTATGTCATTACATTGTTCAGAACTTAAAAACAGGAAGCAGTTTCATAACCACCTGTGACTAAGACATATGACCGACAGTGGCATACAATTTCTTACTCATAATTTTTTTTATGTTCAAAGTTACAGCCCATATGAACATCTAAAAGCGCATAAGAGAGAACTAAATTCCAACCCATGAAAGACATTTCTGTAAGACAGGACTATGAAACAAATTCTTTTTTTTTTTATGCCAGAAAGAAGCACTTACTTTCCAATGTTTTCGGGAAGAGCTTGCAACGAAATGTCATTGATGGAAAGACATGTTAAATTCTGAAGCTCTGGAAAACTCTCAGGCAATCTGCAAAAACAAGAGAGGAATTCAAATCAACATCAGATCTTTGCAGCTGAAATAAATGGTGGCAGATTCCTGAAAATCAATGGATCCGACTGCATTAATAGGAAATAAGAATTCTATAAAATATACTACAAAGCTAATACAGGCCTACTACTTTTCTCTCTGACAGGAAAGTTTAATCTATCAACAGGAACTGTAACTTTTTCTTTCCATTTGATGACAGTGCATTTGTAAAGTACTCACACCCCTTCACTTTTTGTAACATTACAGCCTTATTCTAAAATGGATTACATTTAAAAATTCCTCAATCTACACACAATACCCCATAATGACAAAGCGAAAACAGGATTTTAAAAATGATGAATACCTCATTTACATACGTTTTCAGACACTTTGCTATGAGAGTTGAAATTGAGCTCAGGTGCATCCTGTTTCCATTGATCATCCTTGAGATACTTCTACTTATGGTAAATTCAATTAATTGTACATTATTTGGAAAGGCACACATCGGTCAACATAAGGTTCCACAGTTGACAGAGCATGTCAGAGCAAAAACCAAGCCATGAGGTCGAAAGAAGTGGCCGTAGAGCTCCGATACAGGATTATGTCGAGGCACAGATCTGGGGAAGGGTCACCAAGAACACAGTGGCCTCCATCATTCTTAAATAAAAGAAGGTTCGAACCACTAAGACTCTTCCTAGAGCTGGCCACCCGGCCAAACTGAGCAATCGGGGGAGAAGGGCCTTGGTCAGGGAGGTGACCAAGAACCTGATGGTGACTGACAGAGGGTTCACCTTCCAACAGTACAACGACCCTAAGCACAAAGCCAAGACAATGCAGGAGTGGCTTCGGGACAAGCGTCCTTGAGTGGCCCAGTAAGAGCCCAGACTTAAACCTGATTGAACATCCCTGGAGAAAAATGAAAATAGCTGTGCAGCAACCCTCCCCATTCAACCTGACAAAGCTTGAGAGGATCTGCAAAGAATGGGAGAAACTCCCCCGAATACAGGTGTGCCAAGCTTGTAGCGTCATACCCAAGAAGAGTCAAGGCTGTAATCGCTGCCAAAGGTGCTTAAACAGAGTACTGAGCAAAGGGTCTGAATAACTATGTAAATATGATTACATTTTTATATTTCAAATGCACTGTATAGTTTTAAGCCTTCATGACTTGATTCCCTTCTATCTAACATGGTCACACAGAGACAATCTCAGACACACAATGCTTCTGTCAGTGTGGGAGTGTGAAAGTTTTGTTTGTGGGTTGTAATGCCATACCACATTACAATCCAAAGCATCACGCTTAACAGTACTATATCATCTGCAGGTCAGAGCACTACATATTCCATTCCCCGACTGAGTAGCTGTAAAGCTGTCTAACAAGAACATCTAAGCCAGGGGTACTCAACTCTTATCCTACGAGGTCCAGAGCCTACTGGTTTTTCTGTTCTACCTGATAATTCATTGCACACACTTGGTGTGCCAGGTCTAAATGAACTGGCTTTGAGGTCCAGAGTTGAGTTTGAGAGATCTAGGCTGTGTACAAGGTAGGCAAATTGCACATCCCAGGGCATGGCCAGTCCCAAACTGAAACATATGGCATTGTGACTGCCTCCACTAGGGTGCAAACTATACAGACCTCACCATGAGACAGCTGACAGGCAAACTGGGGCAAAACATTTCCCATACAATATTAAGTAGCATAAATTACCTGTTAAATACAGCAGATCTAATACTGTAGTTCTTCAATGCCATCAATGAAATTGTCACTAAAACGGGTCCATCAGATAGCAGTTTGAGCAAAAAAGAAATCCTGTCTGAAAATACCTTTATAAAAGTTACTCCATTCTCCTCCTTTGAACGACTCTGTTGAAGTTGTCATGCAAAGTTCCTAGATATAAAACTTACTACAGTGCTGTTACACTACTGTGTTGCTACGGTATGTTTGTTTTGTTCACTCCCATTTGCTAAACATTTATGGTGATATGAATTCAAAGTTCAGTTACCTTGTTAATGGGTTTCCACTAAAGTCTGCTACTTGGAGAGCTTTACAGTTAGAAATGCTCTCTGGAATTTCCATGATGTCTATATGAGGGATGAAAAGAAATACATGTTAGATACATCTTGATCAACACACACTGTCCATATATATTTTCCAACGGGGCTATGCATTTGGGCGAGTTTTTTTTTCCCCTCGCCAGAGTAGCCTCGTTTCACTGCCAAAAATAAAATTAAACCACCTGGTGTTCAGCGAAATAACAACAGTGTCAAATACAGGTAGCATAGTCAAATAATGAATATCCAATCACAACCGTTACGCTCTTGCAGGAATTCCACTAACGGTCCGTATGTAGCCAAACGTAGCAGCTGCTCATGTTGGCATCTGTGCTGATGGCGCAAAAGCCATGACAGGGGGACATAGTGGAGCGGTAACATGCGTGCAAGCATTTGCTCCCAACGCCACTTGGGTACACTGCAACATCCACCGAGAGGCTCTTGCTGCCAAGGGAATGCCTGACAGCTTGAATGACGATTTGGATACTACAGTGAAAATGGTTAACTTTGTTAAAGCAAGGCCACTGAACTCTCGTGTATTTTATGCACTATGCAATGATATAGGCAGCGACCATGTAACACTTTGACAACATACAGAAGTGCGCTGGTTATAGAGGGGCAAAGTATTGACATGTTTTTTTAAATGAGACAAGTTTAAAGTTGTCTTTACTGACCATAATTTACAATTGTCTGACCGCTTGCATGATGAGGCAAACTGGGGCTTGAGTAGACTTGTTTACGTGCTGCTGTGCGTTTTGTTGCTAACCTAACTTTGCTACCTGCCAGCTTTACGGTTTTTACTTTGTAATTACCGTTTATATTTTTTTATTTTTTCATTCAACTTTTTCACTCCGGACGCTTTATCTGGACGTGTTTCGTCAGGACCTCCACCAACCGAAGCTAAATAGTAACATGAACATGATGCCTTCTAATTGCAGTCGCTGTACTCATAATATACAGGAGAACGGTCGGCAAGGCGAGGATAGCTGTGCTGCAAGCCCAGCTTCAGACGCAATCGTTAGGCAAGGGAAATGTAAGTGTAGGAAAGGATGAAACAGCGTCTGTGCCACCAGTAAGTACAGATAGTCGTAGAAATCCCCTCACACAGTCCCCGCAGCCGGACAATTTTCTCACGGCTTCTGGAGGAAATGCTGTAGCAATGCTCAACCGGTGTCGCTCATTCAGCCGACAGAAACTTTCAACCGGTTTTCCCCATTAAGCAGCGGGTCGGAGTCAGAGGCCGAGCCTTCTCTGGTCTCTACTCCTCCCGTTCTGGGTCTGAGATGCCGAGGCCTCCCACCATTAGCACTGACAAATTGAAAACTCTAGTCATTGGCGACTCCATTACTCGCAGTATTAGACTTGAAGCGAATCACCCAGCGATCATACACTGTTTACCAGGGGCAGGGCTACCGGCGTTAAGGCTAATCTGAAGATGGTGCTGGCTAAGGCTAAATCTGGCGAGTGTAGAGAGTATAGAGATATTGTTATCCACTTCGGCACCAATGATGTTAGGATGAAACAGTCAGAGGTCACCAAGCGCAACATAGCTTCAGCGTGTAAATCAGCTAGAAAGATGTGTCGGCATCGATTAATTGTCTCTGGCCCTCCCAGTTAGGGGAGTGATGAGCTCTACAGCAGAGTCTCACAACTCAATCGCTGGTTGAAAACTGTTTTCTGCCCCACACAAAAGATAGAATTTGTAGATAATTGGCCCTCTTTCTGGGACTCACCCACAAACAGGACCAAGCCTGGCCTGTTGAGGAGTGACGGACTCCATCCTAGCTGGAGGGGTGCTCTCATCTTATCTACGAACATAGACAGGGCTCTAACTCCTCTAGCTTCACAATGAGATAGGGTGCAGGCCAGGCAGCAGGCTGTTAGCCAGCCTGCCAGCTTAGTAGAGTCTGCCACTAGCATAGTTAGTGTAGTCAGCTCAGCTATCTCTATTGAGACTGTGTCTGTGCCTCGACCTAGGTTGGGCAAAACTAAACATGGCGGTGTTCGCCTTAGCAATCTCACTAGAATAAAGACCTCCTGCATTGCTGCCATTATTGAAAGAGATTGTGATACCTCAATGGGGCTACTCAATGTTAGATCCCTCACTTCCAAGGCAGTTCTAGTCAATGAACTAATCACTGATCATAAACTTGATGTGATTGGCCTGACTGAAACATGGCTTAAGCCTGATGAATTTGTGTTAAATGAGGCCTCACCTCCTGGTTACACTAGTGACCATATCCCCCGCGCATCCATAAAGGCGGAGGTGTTGCTAACATTTACAATAGCAAATTTCTATTTACAAAAACAAAAAGCAGCGTTTTTCGTCTTTTGAGCTTCTAGTCATGAAATCTATGCAGCCTACTCAATCACTTTTTATAGCTACTGTTTACAGGCCTCCTGGGCCATATACAACATTCCTCAATGAGTTCCCTGAATTCCTATCGGACCTTGTAGTCATGGCAGACAATATTCTAATTTTTGGTGACTTTAATATTCACATGGAAAAGTCCACAGACCCACTCCAAAAGGCTTTTGGAGCCATCATCGACTCTGTCGGTTTTGTCCAACATGTCTCCGGACCTACTCACTGCCACAGTCATACTCTGGACCTAGTTTTGTCCCGTGGAATAAATGTTGTGGATCTTAATGTTTTTCCTCATAATCCTGGACTATCGGACCACCATTTTATTACGTTTGAAATCGCAACAGATAATCTGCTCAGACCCCAACCAAGGATCATCAAAAGTCGTGCTATAAATTCTCAGACATCCCAAAGATTCCTAGATGCCCTTCCAGAATCCTTACACCTACCCAAGGACGTCAGAGTACAAAAATCAGTTCACCACCTAACTGAGGAACTCAATGTAACCTTGCGCAATACCCTAGATGCAGTTGCACCCCTAAAAACAAAAAACATTTGCCATAAAAAACTAGCTCCCTGGTATACAGAAAATACCCGAGCTCTGAAGCAAGCTTCCAGAAAATTGGAACGGAAATGGGGCCACACCAAACTGGAAGTCTTCTGACTAGCTTGGAAAGACAGTACCGTGCAGTATCGAAGAGCCCTCACTGCTGCTCGATCATCCTATTTTTCCAAATTAATTGAGGAAAATAAGAATAATCCAAAGTTTCTTTTTGATACTGTCACAAAGCTAACTAAAAAGCAGCATTCCCCAAGAGAGGATGGCTTTCACTTTAGCAGTGATTCATTCATGAACTTCTTTGAGGAAAAGATCATGATCATTAGAAAGCAAATTACGGACTCCTCTTTAAATCTGCGTATTCCTCCAAAGCTCAGTTGTCCTGAGTCCACACAACTTTGCCAGGACATAGAATCAAGGGAGACACTCAAGTTTTTTAGTACCATATCTCTTGACACATTGATGAAAATAATCATGGCCTCTAAACCTTCAAGCTGCATACTGGACCCTATTCCAACTAAACTACTGAAAGAGCTGCTTCCTGTGCTTGGCCCTCCTATGTTGAACATAATAAACAGCTCTCTATCCACCGGATGTGTACCAAACTCACTAAAAGTGGCAGTAATAAAGCCTCTCTTAAAAAAGCCAAACCTTGACCCAGAAAATATAAAAAACTATCAGCCTATATCGAATCTTCCATTCCTCTCAAAAATTTTAGAAAAAGTTGTTGCGCAGCAACTCACTGCCTTCCTGAAGGGGTGCTCTCATCTTATCTACGAACAATGTATACGAAACAATGTATACGCTTCAGTCTGGTTTTAGACCCCATCATAGCACTGAGACTGCACTTGTGAAGGTGGTAAATTACCTTTTAATGGCGTCAGACCGAGGCTCTGCAACTGTACTCATGCTCCTAGACCTTAGTGCTGCTTTTGATACCATCGATCACCACATTCCTTTGGAGAGATTGGAAACCCAAATTGGTCTACATGGACAAGTTCTGGCCTGGTTTAGATCTTATCTGTCGGAAAGATATCAGTTTGTCTCTGTGGATGGTTTGTCCTCTGACAAATCAACTGTAAATTTCGGTGTTCCTCAAGGCTCTGTTTTGGGACCACTATTGTTTTCACTATATATTTTACCACTTGGTGATGTCATTCGAAACATAATGTTAACTTTCACTGCTATGCGGATGACACACAGCTGTACATTTCGATGAAACATGGTGAAGCCCCAAAATTGCCCTCCCTGGAAGCCTGTGTTTCAGACATAAGGAAGTGGATGGCGGAAAATGTTCTACTTTTAAACTCTGACAAAACAGAGATGCTAGTTCTAGGTCCCAAGAAACAAAGAGATCTTCTGTTGAATCTGACAATTAATCTTGATGGTTGTACAGTCGTCTCAAATAAAACTGTGAAGGACCTAGGCGTTACTCTGGACCCTGATCTCTCTTTTGTGAACATATCAAGACTGTTTCAAGGACAGCTTTTTCCATTTACGTAACATTGTAAAAATCAGAAACTTTCTGTCCAAAAATGATGCAGAAAAGTTAATCCATGCGTTTGTAACTTCTAGGTTAGACTACTGCAATGCTTTATTTTCTGGCTATCCGGATAAAGCACTAAATAAACTTCAGTTAGTGCTAAACACGGCTGCTAGAATCTTGACTAGAACCCCAAAATTTGATCATATTACTCCAGTACTAGCCTCTCTACACTGGCTTCCTGTTAAGGCAAGGGCTGATTTCAAGGTTTTACTGCTAACCTACAAAGCATTACATGGGCTTGCTCCTACCTATCTTTCTGATTTGGTCCTGCCGTACATACCTACAATGCGCTACAGTCACAAGACGCATGAGGCCTCCTTACTGTCCCTAGAATTTCTAAGCAAACAGCTGGAGGCAGGGCTTTTTCCTATAGAGCTCCATTTTTATGGAATAGTCTGCCTATCCATGTGAGAAGCAGACTCGGTCTCAACCTTTAAGTCTTTATTGAAGACTCATCTCTTCAGTAGGTCCTATGATTGAGTGTAGTCTGGCCCAGGAGTGTGAAGGTGAACGGAAAGGCACTGGAGCAACGAACCACCCTTGCTGTCTTTGCCTGGCCGGTTCCCCTCCACTGGGATTCTCTGCCTCTAACCCTATTACAGGGGCTGAGTCACTGGCTTCTGGTGCCGTGGCGGAGATCTTGTGGGCTATACTCGGCCTTGTCTCAGGATGGTAAGTTGGTGGTTGAAGATATCCCTCTAGTGGTGTGGGGCTGTGCTTCGCAGAGTGGGTGGGGTTATATCCTGCCTGTTTGGCCCGTCCGGGGTTTCGTCGGACGGGGCCACAGTGTCTCCCGACCCCTCCTGTCTCAGCCCCAGTATTTATGCTGCAGTAGTTTATGTGTCGGGGGGCTAGGGTCCGTCTGTTATATCTGGAGTATTTCTTCTCTTATCTGGTGTCCTGTGCGAATTTAAGTCTCTCTCTCTCTCTCTCTCTCAGGACCTGAGCATTAGGGCCATTCCTCAAGGCCTACCTGGCCTGATGACTCCTTGATGTCCCGAGTCCACCTGG
This sequence comes from Brachymystax lenok tsinlingensis, assembly GCA_030435695.1. Lineage (NCBI taxonomy): Eukaryota > Metazoa > Chordata > Actinopteri > Salmoniformes > Salmonidae > Brachymystax > Brachymystax lenok. Next base: position 59,430,590 of record CM059780.1, read on the forward strand.
CTGTGCTGCGTCTCCAGTTTCAACTGTTCTGCCTGTTTTATGAACATTTAAAAATGTTCTGTTATAATCTGCACCCGGCACAGCCAGAAGAGGACTGGCCACCTCTCACAGCCTGGTTCCTCTAGGTTTCTTCCTAGGTTTTGGCCTTCTAGGGAGTTTTTCCTAGCCACCGTGCTTTTACACCTGCATTGCTTGCTGTTTGGGGTTTTAGGCTGGGTTTCTGTACAGCACTCTGTGACATCAGCTGATGTAAGGGGGGCTTTATAAATAAATTTGATTTGATGACGAGTTTCTTACACGACTGGCCTATCTGGGTGATGTTTTTTCCTCGCCTGAATGATCTGAATCTAGGATTACAGGGACTCTCCACAACTATTTTCAATGTGCGAGACAAAATTGAGGCTAATTGAGAAGTTGGAGCTTTTCTCTGTCTGCATTAAGGACAACACACAGGTCTTGCCATCACTGTATTTATTGTGTGCAAATTAACACAAGCTTACGGACAACGTCAAATTTGATATAGCGAAGCACCTGATTGAGTTGGGTGCGCAATTACGCAGGTACTTTCCCGAAACGGATGACAAACTGGATTCGTTATCCCTTTCATGCCCTTCCTCCAGTCCACTTACCGATATCTGAACAAGAGAGCCTCATCAAAATTGCAACAAGCGGTTCTGTGAAAATTCTATTTAATCAGAAGCCACTGCCAGATTTCTGGATTGGGCTGAACTCACAGTATCCTGCTATTCAGACACTGATGCTCTTTGCAACCACGTACCTATGTGAGTGGATTCTCGGCCCTCACTAACATGAAAACGAAATACAGGCACAGACTGTGTGTGGAACATGATTTAAGACTCTCTCCAATACAACCCAACATTGCAGAGTTATGAGCATCCTTTCAAGCACACCCTTCTCATTAACCTGTGGTGAGTTATTCACATTTTTGATGAACAAATAAGGTTTTATATGCAAGATGGTTAAATAAAGAGCAAAATTATTGCCCTGGTCCTATAAGAGCTCTTTGTCACTTCCCACGAGCCGGGTTGTGACAAAAACTCATTCTTATGTTTAATAAATGTATCGTATAGTGTGTGTGTGGCAGGCTTACAATGATGGCAAAAAACATTTGAGAGTGCGCTGACGCTAGTGCTAGAGGGGGTACGCAGCTGAAGTTTGAATGTTCGAAGGGGTACGGGACTATAAAAAGTTTGGGAACCACATACATAAAGGAGAACCCTCTATTTCAAATAATTTGAATCGCCACTAAATGATCATGGTTGTTGCGCCAAACATGGAGAGTTGCATGTGATTTTGTCCTGCTGGGAAGCATTCTGGATTTGGTCCTGCTGGGCAGCTCTGTGATGGCTGCTTTCTTTGAGGAATGTTAACCCTTTTAGTCCAGACGTTATGAGAGAAACCACACCATTATGGCTCTGAGAATATGTTTGGCGTGTACAGTGAAAGCGAGAGGATGGATAGTGCTGAGTATGACTGGTGGTTTGAGCTACTTCTATTGCTTGTCTAGCACTTACGCGCTGCATTTTCTAACATATAGGCCTATCATAGTAATAACATCTTATAACCAAGGTCTAGGTTTCTTCCTAGGTTCCTGCCTTTCTAGGGAGTTTTTCCTAGCCACCGTGCTACTACATCTGCATTGCTTGCTGTTTGTGGTTTTAGGCTGGGTTTCTGTATAGCACTTTGTGACATCTGCTGATGTAAAAATGACTTTAAAAATACATTTGATTGATTGTTATCCAAATATCAGCAGTTTTACAATGTGTGTTCATTCATAGCACCAGTGGTTGAATCAATGTGAGTTAATTTGGTGAGGTTGAAGATCCTTCCAACAGTGTTTAGACCAGTGGTTCTCTCTTCTCACCATTACGAGAGACATCAAGTTCTACCAGCTGCATGAAGTTTGCTATTTCTGGAGGAAGTCTCTGGATCTCGTTGTCACTCAGGCCCAGCTTTCGTAGCTTTAGCAGCTGAAAAAATGGCTGAAAAAGACAAACACACATATTAGACTAGCTGTATAGTTGACATGGACATAGTAAAGCATTCAGTGTGAACAAATGAGATAAAATATGGTTTTCAATAGCCTACTGTTAGTCCCATCCTGAAAATGTGATGGAACAGTACCATTGATAAAACAATAACTTTCCAGAAACCTATGAACCCAATTAAAAGGGGCAATCTGCAGTTGCTACTGTACATCCATTTTGGGGCTTATAAAATGTATGATATACCACATGATTCTTGAAAAATTTGTCGTCTCTTTATTGGTTTATCGTTTTTCCAATTAGCTTTTGCCGAAGCAGCAGCTATTATTCCTAGGGTGCACACAAAACCTAAAACGACAAGTAGACAAGAACAGTCAATCAGAACGCAAAATATAAGCTTGTTTAACGCAAATGTTTGTAAACAAAGAACATTTAAACCAACACTATATAACCTCGAAAAATTGTTAAAACTATAACTTGATATCATGGATGGTCAGTCCTTGCATCCATACCTCTGTCTTTTAATTTGAGAGTGATTACATTTCTCAAGCCCCATCCCTCAACTTTTTACAAAACGGGGGGCAGCAAAATGCTTTGTTATTGTTTCAACTGCTGATTCCCACTTTAAAATGTTGAGTGACTAACCAGGTTTCCATCCAACCATTTCACGTGGATGAATTACCTGACACATGAAAAAATAAAGAATCACAACCGGGTTGATGGAAATAGGAAAATGTCAGTACAATTTTTAAATGTTAGACAATTTGTTTGTTGTTATCCCACTACGACTTGGGAAAGCATGCAGTTTATAAGGCTACAAAAATGCAATAAGTTAAGATGAAATTCACAGGGTGGTGAAAGTGCACGGTGATGAGCTTGATGCTCATTTCCAATAAATATAGAGGGTCTTGTTCTGGTGACATGATGATCGATGCTTGGCTGCGGTTTAACCAACAAAAAGAATCTCGCTCCTATCCATAACAACCTCATCATGTAGGCTATCCTTCCCGCACTGTGTCTGTAAGCAATTTATTTCAGCGCACGTGCCAAGACCAGAGTGGGCACATTCGCTATAAAAAAAAGAGTAGAGTTGAAAATGTGATGGAAACCCATTTAACTTTTTTTTTTTTATGTATTTCGGTATACGGGAATAAAACTGCAAAAGTTATTTCTATGTGCACTATGTCCTCAGTTTGATGGAAAAATGTCTGGTGGGAAAATGCGCATACTTTTTACATTCTTTGCATTAAAATCTGTCGCCAATTGGATGGACACCTAGCTACTGTTAAATAATAGGCTAACTGAAAGACCATACTTGACCACAATCAAATCACTAAATAAGTTTTAACCAGCAAAAAGTTAAGCAATTAGGCCTAAGAGTGGTAGTCAGTGGTCTGGCAAATATTGTTCAGTTCCTACGCAGTTCTCTGATGTAATCAACTAGCCTATTCCTTTATCTCGATGATGACCTACTTGGAGATGGTGCCTGGAAGTGTCAGGATAAGTCAGCATCCGTTTCACAGATATTAACATTAACCCCAAAAGACTTGTTTCAAAAAACATACTGCATTTTCAAGAGCACTATGGCTTGTGTTTATACAGCCACCCTAAAAACACAAATCATATTTTATTTCTATATCTAGGCCTAATCTTTTTTTCCTGACTGTCCACACTCAGTTTTACATTAACCATATCAGAGTTGCAGATTCACACTGGTGTAGCCTCTGATTGATTGATTTGATTGTATACAATTAGTGAAAGAATTATCAGAATTTGGCTGCTTGTGTAAAGGTGGTATAAATTGGATAGGTATCAGACATGCAAATAATTGGCAAAAGATCTGAATTAGGCTGCGTTTACAGAGGCAGCCCAATTGTGAGATTTTGCACAAGCATGGGCAAAAGAGCTACGTGATTGTTCAAAATACCAATTAGTGGAAAAAGATCAGAATTGGGCTGCCTGGGTAAATGCAGCTAATGTCCTGCACATTGACCCTAGGAGTAGAGACCTATAGTGAGACTAACAGAAGTCGTGAGGGATTAGCCCTCCACTTTAATTGAAAATAAATAATAAGCTACAGCATAACAGATATAAAACAAATCTCCACACATTTTCTAAAGGATTGAGGTCAGGGCTTTGTGATGGCCAGTCCAATACCTTGACTTTGTTGTCCTTAAGTCATTTTACCACAACTTTGGAAGTATGCTTGGGGGTCATTGTCAATTTTGAAGACCCATTTGCAACCAAGATTTAACTTCCTTACAAATGTCTTGAAATGTTGCTTCAGTATATCCACATACATTTTTCTTCCTCATGATGCCATCTATTTTGTGAAGTGCACCAGTCTCTCCTGCAGAAAAGCACCCCACAACATGATGCTGCCACCCCCGTGATTCACGGTTGGGATGGTGTTCTTCGGCTTGCAAGCCTCCCCCTTTTTCCTCCAAACATAACGATGGTCATTATGGCCAAACAGTTCTATTTTTGTTTCATCAGACCAGAGGATATTTCTCCAAAAAGTACAATCTTTGTCCCCATGTGCAGTTGCAAACCGTAGTCTGGCTTTTTTATGGAGGTTTTGGAGCAGTGGCTTATTCCTTACTGAGCGGCCTTTCAGGTTATGTCAATATATTTTTCCTGAGGTCTGGGCTGATTTCTTTTGATTTTCCTATGATGTCAAGCAAAGAGGCACTGAGTTTGAAGGTAGGCCTTGAAATACATCCACAGGTACACCTCCAATTGACTTACATTATGTCAATTAGCCCATCAGAAGCTAAAGCCATGACATCATTTTCTAGAATTCTCCAAGCTGTTCAAAAGGCACAGTCAACTTAGTGGATGTAAACTTCTGACCCACTAGAATTGTGATACAGTGGATTATAAGTGAAATAATCTGTCTGTAAACAATTGTTGGAAAAATGACTTGTGTTATGCACAAAGTAGATGTCCTAACCGACTTGCCAAAACTATGGTTTGTGAACAAGAAATTTGTGGAGTGGTTAAAAAACTAGTGTTAATGACTCCAACCTAAGTGTACGTAAACTTCCGACTTCAACTGTACATGTGCCTTTCTTGTTGACTGTTTGTTCAGTTACCTGATAAAAATATTATGTTGTGGTTGAGTTCTTTGGAAATTTACATTTTCCTGTTCACAATAACGCATTCTGCTATGTCAACAACAAACCTAGCCTAATGATAACTGAACTGTAAACTGGTATTCTTGGGACGGAGGCACACACACACACACACACCTGGACAATACAACCTTGCCCTAGACTATCTGATGTGTGGATAAAACCTACACTGGTTTCATAATGCTCATCCTGGCCTGAAACTCATGGTTTCAATTACCCTTTGGCCAGACAGAGGAGCACACAAGCCTCTATTGTGTTCATTATAGACTAGGCCTATTCCAATGTCCCGACAAGATCGGTCAATCAGCTGCTCCAGAATACAATGTCAGCTAGCCTAACCTGCTCTTCCTGTTACCGTTATTCACCCCCAGAGCACACCCAACACAAGGAACCCATCAAGAGGTCTGCGCGGAACAGATTTCTTCATCCCGCTACCACCCACACCCGCAGCTTTTCATACCGTACCCGCCCGCTCCTGCTGGCTTTCTGTCCGACTCCCACCCGCTTCCCCCCAGTCCTGCAATGTTATTTTAGGTGAATGTGGCAGCTCACTTGCCAGCCATGGTGCCAGCTATTTTGCACCCTATAGGCAACATCAAAATGCACACAAATAACTGAAGAAATATTAAATGACCTGCAATTCTCACATGGCCCATTATATTTTTAAAAAAGTTATCAGTATAGTCTATATCAGCCAATAGGCTAGACAGTTTAAAGAGAGCAGAGTTGGACAGACAGCAGACACTTGCACTTTCTCTTGAGCTATGTTTTGCAGACAAATATGGGTGATTAATATTTACTTATAGGCAATGTAGTAAACTATAGCCTAATCATATTTAGGAAGTTATTATTTTCTTGTAAAGGTAACTGCGCCGTGCTTATCCGCCCATGCCTACTCTATTTAATTGAGACCACACACACCTGATCTCGCACGTATGGCTCCTGAACTTAACGCAACAATAATTTTTATTTCACCTTTATTTAACTAGGCAAGACAGTTATTGAAAATAAGAATTTGTTCTTGACGGCCTAGGAACAGTGGGTTAACTTCCTTGTTCAGGGGCAGAACGACAGACTTTAACCTTGTCAGCTCGGGGATTCGATCTTGCAACCTTTTGGTTACTAATCCATGCTCTAACCACTAGGCTACCTGCCGCCCCTTAGAATGATGAAAGCGGACGCTTGCATTTTCGCTTGAGCTACGTTTTGCATTTAGGATATAACCTACCCTTTAGGAGTGGGACGATTTGCAGGCAGAAACAAATAAATGGGTAATCAACATTTATTGAAAAGGCGCATCTTTCATTCACTCAGCATGGTAGCCTATGCGCACGCTGTGCCTTTTCACAATTTTTTGATTGCACCTCGAATAGGGTTGGGCGGTATCCAGATTTCCATATCCTCATTCCATCCTTCTCTTACACCGGGATTACCGGCTAAGTACACAAGGGAGCGCCAAACCTCCCCCACAAAAAAAGCCTATTGGGTATCGATTACCAGAACAAAATTAGCAAAAGTAGTAGCGAATTTCCATGGAGGCTGCTAGCAAAAAAAATCAAAAAAATGCTTAAAGCCAACACAAACAAAAATAAACTGATTGCAAAGACAGGGAATCCAGCTCAAAGTTATACATACAGTGCATTCGGGAAAGTATTCAGACCCCTTGACTTCTTCTAAAATGGAATAAAGTGTTTTTTCCCCCTCATCAAGCTAGACACAATACCAGCTGTACAGATTACTCATCCAAAGGGCATTGACTTCTCAACCATGGCAAAAAGCTAACACAATGTAATGCCCCGTGAGCTTATTGATTCAGCCACTTACTTAGATAACTAGCAAGTTAAACTTAAGGTTCGCCCTAATGCAGAATTATTTGTTTTTCATGCTTAAGAAATATCGTGTTGCGTTTTTAAAACGCAGATCTAAAATGCTTCTTATTTTTATTTAATCTCAGCATCAGACTCATTTTGTGCTTCAGTTGCACTTCTCCACTCAGATGAGAATTCACAAATGGGCATTCTATCAGCAGACAGCACTCTGACTGATGTGTAGCTACTTTTCTCCATACTTTTCTCAGCGTAGCCAGACTACTTTTCTCCAGCAACATGCAGGATTTGCTTAAAGTCAAACATTAGGAAATGTAGCTGGTTACATTATTTTTATGATAAACAGAAATATTATGGCCATGCATTTTGAACCAAAAAAATACCTTGCTTTTTCATTGTAAGCTTATTTACTGTTGAAAATGAAGCTATTTTCTCCCGACTGTTGCACTAATGTATTTCCTGTGAAGGAAAACTATAGTTGAACATCCCTGATCACTGCAAAAATACACTGTTGACTTTCAATATAAAACACAACCTGTCAAAACACAGCTGGAATCACCTGCTCCAGCTTTCTCCCGTTGTACTATTTACAAAAACGTAATTGGCTCAACTGTTCTGGGGAACATTATTTTACATTATTTTCTAAATGTAAAATAATGTTACAGGTGAAAATGAATAACGCGATCTGATTTATCTCCAAACGTATTGCACAAGTAGCTACAAATATAAAAATGCATTGGAAATAAAAATAAACGGTATTGAAAAACCATCCCGGGGCTATTTCCAAATACCCTGGTATACGATATACCGCCCAAGCCTAACCTTGACATTAGGGATGTGACAAAATATTTTTTTTCTTCATGTTTAAACTGCCGAATTTACAATGCAGATGGTTTACATCGCACATCCAGCAGAGAGCGAAAATTGTATCATTTATGCTGCTGCTGCTCTTGAGTTTCACGAGAGTGGCGCGTGTAGCTTGTTGTTATCGGCCAATCACGAGTCAAACCAGCACTAGGCTTTAGTCATAGAGCTAGAGCCTCCGTGTGGTTATTAGGAGATATATAGGCTAATTAAAGGAAGATGAATTAAAATGACAGAACTAAAAGTTAAAATGAGAAGGAAAAGCTACAACCCCAAAAGCCAACAGGTTGCTGCTACTTAATGATTTGAATGGAGTGGTTGTTATTTTCTGTAGGATTCGGGAAGGGGAGAAAGCACACAGTTAAAAGTTACGTAGTCTCAATTAGTCTACCTAACGCTAGCTTAACTAGCTTCTCTCAGTTTGATGCAGTCAAGACAGGTACTATATAAATCAGATAAATAACTAGCAATAATTTAGTCGACTTGGCTGCCATCTCTCCCCCTCCCTGCTCACTTCTCATTCACAGTTAAGCTGCTGCGCTGCTTCAAGCCGGTTAATAAAGTAGCTAACATTTCATTTTTCCTCCTCTTACTATTATTACAGCATTGTTGTGTTATTTGTTATATATGTGATGATGATGATGATGATGGATGATGGGGACCTGTTAGTGGTAGTTTTGTGACAACTGCATTGATTAAAATTGTATTGAAAAAATGTTTAAAAGGGGGATTCGTTAGGGATTTTCCTTTTACGTTGAGGATCCCAATTACGTTTAAAAGTTCTAACGTTTACTGTAGGCACACTTGATCTTGCACGTCCAACTAGGAGAAGAGAGGAACGCTACTTCACTTGAGGCAGCAAACTCTGTGTGAACATAGCAACAAACATTTTAATACAGTAGGTAGGCTAACACATACAAAGCAGAAACAATCATTTCCCAAAAATCTGCGGGACCCCAATAAATATATAATCCCAAAGATGTCTGTGTGACCACCAGCTCCCATCCGCAGCATGAAAAATATAAACCGCGCTGCAATGATCTTGGTCTGGACCAGCAGCCCTCTAAACCACCCTCCACACCATGCAGACAGAAACTCACAAGTAGGCTATACTTAAACCGTTCTCCACTCCTATGTCAATGTTTGGAATCTTATTGGGTTAAGTCAGACTGAGGGATAGCCTAATGACTCCGACAACCTAAACTTCTAATTAATTTGTCTCTGTACCAGTTTCTTTAAAAAAAAGAAGAGCTACAGTTTAAAAAGAGAAAATGGCAACAAAATAGAACAAATCTAATAGACACAGAGTTGAACTCCTGCCCCCAGCATGATATGTTAGTTTGGTCTGTTTGAGCTAGGCTATTTGATCATCACTGATAGCCTATTTCATGGTTTAGGCTTTAACATAGTTACGTTTAGTGTCTACCTTCTACCTTGCACATAACATTACCCAAAGCCAAAGGTATTAGCTTGAAAACTGAACAAAAACAACCAAAACTAGCCTACATTTAGCTTAACCTAGGCATTTTCCCTGTGGCCTAACAAAGGTTTTCTAAACAACTGTACAAGCATAATTAAGACCAGTCGAAGTCACAGATCCTCAAGGACAACTTGTTCAAACAGCTTCCAAATTAATTAACTTAACCTCACAAACTACTGGTACTGACTCGGTCTCTAAATGAGGGGCCCCAAAAGGTCACACTAACCAACATGGCTAGGGGTAAAGGGGAATGTCAAACATTCCAAGTCATTTGACATGGTTACCTTGTACAACATCTCTGCTGGCTCAGTTTTTAAAAAGGGGAAATTATTACCTAGATGAAGGCGTTTAGGTGTGGTCTAGCACCCTAGCCTAGATCTTTAAAACCTGCATATTGAGAAAGGGGTCCGGTTTTGACTCGGACTGTCTTTTGTATATTAGGCTAAGTTAGCATCTTACTTAACATAAGACAATGGCAATAAACTTCAGGTGTGATGTTCGGCCTAGAGTACAACAGAACAAAGAAACAATCATGTTGACCCATAACACTATTATCCCTTTCATACTAAGATGTTTTTCCGCCAACTTCCTCACACAACCAACTTTTTTCTGCATTTTCTTTATATCTGAAAGGTATTGACAGTATCAAAGCAAATGTTTGACCCAAGTTTAACAATTTAAAGGCAATGCTACCAAATACAAATTGAGTGTATGTAAACTTCTAACCCACTGGGAATGTGATGAAAGAAATAAAAACTGAAATAAATCATTCACTCTACTATTATTCTGACATTTCACATTCTTAAAATAAGTGGTGATCCTAACTGACCTAAGACAGGGAATTTTTACTAGGATTAAATGTCAGGAATTGTGAAAAACTGAGTTTAAATGCATTTGGCTAAGGTGTATGTAAACTTCTGACTTCAACTGTATATGCTTAATTTAGAGTTAATGCCGTTTGGGTCTTTGCGTGTGAAAAAAAGCTTGTTGCCCAATCAGAATGTGAATATAACTGCACATCACATAGTAATTTAACGCGTTCATAAAATGTTTACGTAGTTATTACACATTGATTACACTATCACTCTTTCATATGTCACAGCGATTCATCGATACTTATGCTATGATGCTGGTAAAGTTGTCTCGCGCACCTACAGTGCTGGTCATTAAAAAAAAAAAGATAGCTAGCTCATGGATGCAAACAATGTTCTTCCCCAAAAACATAGCAAAACGACATAATCTGTTTCAGTAGCTATAGTTAGCTAGCTAACTATATAGCTAGGTGTCATCATCTAAAATATCCCTCATTTATAAGACAGTTCTTATTCGATTAATGGTGGTCGTACCCATCAATGTGAAGCTAGCCACAATAAGGATTAGCCACAATAGTGGCATTTGCGGTTAGCCTTCAAAATAAAAGTGTGGCATAATTCTACTATTTGTATTAATTTGCATCACTGTCAATGACATACTTTTATTTTGAAAGCAAATCGCAAATTCCACTATTGTGCCTAATCCTTATTGTGGCTAGCTTCACAACACAACCTGGTCCGGTCGAACCTCACTAGCCAGATGAAGCTAGCTGGGCAACAGGGTTAAGTAGCTGGCTAGCTATTTATTTTCATGAAAGGAAGTTCAATTTCAATAGGCAAACAACAAGTGGCTACCTAGCTAATACTTACTCACAAGGATTCCTAAATCATTGCTAAGAATAATGAAAATGACTGCAGTTTCTACTGGTCATTGTTTTCAGGCTGGTTGTATTGGTGCTAGCTAGGTACCAAGCTAAAGCTAGCTACCCCAGAAGTTGCGGTCGAACAAATGATGCTTTATTACCAACGCGGTATTGTAAACACATTGTTCGTGGCCGGTGTTTGCAGACCTTTTTGTACAGCTTTGACAGTGCTACTGTATCTTTTTTGACATGCAAAGACCCAAACGGCGTTCCATAGTATGTATGTCGTGAAGCTAACAGCAGTGACGCTATTACTGTGTAACTCCGGTAGGGCAACATCTGAAAAATAGCGCACTTGGTAGTATGTACCGGTGCTAGACCAGTCGCGAAAGCCAACATCACCCACGATTGTCAAGGGCAAGGAATTCCATTATCTTTAATGGATTTTGCCTTTGAATTGTCTCACTGAAATGTTCTTACTCTTTCAAATGACTGCTCGATCCACACAGCAGACATTGTGGGCTAGGTTTGGGATGCTGTGTTGCACGTGTAGCGCAAAATTATATGTGGCGTCATTACGTCTTGTACCTACGTTATATAGGTATGCACGGCAGCTTTGACATCAGTTTTTAACATTGGCGTTTAACTAGACATCGGGCCGATACCTATGTTGGCATTTTTAGCTAATATCGTCCAATTCCGATATATCATGCATCCCTAGCTTAAAGTTTTTATAAACTATTAGGCTATTTCTTCATATTACAAGCACAGCAATGTGCACATGGTAGTAGGCTATAAGTGCAAATGTTCCATTAGCGGGAAAACACCATTAACAAAAGTGACCGCAAATGCAATTATGAATATAATGCTTTTATTATAAAAAGGTGCATTTCTATGGTGAAAATGATCTTCCCAAAACTTGAAACTCACTCGCTGCTTATGTATGCCAGTTAGGCTCTACACTCCTTGTAAAGCAGATGAAATGTGCTTAATTAAGTAGTATGAGCTTAAATGTGCTTAATTAAAACATATGAGCTAGGCTACATGAGGTGCACGACTATGATTCAAACAAGTCGCAAAAAAAAGCCATTGTTTCTTCACAAGTGATAATATATAATTCACAAGTGATAGCATAATAGTCACCCATCAGACTATTCCTGATTTAATCTTGTCTTTACATATACTAAATAACATTTGCACCTGTATCGAAACAGGGGCAGCGGGAAAAATAACATGTCATCTATGCACTTAAATAGCGAATGGTGGATGCTTTTCCCCGTGGTTTATTTTCATGCCAGCCAGGTTGCTTATATTTACAACAGAAGAAAAACCTATGTGCTTAATATTAGTAAAGTTAAGAAATAAATATCGTAGGCCTAGCCTATAGAAAGATGGGATCCTCTTTTTAAGAGGCCATCAAAACTCTGTATTCTCCCGCAATTGCATAACCTATAGAAATGTTGAGCAACATGAGCTCAAAGGCTCTCATTAAGTGTTTGATTAGAGTTTCAAATAACTTTGCATTGATGTCAGAGTGAGTGTGACAATACAGTGCTAAGTGCCAGGCAGTTAGCAAGTTTGGTAGGTTACTAATGACCAGCAGTAGCATCAGAGCTTAAAGAAGCCTAATTACTGTGACTAAACGGTCATGTGGAATTTGACTGCCTTCATGACTCGTGACCGCCGGTGTCTCGGTAATACGGTCACCACAACAGCCCTACCAACCACTAAGCATGCACTGTTTTCTTAACCACAACTTGGATGGATGCATAAAATAATTGATACGTAAATAAATATCCCTGAATTACTGAAATAAAGTAGGAAAATTCAATTGAAGGCATGTATCAAATTGTTGCTTACTGAAACTCCAAGTCATCCACTCCGTGTAATAAATTTGAAGCAATAGCCTACCCACATGTGATCAACTAGATTATAAATTCAGCACCGTTTTGATTGGGACAGCACCATCATGCTGTGAGACAAGTGTGGGGACTCGTCTTGATAAATCAATAAAATGTCAGATTTTTGTTTTCCCTGAATCTCCAGTTGGATATTGGTTAGGCTACAATTAGGCTGGGAAAATGTTAACTAAATTGAGGTGAGTGCTGCCCATTATCATCTTGTCTAGTATGCTCATTTATTAGAACATTTTGCCATGTTATGTAGATTAACTAATGGATTATTTTGCTCTACACTCGCAGTCGTCTAGTAGCCTAGGCCTACTCCCGACCAAAAGCCTGTGACTTGTTTGATAATCAATTAATGTGATTTTGTTTCACTGAATCTCTGTCTGTATAGGCAATTTGGTAAATTGGTTTCTGGGTTAAGCAAATAAGTGAAGGTGGTATACAGTGCATTCAGAAAGTATTCAGACCCTTTGACTTTTTCCACATTTTGTTACGTTACGCATTTTAAAATGGATAAAATTGTAAAAAAAAAATCCAATCTACACACAATACCCCATAATGAAAGTGAAAGTTTTTTTTGCAAATGTATTAAAAATAAAAAAATTAAGAAATACCTTATTTACATAAGTATTCAGACCCTTCGCTATGAGCCTGAAAATTGAGCGCAGGTGCATCCTGTTTCCATTGATCATCCTTGAGATGTTTCAACAACTTGATTGGAGTCCACCTGTGGTAAATTCAACTGATCTGGGAAATGGTAGCAAAAAATGTCTGCTGCATTGAAGGTCCCCAAGAACACTGCAGCCTACATCATTCTTAAATGGAAGAAGTTTGGAACCACCAAGACTCTCCTAGAGCTGGAAGCCCAGCCAAACTGCGCAATCAGGGGAGAAGGACCAAGAGGTCAGGGAGGTGACCAAGAACCCGATGGTCACTCTGACAGAGCTCTAGTGTTCCTCTGTGGAGATTGGAGAACCTTTCAGAAGGACAACCATCTCTGCAGCGATCCAAAAATCAGGCATTTATGGTGGAATGGCCAGACGGAAGCCACTCCTCAGTAAATGGCACATGACAGCCCACTTGAGGTTCGCCAAAAGTCACCCAAAGTCTCTCAGACCATGAGAAACAAGATTCTCTTGTCTGATGAAACAAAGATTGAACTCATTGGCCTGAATGCCAAGCGTCACTTCTGGAGGAAACCTGGCACCATCCTTACGGTGAAGCATGGTGGTGGCAGCATCATGCTATGCAGATGTTTTTCAGTGGCAGGGACTGGAAGACTAGTCAGGATTGAGGCAAAGATGAACAGAGCAGAGAGATCCTTGATGAAAACCTGCTGCAGAGCACTCAGGACCTCAGGACTGGGGCGAAGGTTCACCTTCCAACAGGACAACAACCCTAAGCACACAGCCAAGACAACACAGGAGTAGCTTCGGGACAAGTCTATGAATGTCCTTGAGTGGCCCAGCCAGAGCCCAGATTAGAACCTGATTGAACATCTCTGGAGAGACATGAAAATAGCTGTGCAGCAACACTCCTCATCCAACCTGACAAAGCTTGAGAGGATCTGCAGAGAAGAATGGGAGAAACTCCCAAATAAAGGTGTGTCGCGCTTGTAGTGTCATACAGTTGTGCCAAGCTTGAAGCGTCATACAAGACTTGAGGCTGTAATCACTGCAAAAGGTTCTTCAAAGTACTGAATAAAGGGTCTGAGTACTTAGGTAAATCTTATATTGTAGTTGTTTTTTTATATATAAATTAGCACAAAAAAAATCTAAAACCCTGTTTTTGCTGGTAGATTATTATAAAATAATAATTTGAATTATCTACCTGCCACAGCGGCTGGTGGATCAAAAAGTTATTTTCCCTACCCGGACTGTGTTTTGTGAATACTATGATTTCCCCATTGTGGCCAATTCAATTGCGGTCACTGTTGGTGTATTTCTAATATCTTATAAGACTTTTTCTAGTATACTTTAAGACCCCTTTCCCCATCTGAGTGACCAGAAATCAAAGCCTTTGCTTTTTACACATTTCTTGGATGGAAAATGGTTGAAAAATGTATCTATGCCTTAATTTCCCCAAAATATAGACTCCTAGCTTTCATTTGACACCAAATTTGATATGCTCCTATAAACTTCACATTGCTGCTCATGGGTCCAATTACATGGAAATGACCAAATGTAAATACTATAGGCCTGTCTTGTGTTAAGGCAAGTGTTACATCACCACCTTGATAGCAAATGTGATGGGACCACACAATGAGCAGAGCACATTACAGTACAACAGTGATCTGGAGGATTTATTCTGTTTGGCTCGTCTTGCACTCACTCAGCTAGCCTAGATAGTATTAGTTACATGCCAAGGAGCACCATCAACTATGGTTGTGGTCTATCTTACAGCACGGCATGCAATGCAAGGGAGCTCCCCTCTTCTCCTACTCTCACACAAAGATATAAAATGAAAGCTTAGAGAATGATGAAAGGGATGAAAATGCATGTTTGCTCAATGTTCCCTAATGTCTTACCACCAACATGTGAAGTTCATAGTCGCATATCAAATTGGATGTCAAATGAAAGCTAAGTGTCTATATTTTTGGGAAATGAAGGCAGATATACAGTACCAATCAAATGTTTGGACACACCTACTCATTCAAGGGTTTTTCTACATTGTAGAATAACAATGAAGAAAACTATGAAATAACACATATGGAATCATGTAGTAACCAAGAAAAGTGTTGAACAAATCAAAATATATTTCATAAAATGTGAGATTCTTCAAAGTAGCCACCCTTTGCCATGAAGACAGCTTTGCACACTCTTAGCATTCTCTCAACCAGCTTCACCTGAAAGGCTTTTCCAACAGTCTTGAAGGAGTTCCCAGATATGCTGAGCACTTGTTGGCTGATTTTCCTTCACTTTTCCTTCAGTCCAACTCATCCCAAACCATCTCAATTGGGTTGAGGTCGGGTGATTGTGGAGGCCTGGTCATCTGATGCAGCATTCCATCACTCTCCTTCTTGGTCAAATAGCCCTTACACAGCCTGGAGGTGTGTTTTGGGCCATTGTGCTGTTGAAAAACTAATTGGGATACCTAGTCAGTTGTACAACTGAACACATTCAACTGAAATGTGTCTTCAGCATTTAACCCAACCCCTCTGAAGCAGAGGTGCGGGGGGCTGCCATAATCGACATCCACGTCTCCGGCACCCGGAGAACAGTGGGTTAACTGCCTTGCTCAGGGGCAGAACGACAGATTTTTACCGTCAGCTCTGGGATTCGTTCCAGCAACCTTTCAGTTACTGGACAATGCTCTAACCACTAGCGCAAACCAGATGGGATGGCATATCGCTGCAGAATGCTGTGGTAGCCATGCTGGTCAAGTGTGCCTTGAATTCTAAATAAATCAGTGTCACCAGAAAAGCACCCCACACCACCTCCTCCATGCTTCACATTCTCCACACATGCGGAGATCATCCATTCACCTATTCTGCGTCTCACAAAGACACAGCGGTTGGAACCAAAAATCTCCAATTTGGACTATTCAGACCAAAGGACACATTTCCACCGGTCTAATGTCCATTGCTCATGTTTCTTGGCCCAAGCAAGTCTTTTCTTCTTATTGATGTCCTTTAGTAGAGGTTTCTTTGCAGCAATTCAACCATGAAGGCCTGATTCAAGCAGTCTCCTCTGAACAGTTGATGAGATGTGTCTGTTACTTGAACACTGTGAAGTATTTGTTTGGGCTTAAATCTGAGGTGCAATTAACTCTAATGAACTTATCTGCAGCAGAGGTAACTCTGAGTCTTCCTTTCCTGTGGCAGTCCTCATGAGAGCCAGTTTCATTATAGCGCTTGATGGTTTTGTGATTTGACTGACCTTCATTTCTTAAAGGTAATGATAGACTAATTTCTCTTTGCTTATTTGAGCTGTTCTTGCCATAATATGGACTTGGTCTTTTACCGAATAGGGTACATCTTCTGTATATATCTTCTGTATACCACCCCTACCTTGTCACAACACAACTGATTGGCTCAAACGCATTAAGGATATAAATTCCTCAAACTAATTTAACAAGGCACACCTGTTAATTGAAATGCATTCCAAGTGACTACCCCATGAAGCTGGTTGAGAGAATGCCAAGAGTGTGCAAAGCTGTCATCAAGGCAAAGGGTGGCTACTTTGAAGAATCTCAAATATTAATTATATTTTGATTTCTTTAACAGTTTTTTGGGTACTACATGATTCATTGTGTTATTTCACTTTTTTATTTAACTAGGCAAGTCAGTTAAGAACAAATTCTTATTTACAATGACTGCCTACGAGAAGGCATCAGGCCTCCTGCGGGGACGGGGGCTGGGATTTAAAAAAAATATATAGGACAAAACACACATCATGACGAGAGACACCATAACACTACATAAAGAGAGAGACCTAAGACGACAACATAGCATGGCAGCAACACCTGAAAAACATCATGGTTGCAACACAACATGACAACAACATGGTAGCAACACAACATGGGAGCAGCACAACACATGGTACAAGGTATTGGGCACAGACAACAGCAAAGGGCAAGAAGGTAGAGACAACAATACATCACGCGAAGCAGCCACAACCATCAGTAAGAGTGTCCATGATTGAGTCTTTTAATGAAGAGATGGAGATAAAACAGTCCAGTTTGAGGGTTTGTTGCAGCGAACTGAAAAGAGGAGCGACCCAGGGATGTGTGCTTTGGGGTGTTGTATGTGGAAGATGAGGGCTGCAGTACGTATCTCAGATAGGGGGGAAGGGAGGCCTAGGAGGGTTTTATAAATAAGCATCAACCAGTGGGTCTTGTGATGTGTATACAGAGATTACCAGTTTACAGAGGAGTATAGAGTGCAGTGATGTGTCCTATAAGGAGCATTGGTGGCAAATCTGATGGGCGAATGGTAAAGAACATCTAGCCACTCGAGAGCACCCTTACCTGCCGATCTATAAATTACTGCTCCGTAATCTAGCATGGGTAGGATGGTCATCTGAATCAGGGTTATTTTGGCAGCTGTGGTGAAGGAGGAGCAATCACGATCCAGGCTGTATCACATCCGGCCGTGATTGGGAGTCCCATAGGGCGGCGCACAATTGGCCCAGCGTCGTCCAGGTTTGGCCGGGGGAGGCCGTCATTTTAAATAATAATTTGTTCTTTAACTGACTTGCCTACTTAAATAAAGGTTAAATGTAAAAAATAAAAGAGGAAACCAAGTCTTGATTTAACCTTAGCCTGCAGCTTTGATGTGTGCTGAGAGAAGGACAGTGTACCGTCTAGCTGTACTCCCAAGTACTTGTATGAGGTGACTATCTCAAGCTCTAAACCCTCAGAGGTAGTAATCACACCAGTGGGGAGAGGGGCATTCACCTTACTAAACCACATGACCTTTGTTTTGGAGGTGTTCAGAACAAGGTTAAGGGCAGAGAAAGCTTGTTGGACACTAAGAAACCGTTGTTGTAGAGCATTTAACACAAAATCCAGGTTGATGTCTTCACTATTATTCTACAATGAATAAAATAGTACAAATAAAGAAAAGCCCTGGATTGAGTAGGTGTGCCCAAACTTTTGACTGGTAATGTATGTTTCTCAACCATTGTCCATCCTAACATTTTGGGATTAGTAATGGTTTTTATTTCTGATCAAAGAGATTTCCATCTGGTGTTTTAAAAATTACACCTATCAGAAAAAGTTAAGGTATTAGAAATAGATCAAAACACAATCAAATTGAAGACCCCTACCAACTAATATCAACACATATTTAGTCTGAGAAAGTATTTGCCTTCTATAAGTTTAAGAAACATTGCTTGTAATTCCATTACCAAAAACCTACATACCTTATAAAATATCTTAATTCTCTCCCTCATGAGGATAATGAAAGTTTACAGAACTAACAGATAAAGGAAGATTTACTAATTAGTTAAGTGTTTTTACTTATATACTTTTTGTTTACAAATTAAGTGATTAAAACTCGTAATTCTCTCTTCACTCTCCAGTTTAATGTGACCTCTCCCAGCCCTTACTGAAACATACTCATGAGCCCGCTCTTTTCATTTACTGTAACCAGTGTCCGCACCCACTGAGCGCCGACTGACACCGGACGTCCATGGACAATGAAAAGTAGTTGATACTTGGTCAGTTATCCCTGGCCTTGATTTCAACATCCACCAATGTCGTTTTTTGGGCCGGGACAGACCGGCCTTGATTTGGCCCAAACATAGACTGGTGACCGGACCAAATCTGAACCAATCATAGATGTCCGTTTCACAAGTTTGTGAAGCACAGTAGAGTACAGTAAAGAAAAGTATTGTATAGTTCAGTACAGTAGGGTAGAGTTCAGTACAGTATAATGCACTGTATTGTACTATATTAAACTCTACTCCAGGGTTTCCCAAACTTGGTCCAGTGTGTAGAATACTACCCATATATGCGAAGGATATTATTGTATATTTTTAGCTTTGTGAACCTATTCAGGATGCACTATGAAGAGAATGACAATCATGTCTATAATTATGCTTTTCTGTGTAGTACAGATCAGGGACCCATTATGTAATTCCGCTACCATAACTCTGTTACCGGGTGTAAATCCACTTCACTTACTGTAGTTCAATAAGCTGTCATGTCATAACTGACACCGCATTTTTCTGAAGACATCTTTGAATCTTAATTCAGAACAGATATTTAGCAGTTTTCGGAATTAACGCGTTAAATCTTGCTGCGTTTTGTAAACGCAGATCTAAAATACTTGGATAAAATGCAAGATTAACTTTCAGCAAAACATTAGGAAATGTAGCTGGCTACATTCTATGATAAACATTAGAAATATGATAGCCATGCATCGTTTTTGCAAAACATACCTTGCTTTTTTCATTGGAAGCTCATTTACTTGTGTGGCTGCCAGCCCAATTGCATTGCACTTCTCGTCATCTGATGAAAATTAAGCTATTTTCTGCCAAATGTGTTGCACTTATGTATTTTCTGTGAAGGAAAACTATTTGCATGCCCCTGATCACTCAATTTAAGCACTCGATTGACTTTCAATATAAATACGCAAGTGAAATGGTTAAAACGCAGATAGTTTGCACTTGTGAAATTATTTTGACGTGATATGAAAGTAGAGGGATTTATTGTTTCTAGAACCGTACCGCAATTGAGAATCAATTTACCTTTAGATGCAGTGGCGTGTACTCATGGATACCAAGGGAAGCCAGGCTTCCCCAAATATTGGACCAATAAATACATTAAAATTATAAAATAATTCATCTTTCATCTCTCTCTGTGTTTTCATAATTTTCCATCAATTCGCAAGTGGCCGAATCTCACCGGAGAAATCATCTGAGCGAGGAAAACAGTGCCCCTCTGTGTCAGTATGTGTAGCCCATGTATTTGATGCCGTCTGGACCAAAAAAGTATAACATGTTGCTGCTGTAGCATTTGATTGATTGATGCCAGCAAGCATTTGGTCTCCCTTGATAAAAAAAAAATCATAATTAGCCAATCAGCGTTGAGCTGAGCTTAACTGTGGGTTGTCCTGGTGCAGCAAAACACCCCCCAAGGGAGGCCAGTTGGAATTTTGCTTCAGACCAATCAAATCACTTGTCTGCTTATGTTGATGTCCTGCAGTAGCTAGCTTGCTAAATCGGCCCTTTCCTAAGCCATGGATGGAGATGGGGATTTGGACTTGTGGTTTTGACTTAATTCTCTGTACAGGCCAATGATTATGACAGTGTTTCTGATCTAACCATAAGTGAATATGTTGTGCCACTGGCCTGAGACGATTGCGCACACACAAACACACACACCAGTACCATTGACAGCCACATGATATTTTGCAACATTGATTAGACTAATTGTTTTTGGTATCTTTAAATGTGTTTTCAGTGTATTAAACTAAGCACATATAGCCTTGTTGATTTGATGATGTTTAAGTTGAAATATTGCTGGAATAGCTGAGGCTGTGCTCCTGTTCTCTTTGTGCTGACTCTGTGGTTCTAAATCAGTAGTTGTTTAGTAAACTGTTGAATACATTAACGTGCTTGACCATGCAGCAGGTGATATAACTGTTTGTATGCAATATTTGCTTTGTGGACTTCACCGGACAGTTCCTGCTCTCCGGTTTTGTGATGAAACAAAAGTAGGTGTAGTTGAATTCATTCCGCCACTGTGACTGTTGTATTTTTGTTGCCACGGTCTTATTGTATATTACGGTGGTGTATGAAGAATGTGTTATAGAGTAAACAACGCCAATATCACAACATAGGTTGTAATATGGCTTAACAACTGACTTGGCTTCCTCAGTGATTTTACCCACACACTGCTACTGTTTACATGGAGTATTTGGCTGTTTTGTCTTCTAGAGTCAATTTGCCTTTAAGCAGAACATGTAAAGGTCCTTGGACTATAAGGACTAAAGTTAGGCTCCTTTAGTCCATTACTGGGCTAAGCCTAGGCCTAACTGTTGTAGTCACTTCAAAACCACAGGGCCAGAGATACTCAAAAGTAACAGGCCTATTTCACCTTTAATCTTTCAAATACTGACAACTACCATATAGTATACACATAGCCAGATATGTGACACAATCAAGCTGATCCTACTGATTTTATGTAGCTTGGTTATTGAATAAAGAAGTTTGCAGCTGATTAGTCTTCCCTCTTCATAATAAAGATGAAATAGCATGACAGTAGAAAGTGTCATTTTTTGTAGCAGCAGATGTTTTGCATTTTGCATAATGTCAAATAGGGCGTGCGATGCGCCCTTCCACGTAAAGAATTTGTCCAAGGAAAATGTCTACGACATACGCGTTGCCTCGCTGTCCTGACGAATGGCGATATTGCGTAATGATGTCCCCCCCCTGAGATGCAATCATGTACCTAACGATCTGTTTAAACCGCAGGTTATGGTATTTTCCATCACATGAACAACAACACATGGTCATTGGTTACAATTAATTTACTTACAACTTAAGTTTTTTCCTGACATGCCACCATGTAAACCTTATCAGTGAACTTCGCATTCTACAGGTTTAGCTTAGCAGCTAGCCAGTTGGAAAACACATTCTGCTTACCTTGGGCAAGTCACTGAGTTGGTTAGCATCCAGCAAAAGCTCCTCCAAACTCCGACTGTAGCGGTAGATCTCATCCGGAACGTACAACAGAGAACAGTGCCGCTTATCGATCAATTCAACATGACGATTGCACCGCCACAGGGGTATACACTGAAACATCACGGGGTGATGGCAAAATCCGTTCTTAAAAAATATCCCGAAAAGACGTCAAATAAAAGAAACGGAAGGCGCAACTGAATACGGCCAACTACTACTCTAACTAGATGGCTTGCCAAACACCTTGCTCTTCGAACGAATTTTCAAAGAAAACAAACATCGAAACCACCTCCACAGGCGTAAATAAATTGCACTGGACACCATGGAATAAATACGCTGTCTACCTCACTTTGAATACTTATAGGCACCTGATTTTCGCTTGGTTCTTTATCCTTTAATCACGTCGCCACTGGGATGTTAGTAGTTTTTCTAATCGGGTCCAGAAAACGATCACATCTGTTTTATTTCGTGTAACCTACTGTTTTCCTTGTCCCAGAGTTAATTTCCTCTCAGTCCAGTGTCTGACCCGGAACATTCACTCCCTCATTCCAATCTGACGTCACCAATCCTAACCGCTCCTCCCTTTGTATGTCTCCCTCCCTCCCTCTGGAAAAGTAGAAGCCAGAGAGGATTATAGATAGGCTTCTGATTCATTCTTCAGTTGGCCTACTGTACCTCAGCTCAGTGTTATTTTAGCCTGAAATAGCCTACAGTTATACATATCTTTTGACCTTTTTACCGTTTTTTATACCGTTTTTTATATTCTGGAGTTATACTTTAGAGAAGGTAGGTAGAGTACAAATAACTAAATAGATATTTTTTTTTTAGGCATTTCAGCATGGGCGATTTTTTTAAATAAAGCATTTCTCTCAAATGTAAACCAGTCTTTATGGGCTCCTTGTCTGAATTGAACATGTAAACCTGGGGTGCATTCAGTTTGGTTCAACGTTTGACGGTTTGTAGTGTACTGAATAACCAAAATGGTCTGCATCATTCTTCAACCGCCTTTGAGGTAGGGCTACGTTTGCTCCCGTTTGGTGGGTGTGGCGAAGTCTGGTCTAATCAATATGGGTGTGACCATCAGAAATCTCAAAACTCATGCAGCCCACATACACAACCACCCTCTGGGCCACAATAATCACACTGTTCTTCACTGGTCGTTGAGTACAGTAGTTTCCTTTGACTTGTTAAACGTTCTGTCATACTGAATGCACCCAAAAGAATGTCCATGCATCAAAAGCAATGAATACAAATATAGAACCCATTTTCTAAATAGTGAGGGTGTACCGTCTGAAGTCATTGCTTGCCTTTGTAAATCAGGATTAATAATTAGTCTCCACTTGGTGAAGATCTAGGTCAGTGGGTCTCAACCATGGGGTACTAGGTGATACTTGGGAAGACTCAAGAGCATAGGCATAATGATCAGTTGCATATGATGGGATACCTTGGGTAGAGCAGAATGTGATTAAGATATACAGTAACCAAACATTTTGAGAACCACTGCCCTGTTGACAAAATGAGAGCCTTGATAATGATGGGCACGACTGACTTGCCTCTCATTTTCTTCTCTTATCCATTAAGAGGCGTTAGTGCCTACTTAATGACAACACTAGCACCCTGAAAAGAACGCTCAAATTATGTCCACAAGTGGATGTAAGGCCAAAAACAATCATGCATGGTTTATGAAATTTAAAGGGGAATTTCACCCTGGCTTTGCCACGACATATAGTCATTACTATATTAACAACATTATGTTTTTATCATAAACATCACAATTATCCAAACCACAAGCTAGAACTAGCACATTTTAATTTCACTGGTAGAATCGGGAAGTTTCGACTCCAGTGTATTGGTCTGCTCATAGTGAACCACAAAGTCCGGCATTCATAGCTAATGCTGATACCGCCCGCTAGGTAGAGGGGGCGTGCCCACAAACTTTATTAATGGCGTTGTTTACCTCGAACAGTAAATCTCAAAACTTCTCCAGGCAAGATTTCTGGAAAACGTTTGTTTTTCACTGTTTGTCATCATGCTCATGTGGTGTTCTGTGCCTGGCTGTGCTAATTACAAACAAGTATGAAAATGAGTTATCTTCTACCTACCAGAGATTCTGCCAGTGGCTTGGGCTATCAAGACCCTTACAAAAAAAGATGCAGTAACTTCAGTCCACTGTGGTATTCTGGACTCAGTAATTGCAGAGTAACTGTAGTGAACTGCAGTTGAACTGGGAGACTCTCTTGCTGCAGGGAGTATTTGCCCATCTGCCTCCCCTGCAGGCACCTGGTATTCCTAGTATGTGGAGAAGAAGGACAAAACTCTGCGCCCGTGTATCGACTATCGGGCCTTAATGACATCACGGTTAAAAACCGATACCCTCTACCACTGATCTCCATGGCTTTCGAGCCTCTCCAGGGGGCGACGATTTTCTCAAAGTTGGACCTTCGGAACACCTACCATCTGGTTCGAATACGGGAAGGAGACTAATGGAAGACAGCCTTTAACACGGCTAGCGGGCACTACGAGTACCTTGTTATGTCCTTCGGACTGACCAACGCTCCCGCAGTGTTCCAGGCCCTGGTCAATGGTGTGCTCCGTGACATATTGAACCTGTTCGTGTTTGTCTACCTCGACGACATCCTTGTTTTTTCCCATTCAGTTCAAGAGCACGTCCTCCACGTCCGACAGGTCGTTCAGCGTCTCCTGGAGAACCAGCTTCTTGTTAAAATGGATAAATGTGAGCTCCATCGCTCCACCAACTCCTTCCTAGGATACATCATCGCTGCAGGAAATATTCAGATGGATTTTGACAGGGTGAGAGCGGTGGTGGATTGGCCTTAACCCACATCCATACTGCAGCTGCAACGTTTCCTGGTGTTTGCTAATTTCTAACACCGTTTCATCCGGGGTTACATCACCTTGGCTTCCCCCCTCTCAGCACTCACCTCTCCCAATGTTCCGTTCACGTGGTCTCCAGCTGCTGACCGGGCATTCTCGGATCTCAAGCATCGATTCACTACAGCTCCCATCTTGATCCACCCGGACCAGTCCCGTCAGTTCATGGTGGAAGTCGACGCCTCGGACGTCGGAGTGGGGGCCGTCCTGTCCCAGCGTTCTGCCCAAGACCAAAAGCTGTATCCCTGCTTTTTCCTTTCCCATCATCTTAACCCCGCTGAGAGGAACTATGACGTGGGAAATGGAGGAGTGGAGGCACTGGTTAGAGGGGGCGGAACATCCGTTCTTAGTGTGGACTGATCATATGTACCTGGAATATCTCCGCACCACTATGCGCCTCAACTTAAGGCAGACTCGATGTGCCCTGTTATTTACTCGGTTCAATTAAACTATCTCCTACCACCCTCGGTCCAAGAATGTGAAGCCTGACACGCTCTCACGCCTGTATAGCGCCATTGCTACACCATCTGACCGGATGTTTGTCCCAGCTCTGCACGTTCCCTGGTCCTGGTATAGGCACATTCCTCTAGACTGACCTGCCATCCTGGCTCCCGTCGGACCCTGGCTTTCATCTGACAACGTTTTTGGTGGCCCACCATGGTTCCTGACGTCTCCGCATTCATCGCCGCCTGCACTGTGTGTTAACAGAATAGAACTCCACGACAAGCTCCAGCTGGCCTCCTTCAACCACTCCCCGTTCCTCATCGCACCTGGTCTCAAATATCCCTGGACTTCATCACTGGTCTCCTTCTGTCAGATGGCAACACCATTATCCTTGCGGTGGTGGATAAGTTTTCCAAAGCTGCCCATTTCATTCCCATTCCAAAGTTACCCTCTGCCAAGGAGACGGCCCAGCTCGTCTTCTGGATCCATGGACTTCCAGTCAACATGGTCTCTGATCGCGGTCCTCAGTTCTCATCCTGGTTCGGGAAGGTGTTCTGCACCCTCATTGGGTTGTCGGCCAGCCTGTCCTCCGGTTTTCATCCCCAGTCTAACGGCCAGTCGGCTCTTTGTTGCCTCGTCTCAGCCAACCCCACCACCTGGAGCCAGCAACTTGTGTGGGTGGAATACGCCCACAACACCCTTCCCTGCTCGGCCACTGGTCTCTCGCCCTTCGACTGTTCCTTGGGATATCAGCCCCAGCTCTTCCCAGAGCAAGAGGAAGAAGTCAGCATACGCTCTGCCCAGATGTTTGTCCACCGCTGTCACCGAACCTGGAAGAGAGTCCGCTCTTCTCAAGACCACCTCCAGGTATCGGCGACAGGCGGACCGCCACCGTACCCCTGCTCCAAGCTATCGCCTAGGGTAGAGTATGACTTTCCACTCGGGATCTGCCCCTCCGTGTGGAATCGCGCAAACTTTCCTGACAAGGTGAGAAACCTGCGTTTTCTGTTCGTCTTGTTTTGTCAGGTCTTACCAGCGTGTTTCCCTTTTCTCCTGTTCTCAAGTTTTTGTTTTCTAGTCTTCCCGGTTCTGACCTTTCTGCCTGTCCTGACCCTGCCTGTCGTCCTGTACTCTGACCTGGCATCTGCGTCATATCCTGAGTTGTGATACTTTTATGTGTATTAAAGTAGTCAAACATTTAGCATTTGGTCCCACATTCCTAGCACGCAATGACTACAAAAAGCTTGTGACTCTACGACTTGTTGGCTGCATTTTCAGTTTGTTTTGGTTGTGTTTCAGATTATTTTGTGCCCAATAGAAATTAATGGTAAATAATGTTGTCATTTTGGGGTCACTTTTATTGTGAATGAGAATAGAATGTTTCTGAAAAGTTGTACATTAATGTGGATGCTACCATGAGTACTGATAATCCTGAATGGATGATGAATAATGATGAGCCGCAAAGATCATAACCCCAAGACCTGATAACATCTCACCATTACCAATAACAGGGAAGGGGGGGGTGCATTCATGAGTCACAAGCTTTACTAGGAATATGGGACCAAATACTAAAGTTTTGACTACTTTAATACACAAGTGAACCGTCCAAATACTTTTGGTTCCCTAAAATGGGAGGACTATGTACAAAACGTGCTGTAAATACTGATATGAATATGAAAATGTGTATTTGCACAGACCAAAAAATCCATAATAGCTAGCTTAGCTTTGTCCATAATAGCTAGCTTTGAGTAAATAGCATTCCTTTAATGGGCAACTCAACCACCTGGTAGAGCATATTTCCTAAAGTTATAAAGCAACATTTTTATAATTTAATAATTTCAAAATGTTTTAGACGTCAGCAACATTTTACAGTCTTGTAATTTCCCATTTTATACACAATTAGTACTGATAATGTGTGATTAATGAGGTCCGATTTTGCTAAAATTCACTTCCTGGTTTTCAAAATACAGGAGTCCGATAATGAAAACCAAATGATCATTTTATTAAATGGGATTGGTTGAGAAATAAAATATGCCCAAAAAAATGTATATGGTTAATTTCATTTAAAATTGGTTGTCAAAATTAGCTCAACCGCCTGGTTGTAAAATAACACATTTTCATTGAGTGCACACTGTGCACCCTCCTACACATTTATATTACATATGTGGTGTTCGGGTCCACTGGACCCGAGGGTAATAAAAGTGTGGAAAAGTGTGTGTGTGCCTTCACTGTCTTCCTCCTCCCTAGGCCTGCTGTTTCAACATAGAACCAAGAACCTGTCTGTCTCCCTGCCCGTCTGCCTGTCTCCTGCTTTTCTCGCACTCTTTACCCTTTGTAGTGTGTGAAACTACACAATGTCTTGCGGGAACTTGCACAATGTTATTACAATACATTTTTTCGAAACATTGTTTCGATACATTGTAAAAAATTCAGTATTTTCCCACACTCTACCCCAGCCAGTTGCAAATTGGAGGAGGGACACAACTAATACGACGGCAGAGAGACAAGCTAGCTGCGATCAGGTCAGTGTGGGACAAGTGGGTGGAGTGCCTTCCCCTGTTTTACAACCCTGGGCCCAACATTACTGTTGATGAGCAGCTTATGCCATTTAGGGGCCGCTGCCCCTTTAGGCAGTATATACCATCTAAACCCGCAAAATATGGAATCAAGATCTGGGCTGCCTGTGATGCTGCTTCATCGTATGCGTGGAACTTGCAAGTGTATACGAGGAAGCCAGATGGAGGAGCCCCTGAGAAGAACCAAGGGATGCGGGTTGTCCTGGATGTGACAAAGGGACTCCGTGGCCACAACATCACGCAATAACTTTTTTAATTCGCACAAGCTGGGACCAGAGCTCCTCAAGAGAACGCTGATGATGGTAGGAACAGTATGAAAAAAAAACAAGCCAGAGCTCCCACCTTAAACTGTTGAATACACGGAACAAGCCAATCAAGTCCATAGTGTCCTACATGCCAAAGAAAGGCAAAAATGTGGTACTCATGAGTATGCTGCATAGGGATGGGAGAATCTGTGGCCAGGAACATCAAAAAACAGAAATCATAAAATGGATTACAATGCCACAAAAGGATGGGTGGACAATTTGGACAAGCTGGTGACTGACAACAGCTGCAAAAGAAGAACCCTACGCTGGCCACTTTTGATATTCTTCAACATCTTGGACATCTCGGTGTACAGTGAGTTTGTCATCTGGATGGCGTTGAACCCAGATTGGAACAGAGGGAAGCTCCAGATGTCTCTTTCTCGAGGAGCTGGGCAAGGCATTGATAAGACCTCAAATCCAGAGGAGGCAACATATCCCAAAGACCCCGGTTTCACGACGTGTTTTTGAAAGGGATTTGTTGCTTTTTAAAGGCATTTGCTCTTTAAAGGGTTCATATCAATACACCGTTGGTGATAAACTGTAAACCACACACACAGACCAAGTAAAGGATTAACATTGAAAATGTTTGGTGTCCTGTTTTTGAATAGCATCAGTTCGAAAGCACCATCAGCAATTTCTGTTAACAAACCATTTCTGTTGTATTGACACTGACAAATTATGTCAAATTAGTCCAATCTAGTGTACAATGTCTGTTACGATGATTTGTTGATGTTTCACTGGGCCTGAAATAACGTCATGCTACAGATGGCAGAGTAAAGGCAGAGCAGAGACTATGTACACCACCAGTCGACATCAGACCGAGGACAAGCGTGCCGTCTCTAACCAGAATGAAACCTCAAAAGGTATTTCAGCCAGAACCATCACATCAATCTCTAACAGCCATGTTATGACCCTGCTTAGCTACTGTTGCTGATAATTTTCATTTGGGGGAGTAGTGTGTAGACCACGGGAATAAAACAAACGTTGTCCATGGTCAGGTGTTTTTGGGCCACCAATGAAAAAAGAATAAGTACAATGACATGAGAAAACACAACCTTATGCTACATGGTATTGGTAAGAATACATGATGTCAAAATAAAACTGTAAATGGTGATGTGTAGAATAAATAAGCCATTTGAATTTCATCTAATTAAATTCTACTTCCTTTCATTCAAACTCAATTAAAACACTGTTTCCTGTGAGGTGTGAACTGATATTGGAATTAAATAGCAATTCGCAACTTAAATCAGAATTTACCCCAACCCTGTTAGGATCCTCTCATATTCTAATAAACAAACTCTAGCCCGACAAGGCCAACGAGGACTCTGACAAATTGAAAGGGTCTCATTTAACCCTGTAGCTAGTTTCACTCCAGATCTAATCATAGCCTCAGATGGTCGGGGGACAGATGGCCATGTCTTTGTTAACCCAGTGCCTGGCTATTATATATTAACAGGTGTGCCTTATGGAGTTAATATGTGGAATTTCTTTCCTTCTTAATGCATTTGAGCCAATCAGTTGTGTTGTGACAAGGTAGGGTGGGTATACAGAAGATAGCTCTACTTGGTAAAAGACCAAGTCCATATTAGGGCAAGAACAGCTCAAATAAGACAATCAAGCGCTATGATGAAACTGGCTCTCATGAGGACTGCCACAGGAAAGGAATACCCAGAGTTACCTCTGCTGCAGAGGATACGTTCATTAGAATAACTGCACCTCAGATTGCAGCCCAAATAAATGCTTCACAGAGTTCAACAGACTACGTGAATCAGGCCTTCATGATCGAATTGCTGTACAAAAAAAAACTACTAAAGGACACAAATAAGAAGAAGAGTCTTGCTTGTGCCAAGAAACATGAGCAATGGACATTAGAACGTTGGAAATCTTTCCTTTGGTCTGATGAGTCCAAATGGGAGATTTTTGGTTCCAAACGCTATGTATTTGTGAGACGCAGAGTAGATGAACAGATGATCTCTGCATGTGTGGTTCCCACCGTGAAGCATGGAGGAGGAGGTGTGATTGTGTGGGGGTGTTTTGCTAGTGACACTTGAGAAGAAAAAAACTTGAATGAGTAGGTGTGTCCAAACATTTGACTGGTACTGTCTATACAGTATATATTGTGTATAATGTGTATATTTATGTTGTATTATATAGGGTGCATTTGAAAAAGAGACCTAGGTCTCTATGTCTTCCCTCTTAAAATAAAGGTTAAATACATACAAATAAATAACTTCAAACTGTGACCGGAGTTTGTAAAGAAGAGGAGAATCTCAGTTGAAAAATAGAGTAACAAATGAACATCAACTGAGCATGAGCAACTTACCAATCACATGGCTGATTGGTAAGATAGCTAGGGCTACATTTTGATCTGTCCAAGAGCTTGAACGATAAGGATTTCCTGTGAATTATGTGAATCAATAAAAATAGCAATATAGATATACAAAAACAGCAACTTGACACACATTTGAGTTTTCCTGAATGGGAAGAGACCGTGGTTTTTGTCAGTCTTTGGAGCTTCCACAATCTTTTCTCAGATAGCCTCATCTCTCTCCAGGACTCATACTCT
This sequence comes from Brachymystax lenok tsinlingensis, assembly GCA_030435695.1. Classification (NCBI taxonomy): domain Eukaryota; kingdom Metazoa; phylum Chordata; class Actinopteri; order Salmoniformes; family Salmonidae; genus Brachymystax; species Brachymystax lenok. The sequence continues at coordinate 59,461,393 of CM059780.1, forward strand.
TCCAGCTGGGAATTCCTAAAGTCTTGCTGACAGTGATTTTCCCATAAGTGATCAGTCAATCCAACGTACACCTGTCAGAGAGCATTGGCTGATCAGTCACAATGACAAATCTGCTCACAGTAGATACTAACATATTTCTTACAACACCTTACAAATCTACGCCATCAGTACTCACAGCAATGAGGCGTAAGAACTTGGTGTAAGAAACATGAAAAAGCCTATCACATGCCAAGGTGAAGCCGTTACCTATGCAATCCTATCAGATATACAGGAAGTACTTGCGGGTAGGCACGCAGGGGTCAATGTAATAATACATATATGCCATTTAGCAGACACTTTTAGCTATTACTGGCTCAAGGATTTCAAATGAGACCCCTCTGATCTCATAGAGCACTAGGAAAAGATCACAGAGCCACAACATTCCCTCTGTCCAAAGGACTGCCTGTGTGCGAGTGTTCAGGTTCCCTGCCTGAGTCATACTTACAGTCAATGTTGTTCTGCAGTGCCCGGATACATTGCTGGTACAAGCACATGGTTGGCAGAAAAGCGGACTTGGCACCAGAATAGACCTGCATCTTCCGGTCCATAACGACAAAGCGAAAACAGGTTTAGACATTTTTGCACATTTATTCAACATAGAAAACTGATACCTTATACCTTAAGTATTCAGACCCTTTGCTATGAGTCTCGAAATTGAGCTCCGGTGCATCCTGTTTCCATTGATCATCCTTGAGATGTTTCTACAACTTGATTGGAGTCCACTTGTGGATAATTCAGTTAATTGGACATGATTTGGAAAGGCACACACCTGTCTATATAAGGTACCACAGTTGACAGTGTATGTCAGAGCAAAAACCAAGCCATGAGGTCGAGGGAATTGTCCACGGAGCTCCGAGACAGGCTTGTGTCGAGGCACAGATCTTGTAAAGGGTACCAAAAAATGTTTTCATTATTGAAGGTCTCCAAGAACACAGTGGCCTCCATCATTCTTAACTGGAAGAAGTTTGGAACCACCAAGACTCTTCCTAGAGCTGGCCGCCTGGCCAAACTGAGCAATCGGCGGAGAAGGGCCTTGGTCAGGGAGGTGACCAAGAACCTGATGGTCACCCTGAAAGACCTCCAGAGATCCTCTGTGGAGATGGGAGAACCTTCCAGAAGGACAACCATCACTGCAGCACTCCACCAATCAGGCCTTTATGGTAGAGTGGCAGGACGGAAGCCACTCCTCAGTAAATGGCACATGACAGCCTGCTTGGAGTTTGCCAAAATGCACCTAAAGGACTCTCAGACCATGAGAAACAAGATTCACTGTTCTGATTAAACGAAGACTGAACACTTTGGCCTGACTACCAAGTGTCACATCTGGAGGACACCTGGTGCCATCCCTACGGTGAGGCATGGTGGTGGCAGCATCATGTTGTAGGGAGGTTTTTCAACGACAGGGACTGAGAGACAAGTCAGGAACGAGGGAAAGATGAATGGAGCAAAGGTACTGAGTAAAGGGTCTGAATACTTATGTAAATGTTATGTTCCCGTTTTATTTGTTTTTATACATTTGCAAACATTTTACAAAAGCTTGTTTTTGCTTTGTCATTATTGGGTATCTCATAAATCAACACGCAGTAACGTAACTTGATTTTTTCCACATTTTGTTATCTGGGAGTCCCGTTGAGACCAATGTCTCTTTCACAAGGGAGCCCTGCATTTTAAACAGCAAGATTAACTATGATTCAAATCATTACATAATGTACAACAATTTGTTCAGTGGAGTTACATTGAAATGTGCACCCCCACCTCCTACCCCACTTGACTTTTCCCCCTTTACTAGCCCAGACTTTGCTGATAGCTACTTTATTTTGGAAAACTGTACTTACTATGACTGATATGTGGTTGTCCCACATAGCTATCTTAAGATGAATGCCCTAACTGTACAGTATGTCGCTCTGGATAAGAACATCTGCTAAATTACTCAAATGTAAATGCAATCTTACAATCCACAACAAACCCTTGGAAAAAACATGACATTTGAATCACTCACTTTTCCAGTCATAGTAGCTGACGTTGGAGAGCTCATCATATTGAGGTAGAAATGTGGGCAATGGAATTTTGAGCAAGTCCATCACAGACCCCTTCATAGCCTTAAAAAGGATGTAATTTATCAATGTGACATTGTTGATAGAGAATGTCAGCACAAAATGTATTTTTTTGTTGGTGCTTCTTGGTTTTCTTGGTCATTAGAATGGTCAATTAGTGTCCTTTTTCTATCAGATTTAGATTTCAAAGACTCTTCACTGCATGGTTTTGATAATGATTTTGGACATGGCAGTGTTTTTCTACTAGTCTTTCTTCGTCCCACATTTCCCTCCGTTATCTGAATTGTCTTTAGATTCTTCCCTGGAAATCAACTTGGCTTTTTTGCTTCCAAGCTCAGAACTTTCATTTTCAGAATGTCTACTACAATTATAATTTCTTTCAGCAACCACTAAACCCTCCCCCTTCTCCTTGTGTTTTTTCGACTCTTCAAACACATTTTCTTTCTTCAAAGTATTCTTGTTTCCTTCTCACTTTTAAAACGCAACATTTTAAATTCTCTTGAGTCTGTCTAATTCCTGTAAATGTTTCTTCTCTGAAGTACCTTGGTTTTAGTCTTCAATTTTCAAATCCTCCTCTGCAGTACCTTTGTTTTGGTTTACGGTCTTTCAAATGTAGGTAGCCTATTGATTAGAGTGTTGGACTAGTAACCAAAAGGCTGCAAGATCGAATCCCTGAGCTGACAAGGTAAAAAAAGGCAGTTAACCCACTGTTCCGAGGCCATCAATTAAAATAAGAATTTGTTCTTAACTGACTTGCCTAGTTAAATAAAGGTAAAATAATAAAAAAATTAAAAAGTACCTTGGTTTTTTCTTTGAGTTTTCAAATGCTCATCTTTTAAATGTTCTTGATTCTTGTCATTAGTTTTCAAATGCTCTTCTTTTAAATGTTCTTGATTCTTGTCATTAGTTTTCAAATGCTCTTCTTTTGAAGTAGGCATATCTTGGTTTTGCTCATCAGTTTTTAAACATTCATCTTTTGAAGCATTTTTACATTGGTCCTCTGTTTTGAGCACTCTGTCAGGGATCAGCCAGGCTCCACCACCACACAATCACAGAGATCACTGTCACCTGAGTTCTAATCACCCACACCTGCACGTCATTGGATCATCAGCACAGTCAGCATATAGGCATTCCCCCAACACAGTCACTTTGTCTGGTCTCATTTGAGTAAGGACTCACTCCCTGTTCCTCTAACCTCGACCTTCGTTATCCACATTGTTTCATCTACCTTCCAGTGTCTCCCTCGTCTTCCTGGTTCCAGTGTTCATCCTCCGGCTACCTCCTTCTCCTCATACAAGAAAACCTGTCTGGATTTCCAATCACCATCTTACAGAGACTTTCTCTACTTCTTTTTTCATCACCATCTATATATCATTAAACCTGTTACTCCTTTTTGAAACCTTTTTGTCTTGAGTCTCTGTTCCATAACACACTCCTCCTTTGAGCTGTTTTGAACCTCCACTTCAGTTTTCAAAAACGTGTTCTGCAAAGCATCCTCGTCTGTATGGCTGTATTAGGGAGAAATTCAAACATGCTGATAATGGACAGTGGAAACAATCATCATACAAATTATTCAAAATGAGTCAAAGCAAGTACGTTAAGTACACTGTACCTTGAGGTCTCTTTTGGAACCAATTTCTTCAAGTGTCTGACTAATAAGCCTGGCTGCTTCTCTTGGAAATAGTTTACAGCTTTACCGATTCCGGTACCCTAATCAGAATCAAGACAAACATACATTCAATTGAATAAAAATCGGTGCATGCATGCCACAACTCTTCATGCTAAATTATATATAATATATTAATACAAAAAATTAAGTATAGGAGTGTCTTACTGCAAGAATGTCTAGGGTTACAGCCAACTCCTGTGGTTTCTTTATGATTTTCAGGACCTATAAAATAAACAGATGTCTATGCAAAAACCATAATGTTTAGCATAAACCTTCAGTTTACATTAGGATCAGTGGAGGCTCATAATTATGTCTGGAATGGAGCAAATGGAATGGCATCAAACACATGAAAACTATGTGTTTGATGTATTTGATACCATTCCACCAATTCCGCTCCAGCCATTACCACGAGCCCATCCTCCCCAAGAAAGGTGCCACCAACAACCTGTGATTAGGACACATTATAATACTGTCCTTGCACGATTATAATGGCCAACATTATTGTTTACCATGAACTACCATGGACATCATGCAGAATTTGTGTGAAAAAGTACAAAAGAAAATGTGTATGAAAGCTGAAACAAATTGACATACATCCCAAAATGGTAATCCTTGTTTCGGTTCACTAGAAAGTCAGAATTGCTGAAGGTGCATTCCGAGACGGAGCTACAGTGATTTAAAAAAGTACTTGATCCCCTGCTGATTTTGACAAAGAAATGATCAGTCTATAATTTTAATGGTAGGTTTATTTGAACAGTGAGAGACAGAATAACAACAAACAAATCATGTGAAAAACGCATGTGAAAAATGTTATAAATTGATTTGCATTTTAATGAGGGAAATAAGTATTTGACCCCCTCTCAATCAGAAAGATTTCTGGCTCCCAGGTGTCTTTTATACAGGTAACGAGCTGAGATTAGGAGCACACTCTTAAAGGGAGTGCTCCTAATCTCAGCTTGTTACCTGTATAAAAGACACCTGTCCAAAGAAGCAATCAATCAATCAGATTCCAAACTCTCCACCATGGCCAAGACCAAAGAGCTCTCCAAGGATGTCAGGGACAAGATTGTAGACCTACACAAGGCTGGAATGGGCTACAAGACCATCGCTAAGCAGCTTGGTGAGAAGGTGACAACAGTTAGTGCGATTATTAGCAAATGGAAGAAACAAAAAAATAACTGTCAATCTCCCTCGGCCTGGGGCTCACCTCGTGGAGTTGCAATGATCATGAGAACGGTGAGGAATCAGCCCAGAACTACACGGGAGGATCTTGTCAATGATTTCAAGGCAGCTGGGACCATAGTCATCAAGAAAACAATTGGTAACACACTACGCCGTGAAGGACTGAAATCCTGCAGCGCGCGCAAGGTCCCCCCTGCTCAAGAAAGCACATATACATGCCCGTCTGAAGTTTGCCAATGAACATCTGAATGATTCAGAGGACGACTGGGTGAAAGTGTTGTGGTCAGATGAGACCAAAATGGAGCTCTTTGGCATCAACTCAACTCGCCGTGTTTGGAGGAGGAGGAATGCTGCCTATGACCCCAAGAACACCATCCCCACCGTCAAACATGGAGGTGGAAACATTATGCTTTGGGGGTGTTTTTCTGCTAAGGGGACAGGACAACTTCACCGCATCAAAGGGACGATGGACGGGGCCATGTACCGTCAAATCTTTGGTGAGAACCTCCTTCCCTCAGCCAGGGCATTGAAAATGGGTCGTGGATGGGTATTCCAGCATGACAATGACCCAAAACACACGGCCAAGGCAACAAAGGAGTGGCTCAAGAAGAAGCACATTAAGGTCCTGGAGTGGCCTAGCCAGTCTCCAGACCTTAATCCCATAGAAAATCTGTGAAGGGAGCTGAAGGTTCGAGTTGCCAAACGTCAGCCTCGAAACCTTAATGACTTGGAGAAGATCTGCAAAGAGGAGTGGGACAAAATCCCTCCTGGGATGTGTGCAAACATGGTGGCCAACTACAAGAAACGTCTGACCTCTGTGATTGCCAACAAGGGTTTTGCCACCAAGTACTAAGTCATGTTTTGCAGAGGGGTCAAATACTTGTTTCCCTCATTAAAATGCAAATCAATTTATAACATTTTTCACATGCGTTTTTCTGGATTTTTTTGTTGTTATTCTGTCTCTCACTGTTCAAATATACCTACCAATAAAATTATAGACTGATCCTTTCTTTGTCAGTGGGCAAACGTATAAAATCAGCAGGGGATCAAATACTTTTTCCCCTCACTGTATGTATGGGAACAGCCCTCGCCCAGCTAGGCTACTCCTTTTACTATGAACTATAAATGGGCAATGCTTGCATCTACCTCGGTTGTAAAATGTGGCTGCCTACGTAGCCTACTGCATGCATGTATGAAGCAGAGGCCAGCATGCAGCCCAGAAACACAAGGCACACACTTAAAACAAGGTCTTCACACCTGACAGATGGTGAGCGCTACATCTGTATTCATATTTATCTCAAACAAAGCCATTCTAGTAAGTGTTTCTGCAACTCTGTGCTGGATTGACAGACAGCAGCCACAAGTTGGGCAACTGGCTGGGTTGTTAATTATAGCACCAGAGCATCTCCCCTTCCCTCCAACACTCTCCTCCACCCCAACCTGGTCTCATAGACTAGATGTAACATAGTAACCTTAAATCTGGGAAACACTGAAATTAGTGTGATATGTTACGTTTGGTATGGTTACATAAGTCCAAAGGTTACTTATGACAAAAATGAAAGTAGGGTGCTTGGTCTGGGTGGGCGTATAAAGCGACTGTCTAGCATGCCAAAGGTTGCATGTTCGAAACTCATCGCAGACAACTTTTGCATTTTAGCAACTTTGCATCATCTTACTACTTTTTAGCTACTTTGCAACTACTTAGCATGTTAGATAAACCTTCCCATAACCCTAACCCTAACCCTAACCTTAACCGTAACCCTAACCACTAGCCTAATTAATAGCCACCGTTAGCCACAGCAATTTGGAATTCGTATTATATCATACATTTTGCAAATTCGTAACATATTGTACTAGAACTGCAATTTGGAACATATCATACGAAATGGCGTGTCCCAGATTTACGTTTACTAGGTTATGTCTACCCCTGCTTCTCCACACTCCCAATGCAGTCTGAAGTGGTGCACACATGCCTTCTCAGACACAGCAGCATACAATCAATCACAAGAAACTCCCATGTAAACTTTAACTATAGTTGTTTGTAAACTCTTTCAAACATTCATTAGTGTCAAACAAAACAAGAATTTCATAAATTGATTTAGGAAGCAGCTCTACAGACAATATGCATGTTTAAAATATAATAGGCCATGTGATTTCTTTCGTAAATCAGTAGCCTACTGTACAATAATTGGGATTCAGTCGACAAGGCAAGTGATGGCTACCAAATTTGAATCATTGGTGTCAATCTATTACTGTCCAGGATGTGAGCAATTGTACAATAAAGAATAAGATTAAAACAGGAAATTACACTTGTTGTTAGTGCGTCTAAAATACCTTCCTTGCTTCTTTTGATTCTTTGAGCTTAAGTTTTAACTGCAACACTTTCTTTGACACATCAGAGGCGTCCATAACGGTGGCTCACATGCATTCGCCTGCAGACCAGAAAGCTGTATCACACCATTGTCACATTTTATAAGGGGTCAACATTTTTTTAAGAGGTATGTCCAATTATACAAATATTAATGTCACTGTAAAAGACACCTCAAAGAGCAATTCTGCATATCAAAAACCCTTTCCTGCACTGCCGAGCCAATTAAATTAGGCATATCTAAATATGGGCCTAAAATAAATAAAAAATCTATTAGATACATTAGACATTATGGTTGTCTGTGACTGTTCATCCTCAAAATATTTTTTTTCCATATGCAATCTGAACTTTATCACCAGTCGAATGAAGGTATTAAATTAGGTTGACAATTAGTCCCTACCTGTGATATCAAGCCAGAAAGATGGATTTGAATCAAATCAAATCAAACTTTATTTGCCACATGCGCCGAATACAAGTGTAGACTTTACTGTGAAATGCTTATTTACAAGCCCTTAACCAACAGTGCAGTTCAAGAAGAAGAAAATATTTACCAAGTAGGCTAAAATAAAAAGTAATAATAAAAAGTAACATAATAAGAATAACAATAACGAGGCTATATACAGGGGGCACCGGTACCGAGTCAGTGTGCAGGGGTACAGGCTAGTTGAGATTATCTGTACATGTAGGTGGGGGCGAAGTGACTATGCATAGGTAACAAACAAACAGCGAGTAGCAGCAGTATTCAAAAGGTGTCAATGTAAATTGTCCTGTGGCGATTGTTATGAATTGTTCAGCAGTCTAATGGCTTGGGGGTAGAAGCTGTTGAGGAGCCTTTTGGTCCTATACTTGGTGCTCCGGTATCGCTTGCCGTGCGGTAGCAGAGAAAACAGTCTATAACTTGGGGGACTAGAGTCTCTGACAATTTTATGGGCTTTCCTCTGACACCGCCTATTATATACAGTGGGGCAAAAAAGTATTTAGTCAGCCACCAATTGTGCAAGTTCTCTCACTTAAAAAGATGAGAGAGGCCTGTAATTTTCATCATAGGTACACTTCAACTATGACAGACAAAATGAGGAAAAGAAATCCAGAAAATCACATTGTAGGATTTTTAATTTATTTATTTGCAAATTATGGTGGAAAATAAGTATTTGGTCACATACAGACAAGCAAGATTTCTGGCTCTCACAGACCTGTAACTTCTTCTTTAAGAGGCTCCTCTGTCCTCCACTCGTTACCTGTATTAATGGCACCTGTTTGAACTTGTTATCAGTATAAAAGACACCTGTCCACAACCTCAAACAGTCACACTCCAAACTCCACTATGGCCAAGACCAAAGAGCTGTCAAAGGACACCAGAAACAAAATTGTAGACCTGCACCAGGTTGGGAAGACTGAATCTGCAATAGGTAAGCAGCTTGGTTTGAAGAAATCAACTGTGGGAGCAATTATTAGGAAATGGAAGACATACAAGACCACTGATAATCTTCCTCGATCTGGGGCTCCACGCAAGATCTCACCCGTGGGGTCAAAATGATCACAAGAACGGTGAGCAAAAATCCCAGAACCACACGGGGACCTAGTGAATGACCTGCAGAGAGCTGGGACCAAAGTAACAAAGCCTACCATCAGTAACACACTACGCCGCCAGGGACTCAAATCCTGCAGTGCCAGACGTGTCCCCTGCTTAAGCCAGTACATGTTCAGGCCCGTCTGAAGTTTTCTAGAGAGCATTTGGATGATCCAGATGAGGATTGGGAGAATGTCATATGGTCAGATGAAACCAAAATAGAACTTTTTGGTAAAAACTCAACTTGTCGTGTTTGGAGGACAAAGAATGCTGAGTTGCATCCAAAGAACACCATACCTACTGTGAAGCATGGGGTGGAAACATCATGCTTTGGGGCTGTTTTTCTGCAAAGGGACCAGGACGACTGATCCGTGTAAAGGAAAGAATGAATGGGGCCATGTATCGTGAGATTTTGAGTGAAAACCTCCTTCCATCAGCAAGGGCATTGAAGATGAAACGTGGCTGGGTCTTTCAGCATGACAATGATCCCAAACACACTGCCCGGGCAACGAAGGAGTGGCTTCGTAAGAAGCATTTCAAGGTCCTGGAGTGGCCTAGCCAGTCTCCAGATCTCAACCCCATAGAAAATCTTTGGAGGGAGTTGAAAGTCCGTGTTGCCCAGCGACAGCCCCAAAACATCACTGCTCTAGAGGAGATCTGCATGGAGGAATGGGCCAAAATACCAGCAACAGTGTGTGAAAACCTTGTGAAGACTTACAGAAAACGTTTGACCTCTGTCATTGCCAACAAAGGGTATATAACAAAGTATTGAGATAAACTTTTGTTATTGACCAAATATTTATTTTCCACCATAATTTGCAAATAAATAAATTAAAAATCCTACAATGGGATTTTCTGGATTTTTTTTCCTCATTTTGTCTGTCATAGTTGAAGTGTACCTATGATGAAAATTACAGGCCTCTCTCATCTTTTTAAGTGAGAGAACTTGCACAATTGGTGGCTGACTAAATACTTTTTTGCCCCACTGTAGGTCCTGGATGGCAGGAAGCTTGGCCCCAGTGATGAACTGGACCGTTCAAACTACCTTCTGTAGCGCATTACGGTCAGATGCCAAGCAGTTGCTATACCAGGATGTGATGCAACCGGTCAGGATGCTCTCGATGGTGCAGCTGTAGAACCTTTGGAGGATCTGGGGACCCATGCCAAATCTTTTCAGTCTCCTGACGGGAAAAGGTTTTGTCGCACCCTCTTCACGACTGTCTTAGTATATTTGGACCATGATAGTTCGTTGGTGATGTGGACACCAAGGAACTTGAAACTCTCGACCCGCTCCACTACAGCCCCGTCGATGTTAATGGGTGCCTGTTCGGCCCGCCTTTTCCTGTATTTCACGATCAGCTTCTTTGTCTTGCTCACATTGAGGAAGAGGTTGTTGTCCTGGCACCACACTACCAGTTCTCTGACATCCTCCCTATGGACCGTCTCATCGTTGTCGGTGATCAGGCCTACCACTGTTATGTTGTCAGCAAACTTAATGATGGTGTTGGAGTCGTGTTTGGCCACGCAGTCGTGGGTGAACAGGGAATACAGGAGGGGACTAAGTACACACCCCTGAGGGGCCCCAGTGTTAAGGATCAGCGTGGCAGACGTGTTGTTGCCTACTCTTACCACCTGGGGGCGGCCCGTCAGGAAGTCCAGGATCCAGTTGCAGAGGGAGGTGTTTAGTCCCAGAGTCCTTAGCTTAGTGATGAGCTTTGTAGGCACTATGGTGTTGAACGCTGAGCTGTAGTCAATGAACAACATTCTCACATAGGTGTTCTTTTTGTCCAGGTGAGAAAGGGCAGTGTGGAGTGCGATTGAGATTGCGTCATCTGTGGATCTGTTGGGGTGGTATGCGAATTGGAGTGGGTCTAGGGTGTCCGGGAGGATGCTGTTGATATGAGCCATGACCAGCCTTTCAAAGCACTGGCTACTGACGTGAGTGCCACGGGGCGGTAATCATTTAGGCAGGTTACCTTCGCTTCCTTGGGCACAGGGACTATGGTGGTCTACTTGAAACATGTAGGTATTACAGACTCGGTCAGGGAGGGGTTGACAATGTCAGTGAAGACACTTGACAGTTGGTCCGCGCATGCTTTGAGTACACATCCTGGTAATCCGTCTGGCCCAGCAGCTTTGTGAATGTTGACCTGTTTAAAGGTTTTGTTCACATCGGCTACCGAGAGCGTTATCACACAATCATCCAGAACAGCTGGTGCTCTCGTGCATGCTTCAGTGTTGCTTGCCTCGAAGCGAGCATAAAAGGCATTTAGCTCATCTGGTAGGCTTGCGTCACTGGGCAGCTCACGTCTGGGTTTCCCTTTGTAGTCCATTAATAGTTTTCAAGCCCTGCCACATCCGAAGAGCGTCAGAGCCGGTGCAGTAGGATTCAATCTTAATCCTGTATTGACGCTTTGCTTGTTTGATGGTTCGTCTGAGGGCATAGCGAGATTTCATATAAGCGTCCGGATTAGTCTCCCGCTCCTTGAAAGCGGCAGCTCTAGCCTTTAGCTCGATGCGGATGTTGCCTGTAATTCATGGCTTCTGGTTGGGATATGTACATACAGTCACTGTCGGGACGACTTCATCGATGCACTTATTGATGAAGCCGATGACTGAGATGGTGTATTCCTCAATGCCACTGGATGAATCTCGGAACATATTCCAGTCTGTGCTAGAAAAACAGTCCTGTAGTGTAGCATCCGCGTCATCTGACCATTTCCATATTGAGCGAGTCACTGGTACTTCCTGCTTTAGTTTTTGCTTGTAAGCAGGAATCAGAAGGATAGAATTATGGTCAGATTTTCCAAATGAAGGGCGGGGAAGAGCTTTGTATGCATCTCTGTGTGTGGAGTAAAGATGGTCAGATGCCGAGCAGTTGCCATACCAGGCGGTGATGCAACCGGTCAGGATGCTCTCGATGCTCTTGAGGTATTAAATTAGGTTGACAACTAGGCCTGTGATAACAAGCCAGAAATATGGATTTTAATGTAGCCTATACTATATGAAAAGTTATTCAGGGTGATCCCAGCTATCATATTACAAATCAATACACTATTTTAGGGTGTTGGATTGCCTGATTAGGAGTATGGTTTCAGCCTTCAGAGTCTCCAAAGTCATGAGTCTTCCTCACATGTATTGCGCAATACTTCTATTCGCATATGCTCAGAGGAGGAGCTTGCCCAACTCTTCTGGCACCATTGAGTATAGCGAGTCTCTCTCTCCTGCACACTATCTGGAGGTGCAAGTCTTTTCTTTGCCGGCTTCTCATATCTTTGGTAAGTAGTCCCCGTTTTGGCCATATTATTCCTATGTCACTGAATTTTTTTGTGTGTGTCTGTAAATGAAAAAAGTTGCCTATATGTGTGTCAACAGGTTTTGTTTCATCTTGGCACAGTGACACAATACAGTAGTCTAATGTGTAAGTTTGAAACCATAGTTGCATTGTCAGTGTATTTCCATCAGATTTACAAATAACTAGGCAAGTTTTTACTATAGGCTCAATATTTTATTGTAGGCTGGTATTATTATTGGCTGTAGAACTTTTTCAATAATGTTTGGGATTTTTCGTTAAACTTTCAGTTTATTTTACATTTATCGTTTATAGAAACGTGGATTATTTAATTGATTAGTTGATCATTGGGACTGCTTGTAAAAAAAATCGTAATAGTAACGTTACTTTTTATAAGGACATTAGGCCAGGTCCTCATGCCCCAAAGTCTATAAAAGGAACGTCATGGGTGAACTATCAAGCGTTGCTATTCCTGGACATGGTACTGATAAATCATGACAGATGCAGAGAGAGGAATGTTGACTTGCTGACTTGGGCTATAGCGTAATTCTGGTATAGTCCTACTATACCTACTGTAGTTTTAATTTATTTGTTGGGTGGGGAGAGGTGGAAGTTTATAGTAATCATGTTGATGTTGATTATGTCTAACAAAATTGCTTTAAATTTGTATTAAATATAAATGCCAAAATGCAAGTAAGATAGAATAGGCCTTCACGTGGTTTGGGAATGTAATTCCCTTGTCACAATCCTCTCTAAATGTCAGAATAAAAAAAAACGGTTATATTTTCATTAACGTGTTGAACTTTGGTTGCAACTGTTAAAATATCCAAATTGCAGTATAAACGCACACAATAACTTTTTTATAATTCAGACAGCCTTATGCAGCCACTTTATTCCCCTATTCACACTTCAGTTTATTTGAGTATATACCTTCTTAACACTTATTTTTTCTTAAAACTGCATTGTTGGTTAAGGGCTTATAAGTAGCATTTCACTGTAAGATCACCTGTTGTATTTGGCGCAAATTTGATTTGATTTATTCAGCCACTTTGTCAATTATTCCTCAACATACATTGTCAAATGGCAGCAGCAACAAATCAGAAACATATATAACATGCATAAATGCAGGACTGATATTTTCTAAAAGCAGACCTACTTATAACCACAAATACAGGTGATGATTATAACCTACTATATTACATATCTGATTTGGACAATATTTTGTGTGACAATATTTAGTAAACTGTACATCAGTCAGATTTGTCTTCAATGTATTATTTACCATTTGGTGTTGTGATTGTGATTGTTAATATCAAAAGGTTGCTCTCTCTCCGACATATTATTATTTTCTTTCCAGTAGGTCTGGGCTGTGTCCCTCTGCTGCAGACATGGCTCCCAAAAAGAACAAGACTGCCAAAAAAAACAAAGGGGATATCAATGAAATAACCATAATGATTGAGGAAAACCCGATCAATAATATCAATGGGCTGAATACCTTGTTGGAGGGAGGAAACGGCTTCAGCTGCATCTCAAGTGAAGTCACTGACCCTGTTTATGCTCCTAATCTCTTGGAGGGTCTTAGTACCATGAGGCAGGACAGTTTCCTCTGTGACCTGACCGTCTCCACCAAGTCAAAGTCCTTCGATGTCCACAAAGTTGTCATGGCCTCATGCAGTGAGTACATTCAGAATATCTTAAAAATGGATTCCGCTCTCACGAAGATCGACCTGAACGACCTTTCACCCACAGGCCTGGCCACAGCCATCACATACGCCTACTCAGGGAAACTAACCCTGTCGTTGTACAGCATTGGCAGCACCATCGCAGCAGCCATGTTGTTGCAGATCAACACCCTGGTGAAGATGTGCAGCGACTTCCTCATGCAGGAGCTCAGTGCAGAGAACTGCATGTACGTGGCCAACATCGCCGACACCTACAACCTCAAAGAAACAAAGAAGGCCGCCCAGAAGTTTATGAGGGAGAACTTTATCGAGTTCTCTGAGATGGAGCAGTTCCTGAAGCTCACTTACGAGCAAATCAACGACTTCCTCAGTGATGATTCCCTGCAGTTGCCCTCTGAGATTACAGCCTTTCAGATAGCCATGAAGTGGTTGGACTTCAACGAGAAGAGGCTGAAATACGCCCCAGATCTTCTGACCAACATCCGATTCGGGACCATCTCAGCCATGGACCTGGTCAACCATGTCCAGAGTGTGCCCAGAATGATGCAGGACCCAGAGTGCCATCGTCTCCTAGTGGATGCCATGAATTACCACCTGTTGCCCTACCAGCAGAACATTCTGCAGTCCCGCAGAACAAAGGTACGTGGTGGCCTCCGGGTCATGCTGACAGTGGGTGGACGACCGGCCTTGACGGAGAAGTCCCTCAGCAAAGAGGTCCTCTACAGGGATGATGACGATGTATGGAATAGGCTCACAGAGATGCCAGCCAAGAGCTTCAATCAGTGTGTGGCAGTCCTGGATTGCTTCCTTTATGTTGCTGGTGGTGAAGACCAGAATGATGCCCGGAACCAGGCTAAACATGCTGTCAGCAACTTCTGCAGGTGAGGATTTGATTCTATATAAGCTTATTCTATTGTAAATGTATTTTCTCTGCTCTTAAAGTATGGCTGATATTACACAGACCATGACAGGCTATTGTAATGTACATTCAATTGTGTATTGAACAATAATATGTATCTAATAATTTTGGGGGGGCAATTAGGTATGATCCTCGATTCAACACCTGGATTCATTTGACCAACATGATCCAGAAGCGCACCCACTTCAGTCTCAACACCTTCAATGGCCTCTTGTTCGCTATTGGTGGTCGTAACTCTGATGGATGCCAGGCTTCAATGGAGTGCTACGTGCCCTCCTCCAACCAATGGCAGATGAAAGCCCCCATGGAAATCCCCCGGTGCTGCCATGCCAGCTCCGTCATTGATGGCAAGATCCTTGTTAGCGGTGGTTACATCAACAATGCGTACTCCAGGGCTGTGTGCAGCTATGACCCTTCCACTGATGTGTGGCAGGATAAGAACAGTTTGAGCTCCCCCAGAGGCTGGCATTCCGCTGCTACAGTCGGAGACCGGGCTTACGTGATTGGCGGCAGCCAGCTGGGTGGTCGTGGAGAGAGGGTGGATGTCTTAGCTGTTGAGTGTTTCAACCCTCACAATGGGCAGTGGAGCTACTCTGCCCCCCTGAACACAGGAGTGAGCACTGCTGGTATCGTCAGCATGAATAATAAGATCTATCTTCTTGGAGGCTGGAATGAGATTGAGAAGAAGTACAAGAAATGCATCCAGGTGTATAACCCTGACCTCAATGAATGGACTGAGGATGATGAGTTGCCAGAGGCTACAGTTGGCATCTCATGCTGTGTCATTACCATACCCACACGCAAAACACGAGAGTCCAGGGCCAGCTCAGTTTTATCTGCGCCAGTCAGCATATAGAGTCTGGTAGGTCGTTTGAAAAGTAGTTTACTTGCTAATTAAAGCTAAACCAAAAATCCAGTTAATTTCAGAAAATCCTTTATGGCTTTCAATGCAGAAAGTGATCATCCCTTCTTAAGGTCAGAAAGTTATAACATACAAATGTCACGCATACAACTAATTTGGAATTTAATCAGATATATTCAAATTGTTTTCATGAGTTTTATTAAGGCCTTAAATGTGTGACAATTCAGGAAGTTGTTTTGTGTTGTGAGACAAATTACAATCTTCTATTATGATGGAAACATTTATTTTCTTTTGGGGCCTATTCAGCCATAATAGTTGAATTAGCCTATACTCCACAGACCATAGCTGTTATTCCCAATATAATACTTATTTGACGGTATATGTGCTAATAGTAACGGCATTATTTGTACAATACACATAAACATGCCCATATATTGAACCCTTGTTATAATGTCACTATCATTATTTTCCAGTGACATGAAGCTAAATACACTGTATATACTGTAGTATAAACAGAGACTGGACATATGATGATGGAAGACTGTATACTTAAAACATAATATACAGGTACACAACTGTGAAATAACATTTCAAACTTGAAAAGAAAATGTCTCTGAAATCAGATGTCAATGCAGAAGGTAAAGGAATTACTCTGTTGCTGGAATAATAAATCATGAAGAAATTATATATTGTACCTACCAGGAGTAGGTGCTGTTGGTTAGTATTTGTTGTTTCTTTTACTTGAGCATTTAACACTACACAGTACAGTTATGTGAATTGGGATGAATTTGATCACTCTTTTGTTGCTGAGATCTTCCTGCACAGCGGGAAATGCAGATGAGCTTAGTGAAAACCCATAGATTCACTGAAAACCCATACTAACACATGGTTATATTAACAGCACTTTTCATGTAGCCTACTTTTGGCCAGCTAATAGCCTAACCACCGATCAAGCAACATTGTGGACTAAACATTCAAATCCTGTTGCTGCAGGATTATTTTGCTTTGACAATATAGGTCAAATTAAGATCCCATGTACTGTCCTGCCTCAGAAGAAGCTGGGAGAATGTGGTTATGATGAAGGTTGAATGGGGTCAAAATGAATTTGGCAGTGTGTTTTGTAAAAAATTGTGAATACGGGAACATTAAGCTATTAGCCTGAGCTGTTAAGGGTGTGGGCACTCTGCAACAGTGCCTTTTAATTTCCCTGAAAGCTCATGATTTGTCTTGTTCTCATGTTTACATTTTTAAAAGGTGCCCTCACTTGTAGGTGAAGCTGGATTGTCTCATCATACTGTACTACTATGGCTGACTCTGTAAAACAACACATTTCACTGCACCTATAGCCTTTTTCTTCAAGGCTATACACCACTATAAAAAAACTACATAAATATTGTCTGAACTTGACTATTTCTCTGTTATTCATACAAAGCTATATTTTACTGTCATATATGCAAACACATATTTCATTTTATCTTTGGTATGAGTTTGCATACAAGGTCACAGAAGCCAAGTAATTTTATTTGCAGGCATACATCTACAAAAAGGTTATTCATCATCAATCAATCAGTATAATAACTGTACATGAGTAGTTTATTTAGTTTGACCTGTTCAATGGAACCAAGGGAATAGTCTAATTAAATGAGTGAGCTAAATCAAGCACACCTCAAATACTTTCTATATTTGAAAGTATATTACATGCATTTGACCCAGGTCTGCTGAACAGGTCTGAGCTTACTTGGCCTATTTGCAGTAAATCCCATGGCTGTGAGACATACTTGCCTATGAACTTGAATAATCATACATGAGCCACCCTATTTCATGGTCTAACTCTACCCGTTGTTGAATCGTTGTGACTATCAGGTTCAAACCTCATGTAGAGAAGAAGTACAAGTAGTAGACTACAGAGGGGGACATTTTCAGTCCTCTTCACAGTGCCGAAGTATGCAAAAACTATTTTAGCCCTGTAACTTGCAGCATAGATAATACAGATAATCTCGAAACCAACATCTGTGAGTTATCAGTAATATAATACAGATCTAAGGTTAACAATGTGCATATGTGATACAATAACGTCAGCAATGTAGGTCACTCTAAATGGCATTATGACTTACTCATTATTCCATCAAGTTTGCTTGCCCCGTTTTTCTATTTTCAAAAGAGCGATTCTGTCTTGATATCTGATAACCCATATTGTTGTTTTTTTACTATGTAGTAGTTTGGTTAAGAAAATAAACCTTTTTAAGTTATAAAGATGTTTAATGATCAACTTGAACAATAATATTACTTGGGAAGGAGACAAAGGGAGAAATAAATAGAGGTAGAGAGGAAGGCCCATTGGCTCCAGACCAGAACCCTGTACCTCCAGAAAGAGGCGAGGCAAGGTGGGGAACCCCCCCACCAAGCTGACAATTTTTTTAGTGGCCCTTATAGAGATTCTATTAAATGACTAGACAGGCTATGTCATACACCTTCAAAGTTCCAGAATGGGGTGAAAATGACAGCCAGTGAGAAATCCATACCAGTCTAATTGGAATGAAAGGCAGTAGAAGCATAATCCGGATTTGAATTATGCAGGAAAATAAAAGTAAGGCATGTGATATATCAGAAATTGTGTAATAGATTTATTGTCAACCTAAAATAATGTCAAATAATTATAAATACAGTTTATATGGGTTTTATACAAATTGTATGTATAAATAGTGTCTAAAATATATGCAAACAGTTTATATACTTTATATGCATTTTTGGTTTTCTTGGAAAGCTGTGTGAGTGCTAAAATATGATACAATATCAGCACTTGTTGCATTTACAACTAAATCCTATCATCAACGGATTTCAGCCAGTGTATGGCTGCCTGTGGACTGACTACATTGTTTGAATGGAATGTTGGCATACTGGCAGCTAATAAGAAAAAATTATGGAATCATTCCTATAAAACTGTCTGGCTAGCTAGCTAGCTAACAAACATACAGTGCAGATAAATTCTTTAAATGCATTATTTTAAACAATATCTTATCATTGCACTGGCAAGCCATGGTTGACCAATTTTCTGACCACAATGGATGACCTTTATCCGATCATAAGAAGGTTCATGTCCACTCTAGTATTTTAATTCCTAATTCTATGATGACCCCCCTATTGAAGGCAGAAAGAAAAATGTACGCTTTAAATGGGAACTGCCTAATTTTTTGGATTGCTCCTCAAGAAATGCTGGCGGCCATGTTAGAAACCAAACGTGAGTTGTCTGTAGAGCTCCGAGACAGGATGGTGTCGAGGCACAGATTTGGGGAAAGGTACCAAAAAATATCTGCAGCATTGAAGGTCCCAAAGAACACAGTGGCCTCTATCATTCTTAAATTGAAGAAGTTTGGAACCACCAAGACTCTTCCGCCCAGCCAAAGTGAGCAATCGGAGGAGAAGGGCCTTGGTCAGGGAGGTGACTATCAACCTGATGCTCACTTTGACAGAGCTCTAGAGTTCCTCTGTGGAGATAGGAGAACCTTCCAGAAGGACAACCATCTCTGCAGCACTCCACCAATCAGGCCTTTATGAGAGTGGCCAGACGGAAGCCACTCCTCAATAAAAGGCAAATGACAGCCTGCTTGGAGTTTGCCAAAGGTACCTAATGACTCTCAGACCATGAGAAACAAGATTTACTGGTCTGATGAAACCAAGATTGAACACTTTGGCCTTAATGCCAAGCGTCACATCTGGAGGAAACCTGACACCATCCCTACGGTGAAGCATGGTGGTGACAGCATCAAGCTGTGGGGATGTTTTTCAGCGGCAGGGACTGGGAGACTAGTCAGGATCGAGGAAAAGATGAACGGAGCAAAGTACAGAGAGTTATTTGATGAAAACCTGCTCTAGAGCAGAACCCGATCGAACATCTCTGAAGAGACCTGAAAATAGCTGTGCTGCAACGCTCCCCATCCAATCTGACATAGCTTGATAAGGATCTGCAGAGAAGAATGGGAGAAACTATCCAAATACAGGTGTGCCAAGATTGTAGCATTATACCCAAGAAGACACGAGGCTGTAATTGCTGCCAAAGGTGCATGTAAATGTGATATCAGTTTTTTTTATTTTATAAATAAGCAAACATTTCTAAAAGCCTGTTTTTGCTTTGTCATTATGGGTATTGTGTGTAGATTTATGAGGGGGGAAAAAACAATTGAATCAAGTTTAGAATTAGACTGTAACCTAACAAAATGTGGAAAAAGTAAATGGGTCCAAATACTTTCCGAAGGCACTGTAACTAATTCTGTTCTCCCCATCAGCAACCATTTGTGAACAGGAAAGAGGTGAGGATGAAGGTGAGGTTTTTCCAGAGCCCCATTGATGGGCATAGCAGCTTAGATAAGCTCCTGGCCCCTCGTCAAAGATACTGGTCGGTCACACACAAACACACACACAGAGAGCACTGATTTCATTATCAATGGTGGTTATAATTAGCCTGGTGGAACCAACAACCATTTTATATTTCACTTCAGATATCATAAAATGTGAAGTGAAATAGAATGGTGAACACAGCACTTAGGCTGGCTCCATCAAGCTTGGTTTTGCCCTGAACATTCTATGCATCTACAGTTGAAGTCGGAAGTTTATATACACTTAGGTTGGAGTCCTTAAAACTCGTTTTTCAACCACTCCACTCATTTCTTGTTAACAAACTATAGTTTTGGCAAGTCAATTAGGACATCTACTTTGTGCATGACACAAGTAATTTTTTAAACAATTGTTTACAGACAGATTATTTCACTTATAATTCACTGTATCACAATTCCAGTGGGTCAGAAGTTTACATACACTAAGTTGACTGTGCCTTTAAACAGCTAGGAAAATTCCAGAAAATGATGTCATGGCTTTAGAAGCTTCTGATAGGCTAATTAACATCAGAGCTATTTCCAAACGCCTGAAGGTACCACGTTCTTCTGTACAAACAATAGTACGCAAGTATAAACACGATGGGACCACGCAGCTGTCATACTGCTCAGGAAGGAGACGTGTTCTGTCTCCTAGAGAGGAACGTACTCTGGTGCAAAAAGTGCAAATCAATCCCAGAACAACAGCAAAGGACCTTGTGAAGATGCTGGAGGAAACAGGTACAAAAGTATCTATATCCAGAGTAAAACGAGTCCTACAGTGAGGGAAAAAAGTATTTGATCCCCTGCTGATTTTGTACGTTTGCCCACTGACAAAAAAATGATCAGTCTATAATTTTAATGGTAGGTTTATTTGAGCAGTGAGAGACAGAAAAACAACAAAAGAATCCAGAAAAACGCATGTGAAAAATGTTATAAATTGATTTGCATTTTAATGAGGGAAATAAGTATTTGACCCCTCTGCAAAACATGGCTTAGTACTTGGTGGCAAAACCCTTGCTGGCAATCACAGAGGTCAGACGTTTCTTGTAGTTGGCCACCAGTTTTGCACACATCTCAGGAGGGATTTTGTCCCACTCCTCTTTGCAGATCTTCTCCAAGTCATTAAGTTTCAAGGCTGACGTTTGGCAACTCGAACCTTCAGCTCCCTCCACAGATTTTCTATGGGATTAAGGTCTGGAGACTGGCTAGGCCACTCCAGGACCTTAATGTGCTTCTTCTTGAGCCACTCCTTTGTTGCCTTGGCCGTGTGTTTTGGGTCATTGTCATGCTGGAATACCCATCCACGACCCATTTTCAATGCCCTGGCTGAGGGAAGGAGGTTCTCACCAAAGATTTGACGGTACATGGCCCCGTCCATCGTCCCTTTGATGCGGTGAAGTTGTCCTGTCCCCTTAGCAGAAAAACACCCCCAAAGCATAATGTTTCCACCTCCATGTTTGACGGTGGGGATGGTGTTCTTGGGGTCATAGGCAGCATTCCTCCTCCTCCAAACACGGCGAGTTGAGTTGATGCCAAAGAGCTCCATTTTGGTCTCATCTGACCACAACACTTTCACCCAGTTGTCCTCTGAATCATTCAGATGTTCATTGGCAAACTTCAGACGGGCATGTATATGTGCTTTCTTGAGCAGGAGGACCTTGCGGGCGCTGCAGCTGCTTGGTGATGGTCTTGTAGCCCATTCCAGCCTTGTGTAGGTCTACAATCTTGTCCCTGACATCCTTGGAGAGCTCTTTGGTCTTGGCCATGGTGGAGAGTTTGGAATCTGATTGATTGATTGCTTCTGTGGACAGGTGTCTTCTATACAGGTAACAAACTGAGATTAGGAGCACTCCCTTTAAGAGTGTGCTCCTAATCTCAGCTCGTTACCTGTATAAAAGACACCTGGGAGCCAGAAATCTTTCTGATTGAGAGGGGGTCAAATACTTATTTCCCTCATTAAAATGCAAATCATTTTATAACATTTTTCACATGCGTTTTTCAGGATTTGTTTGTTGTTATTCTGTCTCTCACTGTTCAAATAAACCTACCATTAAAATTATAGACTGATATATTCTTTGTCAGTGAGCAAACGTACAAAATCAGCAGGGGGGATCAAATACTTTTTTCCCTCACTGTATATCGACGTAACCTGAAAGGCCGCAAGGAAGAAGCCACTGCTCCAAAACCGCCATTAAAAAAGCCAGACTACAGTTTGCAACTGCAAAGTACAACAAAGATCGTACTTTTTGGAGAAATGTCCTCTGGTCTGACGAGAACTGTTTGGCCATAATGACCATCGTTATGTTTGGAGGAAAAAGGGGGAGGCTTGCAAGCCGAAGAAAACACCATCCCAACCATGAAACACAGGGGAGGCAGCATCAAGCTACCCAAAACGTTTGACCCAAGTTAACAATTTAAAGGCAATGCTACCAAATACTAATTGACCCACTTGGAATGTGATGAAATAAATAAAAGCTGAAATAAATCATTTTCTCTACTGTTATTCTGACATTTCACATTCTTAAAATAAAGTGGTGATCCTAACTGGCCTAAAACAGGGATTTATTACTAGGATTAAATGTCAGGAATTGTGAAAAACTGAGTTGAAATGTATTTGGATAAGGTGTATGTAAACTTCCGACTTCAACTGTAAGTAGAAAATACGCAGCAAATAATGTCAGTTTACATAAATTATGTTTCACAATTGGGTTATCAAATGTATCAAAGTAATGAAGTGGGTTACCTTCCGTATTTGTAGAAATGATGTGCCTGTGAAAGCTGTTGCCGCTGACAGGTGAAGGTTGCTGACAGCGAGAGCATGTCTGCATGATGATGATGAGGGCCCCCTTGCTCGCTTCTCTATGCTGCATGTTCACCTGCAAACTGGACAACTCTCAAACAACTGCATCATGCAATCGTATGAGGTGGTAATGACTGGGAGGTCCTGTGACAGGGTGATATAATAGACAGCCAAGTGGTAAATAGCATTTTGTTCTAATGAAAGGACAAAGCTTTTTGATAATGCACTTCACAACCAAAATGACTCTACTAGTCTACTGAAGAATTGGCCTACTATTTTATCAAGCCAGGTATTTTTTTATACAGCTTTTCACATAACACACATTACCTGTCGTTGTTGATGAAGCAGTCTGTGTCATCAGGGCAGTAACTCGGAACAATATCAGAGGTCTCATGATGGGGTCGTCCTTTTCATAGGAGTCAAGGGAGACTCTGGCAACAACAGAGGAGGTGTCACAAGAGTACTTGTGTCACATTACACACTTTTCTGAGCTCTTGCCTGACAAGATGTGAAAATAGCAAGTGAACAACGAATGAAAATATTTTCTGAGGTACTACACCATTGCAATCACATTGCTGGACATATTATGATACCCACATTTGGTCCTTCTGGTAGGTCCCGGCATCTGTTCATGACCAGGTGATCAGTCTGGCAACCAACTGTGCACTTTGTCTAACAGAAAAACAGAGTCAACAATTGTCATTGTCCCTCAATTATAAAACATAGCTCAGAAAATAACATAATCTCATTTGGAAGCTAATTCTATGACTGGCTCCAGTTTGGATTAGATTCAGGCCGGTGACACCATGCAACCAACTGTGACATATTTTGCCATGGTTTGATTTTGTTACTGCTAGTTAGTATACAGTTGTATTCAGACATGAGTTAGCTAGTACCACCATGCGACCTGGACTCAGGAGTAGACGTAACATAGTATATATAAATCTTTCTCCCTCCATTTAATATGATATAGTATGTATTCATTTGTGGATGTCCATCATCCCTTTCATATTTTATGTTTCAAATTACGATTGTTATTATATGTTACGAATTGCAATTCGTACAGTATGTTGTGAATTTGCAATACGTATGATATGTTACAAATTCCAATTTGTGGTGGCTAACGCTAGCTAGGTGGCTAACGTTGGCTAGGCTAGGGGTTAGGGTTAGGGTTATGGGTTAGGTTAAAGGGTTAAGGTTAGGGTTAGGGTTAGCTAACATGCTAAGTAGTCGCAAAGTAGCAAAAAAGTAGTAAGTGCTTACAAAGGTTCTATTGAACCAAAATGCTAAAGTTGTCAGTGATGAGATTCGAACATGCAACCTTTGCATGTTTCTGTAAAGGGCTTTTCAGTCTCAAACGGCCGTGATCCGTTGAACGCTTTAGTTGGGGGCTATGAAACAAGGGAGCCCCATTCAATGACAGGAAGGCCAAAAAGATCATCAAGGACAACAACCACCCGAGCCACTGCCTGTTCACCCCGCTATCATCCAGAAGGCGAGGTCAGTACAGGTGCATCAAAGCTGGGACCGAGAGACTGAAAAACCTCAACTTCTACCTCAAGGCCATCAGACTGTTAAACAGCCATCACTAACATTGAGTGGCTGCTGCCAACATACTGACTTAAATCTCTAGCCACTTTAAACATAGGAATTGGATGTAACAATGTATCACTAGCCACTTTAAACAATTTTGTATATAATGTTTACGTATCCGACATACTCATATCAAATGTATACACTGTACTCTAAACCATCTACTGAATCTTGCCTATGCCGTTCAGCCATCGACCCAAATCTCTAGCCACTTTAATAATTATAATTGGATGAAATAATGTATCACTAGCCACTTTAAACAATGCCATTTATATAATGTTTACATATCCTACATTACTCATCTCATATATATATGTGTATATACTGTACTCCATACCATCTACTGCATCTTGCCTATGCCGGTCAGCCATCGCTCATCCATATATTTATATGTACATACTCGTATTCATTCCTTTACTCTTGTGTGTATAAGGTAGTTGTTGTGAATTTGTTAGATTACTTGTTAGATACTACTGCATGGTCGGAACTAGAAGCACAAGCATTTCGCTACACTCGCATTAACATCTGCTAACCATGTGTATGTGACAAATAAAATTTGATTTGATGGGAAGCGGAGGGGCGATTTACACGTGGAGTTTGGCAAAAGGGGGCATGATTTGTTGACATAATTGTAATCCAAAACCAACCTTAATTTACTCGTTGTGACACACCGAGGTTCTCAACTCTGATTTTGACGAGACTGATTTTATATCCAAAAAGATCCTATTTGCACTTTGTAGCAATTTTGCCACTAGAATAAATGTTTCTGTCATGTGCGTTGTTCGAAGTTCTAGTTTTGTATTATGTTCCATTTATTTTATCAAAACACTCACTCCCTGAACATGCCTCCCGACTCTCAGCGCACATCATTACATCATTAGGCCATTTTCAAGGGATTAGTTGTTTTTTAGGGGCAGTCCCTTTTTTAAGTTAATATACTGACATTACACATTTTGCAATTTTGTAACAAATTTCATGCAATTCAACGCCTTTTGCCATGGGGCAGAGAGACATTTGTACAGTTTCATAACAAATTCCATGCAATTCTACTCATTTTGCCATGGGGCGAGAATTTTTTATGCAATTTCATAATACATTTAATGCAATTCTACTAATTTTACCATAGGGCAGACAATTTTTTTTCAGTTTTAAAGGAAATTTCCTGCAGTTCTACTAATTTTGCCATGGCAAATACCATGTTAGCGATATCTGAGTGAGAGTGACTAAGAAAATCTATGTGGGCTCTCTGGAGGTCAGGGCCCCTGGGCATGTGCCCTGCATTCCCGGTCCATATAGATAGCTGGCTAACTTACCAATCTAAAAATTATTAGCTGACATGGTTATTTGAGAGACTGTCAGTGACTGACAAAACAAGATAAAAACCGCTGATGCACAACCAAATTTCGAACTTGCACCTTGTGTATTCTACTATTCGAACTCTCAAAAGTAAGTTGATCCCCGACTGAGTTTAAAAAAACCTCAGGAGTCTGCGGCCCCATAGCACCCGAGGACCCTAAGCGACCGCTTATACCTCTGTTGTGGAAAACTGTATCCAAAAAAATCTAGTCAGAGACTATTTTAGGTATAATAGTGAATCTTTAATACAAGCAACTGCAAGGTAGATCCCTCTCTGATCTCAGTCAGGGAAGGAGCTTGAAGAGTAAATGGTTCCATGTAGGGATGCACGACATGTCGGTGAACATATCAGAATCGGCCGAGATTACCTAAAATTGCCAACATCGGTATCGTCCCGATGTCTAGTTTAACGCCGATGTGCAAAACTGATGTCAAAGCTGACGTGCATACCTAAAAAAAAAAAAAAAGAAACTTCCTCTCACTGTCAACTGCGTTTACTTTCAGCAAACTTAACATGTGTAAATATTTGTATGAACATAAGATTCAACAACTGAGACATATACTGAACAAGTTCCACAGACATGTGACTAACAGAAATTTAATAATGTGTCCCTGAACAAAGGGGGGGTCAAAAGTAACAGTCAGTATCTGGTGTGGCCAACAGCTGCATTAAGTACTGCAGTGCATCTCCTCCTCATGGACTGCACCAGATTTGCCAGTTCTTGCTGTGAGATGTTACCCCACTCTTCCACCAAGGCCCTGCAAGTTCCAGGATGTTTCTGGGGGGAATGGCCCTAGCCCTCACACTCCGATCAAACAGGTCCCAGACGTGCTCAATGGGATTGAGATCCGGGCTCTTCGCTGGCCATGGCAGAACACTGACATTCCTGTCTTGCAGGAAATCACGCACAGAACAAGCAGTATGGCTGGTGGCATTGTCATGCTGGAGGGTCATGTCAGGATAAGCCTGCAGGAAGGGTACCACATGAGGGAGGAGGATGTCTTCCCTGTTACACGTTGAGCGTTGAGATTGCCTGCAATGACAACAACCTCAGTCCGATGATGCTGTGACACACCACCCCAGACAATGACGGACCCTCCACCTCCAAATCGATCGCACTCCAGAGTACAGGCCTCAGTGTAACGCTCATTCCTTCAACGATAAACGCGAATCTGACCATCACCCCTGGTGAGACAAAACCGCAACTCGTCAGTGAAGAGCACTTTTTGCCATCCCTGTCTGATCCAGTGACGGTGGGTTTGTGCCCATAAGCAACGTTGTTGTCAGTGATGTCTGGTGAGGACCTGCTTTACAACAGGCCTACAAGCCCTCAGTCAAGCCTCTCTCAGCCTATTGCCAGACAGTCTGAGCACTGAGGGATTGTGCGTTCCTGGTGTGACTCGGGCAGTTGTTGTTGCCATTCTGTACCTGTGCCGCAGGTGTGATATTTGGATGTACCGATCCTGTGCAGGTGTTGTTACACGTGGTCTGCCACTGCGAGGACGATCAGCTTAGACGTCTCATAGTACAGACATTGCAATTTATTGCCCTGGCCACATCTGCAGTCCTCATGCCTCCTTGCAGCATGCCTAAGGCACATTCACGCAGATTAGCAGGGACCCATCTTTCTTTTGGTGTTTTTCAGTCAGTAGAAAGGCCTCTTTAGTGTCCTCTAAGTTTTTATAACTTTATGGTTCATTGAACAAACATGGGTGTCACGATCGCTGGAAGGATTGGACCAAAATGCAGCTCGGGTGTAGTTCCACATGTTTAATAAAAAGAAGTGAAACATACAAATGCTAGAAAACAAACAAAGAAACAACGATCGGAACTGAGTGTAGCGCACAAAACAAAAATT
Organism: Brachymystax lenok tsinlingensis; assembly: GCA_030435695.1. NCBI lineage: Eukaryota > Metazoa > Chordata > Actinopteri > Salmoniformes > Salmonidae > Brachymystax > Brachymystax lenok. The sequence goes on from CM059780.1 coordinate 59,489,008, forward strand.
CAGTACATTCAAACATTCAATAACCCACCAGGCAGGTGGGGAAGGGAACCAACTTAAATAGGATTCCCAATTAGAGGCAATGACAACCAGCTGCCTCTAATTGGGAACCAACTCAAAACACAACAAAGAGTTCCCTAGAATAACCTAGTCACGCCCTGACCCAACACACCATAGAGAAACCTAGAGGGCTCTCTATGGCCAGGGCATGACAGTACCCCCAAAGGTGCGGACTCGACCGCAACCAAGAGTCAATGGGGGGTTCGTGGGCCTTTGTCGGTGGCGGCTCCGGTCCGGCCCGTACCGGCCCGAGAAGACGCACTGGAGGCCCGGTGCGTGGAGCAGGAACAGTACATACTAGGCTGGGACGACACCCTGAAGGTCTGGTGCGTGGAGCAGGAACAGGACGTACTGGGCTGGGATGACACCCTAGAGGCCTGGTGCGTGAAGCAGGAACAGGACGACACCCTAGAGGCCTGGTGCGTGGAGCAGGAACAGGACGACACCCTAGAGGCCTGGTGCGTGGAGCAGTAACAGGACGTACTGGGCTGGGACGACACCCTAGAGGCCTGGTGCGTGGAGCAAGAACAGGACGACACCCTAGAGGCCTGGTGCGTGGAGCAGGAACTGGACGTACCGGGCTGGTCTCACACACCTCTGGGCGAGTGCGGGGAGCTGGCACTCGACGTACCGGACTGGAGATGCGCACTGGACGCCTGGTGCGTGGAGCTGGCACTGGACGTACCAGGCTGGTCTCACGCACCTCTGGGCGAGTGCGGGGAGCTGGCACTGGACGTACTGGACTGGAGATGCGCACTGGACGCCTTGTGCGTGGAGCTGGCACTGGACGTACCGGGCTGGAGATGCGCACTGGACGCGATGTGCGTGGAGCTGGCACTGGACGTACCGGGCTGGTCTCACACACCTCTGGGCGAGTGCGGGGAGCTGGCACTGGAAGCACCGAGCTGGAGATGCGCACTGGACGCCTTGTGTGTGGAGCTGGCACTGGACGTACCGGGCTGGTCTCACGCACCTCTGGGCGAGTGCGGGGAGCTGGCACTGGAAGCACCGAGCTGGAGATGCGCACTGGACGCCTTGTGCATGGAGCTGGCACTGGACATACCGGGCTGGTCTCACGCATCTCTGGTCGAGTGCGGGGAGCTGGCGCAGGACGTATCGGACTGGAGAGACACACTGCAGGTCTGGTGCGTAGTGCCGGCGTAGGTCCCACCGGACTGACGACACGCACCTCTGGGCGAGTGCGGGGAGCTGGCGCAGGACGTTTCGGCCTGGACAGACGCTCCTCTAGGCGCCTGCGCTGCAGCTCCCTCCTTGCCACAACCTCCCTCTCATATCCCTCCTTAAACTCCTTAGAACTTCTCCATTTGGGCTCTGGCTCTCTCCTCCGCTCGACCGATAGCCCCATGTGCCCCCCCAAAAAAAAATATTGGGGCTGTCCCTGGGCTGCATGGTTACGCGGCCCCTGGCGTCGTCGCTGTTCTCCTCCTCTCCTTGGCGACTCCCGCCAAGGAAGGGTCTCGCTGCCTCCCATTATCTCCTCCCAGGTCCAGAACTGCTTATCCTCCTTGGGGGCACGCTGCTTGGTCCTGTTGTGGTGGGTTATTCTATCACGATCACTGGAAGGATTGGACCAAAATGCAGTGCGGGTGTAGTTCCACATGTTTAATAAAAAGAAGTGAAACATACAAATGCTAGAAAACAAACAAAGAAACAACAACAATCGGAACTAACTGTGTGTAGCGCACAAAACAAACATTCAGTACATTCAATAACCCACCAGGCAGGTGGGGAAGGGAACCAACTTAAATAGGATTCCCAATTAGAGGCAACGACAACCAGCTGCCTCTAATTGGGAACCAACTCAAAACACAACATAGAGTTCTCTAGAATAACCTAGTCACGCCCCTGACCCAACACACCATAGAGAAACCTAGAGGGCTCTCTATGGCCAGGGCGTGACAATGGGAAACAGTGTTTAAACCCTTTACAATGAAGATCTGTGAAGTTATTTCAATTTTTACGAATTATCTTTGAAAGACAGGGTCCTGAAAAAGGGACGTTTCTTTTTTTGCTGAGTTTATATAACGTAGGTACATGACGTAATGACCCGCGTAAAATTTTGCACTACACGTGCAACACAGCATTCCTAACCTAGCCCACAATGTCTGTTGTGTGGATCAAGCAGTCAACAAATCGAGCGGTCATTTGAAAGAGTAAGAAAATGTCAGCGAGACAACTCAAAGCCGAAATCCATTAACGCCAAGATAATGGAATTCATTGCCCTTGACAATCAACCATTCTCTGTCGTGGGTGATGTTGGCTTTCGCGACTGGTCGAGCCCCCGGTACACACTACCAAGTGCGCTATTTTTCAGATGTTGCCCTACCGGAGTTACACAGTAATAGCATTCAGATGTTTCCCTACCGGAGATACACAGTAATGTCGTCACTGCTATTAGCTTCACGACATACTATGGAACGCCATTTGGGTCTTTGCGTGTCAAAAAAAATACACGTCAAATAACACTATTTGACAATAACACTACTTGATGCGTTAAATAAGCTTTTAATTTGACACATCAAATAACACAGTTCTATTATAGAATGTTGTGTGTTCTGAATTTGCACGTGCAAGCCAAGCGTCACCACTACTATCAGTAGCATTGTCAAAGCTGTACAAAAAAGTCTGCAAACAAGCAAACACCGGCCACGAACGATGTGTTTACATTACCGCGTTGGTAATAAAGCATTATTTATTCGACCGCAACTTCTGGGGTAGCTAGCTAGCTTTAGCTTGGTACCTAGCTAGCACCAATACAACCAGCCTGAAAACAATGACCAGTAGAAACTGCAGTCATTTTCATTATTCTTAGCAATGATTTAGGAATCCTTGTGAGTAAGTATTAGCTAGGTAGCCACTTGTTGTTCGCCTATTGAAATTGAACTTCCTTTCATGAAAATAAATAGCTAGCCAGCTACTTAACCCTGTTGCCCAAAACTAACGTTATAAGCAGCCAGATAGCTTCATCTGGCTAGTGAGGCTCGACCGGACCGGGTCATGTGTTGTGAAGCTAGCCACAATTAGGATTAGGCACAATAGTGGAATTTGCAGTTTGCCTTCAAAATAAAAGTAAGTCTTTGAAAGTGATGCAGAAGGTTACAATTGGTGGAATGATGACATGTTTAGACTTGATAACGTTAAACAAGGTTGGAATGTGAAGCAATGAAATGGGGTATCAGTCTACTCGGCGACACCCACAGAACACAACTGTGAAGAGTTTACACAAATATTAGCATTGTACTGTTGCTCTTTTCGCGGGACTGTGACTGTGTGAATCACCTCCCCAGTCGGCCTATTGTGTGTATTGACATTCATATTGCACTGTACAGCTTTACCTAAGGATTGAGGATCAATGAAATGGGGTATGAGTCTACTCAATACCCAAGCTATTCCTCCTCAGAGTTATCAGACTCCAAAACATCCACGCAGTATTCAATACACATAGGTTTACAATAAATGTGTCTCAATTCACAGTTGTTTCAGAGTCCCGCAATAAGAGCAACAGCGCTAATGTTCTCTGGGTGTCACTGAGTAGACTGATACCCCATTGATCTACAATCCATAGGTAAGGCTGTACAGTGAAATAAGTATGCCCCCAATGCAATTCTAAAGTATAGTACATCCAGTGTGATTTGAACAGATTTTTGACAAATCAACAAATTATTATCTTCTGTTGATTTTATATAACAACATTCCAACCTCGTTTACCATGATTTATTCAATTATGGCATAGTTCTACTATTTGTATCACTATCAATGACATACTTTTATTTTGAAGGCTAACCGCAAAGTCCACTGTTGTGGCTTATCCTTATTGTGGCTAGCTTCACATAGATGGGTCCGACCACCATTAAAGACCCAAAAAGCGTTCCATAGAAATCCTGGTTTAGAATGAAACGACTGAACAAATGAACAACGAAACAGCACAGCAAGTAAGTGAAAGAAATAGGTTTTGATTATGTTTTACTGGTAATGGGGAAATACATAAATGCAAAAACAAAATAACTTTTTGGTCAGTGTGGTGTGTAACCTTTATTTAACTAGGCAAGTCAGTTAAGAACAAATTCTAATTTACAATGACGTCCTACCCCGGCCAAACCTACGGGACTCCCAATCACAGCCGGATGAGATACAGCCTGGATTCGAACCAGGGACTGTTGTGACGCCTCTTGCACTGAGATTCAGTGCCTTAGACCGCTGCGTCCATGTGTGTTTGTTAACTATTTAACTGTACTAGAATGCTTAAAAGGCCACTAAAATGTTTAATATCAGTTATCAGTATCGGTTTTTTTTTTTGGCAAGGAAAATACGGACATCGGTATCAGACAAAAATGTCATATCAGTGCATCACTAGACTTCCATGTCCTTTATATAGTGGGAGGTGATAATACAATCATATTGTTTACACAACAGTAATTTTATACAAGCTACAGTTCCATAACACAATGGCCTTGTGTTCGGGTGCAGACATGCTAGTTCCCTAATGGAATCAAGCACAGTTGTTATGCCTTAATAGGAAATTAATGCAGAGACCGGCTACAATGTTCCTCTTATACAAGTGGGAGAAAAGGTGATTTGGCAGTACTGGCGTAGCACGCACAGCAGGAACAACATAGGCAGCATAGCATGATCCTGACCAGTTTGTAGGAAGATAATAGTAGGCTTTCCCCCCACACACATACGTACACTACGTTACCAAAATAATGTGGACACGGCTCGTCAAACATCTTATTCCAAAATCATGGTCATTAATATGGAGTTGGTCCCCTTTTTGCTGCTATAACAGCCTCCACTCTCCTGGGAAGGCTTTCCAAAAGATGTTGGAACATTGCTGCGGGGACTTGCTTCCATTCAGCCACAATAGCATTAGTGAGATCGGGCACTGATGTTGATGTTAAGCGATTAGGCCTGGCTCGTAGTCCAAGACCCTTATTCCTCCTCCACCAAACCGTAGAATTAGCACTATGCATTGGGGCAGGTAGCGTTCTCCTGGCATCCGCTAAACCCAGATTCACCCGTCGGACTGCCAGATGGTGAAGCGTGATTCATCACTCCAGAAAACGCGTTTCCACAACTCCAGAGTCCAATGGCAGCAAGCTTTACATCACTCCGACGCTTGGCATTGCGCATGGTTATCTTAGGCTTGTGTGCGGCTGCTCGACCATTGAAACCCATTTCATGAAGCTCCTGACAAACAGTTCTTGTGCTGACGTTGCTTCCCTGGTTAGAGTGTTGGACTAGTAACCGAAAGGTTGCAAGATCGAATCCCTGAGCTGACAAAATAAAAATCTATTGTTCTGCCCCTGAACAAGTCAGTTAACCCACTGTTCCTAGGTTGTCATATAACACTGTACAGATTTACCATATAACCTGGGGAAGGCCAGGTTGATGCATTGCTTGGGCAGAGAGGTGTGATTATTAAAATCAAAACACCTCATCCTACACCCAATCAAGCTCTTGGTCTGTAAGGTTACCTGCTTTGGTCCACATCAATATTTAATAAGCATTAAGGGGTATGGCTAGCATTGGCTTAGTCTCACCACTGTCTGGTAACAATCCACAAACCTTACAATCTGATGTAGTACAGAGACATTACTAGCTAATTTTAAGAAAGTGATTGACCCGGGGAAAACCCCATACTGTTCATGTCCTCTTTTTCTTCCCTTCAGGTCAGCGGGGTCATGTCAGTGCCGGTGTGTATAGCTGGTGTAGAAGTCAGGCGCAGGAAAGCAGATATGAGTAAACAACGTATTTTAATAAAATATGGAAAAGGAATAACAAATCCAACTTGCCATTAAAAACTTCTTGGGGCCCAGTGGGTCGCAAGCGGGCTCGTCCCGACACTACCAGGGAAAATGTAAAGCGCCAAATTCAAAATCCCAAAGTTGAATTATTAAACATCCACCAATATACAAGTGTTCCATACTCATCAAAAGCTCTGTTTCTTGGCAATATCACAGCGTTGTCAGATTTCAAAAAGGCTTTACGGCGAAAGCAGCACATTCATTTGTTTGAGGCTAGCACCTCACATATTTTCCAATAGCCATGTATCGATTAGCCATCATGGCACACACATAACACATTTCACAGCGAAAACAAATCAATTACCTGTTGAAGAACTTCTGCTGAGGTCATCCTAAGTGTCCAACGAAGACAATCCATGGTTCTTTTGTTAGAAAAAGTAACGTATTTTATCCATAAATCCTCCATTTGGTTCGCGCGTTATAATCAGAAACGACAGCCTCCACTAGTCCATTGAAACGCGGCGCGAACTCGTTCATCTTATACCTATAAACTTGTCCAAGAACAATCAAACATAGTTTTAAATGTATCCTTAGGAACACTTTTACGTATATTTACTATTATAAATCAGCCGGAATATAAACTGATCGATAACGACGGTAAAAAAGAAACTGCGTGACTTCTCGTGCGCGCGCGCTGGGTACTGTTGTCATCAAGAGGGGACTCACTTGTTTGGTCGTTTTCTCTGGTCTAATTCATCCAAAATGGAAATAATACACCATCTCGAGGCTGTTGACATCATAAGGAAGCGACGTGTACTGCATTCATATGCCCTTATATGGTCATTTTCAATAGGGAGGGGTTCCCAAATGAGCAATGTGTCAAAATCACTTTTTCCAGGACAGAAATTCCTCAGGGTTTTGCCTGCCATATGCGTTCTGTTTTACTCACAGACAAATGGTTAACAGTTTTGGAAAATTCAGAGTGTTTCCTATCCAATGGTACTAAATATATGCATATCCTATTTTCTGGGCCTGAATGGGAGGCATTTTACTTTGGGCACGCCAGGCTCTCCAAAACTGTCACCTCATGCACTGCTCCCAAAGAAGTTAAAAACACACGGGCGAATATATCCAGCAGTAGAATTCGGCAAAGAAAACAACAATCAATCACGCACAAAAAAACATGGGGAAAACAGAGGGTTAAATAATGAACATGTAATTTGGGAATTGAAACCAGGTGTGTAAAACAAAGCCAAAACAAATGGAACATGAAAAATGGATCAGCGATGGCTAGAAGGCCGGTGACGTCGACCGCCGAAAACCGCCCAAACAAGGAGAGGGACCGACTTCGGAGGAAGTCGTGACAGGTCATCAGAGTCCAGGCCGGTTTCATCTACTTCTGGGCTTCCCCCAGTGGAAGCCGGGCCTCGTTGGAGTGGAGAGGTTACTAGTACGTTCACCCGCCTCTGGCTCGGAGTATGCTACCACCCAGAGGATTCCCACATCCATATCAGCTGCAGGTCCCAGGCTGAGCAGAATGCCACTACTTGGTTGCAGGAGTAACATCTTCTCCCAGCTCTGCCACTTGCTTAAAGTGGGAGGCGTGGATCCATCTGTCTTTTCCTAAGCATTTCAAATCAAATCAAATGTTATGTCACATACACATGGTTAGCAGATGTTAATGCGAGTGTAGCGAAATGCTTGTGCTTTTAGTTCCGACCATGCAGTAGAATCTAACAAGTAATCTAACAATTTCACAACTAGATTATACATACAAGTGTAAAGGAATGAATGCAAGGTGCATCAAAGCTGGGACCGACTGACTGAAAAACAGCTTCTATCTCAAGGCCATCAGACTGTTAAACAGCCACCACTAACATTGAGTGGCTGCTGCCAACATACTGACTTAAATCTCTAGCCACTTTAAATAATAGGATTGTAACAAATGTAACAAATGTATCACTAGCCACTTTAAACTATTTTGTATATAATGTTTACCCGACATTACTTATATCAAATGTATACACTGTACTCTAAACCATCTACTGAATCTTGCCTATGCCGTTCGGCTATCGACTCTAGCCACTTTAATAATAAAAAATTGGATGAAATAAATGTATCACTAGCCATTTTAAACGATGCCATTTATATAATGTTTACATATCCTACATTACTCATCTCATATGTATATACTGTACTCTATACCATCTACTGCATCTTGCCTACGCCGGTCAGCCATCGCTCATCCATATATTTATATGTACATACTCGTATTCATTCCTCTACTCTTGTGTGTATATATGGTAGTTGTTGTGAATTTGTTAGATTACTTGTTAGATACTACTGCATGGTCGGAACTAGAAGCACAAGCATTTCGCTACACTTGCATTAACATCTGCTAACCATGTGTATGTGACAAATAAAATTTGATTAGATTTTTTAAATTATTAAAGTGGCTGTGAGATTTGAGTCGATGGCCGAACGGCATAGGCAAGATGCAGTATGATGAAATTGTTTTATTATTAAAGTGGCTAGAGATTTGAGTCAGTATGTTGGCAGCAGCCACTCAATGTTAGTGATGGCTGTTTAACAGTCTGATGGCCTTGAGGTAGAAGCTGTTTTTCAGTCTCTCGGTCCCAGCTTTGATGCACCTGTACTGACGTCGCCTTCTGGATGATAGCGGGGTGAACAGGCAGTGGCTCGGGTGGTTATTGTCCTTGATGATCTTTTTGGCCTTCCTGTGACATCGGGTGCTGTAGGTGTCCTGGAGGGCAGGTAGTTTCCCTCCGGTGATGCGTTGTGGACCTCACTACCCTCTGGAGAGCCTTACCAGACAGTGATACAGCCCGACAGGATGCTCTCGATTGTGCATCTGTAGAAGTTTGAGAGTGTTTTTGGTGACAAGATGAATTTCTTCAGCCTTCTTCACCACGCTGTCTGTGTGGGTGGACCATTTCAGTTCGTCCGTGATGTGTATGCCGAGGAACTTAAAACATTCCACCTTCTCCACTACTGTCCCGTCGATGTGGATAGGGGGGTGCTCCTCTCCTGTTTCCTGAAGTCCACAATCATCTCCTTTGTTTGTTGACGTTGAGTGAGAGGTTATTTTCCTGACACCACACTCCGAGGGCCCTCACCTCCTCCATGTAGGCCGTCTCGTCGTTTTTGGTAATCAAGCCTACCACTGTAGTGTCGTCAGCAAACTTGATGATTGAGTTGGAGGCGTGCTTGGCCACGCAGTCATGGGTGAACAGGGAGTACAGGAGAGGGCTGAGAACACACACACTTGTGGGGCCCCAGTGTTGAGGATCAGCGGGGTGGAGATGTTGTTTCCTACCCTTGGAGTCTTACAATGTTTATTCATCCAAAAAGGGGTAGGCAAGAGAAAGGTCATGTACAGGCAAAAGGTCAAATCCAGTTCAGAGTCCAATAGGTACCGAAGGTCAGGCAGGATGATCATGCAGGCGGGAAGTAGTCCAGAGTCAGGCAGTGGTCAAAACCGGGAAGACTAGCAAAGAGAATAGAAAACGAGTACGGGGAAGAAAAAAAAAACCACGCTGGTTGACTTGACTAAACATACAGGATGAACTGGCACAGAGAGACAGGAAACACAGGGATAAATACACTGGGGGAAATAAGCGACACCTGGAGGGGGTGGAGACAATCACAGGGACAGGTGAAAGAGATCAGAGAGTGACAAAAACTCTGCATGCAAATGAGACACACACACATCAAATGAATCTAACCTGATGACAACCGAGATCACACTAATGTGACATATTCAAAACACTACTATCAGATCTTATTTCAGTGTAAAGACTAAGATTTTGTTGTTATACTGTATATTGTTTGTGTGTACTCAAACAAGAAAGGAACACAAATGAAAAAAGTTTAGTTTTATATTTCAACATGACTCAATACATGTCAAACAGCATACTGTAAGCACACATGCAGTAAAAATGCAAACATACAGCAAAGATGTTTGCATATGCAAAGGAAGAAAAATAGGGCTATTTGTACTACTATACTGTATGTTAGATCAATTGTACAGAATAGATAAAGAAACTGTCCAAATACAGTAAAATCTAAATTATAAGTCAAGAAACAAATACTCCATTGTGAAAACAAAATCAGTCATGTCTGTTGTTTTGGACTGTCCACAGATTTTCAACAACATCACAGGTGATATTCTCCTTGGCCAGAGAAGCGGGGAAAATATATTCTGGCATGACGCATCCAACCCTGACAGGACTCTGCTGGGATGTCAACGTATGGCCCTTCTCCACTGCCTGGAGAAGGGCCATACGTTCATGGGGTTTGCAATCATACATCTTCCACCGCCACGCTGAAAATAACTCCTCAATGGGGTTGAGAAATGGGGAATATGGTGGGAGATAAAGAAACTCACGTTGTCCCAAATTAGAACATACATTTGCTGCTCACGATCACCTGGCCCTCTCTGCTCTGGCTGAAAAAGATTGTCATGAAAGGTGTTCAGGAAATTAAGGAGATGGGCAGTGTTGTATGGTCCAAGGTGGGCATAGCGGTGGAGGACCCCATTGTGGCTTATAGCTGTGCATATGGTGACATTTACCCGTGCTGACCAGGTACCTCATGATGGCGCGTTGACCAATGATGTTCCTTCCTCTTCTCCTCGTCTTCGCTAAGTTGAATCCAGCCTCTATGAATATGAGTTCCTGGGGGATGGGACTTGCATCCAATTCCATGATTCTTTGAAATGACAGTAAATACTGTAATTGCTGTATAGTAAAGTTCACTGGCAACATCAATGAGTCTCTTATGTTTCAAGAGGGTAATACTAGTACATTACTTACTTACACATATTCGTACCGTTTATCCTTCACTCTTTGGAAATTTCAAATGGGACTCAGTAGATTTGCTTAATCCAGAGATGGTGTTTCTTAAGGATGCGGGCTATGGTTGATAAGCTCACTCTAATGTTATGGAAGATGGCAGTGTTTTCAATCTGTTGCTGGATTTATTATTTTCAACTACCATTTGCACAATGTCAGCCTCCTGTTTGTCTGTAAATAGACACGTTCTACCACCACGTGGTGGTCGTCTTTTAGTTCTACATACAGTGCATTCGGAAAGTATTCAGACCCCTTGACTTTTTCCACATTTCTTTTCCACAGTCCCTGCCGCTGGAAAACATCCCCACAGCATGATGCTGCCACCACCATGCTTCACCTCAGGGATGGTGCCAGGTTTCCTCCAGACGTGACACTTGCATTCAGGCCTAAGAGTTCAATCTTGGTTTCATCAGACCAGATAACTTGTTTCTCATGGTTTGAGAGTCCTTTAGATGCCTTTTTGGCAAACTCCAAGCGGGCTGTCACGTGCCTTTGACTAAGGAGTGGCTTCTGTCTGGACATAAAGGCCTGAGTGGTGGAGTTCTGCAGAGACGGTTGTCCTTCTGGAAGGTTCTCCCATCTCCACAAAGGAACTCTGGAGCACTTTCAGAGTGACCATCTCCCCGATTGCTCAGGTTGGCCGCGCGGCCAACTCTAGGAAGAGTCTTGGTGGTTCCAAACTTCTTCCATTTAAGAATGATGGAGGCCACTGTTTTCTTGGGGACCTACAATGCTGCAGATTTCGTTACTCTTCCCCAGATCTGTGCCTCGACACAATCCTGTCTCGGAGCTCTAAGGACAATTCCTTTGACCTTATGGCTTGGATTTTGCTCTGACATGCATTGTCAACTGTGGGACCTTATATAGACAAGTGTGTGCCTTTCCAAATCATGTCCAATCAATTGAATTTCCCTCGGGTGGACTCCAATCAAGTTGTAGAAACATCTCAAGGATGATCAATGGAAACAGGACGCACCTAAGCTCAATTTCCAGTCTCATAGCAAAAGGTCTGAATACTTATGTAAATAAGGTATTTCTGTATTTTCAAAAAAATCTAAAAACCTGTTTTTGCTTTGTCATTATGGGCTATTGTGTGTAGATTGATGAGGAGAAAAAAACTATTTAATCAATTTTAGTTTAAGGCTGTAATGTAAATGTGGAAAAAGTGAAGGGGTCTGAATACTTTCCTAATGTACTGTATATATCATTCACGACATCTGGGCGGGAGCTATAATCAAGTTAATTATGTGTGTCATTATTGCTTGAACTCAGGCTTGGTTTAACTGCTTTCAATGGGGAAAGATTGATTCCGTACCCACGCTTCTGTGATTTTTGTTGAAAACATCACTTAACCTGTGTGGACCTATCAACTGAGCTTTCCCCAATTTAAGTCCTGCCCTGTTAACGCTCTGTTTGCCAAGCTTCTCTCACCTTGCTAACTTTGGCGGAAGCCACTTCCTTCCATTGAAAATGAATGAGCTCAGCAATTTTGTCTGAGGCCATCAATCGCCCTTAGTGGACATTGCTGGTTACTGCCCATGTTAACTGGGAACAATGTATCGCCTAGCCACTCTAGCTTCGTCTAGAGTGGCTCGCCATGAGGTTGCTAGTAAGCCAAGAGCATGCTTGTTAGTGCTATATATACATCCAATCCAATACAGCTTCAATTAATCAATCATGCCAGGATATCGCCAAGTATTTGCTTAAAGTTCAGCTTTCCCAATGTAGGTCCCGCCCTGATTACACTCCCTCGCTTATGCTCGCATCGCCCAACGGTTCCTCAGCCAGTTTGCTTCTCATCGCTTTTCTTCTATTGAACATTATTGGCTTCCATTGTTTCATTGCCCGACATTGTCCCTAGTTAACACCAGCTTTATGCCTACTTTGCTTGCATTGCTCTCGGCTGGCACTTGACACAATGCATGACAGTAATTCCACTTTGACTTAGTGGTGATATTGGAACAGACAGTAGACCAGTCCTATAATGGAATGCACTCAATCCTAATGTTCTCCTGGCTATGATGTCAGCTACGGAGCTTTCTACACATTTCTTCCTGGGCTGTTACTCATTGTATTATGACAAACTATGACTTTGGCATAATGCCCAGTTTGGCAAATATGGCTAACTAGGTGAAAGACCAGCACAGTAAGTGAAATCACTTGTCTTGCATTGTCATAATTACAATAGATTTTGAGAAGTACTTTACTTTATGGTTTTTGTGTGTTTTCTGTTAAATGTCTGCTCAGCCCACATGCTCACACTCTCTATATATGTAATGTATACATTAATTATGTATTCATACTATGACTCTCCCATTCTATGGAATGCCCACTGCCCTCATATGACATGTCTGCTAAAATGTTTTATCTTCAATGATAAACAGAACAGGTAAGGTAAAGGTATACAAGAAAAATTCCAACTCATTACATGGAATGTGCACAGCTCCATGATGGGAAAACAGCATATGTTTTTTGTACACTTAAAGAGATTGTCAGCAGATGTGGTTTTGTTGCAACATTTCAAATAATGACAAATTTAAAGAGGAGCTGGGTTGTAGAGACCTATGCTGAGACCTATGCTGACACCTATTGTAGTAACAGCAGAGGTGTAGGCATCGTGATAAATAAGAATACAAACTTTTCCCTTCAATCCCAGCACACAGACCAAGAACGCTATTTTTTTATGTTGAATTGTACCTTACATGGTGAAAAATACACACTGATTTCATTGTATATCCCTCCATGGGCAAATATGTTGTTTTTAGATAGATTTAAAGCTATATTAGATCAATTCCAGAAAGCAACTTTTGAATTAGCAGGCGACCTAAATCATACATTCGATAAGATTGACATATGTAGCAATGCAAAAAAGGAACCTCCAGAAGCTGAACATTTTTATCTCTACACATAATTTACAGGGCACCTTGAGATTACTATTCCAAACTACAAAAGACTACTCCTTTTTTTCTCAAAGTAAGAAAAGCTATTCAAGAATTGGCTACATTTTTATTTCCAAAAATGCTCTCAACAATTTACTGGGTTCAAAAATCTATGACATAGTGATATCGGATCATTCTCCGTTATCATGCTAAATTACACCAGCAGAAAATACACTTAACGACAGAATATGGAGAATGAACAGAGTGCATCTTCAAGAACCAAAATGTATTAAAAATGTAAACCTTTACCATTACAAATGTAGGCATAGAGGACAGAGAAAATCTGACCATCTATAGAATTTGAGACGTTAATAACGCACACATTAGGGTAATGATAATCTCATACTTAGCAAAAGTTACAGTAAATCTGAGGTAGTAATTAAAATTACATATTCTTTTTTTTATAAATCACTATTTTAGAAAAAGCCCATAAACTTAAGCAGGAATATGATCTTTTAATTTTGAAGAGAGTCAACAACTACTGGTTAAACTCAACTAAAGCATACTACTTAATGGCATAAAGATACAAATGTCTTAATTAGAAACTACAACGCGATTGATGACCATTCTATGAAAAGCTTCTATGAAAATCTGTATAAATCAGAATTAGAGAACAGTGGGACTGATCCTACAGCCGTCTTAGACTCAACTACCCTGAAGCAATTACAGTGCCTTCAGAAAGTATTCACACCCCTTGACTTTTTCCAAATTTTGTTGTGTTACAAAGTGGAATTATTATTTTTTTATTGTCAACGATCTACGCAAAATATTCTGTACTGTCCAAGTGGAAGGAAAATTCATTTGTAAAAAACTATGAAAAATACAACTTAAACACACCAATAATATATCTTGTTTAAATAAGTATTCAACCCCCTGAGTCAATACATGTTAGAATCACCTTTTGCAGCGATTACAGCTGTGAGTCTTTCTGGGTAAACAATCCATGTCTCAGTCAAGGCTTATCAATCTTGTTTTTACCTTTCACCTCCCCTTCATCTACACAAATTGGAAGTGGATTAAGTGACATCAATAAGGGATCATAGCTTTCACCTGGATTCACCTGGTCAGTCTACTGTATGTTATGGAAAGGTGTCCTTAATGTTTTGTACACACAGTCAGTGGCAACCCGTCATTCATGTTATTTTGGCATTAAAGTAAAAAATTATAATTATTAATAAAGCCGCATACAAACAGTCTCTTTTTGCTTTTTTGAGTAAGGCAGCTAAAAAATCAAGGTGTTTCAGCCTAGCGCAGTGATTTCTGTGGTGGTGGGTTTAGTCAGCGGAAAATACAATGTGTAGGGGTTGGTAATGTTCTTGTCAGACTGGTGTGTAACTGGTGGCAGTGAAGTCAGGCGCAGGAGAGCAAACTGGGTGACAATCATAGTTGTTTAATAATAATACCAAAAACCGGTACAAAACAACATGAGACTGTCAATGCTGGTGTGTGTAGCTGGTGAAAAAGTCAGGCGCAGGAAAGCAGAGATGAGTGAACAACGTATTTAATAAAATACGGGAAGAACAGGATAACAAATCCAATGCGCCCAAAAACAAACGGGCGAACATAAAAAAACGTAAAAAAACAACAAAGTACAACAAACAATCACGCACACCAAACATGGGGAAAACAGAGGGTTAAATAATGAACATGTAATGAGGGAATTGAAACCAGGTGTGGAAACACAGACAAAACAAATGGAAAATTAAAAGAGGATCGATGACGGCTAGAAGACCGGTGACTTCGACCGCCGAACACCACCCGAACAAGGAGAGGCACCAACTTCGGCGAAAGTCGTGACAGTTCTCTAGTTGCGCTGTGATTGGCTCAGTGTTCTGTCACTCATGGGGACACTACGTCACCGCAAAATCTAAGTGGAAAGCTCGAAAATTCAAGCCACTTTGGTGCTGCCATAAATTTACATTAGAAGTGCCCATCTATGAAGGCTCAAGGTCATTGGCCACAGATAAAATACCATCAAATCACAGTATATCTACCGTAACTTTGATTGGACTGATCATGTCAACATCATACTTTCAAAATCTTAGCTAGCAAGCTAGACAACCAGTCATCATCATGAATCAAGTCGACAATCTACTGTCAAATCATTTTAAATCCTTGTCATATGAAAGTATAAATAAAACGTATCGGTGCTCATCTGCCATTGGACATAAACATTACACAACAAGTTGTAAATTGCAATTTCAACAATGAGTGGTTTGGATGGAATCAGTGGCTAACTGCAAGCGTTGCAAAGCAATCACTAGCCTGCTATTCAGTGGAGAGAGTGTGTGGTCCAGGTCTGGGTTTAAGGGTCTCTTTTCCAAGCTTAAAAGGATAAACATTCACATACAACATCATGGGCCAGAAAAGGTTGAATACATTGGCATGCTGTCAATCCAGCATGATTTCTGCCGCGTTCAAAACAACTGGAAACTCGGAACTGGGAAATCTCAGACTTCAGTGAGTTCAAGACAATTGGGAACTCGGACAAAACTAGCTCCAACTGGGAAAATGAATTTGAACGGTCAACCAACTTGGAATTCCAAGTAAGGGACACTGGCCACTTTCTAGAGCTCCGACCTTAAGATCACTGACGTCATGATGCTACCTTGTTTTTTTCAGAGTTCCCAGTTGTCTTGAAAGCACCAGAAATCCAGAGAATCACTTTGATGACAACATTTACCCACAAGAAGGACCGCCGCACCACCTTCCTGTTCAAGTGAGCATAGCACAACAAGGTGATTCCAAAAATGTATTGTATGCTGCTGCAAAAATTATGTAATATGCCAGGGAGATATGTATACTGTAGCTAAGAAAGTAATACTAAGTGTATGTTGTGTAGTAAGCTGTTAGTAGCCCATGTGCCTCAGACTAATAATTTGGTCCCTTTCCCCCTCATTACTTATCCTACTGTGCTGATTTGGTGGTGCATATCTAGCCTATAGCCTGTTTTAGAGAAATATCTTCATTGAGTATTGTAAGAGCTTTCATTGTGTGCTTATATGCCCATTGTATTTATCCTATGGTTCTGACTTGGTGTACAGGGAGAATACTGTAAGAAAGGCCCATGTTCTGAATTCTGTTGCTGTACATTTCAAAACTTCTTAACAATTAGTTATATTGTTCTTAACAATTAGTTATATTGACTACATCAGTCTTAGCTCGCTCATAAATGTCTTCATCAAAATGACGGATTGTCTCTTAACAGTTTGTGGGCATCGTTTGTCACTGTTATAGTGCAATTAATGTATTGTTTAGTGTTGTGTAGTGTAGTGGCTTTGTTGGCATGCATCTAAAAAAACATTTTTTTATCCCCACCAAGATTTACATGCTAAAATCGACACTGTAACCAGTGTATAGTAAAATGCACTAAAGAGGAACAATGGGTACATATTGAAGATACGCATGGTCATCCCCAGAATCTTTTCACATGTCTGTTTTCAAAGGATAAAGCTAAGAACATGAACAACATCATAGTTAAGAACACTAACAATATGGAAGAAAATTAAACATATTCTACAAGAAACAATATCACCCCCTAAAAACACAACCATATGGAACAATCCTTTCATAGTTATTCAGAATTCACACATTATTGGTCCATCTGGAGAACTAATGTCATAGAAACTGTAAATGACTTGGTAATAGGAAATACATGTATTTCCATGACAGAATTAAAAAGCAATTTTGGACTGACCAATGTAGATATTTTCAAATATATACAACTTAAAAATTTCATATCAAGAAATTTCGATTTGAAATCTTTGGACATCAGAACAATCTTGAGGGAATACTGTTTGAGTCAGAAAATTATATTTATATGATTGCTAAGATATACAAAACCTTGGAATGACCGATCCAACTGACATTCCCTTGGAAAAAGCATAAACTATTGGAACCAAGACTTAAAAATAACTGATATTGGCACAATATGGAGGGTTTTTTGAAACATAACTAACTAAATTACAGTTAACGAAAATGTATGCTTAATCCAGTATAAACTAATGTATAGAATGTATTACACAAGAGACAAAATTCACAAACTCTACAGCACAATAGTAGTTATGTCTTTAGTGTAAAACTAACAATGACTCAATAATCCATGGCTTCTGGGAATGCTATAAAGTCCCAAAATTATGGGAAGAGGTAGAAAGTTGGCTGTTGGAATTATTACAATGTAAATTTACTTTTAATCTGTCTGTCTGCATATTTCAAGATATGGCATATGAAGGTGCAGTGAGATACCCAATGGGTTGGAAAATACTTTTATCGTCAACACAGACTTAAAAATTGGAAATCAACCAGTGATTGGGTGCTGGAGATGGGGTGTGAGCAGCTGGGTCTGGGGTGGTGATGTTGTGACTGAACAAGTGACTGTGTAGGGGTGTGTCATGTTATGACTCGGCAATCTTTCCCTCCTACCTCAAAACTTTAAATGAACATTATTTTATAGTAGACCTACCAAAACCAGTCTACTAAAGTGTGTGTACAAAAACAATATATAGTTTTTTTTTGTAAGATTATTTATACATTATTTTACAATATAATGGAAAAAAAAATACACCTACACGTATAATAATAACAATAATCTTACAAAGTAGACTGGTTTTGGTATGCCTAATGCAGAATAATGTTCATTGAAGGTTTTGAGGGAGGAGGGAAAGATTGCTGAGTCATAACATGACGCGCGCCACACGGTCACGTGTGTTCAGTCAACGTAAAGTCTGTGAACTAGGAAATTTTGCACACTCAAACAGTGGATGCGTGGCTAGCGGATTGAATTGACCGTTTCTCACTAACGTTATAAGGAAGTGATTCAATCACGGGCAAATATATTTAAGTGTAATTGCTATTCTGAATTAAATAGGTATTGCATGGAGTAACAACCTTGGCATTTCTATTCCGCGCGTGGGACATTGTATTAGCTTTCTAGATAGCAAGAGATATGTGAAGGCCTCCCCCTTTTTGTCTAGCTAGCTAATAAGTATCAGCGTTACAATTTAAATAACTAAATCAGTGTTAGTTTTGCTCGAGTTTTGTTTTGTTGAAAGTAACTAGCTAGCTACATTGCTGAACTTGGCTAAATAACGTTAGCTAACGAGCAAAATTAATAGCTACCGGTAGCTAACAAAATAGTACTCGCCAGTCTCGCTGTTGGTTCCCGAACGCTTTTGCTATGGGCTTGCTGTCACAGGGGTCACCGCTCAACTGGGAAGAAACCAAAAAGTATGCAGACCATGTCAGGAAGCATGGCATCGTTCAGTTTCTCAACATCTATAACAAGGTGAAAGAACGACAGAAGGATGTATTGTTATGGGGCGATGAGGTAAGGCTGCCATGGCTGAACTTTTACATAAACGTATTTTTTGCATTACATGTGAGCTCACAGTAATGTCAGTGAGTGTGCTCTATCACCAGTGAAGTTGCAACAATGTTGACAACGTGCCAACTTGATTGTGATGATGAAACGTGTAACCGATTTACAGTAACAGCGTAACTAGTGTTTATCAGTTACATCTGGGCGTCAGTACAGTAGTTCATACAAATGATAATCATACAAATGTTTCCAGTAATCACACAAATGGACAGGGGTGGAAAGTACTGTAAAATCCTACTCAAGTACTGTTACTTTAATGAACGTAATCAAGTAGAAGTAAAAGTACTGGTGTGAAAAAAAACGACTCAAGTAAAAAGTAGCACATTTTTAAAAAGTACTCAGAGTAAAAGTTACTAAGTTCTAAAATAATTTGCTTTTTTTATATTCTCCTTTTACAAGAATGGAAGTTCGTGTGTGGCAATTGAATGCATGCATGCTTCACAAACAAATGCATATAAAAAACGTTATATATACTACTGTATATGTAATATTGTTAATGCTTAACAGGCTAAATGTTCCATAAAACACCAGAAAATAGCCAACAAGATAAGATCCAGCACAGCTGATTTTAAAATTAAATCTTCAACTTCACATATACAAATGTTCAAAAGGCATATTTTTTGTGGAACTACCTATCGAACACTTAACTCACTTCACTTCTCTCTGAATTTGCAATTCAGTTTCAGTAGAATCTGATTTTCTAAGTTAATTGAGTCTATCCTGGCTCGCTTTGCAGTGAAGAGTAGTCCAGCACAGCTAAAAAGACGCTCACAGGCAGCAGATGCAGGCAAGCCTGTGTTTAGTTTGAGGGACAACTTCTTTATGTACGGTAACAAATGAAGTCCATTTTGTCCGATAGACTACCCATCCAGCTCCCCTGTACCTTCTGACCATTTGGTTGTCAGTGATGAAGAAATCCTCTTCATCAGATGAATGCTGTCATAGATGCTCAGTCTCGTCCTGTGTGATTGTGTCAAGATGATTCTTCAGGTACGCCAAACCTGTACATTGGAAACAACACAACATTCACATATTCAGTGTTTCAGCAAACTCCGTTGAATGTGGCTGGCAACACAATCATATTATTGGCATTGCAATTGCTCTAACACAGACTTCCGCACTTGTTATTCTCAGATACTGAGATTGATTTGAGTTGTTCAAATACATTCAGACTTAACAAATTCTATAATGTTGAGGTGAGTCCATGTCTGGCTGTACCCAAACATAGTTATATGCAAACGTTATTGTCCAGCACCTGTAATGCAACTTAAATCATGAGAAAAAAAAAAAAAAACATTACAAAAAACAATTAAAGAAAAGACTCAGACCAAAATATATCATCATATGGACAATGAGGTTAAAACCTTTTGGAGTAAAGAAATCATACTGGCTATGATGACATCAGCTTTGTCAGTCCAAGACGTCTTGAACTTTGGCAGAAAGATTGCAGCAGCAATAAGCTGTGGCTCCTCCATTTCTCCAAAGTGCTTTTGGAGACTGTTCTGAATGGCTCTAATAAGTGGTAGGCACATTTGGCAAGATGCTTCCAGCCTTTGAAGTTTTGTTTTTAGTAAGAAGTTCACTGGCAGCAGCCACCACATTGTGTGTTGGTCTCAGACTGTAGAATGTTCAAAGCTGAGACCAGAGGCTTCATCACTTTGCAGTACTCATTCAAGAAGAACATTTCTGCCGGGCTCAGCCTGAAAGATAAGGTAAGGTAAATGTAGTACCTCGAAGAATTCTAACATTTCATGGACAATAAATATTACTCTAATAGGAAAACATTACATTGATTCAAAGAATTGCTACTCACATTTTCACTTTTAATTCATCACTCATTTCTTATGGCATCCTCCCCCTTCTCTTGTATGATACGGGTGATCCTCTCCACAGCCTGGTAAGTTGAGTTCCAACGTGTTTGATTTGGACGGATGAACTACAGTTTGCACTCATTCTCTACAACTTCAGCAGCTAAGGTTGACCGCCCCGTTTTATTCCACATGGCTTGGCATTACCACTTTCCCCCTGATCCTGTATGCACAATGGATGTCATCGAGGGCACCTGCAAGCACATGAAATGTGTGGGAACCTCTAAATCTCTTGCAAGCGAGTGCAGCAGAACATCTCACCAGAGTTTCTTCATCTACAGTGGGGCAAAAAAGTATTTAGTCAGCCACCAATTGTGCAAGTTCTCTCACTTAAAAAGATGAGAGGCCTGTAATTTTCATCATAGGTACACTTCAACTATGACAGACAAAATGAGGAAGAAAAAAATCCAGAAAATCACATTGTAGGATTTTTAATGAATTTATTTACAAATTATGGTGGAAAATAAGTATTTGGTCACATACAAACAAGCAAGATTTCTGGCTCTCACAGACCTGTAACTTCTTCTTTAAGAGGCTCCTCTGTCCTCCACTCATTACCTGTATTAATGGCACCTGTTTGAACTTGTTATCAGTATAAAGACACCTGTCCACAACCTCAAACAGTCACACTCCAAACTCCACTATGGCCAAGACCAAAGAGCTGTCAAAGGACACCAGAAACAAAATTGTAGACCTGCACCAGGTTGGGAAGACTGAATCTGCAATAGGTAAGCAGCTTGGTTTGAAGAAATCAACTGTGGGAGCAATTATTAGGAAATGGAAGACATACAAGACCACTGATAATCTTCCTCGATCTGGGGCTCCACGCAAGATCTCACCCGTGGGGTCAAAATCATCACAAGAACGGTGAGCAAAAATCCCAGAACCACACGGGGACCTAGTGAATGACCTGCAGAGAGCTGGGACCAAAGTAACAAAGCCTACCATCAGTAACACACTACGCCGCCAGAGACTCAAATCCTGCAGTGCCAGACGTGTCCCCCTGCTTAAGCCAGTACATGTTCAGGCCCGTCTGAAGTTTGCTAGAGAGCATTTGGATGATCCAGATGAGGATTGGGAGAATGTCATATGGTCAGATGAAACCAAAACAGAACTTTTTGGTAAAAACTCAACTCAACGTGTTTGTTTGGAGGACAAAGAATGCTGAGTTGCATCCAAAGAACACCATACCTACTGTGAAGCATGGGGGTGGAAACATCATGCTTTGGGGCTGTTTTTCTGCAAAGGGACCA
Source organism: Brachymystax lenok tsinlingensis (assembly GCA_030435695.1). NCBI lineage: Eukaryota > Metazoa > Chordata > Actinopteri > Salmoniformes > Salmonidae > Brachymystax > Brachymystax lenok. The sequence goes on from CM059780.1 coordinate 59,511,141, forward strand.
GGACGACTGATCCATGTAAAGGAAAGAATGAATGGGGCCATGTATCGTGAGATTTTGAGTGAAAACCTCCTTCCATCAGCAAGGGCATTGAAGATGAAACGTGGCTGGGTCTTTCAGCATGACAATGATCCCAAACACACCGCCCGGGCAACCTTGAAGGAGTGGCTTCGTAAGAAGCATTTCAAGGTCCTGGAGTGGCCTAGCCAGTCTCCAGATCTCAACCCCATAGAAAATCTTTGGAGGGAGTTGAAAGTCCGTGTTGCCCAGCGACAGCCCCAAAACATCACTGCTCTAGAGGAGATCTGCATGGAGGAATGGGCCAAAATACCAGCAACAGTGTGTGAAAACCTTGTGAAGACTTACAGAAAACGTTTGACCTCTGTCATTGCCAACAAAGGGTATATAACAAAGTATTGAGATAAACTTTTGTTATTGACCAAATACTTATTTCCCACCATAATTTGCAAATAAATAAATAAAAAATCCTACAATGTGATTTTCTGGATTTCTTTTTCTCATTTCGTCTGTCATAGTTGAAGTGTACCTATGATGAAAATTACAGGCCTCTCATCTTTTTAAGTTGGAGAACTTGCACAATTGGTGGCTGACTAAATACTTTTTTGCCCCACTGTATCTAGTGACATGTGACCCCGATGTAACTTCTTTGATGAGCTGTCCAACAATCAGTGATGGCGACAACATAATTTACCCAGCCAAGGTGTGCCATAACTGGCTTCTTCATGTGATTAGCAGCTTAATGTATTCTTGAACGGACAGTAGGTCTGGAGATGACTTTGCATTGAGGATGCAGGGTGGTTACCAACTCTTTAAAGGCTGGTTGTTTGACCACAGAGAATGGCTGTTGGCCCACACAGGTCACATTAATGACGACAAGCTTGTCAACGGTTTCCTGTGAGATACGCCTGGCTCCTCCCACTGCCATCATTTCAGACATCTTTGCTTGCAAGTTGAGGTGTTTGATAGTTCCTTGGTTCGTTTGTTTGTAGTTGCAGAGGTGAGCATATTGTAGTTAGTCATCTTTAACTTCTTTGGGAGCGGCTCCCGAGGTGATGGTTTTGGAGAGTCTGGCGTGCCCAAAGTAAAATGCCTCCCACTCAGGCCCAGAAAATAGGATATGCACATAATTAGTACTATTGGATAGGAAACACTCTGAAGTTTCTGAGTGTTAAAATATTGTCTGTGAGTATAACAGAACTGATATAACAGGCGAAAACCCGAGGAATTTCTGTCCTGGAAAAAGTGTTTTTGACACATTGCCTCATTTTGAACCCCTCCCTATTGAAAACAGACATTGGAGTAAGATTGCAGTACCTATTGCTTCCAGTGGATGTCAACAGTCTCTAGACAGTGTTTGATGTTTAGTTGCTCTGGATGGTAATAGAAGAAGAATTTCTAACTGGTCATCGGATGTAAACAGAAGAGGAAGCGCGTTCACGGGCTCGCGCATGCTGTGGTTTTTTTCCTTTCCTATCGTCCAGTTTATAATCCGGTTGAAATATTATAGTAAATATACATGAGTGTTCCTAAGGATACATTATCAATAATGTTTGATTGTTCTTGGACAAGTGTATAGGTTGAACACGTTCTCTTCACGGTTCAATGGGCGAGTGGACGCTGTATTTTATGAACATAATGCGCCAACCAAACTGAGAATTATGGATATAATAAATGACTTTTTCTAACAAAAGAACCATTGGATGTCTTCGTTGGACACTGGGGAAGCCCTCAGCAGAAGTTCGTCAAAAGGTAAGGGATTTGTTTTCGGTGTGAAATGTGTTTTGTGTGAACCGCGATAGTTTATGAATTTATGCTAATGGAAAATTATTGGAGGTGCTACCCTCAAACAATCATATGTTGTGCTTTCCGTAAAGCCTTTTTGAAATCTGACAATGCTGTGATATTGCCAAGAAGCAGAGCTTTTGAATTTGGCGCCTTGCATTTCACCGGGCAGTGTCGGGAGTGGGGCGCTAGCACCCCACTAGTTAATGGATGTTTCCTCTGTGGACAAAATGATTGCATCAATCTGGGCAAAATGTATATAGCCTGACCAGTTTGGTTTTATACAAATTAACTTACAGATTGTGCTTAATGTGCTGGTTTAAGTATTTGGACAATGACATTTTTTTTTTTTTGCTCTGTAGTCCAGCACAATGGATTTTAAAAGATACAATGATAATGGAGTTAAAGTGCAGCTATAAGGTGTTTTTATTCATATCAAATTAACCATTTAGAAAAACATGATTTCTGGCTGTTATTGGAAACTCAGTGATCCAACGAGATATAGCTAGGTAATAAGCAAGCAAAAAAAAAAGAGAATGCACATACCTAAAAATCCCAGGTTTCAAAATTATTTCATTTTATCTTAACAAGTTCATTAATTTCACTTTTATCTATCCCCAACAACTTACATTATGGGGATGGCTAGCTACTAGCCACTATAATGTCAATGCGGTAGTAGCCCGCACTACAGCTTATAGTTCCTTCAGCTGTGTAATGACCTTGGTCAGGGTTAGCTTCTAACTAGCTAGCAACAGGATAAGCTAGCTAATGTTAGCATTATGCTACAGATTGAATGCAACTGTCTAATAGCAACACTTTGTTAGCCTACACAACAAACGCACTTCATGGTGATAAAATATATTTATAACTTTACTTTTCGTACCATTACATGTTTCCTCAAGTTTGACACAGTTTTTGTAGGCAGCCAATTCCACTATCTTTGGTAAGCAGAGTTTACATTCCATAATTACACTATCTCCTCTTCTCTGCTTGAAGCTGAAGTGTTCTTTGAGATGAGGCCAGGGATTTCCTTCCTCATGATCTTCAGTAGACCCGGCCACTGGCTCTGTCTGTGTGTCTGTATTGTCTCCTGAACCTGCTCAATCTCGTTAGGCTCCATTTATTTTTCAAGTTGTTTAGGAAACCTTTTTTTCATGGCATGTAGCTACCTTTTTTTTACTGCTAGAAAATCCTGCTACCGATCATCATTTGGTTTGCATACACAGCTATGATTGGGCTGTTTTTGCACGATGCTTGAAATTGAATTGTATTGGTCCATCTGGTCATGTTACTTGTCACTGACAAACAAGTGAATAGTTCTAGCTGCTACAAAAGGCGCAAACTTTATGTGCTTGCCATGATGATGTGTATCCTTTTTCTAGATTGTACTCTATAACGGATATTTTTGAAAACGTGCTTAAGTACTTAAGTACATTTTGAATTAAGTAAAAGTACACAGAAAAGCTACTCAATTACAGGAACGTGAGTAGTTGTAATTCGTTACTTCCACCGCTGGAAATGGATGCTTTGATGTTTATTATCTGTCCATGAACATTGAACCCATTCAAAGCAGCTGACCATTACATAACGGTCTTTGATTTAGACAACTTTGTTCAGTAACTTATTTATTATTCAGTTATTTAGGCTATGGAACCATTTGTATGAATACTAGTCTCTTAGAAAATGGAGAGGTTTTGTTCTCTAAGATGGTTTACATTTCATGGGAACCTGAAACCCTCAATACGAAAGTGTTCTAAATGTCTGTCATCTAAAAAGGGTTTGGTAACTAAGTGCTTAACTGAATAAATATGCTTATTTGTCAGGGTTTGCACATATTGAGATTTATTTATCTGTATGTAGTCTGTGCTGCCTTTTAATGTGCCTCAGCTTGACCACAAGGCTTTGATTTCAAACTATGTGGAATGTTGTTGTTATAGATCAATCCCTCTTTTAGATTACAGGGTAGCAGAGTCAAAGTCTAGGAAACATAATTGATGAATTGGAATGGATGTAATGGCGTCCCATTTTGATCTTGATGTATGGATGCAGGCTTTGGGTCTACACAGAATGACGCACATTGGAAAGAAAGGTGGTAGTGTTTGTAGAAGAGGTCTGCTCCATTCTGGTCAAATGATCAAAAATAAAAGTTTAGCCTCATGGCTGATGATCTTGTATTGTCATTGGAGAATATAAATAGTTTGAGCTTATGGCACACCAGGGCCTAAAATAAATGTTTTGGTCTACCAGCCAAAATATTTTTTCGCCACAATTACGTACTGTACCAGTCAAAAACCTACTCATTCATGTTTTTTTATTTTTACTATTTTCTACATTGTAGAATAATATTGAAGACAAACTATGAAATAACACATCTGGAATCATTTAGTAACAAAAAGTGTTAAACAAATCAATTTATATTATAAAAAGTAGCCAGCCTTTGCCTTGACAGCTTTGCATACTCTTGGCATTGTCTCAACCAACTTCACCTGGAATGCTTTTCCAACAGTCTTGAAGGAGCTCCCACATGTGCTGAGCACTTGTTGGCTGCTTTTCCTTCTCTCTGTAGTCCAACTAAGCCCAAACCATCTCAATTGGATTTAGGCTGGGTGATTGGAGGCCAGGTCATCTGATGCAGCACTCCATCACGCTCCTTCTTGGTCAAATAGCCCTTACACAGCCTGGAGGTGTTGGGTCATTGTCCTGTTGAAAAACAAATTATAGTCCAACTAAGCCCAAACCAGATGGGACACAAAGGACGAAACATTCCACAAATTAACAACATCTGTTAATTGAAATGCATTCCAGGTGACTACCGCATGAAGATGGTTGAGAGAATGCCGAGTGTGCAAAGCTGTCAAGGCAAAGGGTGGCTACTTTGAAGAATATAAAATATTTTGATTTGTTTCACTTTTTTGCTTACTACATGATTCCATGTGTTATTTCATAGTGTTGATGTCTTCACTTATACAATGTAGAAAATAGTAAAATAAAACCCTTGAATGAGGTGTCTCAACATTTGACTGGTACTGTGTGTGTGCGTGTGTGTGTGTGTGTGTGTGTGTGTGTGTATATATATTTATTTATTTATTTATTTATTTTACGGATGACCATGCTTTGTAATTGTTACGCACACCTCTGAGGAGGGAACGCAACACCCTGCTACACTCAACTCCCCGTTGAGTGAAAGAGGTATGTGACTGCAGGTGCGAGTAAGGATGACAGAGGCAAAATATTACCGTTTACAGGGAATTTATTTCCTTCACACAGTATTTTGGGGAAAAGGGGATGGACGGAACCAAAACAAAGAAAGTTAAAGAGCCCCCTCTCACCTTTCCTACCTACCCACTACTTACCTAACCTTAACGCCACCTGGCGCGCTAACCAAAATACAGGGGTTGGTCCGCCCAGGTCTTACCTAGTGTGCATAGACAGAGTACATACTACGGGTATATGTATGCCCGCAGGCCTCTTGCCTAAGCACTCCCAAGGTGCCTTCCCCTTCCCCCCTGGGAACACTCAGAATAATTACTAACGTAAGTAAACCATTTCAATAAACCAAAAACACTATTTTTATGCCTGTGTGCAACGCCTCCAAAAATGAATCTATCAGCACTTCACTCAGTGCGCACAGCTCCCCTGCCAGGCAGTGTTACTGTACCAGTTGGGATATAGGATTCACATTTCTTTGTTTGATTAGCAGCTATGAAACAAAATAGCAGAAATACTTTGAAAACAGCTGCTGCAGCATTCTTCTAATGCTAACTCGCACCTGCTCATACTTTTACTTTTGACTATTTTTATTCACAAATGTAGTACTTGCACTGTAGAGCCCTGCAATTTGACGTGGCTGGTTAAATATACATTCTTACTCGCCAATACCGAAATCTACCCTCATTTGGCGGGTGTTCATTTTATGCCCTTGGCTTTTATTGATGTTGAAAGCCTCTGTGGGCTTGAGGTTCAATAATATATAAAAAACGTGAACTGATATTAATAACATTAAAAACATGTAGGCTGAATTTGAGCTGTGATAGTTTCTAGGCTTGATTGTGTGTCTTGTACACATTGAGAGCTGAATTTTAGTGTACTTGTGATATTGAGCAATGGCCAAAATGTTTGGCTCCACAAATTTCTAAACTTGTGGCTAGTTGAATTCTTTCTAGCAGTCTTCTTTGTCACAATCACAATTGTACTGTTATAGGCTCACTCTGCATTCATAACCAAGTGGAAAGGGGGTATTTACCACATACGACTGGGGGGAAAAAAACACTTCAACGCCCCTCCAACTGGTAATTACTAGTGGGAAACTCTATCATTCATGACTTCCGACTTCTCCCACACGCTGACCTTTCTACTAAGGAAATGACCTTGATAACAGCATTTTTGTCAGTTAAAGGCAACAACAAAACATTATTTAAAAAAAAACGATCTATTCATATGGTTTTTGAACACTTATTTATTTACAAGCATGAAAGCTATAATTTTTGTTTATGGTTGACGCAGCTTGTTGGCCATTAGTTTTTCAACTAGTTCAAAAGCACATGAATCCATCCAACTGGTGAGTCGTTCCATGACATTTCAGCAATGCATGACACCCACCATCTCAGATTGTTCAGAAATTGTTTCTGTAGTTAGAAACGGATAAGATGAGCATTCAGAATTTTTTTTTGTAATATATTTTGATCTCTGAGAAACTAAGCTAACTCATTCTTAGAAAAAAGTTTGGTACAAATCAGATGTTAGGTACTATAATCAGGGCTTGACGTTAACTTTTTTAACCACTTGACCTTTGGACATTTTTTTACTAGTCCAATGGCTAAAAACACTCGTTTGAAACAAACTGTTGGAAAAAATGGCGCCGGAAGAAATGGCAGCAGTTTTACGGGCGCCCAACCAATTGTGCTATTATGTGTTTTTGCACTATTGGTTAGAGCCTGTAAGTAAGCATTTCACTGTAAGGTCTAATACCTGTTGTATTTGGCGCACGTGACAAACTTTGATTTGATTTGTAGGGAAAAAAATACTATTGACAGATGCCCATTTGATCATTGTTATTTTAATAACAGTGGACAACCCCTGACTCCAACAATATGGAAACTATAACAAACTGAATCTTCCTCTTCCAAGCAGACACCACGACGACCCTCAAGGAACTTCACTGGACTCTGCAAACTGGAAACCGTATATCCTGAGGCTGCATTTATTGTAGCTGGGGATTTTTAACAAAGCAAATTTGAGAACAAGGCTACCTAAATTCTATCAGCATATCGATTGCAGCACTCACGCAGGCAATACACTTGATCACTGCTACTCTAACTTCCACGATGCATACAACGCCCTCCCTTCGGCAAATCCGACCAAGACTCCATCTTTCTCTTACCGTCTTATAGGCAGAACCTCAAACAGGATGTATCAGTGACTAGAACAATTCAATGCTGGTCTGACCAATCGGAATCCACGCTTCAAGATCGTTTTGACCACGCAGACTGGGAAATGTTCAGAGCAGCCTCAGAGAATAACATCGATCTATACGCTGACTCTGAGTGAGATTATAAGGAAGTGCATTGGAGATGTTGTACCCACTGTGACTATTTAAAACCTACCCTAACCAGAAACTGTGGATGGATGGTGGCATTCGCGCAAAACCGAAAGAGCGAACCATCGCATTTAACCATGGAAAGAGGACTGGGAATATGGCCAAATTAATATAAATAGTGTAGTTATTCCCTCAAGTCAATCAAACAAGCAATGTTGGTATAGGGACAAAGTGAAGTCTCAATTCAACGGCTCAGACACGAGACGTGTGTGTGGCAGGGTCTACAGGAAATCACTGACTACAAAATAAAAACCAGACACGTTACGGACACCGACAACTCTCTTACAGACAAACTAAACACCTTTCCCGCTTTGAGGATAATACAGTGCCACCATCGCGGCCCGCTAACAAGGACTGAGGCCCCCCCTCTCCTTCTCCATGGCCGATGTGAGTAAGACATTTAAACGTGTTAACCCTCGCAAGGCTGCTGGCCCAGACGGCATCCCTTGCCGCGTCCTCAGAGCATGTGCAGACCAGCTGGCTGGTGTGTTTACGGACATATTTAATCACTCCCTATCCCAGTCTGCTGTCCCCACATGTTTCAAGATGGCCACCATTGTTCCTGTACCCAAGAAGGCAAAGGTAACTGAACTAAATGATGACTACCGCCCCGTAGCACTCACTTCTGTCATCATGAAGTGCTTTGAGAGCTATTCAAGGATCATAACACCTCCACCTTACTTGCCACCCTAGACCCACTTCAGTTTGCATACCGCCCCAACAGGTCCACAGACGATGCAATCACCATCATACTGCCCTATCCCATCTGGACAAGAGGAATACCTATATAAGAATGCTGTTCATTGACTACACCTCAGTATTCAACACCATAGTACCCTCCAAGATCATCATTAAGCTGGAGGCCCTGGGTCTCAATCTGCCCTGTGCAATTCGGTCCTGGACTTTATGATGGGCTGCCCCCAGGTGGTGAAGGTAGGAACGACATCTCCACTTCGCTGACCCTCAACACTGGGGCCCCACAAGGGTGTGTGCTCAGCCCCCTCCTGTACTCTCTGTTCACCCATGACTGCGTGGCCATGCACGCCTCCAACTCCATCATAAAGTTTGCAGACACAACAGTAGTGGGCTTGATTAGCAACAACAACGAGACAGCCTAACGGGAGAAGGTGAGGGCACTCACAACCTCTCGCTCAATGTCAACAAAACAAAGGAGATGATCGTGGACTTTAGGAAACCGCAGAGGGAGCACCCCCCTATCCACATCGAAGGGATTGTAGTGGAGAAAGTGGAAAGTTTTATGTTCCTCTGCGTACACATCACAGACAAAGTGAAATGGTCCACCCATACAGACAGTGTGGTGAAGGCGCAACAGCGCCTCTTTAATCTCAGGAGGCTGAAGAAATATGGCGTATCACCTAAAACCGTCACAAACTTTTACTGATGCACAATCGAGAGCATCCTGTCGGGCTGTATCACCGCCTGGTACGGCAACTGCACCGCCCTGAACCGCAGAGGGTGACGCATCACCGGGGGCAAACTACCTGCAGTCCAATGCACCTACAGCACCCGATGTCACAGGAAGGCCAAAAAGATCATCAAGGACAACAACCTCCCGAGCCACTGCCTGTTCACCCTGCTACCATGCGGGAGGTGTTTTAATTTTACCTTTATTTTACTAGGCAAGTCAGTTAAGAACACATTCTTATTTTCAATGACGGCCTAGGCCTAGGAACAGTGAGTTAACTGCCTGTTCAGGGGCAGAACGACATATGTACCTTGTCAGCTCGGGGATTTTCGGTTATTAGTCCAACGCTCTAACCACTAGGCTACCCTGCCGCCCCAAAAGCTGGGACCGAAAGACTGAAAAACAGCTTCTGTCTCAAGGCCATCAGATTGTTAAACAGCAATCACTAACTCAGAGGGGCAGCTAACTACAGACTCACTGGCCACTTTTATAAAATGCCACTTTAATAATGTTAACATATATAACATATCTTCCATTACTCATCTCATATGTATATACTATACCTTATACCATCTATTGCACCATGCCTTTGCCACTCATCTATATTTATATGTACATATTCTTATTCCTCCCTTTTAGATTTGTGTGTATTAGGTAGTTGTTGGAATTGTTAGATTACTTGTTAGATATTACTGCACTGTCGGAACTAGGAGCACCAGCATTTCGCTACTCTCGCATTAACATCTGCTAACCATGTGTCTGTGACCAATACAATTAGATTTGATTCAAATTAGTGGATTTGGCTATTTCAGCCTCAGCCGTTGCTGACAGCTGTATAAAATTGAGCACGCAGCCATGCAATCTCCATAGACAAACATTGACAGTAGAATAGTTAAAACTTCTTGCCGCACGGATCTCGTGAGCGGGATCATTTTCCAAAAAAACAAAGCGCACCAAATTCAAAATGAGAATTCGTAATATTTAACATTCATGGAAATACAAGTGTTGCACATGGTTACAAAGCTTAGCGTCTTGGTAATCTAAATCTGTCAGATTTCAAAAAGGCTTTACGGCGAAAGCAAAACATTTAATTATCTGAGGTCAGCACCTCACAAAAAGCTTTTTCAACCAGCACTGGCAACACAAAATCACAAATTAAAGATATAAAAACTCACTTTTTAAGATCTTCTGATGTTTTCAACCAGGAGGGTCCCAGCTACCAAACCGCGGTTAGTTTTGTTCGATAAAGTACATATTTATATCCGAAAAACGCCGTTTAGACGGCACCATTGAATTCAGAAATCCACAGGACACACCTCCGTCAAAACAACGACAGAAAAGTCAAAATTGCTCCCGGTAAACTTAAGTCTATTTTTGTCAAACAAAGACTATATAATCCTTAGGTTGTCTAAAATGTTAAACGATAAAACTTCACACGGAAACAACTATGTTCAATAGACAAGGCAAATTCCCTCGCGAGTGCTCTCCCCAGAACTCGCCCAAACACTGTTTTTCTTCCGGCTCACTCTTTCCTTCATGTGAAAAAACATTTATTTTTTAAAATACAAGCCCAAAGCCATCAACAGTAGACTGTTACCATATAGGGGGAAGCCATAGGAAAATGGTGGATGGATTCAATGCTTTTCAATAGCTTTTCAAAATAAGAGCATGGGAGCAGAATATTTTTTTTTTCTGGTTGGATTTCCTTTGGGTTTTTGCCTGCCAAATCAGTTCTGTTATAGCCACAGACAGTTTTTTCTATCCAAAGCTACTAATTGATATGCATATCCTAGCTTCTGGGCCTGTGTGACAGCCCGTTTACTTTGGGCACGTCAGACAGGCGGAAACTAGGAATTCTGCCCCCCTAGCTGTAAGAGGTTAACTGAATAGCTCAGTGACTTTCAATGTGGCACGATCATAGGATGCTACCTTTCCAATAAGTCAGTTCGTCAAATTTCTGCCCTGCTAGAGCTGCTCCGGTCAACTGTAAGTGCTGTTATTGTGAATTGGACATGTCTAGGAGCAACAACAGCTCAGCCGCGAAGTGGCTCACAGAACAGCTCACAGAACAGGACCGCTGAAGAGCATAGCGCGTAAAAATAGTCTGTTCCCGGTTGCAACACTTACTACCGAGTTCCAAACTGCCTCTGGAAGGAATGTTAGCACAAGACCTGTTAGTCGAAAGCTTCATGACATAGGTTTCCATGGCCCGAGCAGCCGCACACAAGCCTAAGATCATGCGCAATGCCAAGCGTCGGCTGGAGTGGTGTAAAGCTCGCCGCCATTGGACTCTGGAGCAGTGGAAACACGTTCTCTGGAGTGATAAATCACGCTTCACCATCTGGCAGTCCGAAGGACGAATCTGGGTTTGGGGGATGCCAGGAGAACCCTACCTTTAACCAATGCGTAGTGCCAACTGTAATGTTTGGGGGAGGAGGAATAATGGTCGGGAGCTGTTTTTAATGGTTCGGGAAATCACTGGAACTGACGATTCTGTGCTTCCAACTTTGTGGCAACAGTTTGGAAGGCCCTTTCCTGTTTCAGTAGGACAATACCCCCGTGCACAAAGCGAGGTTCATACAAAAATTGTTTGTCAAGATAGGTGTGAAAGAACTTGACTGGCCTGCACAGATCCCTGAGCTTAACCCTATCGAACACCTTTGGGATGAATTGGAAAGCTGACTGCGAGCCAGGCCTAATCTCCAAACATCAGTGCCCGACTCACTAATGCTCTTGTGGCTGAATGCAAGCAAGTCCCTGTTTGTTACAACAATGGAAAGCCTTCCCAGAAGAGTGGAGGCTGTTATAGCAGCAAAGGGGGACCAACTCCATGTTAATGCCCATTATTTTGGAATGAGATGTTCGACGAACAGGTGTCCATATATTTTTGGTCATGTGTTGTAACTCCCGCTCCCATCTCCTAGAGTTAACACTGACGAGAGTAGGCTTCACACATTTTGAAAACTGAGGTAAAACCGCAGCCACACACACACAGGACACGTGACGACAGAGAGACTTCAGGTCAGCCTCTCCAACTCGCAGCTCAATTCATTTAGCCAAATCTCTGTAGTCTATTTGCAGCCTACACACTGATTAGATAGAAAATATTTCTGAACAATCTGAGATGGTGGGTGTCCTCTTTCTTGTGTTTTTTTGAGGTGGAATGACCCTAGGATTTGTACACTTCACAACTGGTCATTTCCACCTTCCCACTTGGTTATGAACACAGCATCAGGCTACAATATGTTAACACTAATCAACATGAGCTTTGATTCTACTTTCAATCAATGTTTAGCCAATGGGTGCAGTCAATGATGTGATGTCAACGTGCCGTAAACCTAATGAATTTCAACATGATAGATATTGCATTTGCACACAGTTTTTAGGGCTTCAAATATGAACTGGTTATGCAAAATGTTGTTTTTCTCCCCTTTTAGGTGGAATACATGTTGATTGAAATGGATGAGAAAAATGAAAAGGTTCGTCTTGTTCTCAATGGTGGGGAGGTTTTGGAAACCCTTCAAGACAAAGGTGAAAAGACAAACCCCAAGTAAGTCACCTTTACATCTGTTTAGAAAATGACCAGATTATCGGGTTGAGTTGAACCTGGCTGCTATGCATCTTCCTTATGTTCAAGTAGAATCTTTCTTTTTTTACACTCATATCTCTGTTTTTGATGTAAATGCCATGTTATAAAAAGGTCCAGACACTTTTTGGGATTTAACTAGTTTTTAAGAAACTTGCCCCAACCAGCGATTCACTTCCTCATCCTCGTTGTGCAGTACGGGGGCTCAAAACCTTTAGTAATTTATTAGACGACTTACCGTAGTAATTGCATATACAGTTGAAGTCGGAAGTTTACATACACTTAGGTTGGAGTCATTATCTCGTTTTTCAACCACTCCACAACTTTCTTGTTAACAACCTATAGTTTTGGAGAGACTGTTAGGACATCTACTTTGTGCATGACACAAGTAATCTTTCCAACAATTGTTTACAGACAGATTATTTCACTTAATTCACTGTATCACAATTCCATTGGGGAGAAGTTTACATACACTAAGTTGACTGTGCCTTTAAACAGCTTGGAAAATTATGTCATGGCTTTAGAAGCTTCTGATAATTAACCTCATTTGAGTCAATTAAAGGTGTACCTGTGGATGTATTTCAAGGCCTACCTTCAAACTCCGTGCCTCTCTGCTTGACATCATGGGAAAATCAAAAGAAATCAGCCAAGACCTCATAAAAAAAACGTAGACCTTCACAAGTCTGATTCATCCTTGGGAGCAATTTCCAAACGCCTGAAGGTACCACGTTCATCTGTACAAACAATAGTGCGCAAGTATAAACACTATGGGACCACACAGCCGTCATACCGCTCAGGAAGGAGACACGTTCTGTCTCCTAGAGATTAACATACTTTGGTGCAAAAAGTGCAAATCAATCCCAGAACAACAGCAAAGGACCTTGTTAAGATGCTGGAGGAAACGGGTACAAAAGTATCTATATCCACAATAAAACAAGTCCTATATCGACATAACTTGAAAGGCCGCTCAGCAAGGAAGAAGCCACTGCTCCAAAACCGCCATTAAAAAAAGCCAGACTACGGTTTGCAACTGCACATGGGGACAAAGATCATACCTTTTGGAGAAATGTCCTCTGGTCTGATGAAAAAAATAAAATATATAACTGTTTGGCCATAATGACCATCGTTATGTTTGGAGGAAAAGGGGGGAAGCTTGCAAGCCGAAGAACACCATCCCAACCGTGAAGCACGGGGGTGGCAGCATCATGTGGTGGGGGTGCTTTGCTGCAGGAGGGACTGGTGCACTTCACAAAATAGATGGCATCGTGAGGAAGAAAAATTACGTGGATATATTGAAGCAACATCTCAAGACATCAGTCAGGAAGTGAAAGCTTGGTCGCAAATGGGTCTTCCAAATGGACAATGACCCCAAGCATACTTCCAAAGTTGTGGCAAAATGGCTTAAGGACAACAAAGTCAAGGTATTGGAGTGGCCATCACAAAGCCCTGACCTCAGTCCCATAGAAAATTTGTTGGCAGAACTGAAAAAGCGTGTGTGAGCAAGGAAGCCTACAAACCTGACTCAGTTACACCAGCTCTGTCAGGAGGAATGGGCCAAAATTCACCCAACTTATTGTGGGAAGCTTGTGGAAGGCTACCCAAAACCTTTGACCCAAGTTAAACAATTTAAAGGCAATGCTACCAAATACTAATTGAGTGAAATGTAAACTTCTGACCCACTGGGAATGTGATGAAAGAAATAAAAGCTGAAATAAATAATTCTCTCTATTATTCTGACATTTCACATTCTTAAAATAAAGTGGTGATCCTAACTGACCTAAGACAGGGAATTTTTACTATGATTAAATGTCAGGAATTGTGAAACTGAGTTTAAATGTATTTGGCTAAGGTGTACGTAAACTTCCGACTTCAACTGTATTTTCATATATGTTTTGTTTCCCCGTACTGTCATTCTGAACTTCATCAGGAACTCTATATTACATTTTTTTTTGCGACTCAAATGGAACCGCTGGATAGGGGAAACCGCACAAAATGGAATATAACATTGCGGATATATTTTGGTATGACACAATTTCATGTGTACAACATCTAAAGACCTGCATCACTTTATTAAGGGCATTTCGGTTTCTAAAAATACGTATTTGGGTGTTTTTGGAGCATTTGTTCGTATTTTTTCAGAGCTTTGTACTGAGCAATGAGCATGAGGAAGTGAATCGCTGGTTAGGATAGGTTTCTCAAACAAGTGACATCACAAAAAGTGTCTTGACCTTTCTATAACATGTCATTTACATAAAAAAATAGACATTTGGTTGTAAAAATAAATAATACACTGCAGGTACTAAAGACATCTTTTGTCACTGCATAAGACAGTGTTCCCTTAGTGTCTTTAACAACAATAAAAATAAATAAAGGAGATTCCCTTATGGCTCGCTCATGCAAAAGCTACTTTACAAGTATGCAACTTCAGCATGAGTTTGACTTTCTTTTTTTCTTGAACTATGCTCTTACAAATACACTATTGAGTCACCCTGCCCGTTACACCTTGGGCTGTTAAATTCCTTCCACAGGTTAAAAAGCCTTTATCTCTCATTGATGTACATGTTTGTGCAAGCCTCACAGTAGTGGTCTGCTTGCTAACTGCACATGACGTCCTAAATCTGTGAAGCCTACTTAACCCGGGGGAAATACCAGTGTCAGTGGGGAATTGTAGCTAGAGCTGTAGCATTCCTCATTACTGCCTCTGTCGCACATACTGAAGAGCACGTGCCCTGAAGCACAAACACAGAATTTCCCCCCCTGCTGAGATAGTGTCTCACATTAGATAGAAAAAAAAACAAAACATGTTTACTTTAATGTGAAAGATCGGCATAACACAATGGGCTCTATCTGATCAGGGACCTTGTTTTGTTAGACAACATTATTCATTGGCCTCTAAAAGTAGAATTTGGCTTTAAAAATAGTTTTTTTTATAATGCTTTATTTTTCTTTGTAGCCATCCTACCCTTTGGAGGCCAGAGTATGGCAGCTACATGATCGAAGGGACTCCGGGGCAGCCATACGGTGGGACGATGTCCGAGTTTAACACAGTGGAGGACAATATGGGAAAGAGGAGGCGAGAGGCCTCATCTGTGCTGAATAAGAATGAAACCCTAGCCACCATCACATCATTCCCAAGGTAGTTTAGTACCTATTCTGTCACTCACTCAACCATTTGAAACTTAGTTTATTTCCTTTATAGTACCTTAACATTGTTATTCTTGTAACAATGGTTTTAGGTTAGGTTGTCCAGGCTTCACCCAGCCAGAGTACAACCCAACACCTGTTGAAAAAGGAGTGTCCAAATCACTGTTCTTCCCGGATGAAGCCATAAACAGACACCCAAGATTCAGGTAGGCTTGCTTGTGTGTGTGTGTGTGTGTGTGTGTGTGTGTGTGTGTGTGTGTGTGTGTGTGTGTGTGTGTGTGTGTGTGTGTGTGTGTGTGTGTGTATGTGTGTGTATATGTATATGTGTGTGTGTGTGTGTGTGTGTGTGTATATATATATATATATAGTAGAAGTCGAAAGTTTACATACGCTTAGGTTGGAGTCATTAAAACTCGTTTTTCAACCACTCCACAAATTTCTTGTTAACAAACTATAGTTTTGGCAAGTCTGCTAGGACATCTACTTTGTGCCTGACACAAGTAATTTTTCCAACAATTGTTTACAGACAGATTATTTCACTTATAATTCACTGTATCACAATTCCAGTGGGTCAGAGGTTTACATACACTAAGTTGACTGTGCCTTTCAACAGCTAGGAAAATTATGTCATGGCTTTAGAAGCTTCTGATAGGCTAATGGACATAATTTGAGTCAATTGGAGGCATACCTGTGGATGTATTTCAAGGCCTACCTTCAAACTCAGTGCCCCTTTGCTTGACGACATGGGAAAATCAAAAGAAATCAGCCAAGACCTCCACATTTTTTTGTACACACAATAGTACGCAAGTATAAACACCTTGGTACCACGCAGCCGTCATACCGCTCAGGAAGGAGGCGTGTTCTGTCTCCTAGAGATGAATGTACTTTGGTGCGAAAAGTGAAAATCAATCCCAGAACAACAGCAAAGGACCTTGTGAAGATGCTGGAGGAAACAGGTACAAAATTATCTATATCCACAGTAAAACGAGTCCTATATCGACATAACCTGAAAGGCTGCTCAGCAAGGAAGAAGCCACTGCTCCAAAACCGCCATAAAAAAGCTAGTCTACGGTTTGCGACTGCACATGGGGACAAAATTTGTACTTTTTGGAGAAATGTCCTCTGGTCTGATGAAAAAAAAAAATAGAATGACCATCGTTATGTTTGGAGGAAAAAGGGGGAGGCTTGCAAGCTGAAGAACACCATCCCAACCGTGAAGCACGGGGGTGGCAGCATCATGTTGTGGGGGGATGCTTTGCTGCAGGAGGGGCTGGTGCACTTCACAAAATAGATGGCGTCATGAGGAAGGAAAATTACATGGATATATTGAAGCAACATCTCAAGACATCAGTCAGGAAGTTAAAGCTTGGTCGCAAATGGGTCTTCCAAATGGACAATGACCCCAAGCATACTTCCAAAGTTGTGGCAAAATGGCTTAAGGACAACAAAGTCAAGGTATTGGAGTGGCCATCACAAAGCCCTGACCTCAATCCTATAGAAAATTTGTGGGCAAAACTGAAAGTGTGTGTGAGCAAGGAGCCCTACAAACCTGTCTCAGTTACACCAGCTCTGTCAGGAGGAATGGGCCAAAATTAACCCAACTTATTGTGTGAATCTTGTGGAAGGCTGCCGAAAACCTTTGACCCAAGTTAAACAATTTAAAGGCAATGCTACCAAATACTAATTGTGTATGTAAACTTCTGACCCCACTGGGAATGTGATGAAAGAAATAAAAGCTGAAATAAGTCATTCTCGCTACTATTATTCTGACGTTTCACATTCTTAAAATAAAGTGGTGATCCTAACTGACCTAATACAGGGAATCTTTACTAGGATTAAATGTCAGGAATGGTGAAAAATGTATTTGGCTTAAGTGTATGTAAACTTCCGACTTCCAACTGTGTATATAAGTGTCCTTATTTACAATGACGGCCTACCAAAAGGCCTCCTGCGGGGACGGGGCTGGGATTTGTTTTATTTTTATAATACATAAAAAACATGGTACAAACATTATTGGGCACAGACAACAGCACAAATGGCAAGAAGGCAGAGACAGTCACAACTGTCAGTAAGATTGAGTCTTTGAATGAAGAGATGGAGATTTTGCAGCTCGTTGCAGCAAACTGAAAAGAGGAGCGACCCAGGGTTGTGTGTGCTTTGGGGACCTTTAGCAGAATGTGACTGGCAGAACAGGTGTTGTATGTGGAAGATGAGGGCTGCAGTACGTATCTCAGATAGGGGGATAAGAGGCCTAAGAGGATTTTATAAATAGGCATCAACCAGTGGGTCTTGTGACGTGTCTACAGAGAGAACCAGTTTACAGAGGAGTATAGAGTTCAGTGATGTGTTCTATAAGGAGCATTGGTGGCAAATCTGATGCCCGAATTGTAAAGAACATCTAGCCGCTCGAGCACCCTTACCTGCCAATCTATAAATTATGTCTCCGTAGTCTTGCATGGGTAGGATGGTCATCTGAATCAGGGTTAGTTTAGCAGCTGGGGTAGAAGAGGAACGATTACAATAGAGGAAACCAAGTCTAGGTTTAACAGCCTGCAGCTTTGGTGTGTGCTGAGAGAAGGACAGTGTACCATCCAGCCATACTCCCAAGTACTTTTATGAGGTGACTACCTCAAGCTCTAAACCCTCAGAGGTAGTAATCACACCGGTGGGGAGAGGGGCATTCTTCTTACCAAACCACATGACCTTTTGTATTGGAGGTGTTCAGAACAAGGTTAAGGGCAGAGAAAGCATGTTGGACACTAAGAAAGCTTTGTTGTAGAGCGTTTAACACAGTCTGTGGAGGGGCCAGCTGAGTATGACATTGTGCTACCTTTGTCACACATACACTACATGTGTGACACCTGCTCGTCGAACATCTCATTCCAATATCATGGGCATTAATATGGAGTTAGTCCCCCTTTGCTGCCACAGCAACCTCCACTCTTCTGGGAAAGCTTTCCAGTAGATGTTGGAACATTGCTGCGGGGACATGCTTCTATTCAGCCACAAGCATTACTGAGGTCGGGCTGAGATGTTGTTGCTCCTAGATGTTTCCACTTCACAATAACAGCACTTACAGTTGACCAGGGCAGCTCTAGCAGGGCAGAAATCTGACGAACTGACTTGTTGGAAAGGTGGCATCCTATGACGGTGCCATGTTGAAAGTCACTGAGCTCTTCAGTAAGGCTATTCTACTGCCAATGTTTGTCTATGGAGATTGCATGGTTGTGTGCTCGATTTCATACACCTGTCAGCAACAGGTGTGGCTGAAATAGCCAAATCTACTCATTTGAAGGGGTGTCCACATACCTTTGTGTGTGTATATATAGTGTATTTGCAGTATGTTGTCTATAATATTTGAAGTTTGAGCTCTTCTTGTGAATGTTTTTTTCAGTACCCTGACCAGAAACATTCGTCACAGAAGAGGAGAGAAGGTAGTGATCAACGTACCCAGTAAGTGTAAATTAAAAACAGGTCTTCACCATATTCACTTAATAATTACACCACTCAGTCAAATACATTTAGTCATTTTCTATTTTCACTGGTCAAATTTAGGATACATTTGCCTGAATACAAATTGAGTTGAAATGGCTTGCTTATCGGTATCTATTTTCCACTGTTCTTCTTTCTCCTTGTTAGTCTTTAAAGACAAGTGCACTCCATCTCCATTTGTGGAGAAGTTTCCGGAGGATGATGGGGAGGCCTCCAGAGCAGCTCTCCCTGATCACATCTACATGGATGCCATGGGCTTTGGAATGGGAAACTGCTGTCTTCAGGTATAGGCTAAACATTATACGAATATTAACATTGTATACTGTCGTTATTTGTTTGTCTTTGGATGCATGTTCCTTTTTTTCAGTCGTACATCATAAATTACATGTTCATATACTAGACTAGAGAATATTTTTTAAAGGTTGTGGGCATGTTTATATAAGCCTGTTGATTAGTCCTTAAATTAACTTGAACCTTATGATGTTTTTCCAGGTGACATTCCAAGCTTGCAGCATTGAAGAGGCGAGGTACCTTTATGACCAACTAGCAACATTCTGCCCCATAGTGGTAAGATATGCTTAAAAAATGTACAGAAAAAATTGCATCGGGTAGTAATTTTTTTTAATCAAAAGTGTCGTAACGCTTTGGTTGTTTCGAGTGCTTTTTGTGTGGTGGAAAATGGAAAGCTACCTGTTGATCTGTTTACAGATGGCCCTCAGTGCTGCTTCGCCGTTTTACAGAGGCTATGTGTCAGACATTGATTGTCGTTGGGGAGTTATTTCTGCCTCGGTGGATGACAGGACCGGGGAAGAGAGAGGGCTGGAGGTGAGCACATGAATCAGGAAAAACTGGACCCAAATTAAATAAACATGACCCTGCCAAATAAGGCCCACTCGCTTGTTGCTAGTTGCTTCAGTGGGTTGAGTGTCCGGCTCAGACTGTGTCAGGCTCAGATAGGCATTGTGAGTTTCTCTGTTGATTTCCTGGTGTTCAATTGTAACCTTAGTCAGAGCAGATTTTCAGTGATTTGTCTGTTGAATTGTCAGTGGATTTTCATACTTTTCATATATTCATGGTATTTTAATGTCTATGAAAATGTGTTTTCTTTGCAGCCTTTGAAAAGCAACAAATTTCGAATCTTGAAATCAAGATATGATTCAATCGACAGCTACCTCTCCAGTTGTGGCGATAAGTACAATGACATAGATCTGACAATAGACGAGGAGATCAACAAACAGTTGCTGGATGCAGGTTAACACTAACAAAGACATCAGTAATAGACCATGGTGAAGGATAAGTGACTGGGGAAAAATATTATTTTCAAATGAATAGTAAAATAATCATACAAAAAGTGATGTATTGTTTAAGCATTGAAACTGGCTGTACGACAAAGTTTAATACATTTTTAAAATTATATTTGTGTTAATATTTTAATCATAAAATATTCTATAGAGAAGTGATCAGAATCTGTGTTTGTAGGGATCGACAAACTGCTGGCCCAACACATAGCCCATCTTTTCATCCGGGATCCGCTGTCACTCTTTGAGGAGAAAATTCACCTGGATGATGAAAACGAGTCTGATCACTTTGAGGTTAAAATGATCCCCACCCTATACTGACTTATTGTGGCTGCATTACTGCTGGAAACCAGACCAATGCTTGTGATAGATTTTAAAAGGAGGAATTTTAGTTTATATAATCAAAATGTATTTTCTATGCCACGTCTCTCTTGTAGAATCTGCAGTCAACCAACTGGCAGACAATGAGGTTCAAACCTCCTCCTCCAAACTCGGACATTGGATGGCGAGTTGAGTTCCGCCCCATGGAGGTAGCATAAGCCTTATAACTCTGACACAAAAGATTTAATATAATTTGGATATTAACCTGAAATACACTCAGTTGCGATTTGTGTATGTCTGCTAAATAGTGTTACATGAACAAACAATACTTGTAACAGAATTTACATATACTGTGTCTTAACTTCTTTTTGTACAATGTTAGTGTAGAAATATTTTGTGCACGTTTTCTTTTATTTCAGGTACAACTTACCGATTTTGAAAACTCTGCTTACGTTGTTTTCATCGTCCTGCTCACCAGGGTTATCCTGTCCTATAAACTGGACTTTCTCATCCCCTTGTCAAAAGTGAGAATGTGCTTGTTCTTCTGTTACACTTTTCATTCGCTGAATTTTATGAAATTCAATTAAGTTAGACTGGTTGTTTTTGTGGAGTTCCCAGTACACTCAATTTCGAGTCTCTTAGCAAAGGGTCTGAATACTTACGTAAATAAGGTATTTCTGTTTTTTATTTTTAATACATTTGCTAAAATTTCTAAACCTGTTTTCGCTTTGTCATTATGGGGTATTGTGTGTAGATTGATGAGGAAAAACATTCATTTTAGACTAAGGCTGTAACGTAACAAAATGTGGAAAAATGGAAGGGGTCTGAATACTTTCCGAATGCACTGTATAGGTCCATGATATAACACCATTTGTTTTAGTGTGTTTTGTCTTGTCTTTAAACAGGTTGACGAAAACATGAAAGTGGCCCAGGAAAGAAATGCAGTCCAAGAAGGCATGTTTTACTTCCGGAAGGACATCTATAAAGGTGAGATGATACAAGTCCAGTGTTTTGAAACTTGGTCGGGCGCGTTTTGTCAAAATGCCTAAACAGTTTAATGCTTCCTCTTCTCTTGTGTCATAGGCTGTAACC
Organism: Brachymystax lenok tsinlingensis; assembly: GCA_030435695.1. Taxonomy (NCBI): domain Eukaryota; kingdom Metazoa; phylum Chordata; class Actinopteri; order Salmoniformes; family Salmonidae; genus Brachymystax; species Brachymystax lenok. The sequence goes on from CM059780.1 coordinate 59,532,896, forward strand.
CTGTCCTCGATAGCTCCTCAGCGGCCCAGAACGGCTTGGACAGTGAGGGTGACAATGAGTACATACTGATGAGCATTGACACAATCATCAATGGAAAGGTGCTTATTAATAATAGTTCTAATTTAATATATCTTTCTCCTGAGCCCTTTACTGCAAATCTGTTTGTTTTTAGTTCAAATTTGGATAACCTGTACCACGAAAGTGGCTCACCTTTTAGCCAGGTAAATTTCTATGGCAACAAATTTTTCAGAACTGACTTGCTTTGAACAGGCTAACTCAGGGAAAAACTCCATTTATCCTAAATGAAGTGTCTGAGCCACGAGTTGAAGACTAATTAAATCAGATACCCTCCCTCTCGCAAAGATTGTATCATCCCCCTTTTTGTGTTTAATTATAATTTTTTTTAACTTAAAATACCTCTCACGTTGCACATTTAGTAATGATAGAATTTGCTTTCCAAACTGTAAATTTTTTGCGCAATTGTATTTAGAAATTTGCAAAAGTATAATTGTCAGCCCCAACCAACCACTATATATACAAAAGTATGGTCACACCCCTTCAAATTAGTGGATTTGGCTATTTCAGCCACACCGTTGCTGACAGGTGTTTAAAATTGAGCACACAGTCATGCACTCTCCATAGACAAACATTGGCAGTAGAATGACCTTACTGAAGAGCCACGTGACTTTCAACGTGGTGCTGTCATAGGATGCCACATTTCCAACAAGTCAGTTCGTCACATTTCTGCCGTGCTAGAGCTGCCCCAGTCAACTAAGTGCTGTTATTGTGAAGTGGAAACATCTAAGAGCAACAATGGCTCAGCCGCGAAGTGGTAGGCCACACAAGCTCAAAGAACGGGACCGCCGAGTACTGAAGCGCATAGTGCGTAAAAATCATCTGTCCTCGGTTACAACACCCACTACCAAGTTCCAAACTGCCTCTGGAAGCAACGTCAGCACAATAACTGTTCGTCAGGAGCTTCATGAAATGGGTTTCCATGGCTGAGCAGTCTCACACATGTCTAAGATCACCATGTGCAATGCCAAGCGTTGGCTGGAGTGGTGTAAAGCTTGCCGCCATTGGACTCTGGAGCAGTGGAAACGCGTTCTCTGGAGTGATGAATCACACTTCACCATCTGGCATTCCGAAGGAAGAATCTGGTTTTGGCGGAAGCCAGGAGAACGCTACCTGCCCCAATGCATAGTGGCAACTTTAAATTTTGGAGAAATAATGGTTTGGGGCTGTTTTTCATGGTTCAGCCTAGGCCCCTTAGTTCCAGTGATGGGAAATCTTAATGCTACAGCATACAATGACATTCTAGACGTTTCTGTGCTTCCAACTTTGTGGCCACAGTTAGAGGAAGGCCCTTTCAGCGAGGTCCATACAGAAATGGTTTGTAGAGATTGGTGTGAATGAACTTGACTTGCCTGCACAGAGCCCTGACCTCAACCATATTGAACACCTTTGGGATGAATTGGAACGCCGACTACGAGCAGGCCTAATCGCCCAACATCACTAATGCTCTTGTGGCTGAATGGAATCAAGTCCCCGCAGCAATGTTCCAACATCCACATACTTTTGGTCATGTAGTGTATTATCCATAATGGCAGTTTCCATTCAAGTCCAGACTGGCAGCCATTGCTAGTGTACCCATGAGTTTAACAGTCAAATTGCCAGGGTGGTTAGAGGTTCCAAAACCCGTCTATGGATTATATGTCTATGGCATCAATGCAACAAGCTGTTCCTCAGGAGTGATATTAGTTGGAAAAAGGTGATCATACATTGATAAGTACACCAAAGACTGCAATAACGATAAGTAATAAAATAAAGACTGCACTTCTAAAAGCCTATTTCACAACATAGCATGCTGAATTTGCAAGGTAACTGTTCTTTCATTTTGATTTCAGCACAAATGAAAATGGCACTGTGACTCACCCATGTTTGATGTTTCAGTAATGTCTCAATGAAGAATTCTCAGTTCGACTAGCCATGACATGCATGTGCAGTTACAAGCCTGCTAGATTTAGCTACAGGCCGACGCAGGGTTGCCAGGTCTAGCTAAAATTTCTATCCCAATGACCACTCAAAACCCGCCCAAGCCTAAAAACTGGCCCAAGTTTTTTTTTTTTTTTTTTTTTTTTTTTCTCGCAGCAACAGAGAAACCACATTGCCACATTTATCCAAAGGTGTCTCCATAATGACAATCTAAATACAACTGGTCAAATTGCTTTACCCTGTTTTGTGCGATTCTCCCTTTTGTTATTTGTTCATCACACAAAAAGATTTTTTCTGAACCAGAAGTGATTAATAGTGAATGGTTAAGATGTGAAATAGTGTTAGTACAAGTCACATTGCTCTACAACAATAGTATTTTCAACTGGAGTATAAAAATCAATAGCCCAAACCGTTTGTTTTTTGGCTTCATTTATTTAATAAAAAAATGTCAATTCATGTGTGGCTGCAGCCTGATGTCGCAGTCATCCATCCCTCTGGAGCAAGATGGATGGGAAAGAGATCCATCATGAGTCCAGTACATCAAGTTTTATTCTACTATTAATCAATCAATCACTGCTATTATAATTTCATAGTCCGTAATGGAGTTAATCAGTTCTACTCTGTCCTCACCTATGTGCTGCTGCGCAACACTTTCTCTCTCCCTCTCCTCTGACTTCAGCTTTCTGGCCAATGTTAGCTAGCTTGCTTGCTACATACAGAACTTTTTCTTTACCGTCCGAGGTGCAATTTCAATCCAAGATGGCATAGCAGTCGGACGTGTATTTTGTCTTGTCCCGTCCTGTCCCGTGTAAATATCGTTTTTATAATATTTTTATATATTTCTTCACATATCCTTTTATATATGCTTTCTAAAATTCAACTTCAAAACACTTTCCTGCAACCTGACTGACCCAATGTGGTGTGGATCTGTTTTTTTAATTTATTTTTTTATACGGAGTCGTCCAACAAATGCTAGTTAACTTCACTAGCTAACGTTAGTATTTAGCTTACCATTGCTAGTGGGCATCAGCTAACCTTTAGCTTGGAAAAGCTCTCGCCATTCGTATAACGCGACTCAAACCAGAGCTTACCAGACCGGACCTATTTTTTTTTATTTAAAAAAATAAATAAAATCCCACTCTCCATATCCCCGGGTTCCTACCGCAAGTTGGATATTTTTCACCTGGATCTTGCAGCTAGCTGCTACCCGAGTGCCTATTGGCTAACGTCGGTCCCGGAGCAATGCACCAATTGGCCTGAAGCTAGCCTGTGCTTGACCCATCTCCCGGCTGGCTGAAGAATCCCATCAGCCAATCCCATCAGCCACATAGGCTACAACACCTATCCGGACCCGTTTTTACTGCCGGTGCGGAGCCTCACCGGGCCTTCACGACTGGACCACCGACGCTATCTGCCCGTGGGGGTTATTCAACCGGCCCTCCGTCGCGACATCACCTGAACGCCCATCAGCTAACTGCGGCCTGCTAACGTTTGCTGTCTTGAGCATATCGGCTGCTAGCTAAACAGGGGCCACTATTACCTATTTTTGGCAATTGGCCTGGTCCCCTTCACCAAACGGAACCCCACTAACCCATCACGACTGGTCTACCGACGGAAATGCACGAGGAGGCTATAAACTTCCTCCATCTTTGTTAGACGGCCTGCTAGCCTTTGCTACCCCCGGCAATCTGTCTGAATCGCCGTGTCCCCAACCAGCCTCACTACTAACCAGCCTCTCCTCAATGTCAATATCCCTTGTCCATTGCTGTTCTGGTTAGTGGGCGGCAGGCTACCTGGGCGGCAGGCTACCTGGGCGGCAGGTAGCCTAGTGGTTAGAGCGTTGGACTTGTAACCGGAGGGCTGCAAGTTCAAATCCCCGAGCTGACAAGGTAAAAATCTGTCGTTCTGCCCCTGAACAAGGCAGTTAACCCACTGTTCCCCGGGCGCCAAGACGTGGATGTCGATTAAGGCAGCTCCCCGCACCTCTCTGATTCAGAGGGGTTGGGTTAAATGCGGAAGACACATTTCGGTTGAAGGCATTTGGTTGTACAACTGACTAATAATGGTGACTTTGACTTTTTGACTTTAGTGTTTATTGTCTTATTTCACTGTAGAGCCTCTAGCCCTGCTCAATATGCCTTATCCAACCCTTTAGTTCCACCTCCCACACGTGCGATGACATCACCTGGTTTAAATGTTTCTAGAGACAATATCTCTTTCATCACCACCCAATGCCTAGGTTTACCTCCACTGTATTTACATCCTACCATACATTTGTCTGTACATTATGCCTTTAATATATTTTACCGCCCCCCTGAAACCTGTTCTTTTTACTCTCGGTTCAGATCGTCCTAGACGACCAGTCATTATAGCCTTTAGCCGTACCCTTATCCTACTCCTCCGTTCCTCTGGTGATATAGAGGTTAATCCAGGCCCTGTAGCTCCTAGCTCCACTTCTATTCCCCAGGCGCTCTCATTTGTTGACTTCTGCAACCGTAAAAAGTCTTGGTTTCATGCATGTTAACATTAGAAGCCTCCTCCCTAAGTTTGTTTTATTCACTGCCCTAGCACACTCTGCCAACCCGGATGTCCTAGCCGTGTCTGAATCCTGGCTTAGAAAGACCACCAATAACACTGAAATTTCCATCCCTAACTACAACATTTTCAGAAAAGATAGCAACACCGCCCCCTTTGGCTGTTCTATCTACTGCAGAGTTCTGTCTTACTATCCAGGTCTGTACCCAAACAATTTGAACTTTTACTTTTAAAAATCCGCCTTTCTAGAAACAAGTCTCTCACTGTTGCCGCTTGCTATAGACCACCCTCTGCCCCCAGCTGTGCTCTGGACACCATATGTGAACTGATTGCCCCCCATCTATCTTCAGAGTTCGTGCTGCTAGGTGACCTAAACTGGGACATGCTTAACACCTCGGCCATCCTACAATCTAAGCTTGAAGCCCTAAACCTCACACAAATCATAATTGAACCTACTAGGTACAATCCCAAAGCCGTAAACACGGTTACCCTCATACAGTGAGGGAAAAATGTATTTGATCCCCTGCTGATTTTGTACATTTGCCCACTAACAAAGAAATGATCAGTCTATAATTTTAATGGGAGGTTTATTTGAACAGTGAGAGACAGAAGAACAACAACAAAAATCCAGAAAAATGCATGTGAAAATTTGTATAAATTGATTTGCATTTTAATGAGGGAAATAAGTATTTGACCCCCTCTCAATGAGAAAGATTTCTGGCTCCCAGGTGTCTTTTATACAGGTAACGAGCTGAGATTAGGAGCACACTCTTAAAGGGAGTGCTCCTAATCTCAGCTTGTTACCTGTATAAAAGACACCTGTTCACAGAAGCAATCAATCAATCAGATTCCAAACTCTCCACCATGGCCAAGACCAAAGTGCTCTCCAAGGATGTCAGGGACACAATTGTAAACCTACACAAGGCTGGAATGGGCTACAAGACCATCGCCAAGCAGCTTGGTGAGAAGGTGACAACAGTTGGTGCGATTATTCGCAAATGGAAGAAACACAAAAGAACTGTCAATCTCCCTCGGCCTGGGGCTCCATGCAAGATCTCACCTCGTGGAGTTGCAATGATCATGAGAACGGTGAGGAATCAGCCCAGAACTACACGGGAGGATCTTGTCAATGATCTCAAGGCAGCTGGGACCATAGTCACCAAGAAAACAATTGGTAACACACTCCGCCGTGAAGGACTGAAATCCTGCAGCGCCCGCAAGGTCCCCCTGCTCAAGAAAGCACATATACATGCTCGTCTGAAGTTTGCCAATGAACATCTGAATGATTCAGAGGACGACTGGGTGAAAGTGTTGTGGTCAGATGAGACCAAAATGGAGCTCTTTGGCATCAACTCAACTCGCCGTGTTTGGAGGAGGAGGAATGCTGCCTATGACCCCAAGAACACCATCCCCACCGTCAAACATGGAGGTGGAAACATTATGCTTTGGGGGTGTTTTTCTGCTAAGGCTACAGGACAACTTCACCGCATCAAAGGGCCGATGGACAGGGCCATGTACCATCAAATCTTGGGTGAGAACCTCCTTCCCTCAGCCAGGGCATTGAAAATGGGTCGTGGATGGGTATTCCAGCATGACAATGACCCAAAACACACGGCCAAGGCAACAAAGGAGTGGCTCTATAAGAAGCACATTAAGGTCCTGGAGTGGCCTAGCCAGTCTTCATACCTTAATTCCATAGAAAATCTGTGGAGGGAGCTGAAGGTTCGAGTTGCCAAACGTCAGCCTCGAAACCTTAATGACTTGGAGAAGATCTGCAAAGAGGAGTGGGACAAAATCCCTCCTGAGATGTGTGCAAACCTGGTGGCCAACTACAAGAAACGTCTGACCTCTGTGATTGCCAACAAGGGTTTTGCCACCAAGTACTAAGTCATGTTTTGCAGAGGGGTCAAATACTTATTTCCCTCATTAAAATGCAATTCAATTTATAACATTTTTCACATGCGTTTTTCTGGATTATTTTGTTGTAATTCTGTCTCTCACTGTTCAAATAAACCTACCATTAAAATTATAGACTGATCATTTCTTTGCCAGTGGGCAAATGTACAAAATCAGCAGGGGATCAAATACTTTTTTTCCCTCACTGTAGATGTCATCTTAACTAACTTTCCCTCCAAATACACCCCTGCTGTTTTCAACCAAGATCTCAGCGATCACTGCCTCATTGCCTGCATCCGTAATGGGTTTGCGGTCAAACGTCCACCCCTCATCACTGTCAAACGCTCCCTAAAACACTTCAGCGAGCAGGCCTTTCTAATCGACCTGGCCCGAGTATCCTGGAAGGATATTGACCTCATCCCATCAGAGGATGCCTGGTTGTTCTTTAAAAGTGCCTTCCTCACCATCTTAAATAAGCATGCCCCATTCAAGAAATGTAGAACCAGGAACAGATATAGGTCTGGAGACAACAAAGGGCTGACTGCCCTTGACCAGCACAAAAACACCCTATGGCATTCTGCATTAGCATCGAACAGCTCCCGTGATATGCAACTTTTAAGGGAAGTCAGGAACCAATATACACTGGCAGAAATTTGCCTCCTGTAACACAAACTCAAAAAAGTTCTGGGACACTGTAAAGTCTATGGAGAATAAGAGCACCTCCTCCCAGTTGCCCACTGCACTGAGGATAGGAAACGCTGTCACCACCGATAAATCCACAATAATTGAGAATTTCAATAAGCATTTTTCTACGGCTGGCCATGCTTTCCACCTGGCTACCCCTACCCCGGTCTACAGCCCTGCACCCCCCTCAGTAACTCGCCAAAGTCTCCCCCATTTCTCCTTCTCTCAAATCCAGTTAGCTGATGTTCTGAAAGAGCTGTGAAATCTGGACCCCTACAAATCAGCCGGGCTAGACAATCTGGATCCTTTCTTTTAAAAATGATCTGCCGAAATTGTTGCAACCCCTATTACTAGCCTGTTCAACCTCTCTTTCGTGATGTCTGAGATTCCCAAAGACTGGAAAGCAGCTGCGGTCATCCCCCTCTTCAAAGGGGGTGACTCTCTTGACCCAAACTGCTACAGACTTATATCTATCCTACCCTGCCTTTCTAAGGTCTTTGAAAGCCAAGTTAACAAACAAATTACCGACCATTTCGAATCCCACCGTACCTTCTCCGCTATGCAATCTGGTTTCAGGGCTGGTCATGGGTGCACCTCAGCCACGCTCAAGGTCCTAAATGACGACATAACCGCCATCAATAAGAGACATTACCGGGCAGTTGTTTTCATTGATCTGGCCAATGCTTTTGACTCTGTCAATCACCACATCCTTATCGGCAGACTCGACAGCCTTGGTTTCTCACCAACTACTTCTCCGATAGAGTTCAGTGTGTCAAATCAGAGGGCCTGTTGTCCGGGCCTCTGGCAGTCTCTATGGGGGTCCCTCAGGGTTCAATTCTTGGGCCTACTCTCTTCTCTGTATACATCAGTGATGTCGCTCTTGCTGCAGGTGAGTCTCTAATTCACCTCTACGCAGACGACACCATTCTGTATACTTCTGGCCCCTCTTTGGACACTGTTAACTTAGGGAGCGGCTCCCGAGGTGACGGTTTTGGAGAGGGGCATGCCCAAAGTAAAATGCCTCCCACTCAGGCCCAGAAAATAGGATATGCACATAATTAGTACTATTGGATAGGAAACACTCTGAAGTTTCTAAGAGTGTGTTCACGGGCTCGCGCGCGCTGTGGTTTTTTCATTTCCTATCGTCCAGTTTATAATCCGGTTGAAATATTATAGTAAATATACATACAAGTGTTCCTAAGGATACATTATCAATGATGTTTGATTGTTCTTGGACAAGTGTATAGGTTGAACGAGTTCTCTTCACGGTTCAATGGGCGAGTGGACGCTGTATTTTATGAACAATGCGCCAACCAAACGGAGATTTATGGATATAATAAATGACTTTTTCTAACAAAATAACCATTGGATGTCTTCTTTGGACACTTGGGAAGCCCTCAGTAGAAGTTCTTCAAAAGGTAAGGGATTTGTTTTCGCTGTGAAATGTGTTTTGTGTGAACCGCGATGGTTTATGAATTTATGCTAATGGAAAATTATTGGAGGTGCTACCCTCAAACAATCAAATGTAGTGCTTTCGCCGTAAAGCCTTTTTGAAATCTGACCATGCTGTGATATTGCCAAGAAGCAGAGCTTTTGATGACTATGCAACACTTGTATATTGATGAATGTTTAATAATTCAACTTTTGAATTTTGAATTTGGCGCCTTGCATTTCACCGGGTAGTGTCCCACCACTCCCTAAGTAGCTACCCTCCAGACGAGCTTCAATGCCATACAGCATCACTTTTTCTGGACGGTTCTGTCTTAGATTATGTGGACAACTACAAATATCTAGGTGTCTGGTTAGACTGTAAACTCTCCTTCCAGAATCACATCAAACATCTCCAATCTAAAATTGGCTTCTAATTTCGCAACAAAGCATCCTTCACTCATGCTGCCAAACATACCCTCGTAAAACTGACCATCCTACCGATCCTCGACTTCGGTGATGTCATTTACAAAATAGCCTCCAATACTCTATTCAACAAATTGGATGCAGTCTCTCACAGTGCCATCCATTTTGTTACCAATGCCCCATATACCACCCACCACTGCGACCTGTACGCTCTCGTTGGCTGGCCCTCGCTTTACACTCGTTGCCATACCCACTGGCTCCAGGTCATCTACAAGTCCCTGCTAGGTAAAGTCCTGCCTTATCTCAGCTCGCTGGTCACCTTAGCAGCACCAACCCATAGCATGCGCTCCAGCAGGTATATCTCACTGGTCACCCCCAAAGCCAATTCCTCCTTTGGCCGACTCTCCTTCCAGTTCTCTGCTGCCAATGACTGGAACGAACTAAAAAAATCTCTGAAACTGGAGACACTTATCTCTCTCACCTGCTTTAAGCACCAGCTGTCAGAGCAGTTCACAGACCCCTGCACCTGTTTATAGCCCATCTGTAAATAGCCCAACCAACTACCTCATCCCCTACCGTATTTATTTATCTTGTTCCTTTGCACCCCAGTAATTCTACATTGCACATTCATTTACTGCACATCTACCATTCCAGTGTTTAAATGCTATATTGTAATTTACTTTGCCACCATGGCCTATTTATTGCCTTAACTTCCTTATCCTACCTCATTTGCACTCTTTGTATTATTGACTATGTTTGTTTTACTCCATGTGTAACTCTGTGTTGTATGTGTCGAACTGCTTTGCTTTATCTTGGCCAGGTCGCAGTTGTAAATGAGAACTTGTTCTCAACTTGCCTACCTGGTTAAATAAAGGTGAAATAAATAAAATAAAATGTAAACATGCTGTATATAAACTCAGCAAAAAAAGAAACGTCCTCTCACTGTCAACTGCGTTTCTTTCAGAAAACTTAATGTGTAAGTATTTGTATGAACATGAGATTCAACAACTGAGTTCCACAGACATGTGACTAACAGAAATTGAATAATGTGTCCCTGAACAAAGGGGGGTAAAATCAATAGTAACAGTATCTGGTGTGGCCACAAGCTGCATTAAGTACTGCAGTGCATCTCCTCATCATGGACTGCACCAGATTTGCCAGTTCTTGCTGTGAGATGTTACCCCACTCTTCCACCATAGCACCTGCAAGTTCCCAGACATTTCTGGGGTGAATGGCCCAAGCCCTCACCCTCCGATCCAACAGGTCCCAGACGAGCGCAATGGGATTGAGATCCCGGCTCTTCGCTGGCCATGGCAGAACACTAACATTCCTGTTTCGCAGGGAATCACCCACAGAACGAACAGTATGGCTGGTGGCATTGTCATGCTGGAGGGTCATGTCAGGATGAGCCTGCAAGAAGGGTACCACATGAGGGAGGAGGATGTCTTCCCTGTAACGCACAGAGTTGAGATTGCCTGCAATGACAACAAGCTCAGTCCGATGATGCTGTGACACACCGCCCCAGACCATGACAGACCCTCCACCTCCAAATCGATCCCACTCCAGAGTACAGGCCTTGGTGTAACGCTCATTTCTTCGACGATAAATGCGTATCCAACCATCACCCCTGGTGAGACAAAAGCGTGACTCGTCAGAGAAGAGCACTTTTTGCCAGTCCTCTCTGGTCCAGCGACGGGTTTGTGCCCATAGGCGATACTGTTGCCGGTGATGTCTGGTGAGGACCTGCCTTACAACAGGTCTACAAGCCCTCAGTCCAGCCTCTCTCAGCCTATTGCGGACCGACTGAGCACTGATGGAGGGATTGTGCGTTCCTGGTGTAACTCGGGCAGTTGTTGTTGCCATCCTGTACCTGTCCTGCAGGTGTGATGTTCGCACTGCGAGGATGCTCAGCTGTCCGTCCTGTCTCCCTGTAGCACTGTCTTAGGCGTCTCACAGTACGGACATTGCAATTTATTGCCCTGGCCACATCTGCAGTCCTCCTACCTCCTTGTAGAATGCCTAAGGCACGTTCACGCAGATGAGCAGGGACCCTGGGCATCTTTCTTTTGGTGTCAGTCTGTAGAAAGACCTCTTTTAGTGTCAAGTTTTCCTAACTGTGACCTTAATACCGTCTGCAAGCTGTTAGTGTCTTAACGACTGTTCCACAGGTGCATGTTCATTAATTGTGTATGGTTCATTGAACAAGCATGGGAAACAGTGTTTAAACTCTTTACAAAGAAGATCTGTGAAGTTATTTAGATTTTTACGAATTATCTTTGAAAGGCAGGGTCCTGAAAAGGGGACATTTCTTTTTTTGCTTAGTTTATTTTTGGGGGAGTTGATATGCCAACATGGCTATGGGCATAGGACCTATGTCATTCACAGTGATTTTAAAAAGCTAATGAGTATCCTACTACTGATCGATAAATGCAGCTGTCAACTGAGCCAGAAATTTACATTAAAAAAAAGAATTCTCTAAAATGCCAACATTGGAATAATATTTTGCATAAATGTATAGAAATAATTAACCTACATGTAAAAGTGTAGCCTAGGTTATATTGACTACAGCTTCTCATGTCCACACCGATGCTGACATGGAGGCGGCAGAAAATGTAGCTAAACTTCAATGAAACTTTGAAATACATAAAGTCTAAACGCCAGTCATGTTTGACATAATGTCGGATAATTAACATCTAAAGGCTTGATTCTGTTGACATAGTCTGGGCAGGATTCGTTCAGATCAAATGGGCACGAGCCAAGAGCGCACACATTACCCACCTTGCAATCTGACCGGAGGCAATCAGAATTTTGAAACTATTTAACCATAAACTTAATTATTCAAAACCTGGAGGTTTTACGTCATTTTATAAGGCTAAAAGCAGACCATATGTTGAGGGAATTGGTTTATTGGTTTTCAAATCGACTTCCTTGTCCACAAGGCAATGGCACAATCCTACTCATATTAGAATCCCATACTAGTTATTGCATCTTTAGATCACCTCTTTCTAAATTTGTAACATATTTTAATCTCTGTCACATGAAAATGACATGCGTGTTTTAGAACAGTGTGTTCCTGCTAATTGCATTTTGGAACCTTCCCTACTGCGCTTGCTGCACTTATAATGTGAATAAATAATATTTGATGAACATTTTTAAGATAAAGTTCTGATCTGTTGCATTTATGCTTGAAAATATTTTTTGATGTACAGTAGTTGTTCCAGAACTGTCCCAGAATCTGTTTAAACCATCTCAGACATTCTTTTTTTGCGTCCCTGGGATGACAGGACAACCTTAATTTAAAGCCCTGGCAACATACCAAGCAAGAAAGCACATTCTTCGATCCTCTCTATGAAACTGTTGGATGACTATTTCTCAGTTTCTCTCCCTTGCTGTGTTGCCTCTAGTAGGCTAATGATTGGTAGGACTGGGGGCGGTCAGGATGCAACGAACGAGGCAAACAAGAATTATAGGGGGAGAAGTATCTAGCTAGTACTAATTAAATTGTTGTTTTCACATCACTTGACTGCCTCTCTACCCACCACTCACTGCCTGATAGTCAGCAGTAGCAGGTCACAGTGAAATAAAAAATAATAATTAAAGAAAAATGCCATGGCAGCTGCGGTGCTATTTAGAAGTAGCCCAGAAACCTGCAACCTCCGACCAATACGTTTTCACCCTGTGACATCGTTTTCAAAGTAGCCCATTTTTGCGGGCAAACCGCAGACATGGCGACCCTGGGCGGACAACAATATCCACCTTCGTAGTACGTGTGAAGCTGGCTAGCTTTCTAAAAGCCTGAGTAGATATAGCTTGCTTCATTGGAAAACACTGCACTCTTGAGTTTCAACTATAATAGTTGTTGTTTCTTATCATTTAGGAAGGAGTTTTTCAAGGGCTGATACCAATCCTTAACTGCTACCTGGAAAACATGGAGGTGGACGTCGATACAAGATGCACCATCCTGAACTACCTGAAGCTCATCAAGAGACGCGCCTCGGGTACAGTATATTTAGCAAATAGACAATGACAATTTGACACTGGGTTGGGTAACATGTTTTTGTGGGGTATTGTTGTGGCCCATGGGATTTCCACATCATTGGTGGAGCTTAGTAAAAGCATGCAGCATTCCAATAGTGGAAGGCACATTTTGCTCCCTGACACTGTCAACAAGGTTTGGTAGCTCTTTGTGCATTAGTGTTGAATCTGAACTGAAGCCACATGAAAATGTATAGGATTCTAAATGCCAAACATTAACTTCTTTGTTTTTGGTGTATATGTTAGTGTAATGTCTTAATTATCAAAACCCCAAAAATTCATGATATTGCTCACTTTCTCCTTGTTGCTGATGTAGGTGAACTGATGACCATGGCAAAGTGGATGAGGGAGTTTGTCGACAAGCACACTCAATACAAACAAGACAGCGTCATAACTGACAAAATCAACTACGACCTACTCCGCAAGTGTGACAGCATCGCAAAAGGAGAGGAGCGATGTCTAGAACTTATTGGAGACCCAGTCAATCGGGGCAAATAAACCCATTGTCACAGCTGTAATCAATGAATTAATGTGTTGTCCATCATCAATGATACACGTGAAAAGAGAGCCTAAATATCTGTCTGAACAAAGAAGTGGTCCAAACTACACTAAACAAAAATGTAAACGCAACATGTAAAGTGTTGGTCCCATGTTTCATGAGCTGAAATAAAAGATCCCAAAAATGTTCCGTACGGACATAAAACGTATTTCTCTCAACTTTTGTGCACAAATTTGTTTACATCCATGTTGCTGGGCATTTCTCCTTTGCCAAGATGATCCATCTACCTGACAGGTGTGGCGTATCAAGAAGTTGATTAAACAGCATGATCATTACACAGGTGCACCTTGTGCTGTGGACAAGAAGAGACTACTCAAATGTGCAGTTTTGTCACACATGTCTCAAGTTTTGAGGGTGTGTCCACCAGAGTTGTTGCCAGAGAATTTAATGTTAATTTCTCTACTGTAAGTCATGTCAATGTCGTTTAAGAGAATTTGGCAGTTTGTCCAACCGGCCTCACAACCGTCTGAGACCAGCCCCCCGGACAGCTGATGCAACTGGGTTTGCACAACTGATGAATTTCTGCAAAAAACTCAGAAACCGTCTCAGGGAAACTAATCTGCGTGCTCGTCATCCTCACCAGGGTCTTGACTTGACTGCAGTTCGGCATCGTAACCAATTTCAGTAGGCAAATGCTCACCTTCAATAGCCACTGGCACGCTGGAGAAGTGTGCTCTTCACGGATGAATCCCGTTTTCAACTGTACCGTGCAGACTGTGTATATGGCATCGTGTGTGCGAGTGGTTTGCTGATGTCCATGTTGTGAACAGAGTGCCCCATGGTGGCGGTGGGGTTATGGAATGTGCAGGCAGAAGCTATGGACAACGAACACAATTACATTTTATCATTGGCAATTTGAATGCACAGCGATACCGTGACGAGATCCCGAGGCCCATTATCGTGCCATTTATCCGCCGCCATCACATTTTTCAGCATGATAACGCACAGACCCATGTCACAAAGATCTATATGTACACAAATCCTGGAAGCTGAAAATATCCCAGTTCTTCATGGCCTGCATACTCATGTCATACATTGAGCATGTTTGGGATGCTCTGGATCGACGTGTACAACAGCTTGTTCCAGTCCCCGCCAATATCCAGCAACTTCGCACAGCCATTGAAGTGGAGTGGGACAACATTCCACATGCCACAACAGCCTGATCAACTATATGCGAAGGAGATGTCGCGCTGAATGATGCATATGGTGGTCACACCAGATAGCGACTGGTGTTCTGATCCACGCCCCTACTTTTATTTAAATTTTTAAAAGTATGTGACCAAAAGATGCATATCTATATTCCCAGTTGTGAAATATATTAGGGCCTAAGGAATTTATTTAAATTGACTGATTTCCTTGTGAACTGTAACTCAGTGAAATCTGTTAAATTGTTGCATGTTACATTTATATTTTTTTCAGTGTAATTGAGTTTTAATGGAGAATATTGCAATGCACACAGGCAATTCTAAGGTGGAGCCGGTGTATTGAAGTTGTATATACTGTTACAGAAAGACCATAACAAAATTCTATCTGATGTGTAATTGGATATGTAAATATTTTTCTTCTGTTCATGGTAAATGTAGTGAACACAAGTTCATTTTAATCTTTAAGTGTAAATACTGTACTTCCATCTGCTCTACAAACATTAACAAAGGTTCTTTCGTTTCTGAATGTGGTATCTGCATTTGTCTGAAATTAATTTAGCTTTTGTGAGAAATGTAAAACAAAGTGTGATTTGCTGTGCTGACATTACTGTAGAACATTTTAAGAAAGTAGTATTGCATTGAAGTGAATGTGAGCATTTGGTTGGAATGTTTCATTGAATAAATCTGTATACAGCACTAAGTACAGTATTTATCTTTGTTACATGGTTCTGTTTCCTTGATTAATATGCTCAGTGTGGAGTGAGACCTTTAATCCACTAGAGGGTGCTAGTGGCATACCAAATGTACATTACTGTTGAATGGCATAATGCTCCAAAGGAACCAATCTTATCAATGTAAACATCTTTCATACATTACATATTAAGGATGGATCAAAACTGTCCATTTACATAGTACCGTAAAGGGGACCACACATAAATAAAAAATCAGTGCAGTGCACGCATGCAGTGAAGTGGGCTAGTGTGGATAAAATGCCAGGGCCAAATTCTTGTCCTAGTCTGCCCTTGCTATCATAGTGCTAATGCTCAGCTATATCACCATTTGGCTCAGGCCATATTTTTCATAACCAAAATGTTTTTAAAGATGCTGACTCTTTTGTAAGGCAAGCAGTTCAAACGTAATGTTTTTTTCAGGCTTTGAAGTTTCCAGAGAGTAGGTCAAGTAGGCTATGGTATGTTCTAGCAGTTGAACTTTGTACATATGATGTGTAGATATGGGCGGGTCGTAGCCTAGTTTTTAAGAGCGTTGAGCCAATAACCGAGTAGTCGCTCTTTTGAACCCTGAGTTGAGTAGGTGAAAAATCTGTCTGCCCTTGAGCAAGGCACTTAACCCTAATTGTTTCTGTATGTCACTCTGGATAAGAGTTTCTGCTAAATGACAAATTAAATATAAGCCATATACGAAACATAGTTTAAAAATAAAAAAATACATGTTTAGTTACCTACACAATAGAGTTTGACCTTCTTCCCCACTAGAAGGATCCAGCTGCAGATTATGCGTGCTGAGGCGACAGGGGCTGCAGTCCAAACTCAAAGTAGACAGCCCTAGGCCCTAAACCCTCAGCACTTGAATTAGGTTTTACATCGTCACATCCGAGTGTACCTTAAATGTCCCTTGCCCAAGTGAGGGAGAGTGATGCTCGGAGAGGCAACGTCCTTAGTGGAAATCTTGGAAGTTGAGCTTAAAAACAACCAACCTAACTTACCCATAGCTGGCTAGCTAGTTTTATAGTTTGGTTTTCCTAAACTGTTTATGAAGCTAGCTACATTCTATAGGCTCCTCACTATGAGACTAAGCCAATTTGCCAACACTAAAGTCAATGTAATCTATAAAGGGGGGGCAACTTTGGTGTTAGTAGTGGAGGGGACCTAAACTGGCGGGGGGTCTGGGGGGTCCTCCCTCAGAATATTTTGGGCATCTAAAGCTCATTTCCTGCATTTCTACAAAATTGAATATTTTGATCATTTGTATTGTAAATGTAATATGTTTCTAAACACTTCTACATGAATGTGAATGCTACCATGATTATGGATAATCCTGAATGAACCGTGAATAATGACGTTATAGATGAGAACGTTATAAATGCACAAATATGATACCCCCCTAACAATGCTAACCGCTCCTGTTATTGTGATGATGAGAGGTTAGCATGTTTTGGGGGTATGATATTTGTGTGTCTAACTGTCTCACTCATCTTTATTCAAGATTCATTCAGGATTATCCATAATCATGGTAGCATCCAAATTAATGTAGAAGTGTTTAGAATCATTATATTCTTATTTGCAAAAAAAGTGATTCCAAAATGACATTATTGGGCACAAAATTAGCACAAAATTATCTGAAACAAACAGAAAATGCATCCAACAAATGTGTTGAGTCAGAAGCTTGATGTAGTCATTGCGTGCTATGAATGTGGGACCAAGTTCTTTAATACACATACAAGTGAGTTTGTCCCAATCCTTTTGCTCCCCTAAAATGGGGCTGACTATGCACAAAAAGTGCTGTAATTTCTAAATGGTTCACCTGAAATGGATGGAAATACCCTCAAATGAAAGCTGATAGTCTGCACTTGAAATTCATCGCCATTGTTTGTACTCCAAACGTTTGGATTTGAAATCAGAGCCAAAAGAAGAACAACTGCTTCACTGTCCCAATAATTAGGACACTGTAATTCATATTATAGGCCTAATCAAATAATCAAATGTATTTATAAAGCACTTTTTACATCAGCCGATGTCACAAAGTGCTATACAGAAACCCAGCTTAAAACCACAAACAGCAAGCAATGCAGATGTAGAAGCACGGTGGCTAGGAAAAACTCTCTAGAAAGGCAGGAACCTAGGAAGAAACCTAGAGAGGAACCAGGCTCTGAGGGGTGGCCAGTCCTCTTCTGGCTGTGCCGGGTGGATTATAAGAGTACATGGCCATATAAGGCCAGATTGTTCAAGATGTTCAAACGTTCATAGATGACCAGCAGGGTCAAATAATAATCACAGTGGTTGTAGAGGGTGCAACAGGTCAGTACTTCAGGAGTAAATGTCAGTTGGCCTTTCATAGCCAAGCATTTAGAGGTCGAGACAGCAGGTGCGGGGGGAGAGAGAGAGTCAAAACCAGCAGGTCCGGGACAAGGTAACACGTCTGGTGAACAGGTCGTGGGTTCCCTAGCCACAGGCAGAACAGTTAAAACTGGAGCAGCAGCACAACCAGGTGGACTGGGACATCCAGGAGTCATCAAGCCAGGTAGTTCTGAGGCATGATGCTAGGGCTCAGGTCCTTCGGGAGGAGAGGGAGAGAGAGAATTAGAGGGAGCATACTTAAATTCACACAGGACACCAGATAAGCCTGACCCTAGCCCCCCGGCACATAGACTATTGCAGCATAGGTACTGGAGACTGAGACAGGGGTAGGTCGGGGGACAATGTGGCCCTGTCCGGCGTTCCCCCCCGACAGGGCCAATCAGGCAGGATATAACCCCACCCACTTTGCCAAAGCACAGCACCCATACCACTAGAGGGATATTAACAGACCACCAACTTACTACCCTGAGACAAGGCTGATTATAGCCCACGAAGATCTCTACCGCACGAGCCTGCGGGGGGTGCAAAACCGGACAGTAAGATCACATCTGTGACTCAAACAACTCAAGTGATGCACCCCTCCTAGGGACTGCATGGAAGAGCACTAGTAAGCCAGTGACTCAGCCCCCGTAATAGGGTCAATCCCAGTGGAGAGAGGGGAGCCAGCTTGGCAGAGACAGCAAGGGTGGTTTGTGTCAAAAGAAACAGGATAAAAAATTATTGTAGGATTGTTCTTATTCTCCTCAATTTGTACAATGGTACTGTAGACGTCTTTCTATTTGCACACAATATAGCTGGATCGCCCCGTCCTGCCCCTAGGGGTCAACCACCCTGCAGCGCCCCAAGCCAACACACCACACTCAGCATTAGGATCTTAGTGAAACATTCATTATTAGTTTCAGGTGTGTTAGGCCAAGGCCAGAGTGATAATCAACAGTACGTCAGACCCCCAAGACCAGGACTGAGCAGCCCAGCAACTAGGGATTCGGGAGAGGCGAAGGTTGAGAGCCGTGCGTCCTCCGAAACACAACCCAGCCAAGCCGCACTGCTTCTTGACACAAGGCCCACTTAACCCTGAAGCCAGCCTCTACAATGTGTTGGAGGAAACACTGTACACCTAGCGACCGTGTCAGCGTGCATTGCGCCCGGCCCGCCACAGGAGTCGCTAGTGCGCGATGGGACAAGAACATCCCTGCCGGCCAAACCCTCCCCTAACCCGGACGACACTGGGCCAATTGTGCACCGCCCCCATGGGTCTCCCAGTTGCGGCCGGCTGCAACAGAGCCTGGACTCAAACCAGGATCTCTAGTGGCACAGCTAGCACTGCAATGCAGTGCCTTAGACCACTGCGACACTCGAGAGGCAAATACAGACTTCTTTTGTCGGACAGTATTCCATATAAGGCATCCTGACCTTATGAAAGTTGCACAGTATACCTAAATCACATCAAGTGATGCATAACTTGACATTTCTGCCGTCCATTATGACATTGTGGGAGGATAACCAACCTTCCAATTAATGGCAATGCATTTCTTAGCCGCTAAAAATTATAGGTTACACTGTTTCTTCAACATTTCTAACCAAACAATATTATAGTATTTTTAGTTTTCGTGTAAATCAGGGAAAAGGGAGACTGTAGACATGCTGAGATAAAAGAACATACTCTTTTCCAGAATTCAGCCTGCCTTCACAAGAGCATAATATATGCAAATATGTGCCCCCCCTCCAGCAGAGGAATTACATTTCTGAGTGCATGATATTCAGTTTCACTGGCATAAAGTGCGTTCTATGGATGGTCTTAAACTGCAGTAATTTATGTCTGAGATTACATGAACATGACTGGGCATTCAAACATATCTGTATCCATTCATCATCATCATCAATAGTGCCTCCCAGGTCTTCCTCACATTTTTGTTTTACATGTTTTGTGTCATCGGGAAAGCCTCTATCAACCCTTGATACAGTTTGGAAATCAACTTGAGGTTTGTCAGACTGCCTTAATATACAGTACTTACAGTCTTTAAGGTTTCTGGCGTGTCCAGTGTTTGCTGCACATAGAGAATAAAGTGTTGCATCTGTAAAAGTTCACCTCAGTGCTGTCACCTACTGGTCTTCCCTGGTTGCCTGGCCCTACTGAGACCCCTTTCACCATCAGAACCTGCTTGGAAGAGGCATGACAAATAATTACCTTGATGTACATTTATTGAAAACTACCATTATTCCCAGATCCCAGACTGTAGCCTACCCATCAACTCAAGATGGAATGTTGTATCCATTCACTGATTGTTAAAATATACTGCAAAATTCACCTGAGCTCTGTAGACTGGTCTTCCCTGCCTGTCTGACCCTGCTGGGACACCTGTCACCATCTGATCCTGCTAAGACATGATGAGCATAATGTCGTGCACCATGACAGTGATCACATCTTCATCACTGGCCTTCATCATCATTCACATTTGTTCACATTTTCCACTACAACATTGGTATACTGACAAATAAAACTCACATTGCGCTATAAAAAAAATGTCCGAATATCAGTCTTCAATCATTTGGCAGCTGGTTTCATCATTTGATTCTAGTGGGAATGAGGCAAAAAGTATGGTACATCAACTGGAGAAAACAAGACAAGTTAATTTACTTCTGTTGAAACGGGATAAAGCAAAGGCTACAAAACATTTCCATATACACAACAGCTGTTAGATACTGCTACCTGACAGATAGGTAGAGGTTAGCTAGTTTATTCACTTTCATTCACTTCAAACAGAACTTCAGTTGAGAGGGGATGAAACATCAGCTAACATTACATGTCAGTTACACTACTAACTTAGCACTGGGAATGAATACTTTTTTTATGTTAAGTCAAACAGCAGTTACCTTGCCAGCTACAGCAGTCAAATAAAGAGTAGCCAGTTTCTGCTCTGCTTGCTTTTACAACTAATGCACAACACACACAGACAAAAGCTGCCTCTTTTTGCATACTCTGTGGTGTCCGAGTGGTCTTTAATCCAGCCTGCTGAAACTTCCAAACAGCCTACCTGACCGCTCTGAGGCGTCCGCATGGTCCTAAAGTACACTGAAACCATTAATTAATCACAGTGCAATGATAAAACTGGAGAACACAAAAATGCAATTTCAGAATGTATGGGGGTCATGTCCCCTCCTCTCTCTCTCTCTCGCTAACTCGCTCAATATATATATATATATATATATATATATATATATATATATATATATATATACACTTTTGTCAATGCAAACTCTCATCGACAGGTAGCAAGTAGATATTATAGTATTTTTTGTTTTTCATGTAAATCATTGATGTTGTGTATTTCTTGTGTGTATTCTTGTTTAAAAAATGTCTAATTACCTAGCTAGCTTATCATTTTTTTATTACTTGAATTGTTTTAATTACCTTGGCCTTTGTAGCTAAAAATACTAAACGAAAATATGAAAGCAACATGTAAAGTTTTTACATACGCACAAAAAGCTTATTTCTCTAAAGTTTTGTGCACAAATTTGTTTACATCCCTGTCAGTGAGCATTTCTCCTTTGCCAAGATAATCCATCCACCTGACAGGTGTGGCATATGAATAAGCTGATTAAACAGCATGATCATTGCACAGGTGCACCTTGTGCTGGGGACAATAAAAGGCCACTCTAAACACAATACCACATTTTTCAACCAGAGACTCATTAACCTTTGCTCATTTTCTATAAAGAACATGTAAAATAACACATTTTCATTGAGTACTGTCATGACGTGGCCCTTTCTGGGTATAGATCATGGCTTCCCACTCTCTCCTACACCTAGGTTCTGTTATTTCAGGTCGTAAATTCCTGGCGGGTCCTCTCTCCCCCTGGCCATGCAGAAAGAGAGACACAGAGAGAACAAAGTTTCACGTGGCGAACTCCTAAATCCCCAAAATGGGAATTTGAAACAAAATGTCCACTTGTGAGAAGGTGGGAATGGTCCAAGGACACTTAAGGGATGGGAATGGCGAGTGTGCTTCATTTGTGACTTCAGTGAGGACAGGAAACAAACATAACTATATCTCTGAATGTGTACTTTTCTCAATTATGAGGTTTGCATCTAATTATTGTATAAATGAATGAGTAAAGATGAAATATTTGTGAAATGATGTAATGTGATGTTAAACCTTTAATGTGAGAGAAATGTATTCCCTTTAAACTAAGTAATTGGCCCGCCCCCGTGAGCACAGACACGATCAGGCATCATAGAACTACCTTTTCTACTGTTGTGAATAAAACCCCTCCTGAGGAAATCCTCTTTAGACCACGCGTATCTCGGGGGAAACTGACTAAGACTAAGCAAACCCACAGTGTGAGCTGTGATTGCGAATAGTTATTGAATTCCTAACCATACCACATGGAGCATTGGCTACACGGCTGGAAATGGTTAAACTCTGAGACTATCGATCCCTACAGAATAAGAGAAAATCTTAGATACTAATTACTAGTCTGCAGCTAGAAATGATGTAAACCTGGGATGCGATTACCGACAACCGCCGAGACATCTATTCTATGAGAACATCTCTGAATGGTACTCTGAATTATCCATTCTAACGACGAAAGACGTTGATCTTCAGAGAAACAGAAAGAGACTCGGATGAACTCTCCAGCAGACGGACTGACGATTCAGAGATCACGACGACACACAGGCGTAAATATATATTGATTGCAATTATTCCCGAATGAGTGAGCGTTCATGTGCAAAGGATTAGCAATTCAATTAATATAATTATCAACTGTGTAGTGATCACTTTTGTCTTTCCCGCATGTTCTCAGTCCACACCCACTTCCCTTTGTCCACCAAGCCGTCATATCGGCTTAGCCCACTAGGGAATCTTCCCTATCCTTGTTACTGTTGTTTGTTTATGCATTTCTGTGCATTTTCTTATTTAGTTAGTTAGTAAATAAATGATTAAGCCAATTGATGTATGGATGATTCATAGTAAAAGCTGGGTTTGTGCAGATAACCAACAATTTACGACGTTTGGAATGAGACTGATGTGAGGTAAATAATAATTCATTAATAAGAAGACAAATTGATTAGATATTAAAATATCTGAAGAGTATATTAGGAAAATTATAACTTTGTAAATCTGAAGATTTTCCTTGGTGCCCCGACTTCCTAGTTAATTACATTTACATGATTAGTTTAATCACATAATAATAATTCCAGAGAATTGATTTGATAAAATAACAGTCTTCACTTTTAATGATGCCAAAGACACGACAGTGCACTCTGTGCACCCCCTACACATTTATATTACGTATGTGGTGTTCGGGTCCACTGGACCCGAGGGTAATAAAAGTGTGTAAAACTGTGTGTGTAGGTGAAAACAAGTAAAAATGAAATAAAAAGGTTTGCTGTGATCCTTCACTCTGTTTTCCTCCTCCTTGGGCTTGCTGTTTTTACATAGCACCAAGAACTTGTCTGTCTCCCGTTTTTCTCGCACTCTACCCTTTGTAGTGTGTGAAACTACACAATGTCTTGCTGGAACCTGCACAATGTTATTACAATACATTATTTCGATATATTGTAAAAAACTAAATCTGTATTATCCCACACTCTAACCCAGCCAGGTGCAAATTCAAGGAGGGACTCAACAAATAAATAGCTTTGCATGTGTGGCTCCTTACCACAATAAATCAGTATGGCAAAAATAATCTCTGCTCAGAGGGCCTTAGAAATAATTTTTGCAGAGAAAGAAGTTAGTGTGGAAGGAGGGTCTTCCACTTTGGAAGATTAAGAATTTTCAGAATATGGATCATGTCTCTGTCAATTCGGAGTCTGACAGTGAGTTGGAAGAAGAGGACAAGATTGACCCTTAGCTAGCCCCAGGACCAGCCTGTCAGCAGCCAGCCCCAGGACCAGCCCATCAGCAACCAGCTCAGCAGCAGCCTGCAGGAGGAGAAATATGGATGTCAAAAATTGTGAAATTGAATGGTCTTCTTGCCCAAGGAATGACCCACACCGCATGACTGCCAATGTGATAAGGATTCAACCAGGGCGGATGCGGATGGCGGTTACTCATGTGCAGGACATAAAGTCTTCTTTTTAACTGTTCATCCCAGATATCATCCAGAAAATCATTCTGGACTGCACTAGTTTGGAGGGAAAGAGTATTTTTGGAGAGAGATGGAAGGAGATGGACCAAACTCATATACATGTATACCCTGGGGTTCTTATCCTAGCTGATGTTTTCAGATCCAACAGGGAATCCACAGAATCCCTGCGGGATGCAGAAACTGGCAGATAACTTTTATGTGCAACAATGTCTCTGGAAAACTTCCACATTATTTCCAGGATTATCAACTCCGATAGTTGATAACAATGCTCTCCAAAATCAACCATTGGGCGCAGGCTTTGTAATGGTTCTCTCCACTTTAGCCCTTATGTATCGCCATCAAAGATTGGCATCGGTCCAGTACCGCAGTGCTCAGCAGAAGCACGTGCAAGACACGGCTGATATGAAGGGACAGGTGGAGAGAACCGAGCAACTATTGACAAAAGCAGGAAATGTAAACATTTTGCTAGCCAAGGAACTGCGTTTGAAAACGAAACAATTATGACAATGAATGAGCACAAACTTTTCAACAAAATCGTTTTCTACAGGAACAACTCGATTTAACCAAAACTAAATACGAAGTAGTCCACTCCAAACTAGATAAATCTGACGAGTTATCTACAAACAGAAGCTCGCAACTTGATAACATGCATGCAGTTTTGTTGAACGTTACTCAAAGTAATAATGTTCTAGTCCAAATTTGGCAGACCAAAGACGATCAGTTAAAGAACACAACAAACTAAGTTGAATGACAAATCAGCAGAACTCATTGAAGTCGCTGACCAAATGAATAATGAGAGAACTTAGGTGATGAAGATGGACATTTTGAGTCCGAACGTAGCAAGTGTCACTCACGTGTCCAAATTCAGTACTTTAAGCGCTGAAGTAACTCTGCTATGCAGCGGAATACCACCCTTAGGTACCATCTGGAGGAATTCCAGAACGGTCATGTGCTACAACGTGACTACCCAACCAAGCAACTGGAGCTCGGTACTCAAAGGAGTGAAGACGATAGAAGGTTTCAGACTTTGCCTCCCTCATGTGTCCCTCAGTCTTCTCTTCTTGGTCATTCAGCACTGAGTAATGTGGCGCCTCATCGCCAACAAACCCAAAGCTTGGCTTCTCCTTTTGGCCTTTCAGCCCCAATTTCCCCACAGGATGAAGCCAACCCTCTCCGCCCACTTGGCACGGAACGCCTTGACAAACTCGTCAAAAATTTCCCCACCTTTGACCCCGTTCCAGGTCAGCCAAACGATACGGAGACGTTCCTATCTGTTGTAGAGGATGCATTGGATGGCTACCCGAACACAACGGGTTCTGACAGGCTTTACCTGTTGAAGCGAACATTGAATAGACATGTGACGAGGTTCATTCGTCTACAACAGAAACACGTGCTAAACGACAACGCTAAACTTGTCAGAGCTACGAAATTAGAATTCAGTGGTTCTGCGACTTGCAAACACGATAGCTCACTGGCTAACACTGTCAAACAAGCTCAGAATGAACACCCACAAGCTTACCATCATAGGCTTCGTTCAGCTTACTTTGGGCTACTCACTGAAACAGGAATGGAAGAGCTGTTACCATTCAAACAAATGTTTCTGTCGAACATGTTTCCCACCTTCATTACCTACTTGGGCCCTGCAGCCCATTTTACAACTCAGAGAGCTTGTACTCTGAGTGTACTCTGCTTCCGATGATGCTTCTTCCGCTTTGTGGGGGACTGTCACCACTTACAAATTACACTAATGGCGTCAGTCCAGCAACTGACCCGATGACTCCAACTGGTGAAACAATTTGCGATATCACAGACGTATATCCTCGTCTCAGTTCGCAGGTACTGAAGAGGTTGCCACATGCGTACGCTGATGTGACTGACAGGCCTCGACAGCCACTGAGCATTTTGAAGCACAACATCAGGAGATTTGGTTGAAAGGTTACAGCCATTCTTATGACAACGCGGCCGTTGACAACTCGTACATAGGGTCCGATCTTTTCGTTTGTGCCTCGGATACCAACACCAACCGCTGGTGGGGGGGAAATACTAGCCCAGACCCATGATGAGCCTCATCGAGGCTGGTGGGAGGGGGGTCGAGACTACGTGCAACACTATACGAGGCTGCCAGAGCAGAAAACTAAATCTAGTTGTAAACTCCCCTATGAGAACAGAGAAGAGCAGACAGGCCCCTAGACGGGGATAACCTTAGAACACATCTAAGATATCACTGCGGTGTACCACACTGGTCATAAAAGAAGTCCAGTGGACTTTCTACCTCCAAAACAAATGGCAAAAATAATAATTCCTTGCCATGTGTAGGTTCAACTACAATGCAACTAGTGACATGCTCTAATCATGTGTTCCGATAGGATAACATTTCAGAATAAATCAGTAGGTTAACTGGTCCCCTTGAATACCAGTACCAATTCCAGCACAGTCAGTCCAGCCACAATCAGTAAGAAGGTTAGACAACTCACAAGTCAAATTGCTATTGATAACAGCGACAGAGGAGTTAGTAGTCACTCAGATTGCAACACGTGTAAGGGAATCTACAGAACACTCTTCTGATGGTCACACATGCCACTAATAAATAGAACCCTCCATTCAGGAGGAAGGTTATTAGAAGTCATGAACCATGATCACACCGCCTATGACCGGTTCAGTGCTCATCGAGTACTTCCGTCGTGAGACTAGCTCCTCCGTGGATAACATAGCTATGAAATAGACTCCTTCATACCTTCACCACTACAATGATGTAAGACACATTGACGTGTAGTAAAACTACTACAGGTCCCCTTAACATACGTCTTGAGGTCGACATCAATTCTTACTGACCTCCATGCATTGACCTGGAAAATATCTGATGACGTCACTCATTCTGAACAGGTTGCAGCCTACCAGGATACTTGGTTCTTTCCCTTGACATGTGCGCTTTATGTAAGCATAAACACACACGTACAACGGAACATTTAATGAGGATATGTTCAGATCATTTAAGGGTCCGAACAAAATACCAGCCTTAGTAAAGTTGAAAATGTACTCTGAGGCCTTTGACTCTACAGCTACAGTACTCACCAGTTTCTCCACAGAGGTCCATATGTCATCCCTGTAGACTGCCTGAAGCTGGTGCCTTACAGCTGTAGACTTATCATGTAGTTATCAACTTAGGATAGTGCCCTAAGCAACACACCGCAAATTAGGAATGCCCTAGATATGACATTAGACAATGCCAAGAGAGGGTCATTTTGCCAAGACATTGGATGATTAAGGTGTGATAATTATATTTTGTATATCTTTTGTAAATGCTTTCATTCCTTTTCGCTTCATTTCCTTTGACACTTAGGAATTGGTAGAGCCATAAACAAGTTCCCCAAACAACCATCACTTAGTGCCACAACACCACTCATTTGGGAAGAAATGTAATTATGTATTTCATAAGTGTGTGCGTTGTTAACATCTGCCTAAGTTATTGCCTAGATCTACCAGCCTGGATGACCAGACAATGGGTCCGGAACGGCAATCCCAATCCGGACATCCGCTGCCCATCCTTGTGGCGGCCTGCTCCATTTGCAGAAATACTACCCGGGTCGACCACCAGAGGGGGGACCGCCACGGCGATCACCAACCTGGACATCACAGGGTCATTTTTATGTTGGTTGGGAACTTGCAGGATAATCACAATTAAACAATATGTCTGTAAATCCAGACAGTTGGAATGGTCGGTGGGAAATCAAAGAACGACCATGTTGAATGTACTTCATGAAAGGCAGTGTCACCACATTACTGTATCTTTGTTTGTGTACACATCTCAATTATGGGGTTTGCATCGGAATTTTGTATAAAATAAATGATTAAGTATAAGAATACTTTTGGAAAGATAACAATGTGATCTTAGTCTTCTAAATGAGAATTGCTTTTCATTGGAACATATGATCAGTCAGTGGCCACGCCTCCGTGAGCACAGGCATTTGCCTCGACGTCATGGAACATCCCCTTTTCTCCTCCAGTATAAAACCCACTTCCGACAAAATGTGCATTAGACCAGTGAGCATGGAGCGGTAGCTACATGTTGAAATGGTTGGGAATTTAAATAAAGACCAGTTACGTGCAGCGCCAGCTGAATACGTCACAAATGGTTGAGAAATCTACCACTCTATAGACCAAGCAGACTAAGGCATGAGCCAGATGTTGCAGAATGGTTTAAACTACAACTCTACCAAAGGACAAGACCAGAGAATGTGGGGATCATCCCCACGCTGAAATGGTTAAGAAATCTACAAACTAAAGACCAATTATTCAGTCTGCAGCTGATTAAGTACTTTAGTCTGGTAAACGCAGCCGATCGAATGACTGAATGGTACTCTGAAAGATCCATTCTGGAGAACATTTCCTTATCAAGCAACAATGGGTACGTCTATCCAGAGCCCGCTGAGAGAACTACAACCACGAAAAACCTTGGGACTTCTGGGGAACGCAACCAGATACTTTTTGTCGACTCTATCCAACAGACGGACCGGCAATCACAGAGGGACAACAAAGGCATACACTCGTAAATATGTAAATTGATATTTTTTCGAATGAGCGGCTGTTCATGTTCAAAGTATTAGCATTTCCATGGGTGTAGTTATCAGCTGAATCTCTGTGTTGTTTCTCTGACTCTCTTGAGCTGTCCCCACCCCTTTCCTTTGTCTACCAAGCCATCATATCGGTAGTGTTCACTAGGGACTTTTCTTTGCATCATGCTAGTAACCAATGTATAACCTTTCCTGTGTGCGTTTATGTAATTCTGTGTGATTATTGTGTTAGTTAGTAAATAAATAATTAAGCCAATTCGTATATCGCTGATTCATAATTTATGCTAGTGTTCTTGCAGATATCCAAGAGTTTGCGACATTCAGAATATGACTGATGAGGTAATAATACATTAATAAGTGACTGTAATTGATAAGATATTTTCATATCTGAAGAGAGTTAAATTCGGGAAATAATGACTCTTTAAACAACATTTTCCCATGGTGCCCCAACTTCCTAGTTAATTACTGTTTACGTGATTAGTTTAATCAGGTAATAATTACGCAGATAATTGACTTGACATAACAGTCGTCACATTAATGATAGATAGTCAGCCAACATTACGACAATACCGTCTAAACGCGTAAAATATGGAATCAAGATCTGGGCTGGCTGTGATGCTGCTTCATCATATGCGTGGAACTTGTAAGTGTATACAGGGAAGCCAGATGGAGGAGCCCCCTGAGAAGAACCAAGGGATGCGGGTTGTCTCGGACGTGACAAAAGGACTCCGTGGCCACAACATCACATGCGATAGCTTTTTTTATTTCGCACAAGCTGGGACCGGAGCTCTTAAAGAGAAAGCTGACGATGGTAGGAACAGTATGAAAAAACAAGCCAGAGCTCCCACCTTAAACTGTTGAATACACGGAACAAGCCTATCAATTCCTCTAAGTTTGTGTTCTTGGCCGACACGTCCATAGTGTCCCACGTGCCAAAGGCAAAAATGTGGTACTCATGAGTACGCTGCATAGAGATGGGAGAATCTGTGGCCAGGAACATCAAAAATCAGAAATCATAATGGATTACAATGCCACAAAAGTATGGGTAGACAATTTAGACAAGCTGGTGACTGGCTACAGCTGCAAAAGAAGAACCCTATGCTGGCCACTAGTGATATTCTTCAACATCTTGGACATCTCGACGTTCAACACGTTTGTCATCTGGATGGCATTGAACCCAGATTGTAACAGAGGGAAACTCCAGAAGAGACGACTCTTTCTCGAGGAGCTGGACAAGGTATTGGTAAGATATCCCAAGGACCCCATATCCCAAGGACCTCATCATTTTAGATTGAAGCCGGTATAAACAAGAAGAAGCGCTGCGATGTGTGTGGACCCAAGAAAGACAGGAAGTCACAGTACACATGCATCAAGTGCAAGAAATACATTTGCAACACACACACACAGTAACACTCTGTCCCTCATGTGGTGTGTAGACCGGCCTTAATTTGTGTTCAATGGGGCTCATTTATCATTTCCATAAAATACTGTATGTAAAGTTTGTCCTTACAATTTGTTCAGTTCAAAGCAATAAACATCAACCATGATGAAACCCTTGTTTCATTTATATTTGTTCAAGATAAACATGATTGATTGTTTACAAAAATCACATTTTATAAAAGAACATTAATAGCGCTTTTATTGATAAATGTGATCTAGCAGAGGTAAATTGCAACTATTAACCATGTATTCTGTCTATATTGCTTGTAATTTATATAAGTCAACGTCTAAGTATTAAGTATTTTTATGTTAATTTTTATGGCTGTATTGTTTTAAAAAACAAATGTTGTGGGTCCATCAGACCTGCGAACATTGGGTGAATAACAAAAACATGAACACCACACAAGGGTTAAACAAAGTCTACACCAGTTGTATTTGGTGTATGTAACAAATAACATTTGATTTGACATTGAATTATAATAGGAAAAATATTATACAATAGTAGGCTATACTCTCGCCTATTGCCTGCACTAACCATGGTCATTCCTATCTGGAAAAATAAAGTACATGCTTTTTCCACCTGGAACCGACAGGTTGCTGGACCTTATTCGGGGTTTCATTGATCATAAAGGTAGTGGAATTATTAGGGAACTAAGTCAAGGACAGAATACGGCAAACCTGTAGACACATCTCCAAAACACCTTAATTTAATCGATCTCCATCCCAAACGAATAGCGGGTAATTAGAATGCCATTATCATGCTTAACTTCAAGGTCAGAATACACATAGAGAGAGAAGTGCATAAAAAGGGAATAGGCCTAACAGGTTTGTAGGTTTGTTAAGTTACTGTGGACGCAAGCTGGCCACAACAAAGGATTAGGTTTAGAAACAGATCCTGCCCTCACTCTGCAATTTAGTTAAGTCAATATCGTTTGGAATGTGGGTCTTCACAAATGTCATGATCAGCACTGTTCCACCCAAATCTACAGTACCAGTCAAAAGTTTGGACACACCTACTCATTCCAGGGGTTTCCTTTATTTTTACTATTTTCTACATTTTCGAATAGTAGTGAAGACATCAAAACTATGAAATAACACATGGAATCATGTAGTAACCAAAAACGTGTTAAACAAATCAAAATATATTTTATATTTGAGATTCTTCAAAGTAGCCACCCTTTGCCTTGATGACAGCTTTGCAAACTCTTGGAATTCTCTCAACCAGCTTCATGAGGTAGTCACCTAGAATGCATTTCAATTAACAGGTGTGCCTTCTTAAAAGTTAATTTGTGGAATTTCTTTCTTTCTTATTGAGTTTGAGCCAATCAGTTGGGTTGTGACAAGATAGGGTTGGTATACAGAAGATAGCCCTATCTGGTAAAAGACCAAATCCATATTATGGCAAGAACTGCTCAAATAAGCAAAGAGAAACAGTCCATCATTACCTTAAATTGCAGTCGCAAAAACCATCAAGCGCTACGATTAAAAAAATAAAAAAATATTTAACCTTT
Organism: Brachymystax lenok tsinlingensis; assembly: GCA_030435695.1. Lineage (NCBI taxonomy): Eukaryota > Metazoa > Chordata > Actinopteri > Salmoniformes > Salmonidae > Brachymystax > Brachymystax lenok. Next base: position 59,564,309 of record CM059780.1, read on the forward strand.
ATTTAACCAGGTAGGCTAGTTGAGAACAAGTTCTCATTTACAACTGCGACCTGGCAAAAATAAAGCACAGCAGTTCGACACATACAACAACAAAGAGAGTTACACATGGAATAAACAAACATACAGTTAATAATACAGTACAAAAAAGAAAAAATAAGTCTATATACAGTGAGTGCAAATGAGGTAAGATAAGGGAGGAAGGGCAATAAATAGGCCATGGTGGCGAGGTAATTACAATATAGCAATTATACACTGGAATGGTAGATGTGCAGAAGTTGAATGTGCAAGCAGAGATACTGGGGTGCAAAGGAGCAAGATAAATAAATAAATACAGTATGGGGATGAGGTAGTAGGATGGGCTGTTTACAGATGATGAAACTGGCTCTCATGAGGACCGCGACAGGAAAGGAAGACCCAGAGTTACCTCTGCTGCAGAGGATAAGTTTATTAGAGTTAACTGCACCTCAGATTGCAGCCCAAATAAATGCCTAACAGAGTTCAAGTAACAGACACATCCCAACATCAACTGTTCAGAAGAGACTGCATGAATCAGGCCTTCATGGTCGAATAGCAAAAAGAAAAGAAAAACCCTTGAATGAGTAGGTGTGTCCAAACTATTGACTGGTACTGTACATACATACATACACTCAGTTTTGACCTACAGTTTCTACAAGTAATAAAATGAAAATAGAAAGTGGACTAGCAGTGGTTTCTTCTGTTGTGCAGCCGCATGATGTTAGGCCTACTTACTGTATCTTTCTCTGACTTCTTGTCTGTGTGTCATACCCCTGCAAATTAATCAGGGGAAAGTGGACAGTGTCGAGCCGGACCCAGTTGATACAATGTTGCAAGTTTGCTATAGCGCTCAAGGCAGATAGAAAGGGGGGAAAAGTTTTTCAACAGAATCGGCGCAATGAATACACACACAAACAGAGTTCACGTTGATAGCAGTCACATACAAACAGCTCCTTGTATATATAATTCCTTCTCGCATCTATCTACGCGCTCTCCTCCTCTCACCTTTTCCCTTCGCTTGTGGACTTCAGTGCACAACACATCAGCTGTCTGTGACCAGGCGTAAAAACATTTCCAAGCCAAAGCTTCCTATCATGACTGTGTTAGAAGATCACCTAGGGGTCATGATAAGGCTGTACTAAATGTTTGATGTATTATAATAATTGATTATGCTTATGTTATAAGACCCCTCCCTCCTTACATTTATAGGTTCCTAGACTACAGATTAACAATATATATTAATTGTAGAGGTTTTAGTATTGTTCCACAATGGTTTTAGTTCTCTCTCTCTCTGCTTCTTATAAAGAAGCCCTATGGGAAATGTGTGACTGAGACAGAGCTCTGCAGGGGAGTGGGGGAGATAAGAGACTAGTTAAGACATTCCACAATAAATCAACTTTGGGGAGTGGACATTTATTGCCTAGCGTTTAGATAACACCGAACTATATGTTTGTGCAGCTGTGGATGCATGGGCTTGGTCTGATAAGTAGATAGTAATAAACGAACGCAGTGACATCACAGAGGGTAGGCTACAAGCATGATGAAAGCAACTTAGACTTTCCCTAAAGTGCAGAACTTACTCGGAAACATGAGTGCTATGTTCCTGTTTGTCAACTTCTGTCTGCAATTGCATTAATAAAGGTTTTTGACTGATTTAATTAAAGATATTGTCATAATGCTAATTTCACCAATGAGCCAATGATTGATAAGGAAACAAGGAACGAACCCTAACAACTGCTAACCGCTACACACAGCCTACATCGTTGTCACGTCATAGTCAACATAGCTACTAGAACTAATGCTTCAGTAAACCCGCTACAATCATGCAGTACAGTGTAAGGTCAGCAGCAAGCAGTTTAGCAGTTACACCGGCAGGTCCCGGTGGCAATAAATTAATAAAACCAAAAGCTTACCTTGACTTTGAAAAGTTCCAGTGTTGGATAGCCATAGCCAGCTACCTAACATAGCATCCCTCTCTGTTTTAGCCGGGTGTTTGAGTAGGCGCTCTCTCTTTCTCTCTCTGGAAGAAATACATTTTTTCAAAACTGTTCAGCTATTGTCTTTCTCTCTATGAGTCAACTACTCACTCCATTGTATGCACTGCAGTACTAGCTAGCAGTAGATTATGTTTCAGTACTAGATTCATTCTCTGATCGGGTGGACAACATGCCAGTTCATGCTGCAAGAACTCTGATAGATTGGAGGACATCCTCCGGAAGTTGTCATAATTACTGTGGAAGTCTGTGGAAGGGGGTGAGAACCATGAGCCTCCTAGGTTTTGTATTGACATCAATTTACCCAGAGAAGGACAGAAGCCAGTCCTCTGGCTACACCATGGCGCTACCTACAGAGGGCTGCTGAGGCTACTGTAAACCTTCATTGCAAAAACAGTTTGTTTTAATCAATTATTTGGTGACGTGAATATATTTAGTATAGTCCTATCTAAAAAGGCTAACTTTTTGAATTTCTCCCAATTGAGATTTTTCTGAAATTCTCTGAGGAGGATGGTCCTCCCCTTTCTCCTCTGAGGAGCCTACATTGGTTCTCAGATACCTCATGCAAGAGTCTCCCTAATGAGTCTTAGAACCCCAATATGAGGCCATCTTCACAGATTTCCACCCACATCTCTATGTACCATAAAAAGTTATACTACATATTGCTGGTAAAAGAAAAATGTGTGTTACTTTCTCTTGCAAGCCCCATTTAATATAATTTCATAAATGTTGCAAGCTGTTTTAAAACTACTCGTGGGCCGCAATTGGCCCACAAACTGCACGGACATCCCTGGCTTAACTGATCCTAGTCCAGTCAGGCTTTATACTCTATGGTTGCACATACAGCCATCTAAGAGCCTCAACTACCATACAGTTGCACCAGAAACATTTACACCAAACATAATTTTATTTTGATGCTCCTCTGTGGCCTATTTATTGATGAATCTGTCAACATGAGAATGTCTCCCCCTATTCCTACCCCCATCTACTCCAAAAATACCCACACACAAATAGTACATTCTCCTTCCAACCTGGCAACCCTGATTGACATCGCTTGTAAGGGGTAAAGAACGCATTACCCATAATGCTGTGCCGCTGAACACTACAATTTCAATACCGCTTGAATGTCGGTCAAAGACAGTACAGTATGAAGATAGGCAGAAACTGCTTCTCCAATAGAAATCCCCAATCACACTTGCAGGCGATGACATGGCATGACATGGTAAACACAGGTTTAGGAGATCTGATATGTTTTGTTCTATGAGATAATCTTCATCTACTAACATCACTTTATTTACAAAAAAATTATTAAGCATTTACGTAATCAAAAAGCACATAAAGGCTTCATAATTCATCAAGGTCATTTTATCTGACTGATATTATCTCATAGAACAAAACGTATTTGATCTCCTTAGCCTGTGTTAAACTCATTTTTCGGCATTCATCCCAAAACCCTATTCTTTCAATATAGGAATAGCTGAACAAACCAGGAGTGACTCATTTCTGGGTTTTAAGACTACAAACTGGTGAGCACTAAGCAGCTGTGACAACATTTAAAAAAAAATTTAACTAGGCAAGTCAGTTAAGAACAAATTATTATTTACAATGGCGTCCTACCGGGGGCAGAACAACAGATTTATACCTTGTCAGCTCAGGGATTTGATCCAGCTACCTTTCAGTTACTGGCCCAACCACTAGGCTACCTGCTGAGCCATTGAGGATATCTCCATAAAGTAGTCAATTTTCTTATTCACGATTGGCTGATCCCTCCTGATGACCAGGTTGGACATGACTCCAATGGGGTCATCAGGAGGGATCAGCCAATGAAGTTGGAAGTCCCACCCAGTTGACTTCGTTAAAATGGTGGAAGCACTCAATCGCAAAAAGACCTCTATCGTTCTCTATGGCCAGACCCTATTGCCATGACAGCTGCTACTGAGCTCTGCTCTGCATAGCCATGTGAGTGATGCAGTGATTTGATTGGTTTCCACTGACGAGATGTGAATGGGGTGACATCTCCGCACATGATCGGCCAATGCCTTGGGGCAGAGGCTATTCCTCACATTTTCTTGTTACTTTTTATAAATCCGGGACATAGGACAATTCCCTGGATTCTGCATAAAAACAAATGTCGTGCAAATAAAGTTGCAAGTAAAAGAGTGCAAAAATATGATCAAATAAACAAATTGTCTAAAAGAGAATAAGTCTTTGGCATGTGTAAATATCCATTTGGGCATTTATATTGGACAGGTGTCTCTGCGGCACGCCATCAGTAGATGGTCAAATCACTTTCTGGATAATCTCTCGTGGTCAGATTCTCGTCGACATATGAAACGGTGGGAATCTGTCGTTGGCAATGTAGAATTGTGTGTGATTTTCGTCATTGATTATTTGGAAGAATCACGATTAGGCGGTGCTTAAACTGGTGCGGTGATTTTCCAACCGATTTGCAGATGAAAAATGGTTTCCACTAGATTCAACAGCCACAAAGTCAAAATTGGCTATATTGTAAAATTCATGAAAACAAAAAATTGCTTTTTGTCCATTATAAACACGAGTGAAATTCGCGGGAGGGAGGGGTTTAGCCGAGAGTTTCCGTTTGTGAGAGAAGAGTCTTCACTTCCTTGCTTTGCACATAGGTAATGGGCTCGTTTGAGTAAGGCGAGAGCAACAGACTGCAGACAAAAATCGAGGAGTGAAGTCATAGCAGGTGCACCTGCCACAGTCGAAAGTAGGTTTTCCAACAGCAAGGCGCAGGGCAACATGGCAGGAATGTTCCCTCTAAACTGGCACTGCTCCCCTTGGACTGCGTGCAGAATAAATATCAGGCCGTACAGAGAAGCATGAGTTTGAAGTTCACTCAACTTTCTAGTGTCACTTTGAACTGTACTGCCTTTACCGCATGAGCGGTAGTGAGTAGATGGCTTGTTTTGAGATCTAAGTGAGAGCTGCATGTAGCCATGTGGGCACATTTGTTCATATCCTTTGCTAGTTAGTGAGTTATTAGTCCAGTTATAGATAATTTGTAGTGAGCGATGGGGCAGATATTGCTTCCTACAAGAGCACAAAACATGTACATTTATAGACATCTTTGAAAGAGCGGTGTAAATAGCTTATTTTTTGTCTTAAAGTGGCAGTGTTGTATTTTGAGACAGGCTTGAATAAATTAAGTAGCCAAATAGGCCGAGGGTAGCATAATTTGTCTGATAATACTATGGGAATAATAATACATTTTATTTTGTAAAGTTGTTTCTTGTATCAAACAACACAACATTTTCAGTCACCTCCTTGTCTGGAGGAGAAGTGGATAAACAGGTTAATGTCAAGCCATGCATTTTTTTTTCTCTCAAAAGTCTCATGGGAATGTAGACCTAAATTGAACACCACACATTGGCTGCTACTGTAGGCTGAATTATAGAACAGCTATGTCCATGTTAAAATGTTATAGGATTCATTTTCTCCATAGTTTTAATGGTAGGCCACTCTGGGAGGCCTACATTATGATCAAATAGCCACAGTAGCCTACTAGGTGTCGTAAACATTCCACAGGGATGTTGGTCCATGCTGACGTGATGGCATCACGCGGTTGCTGCAGATTGGACAGTGATACATTCATGCAGCAAACAGCGTGTTCCATCTCATCCCAAAGATGGGTTGAGGTCTGGGGACTGAGCAGGCCACTCAAATGAACTGTACTCGCTGCCATGTTCCAGGCAATTGTTTTTCTACTCCTCAATTGTCCAGTGTTGGTGATCATGTGCCCACTGGAGCCGCTTCTTCTTGTTTTTAGCTGATAGGAGTGGAACCCAGTGTGGTCGTCTGCTGCAACAGCCCATCCGTGACAAGGATCGCTCTATGCATGAATTGCGGCAAAGTTAGTTCCTGTTTCAGTTAAGTCTTTGGTCACGTTTAGGTGGGTCAAACAAGAACACCTTAATGGTTGGTTGACAATAGAGCCTCCCACAATGCAGGTGATGTCTGCATGATAAAGTTGGTGAAGAGCAACTGCAGAAATGTGCAGTCTACTGAAGTTATAACTTCATGACCTTTGATCACATGGTTTTTGTAAAGTTCATGCAGTCGTCATCTGTAGTCGGAAATCGGAACATTTTTATTCCCACAATGCAACACACTTCGCAAGGCGTTGACCTGACAAAAGTGATCTGCTCGACGCGCCCTATGTATTTCTCCCGCTGTTTCCACTGACTGACGAGGCTACACATTTGTGCTTAGGGACCAAGGCTACGCATCTTCCAGGGGTACGTTTTTTGAGCTGGAATGTGGTTTGAAATAAGATGGTCTTCGTTTTCATTGAGGTGTGGATATGCTAACAATATTTACATAATTGATACACTTGCTAATATAATTTAAGAAGCGGTTTCATAGTTCATGTCTCGCCAAGTCCTCTAGCTAGGCTATGTAAAACAATTGATGATTAATCGGTGGCCTCTGATGCGAATGATTGCGATTGTTATTTGCGATATGTGTCCGGATTTGGGTAGCTGATTTAGACATAAATGTACTTTTTGTTAACGACAACATTGTAATAGTAATAGTAATGTCGGGTTTGGCTACAAGACTAAATCTAGACAGTAGTGAGGTTATTATAAACTACATCCTGATCCAGCACAGCAGACAGACTATCCAACTTTCCTGCTATAATAAGTCGATGCGCTTATTGCGATTACTTTTTGCTTTGTTTTTATTAGCGAACTTCAAACAAGATGTTTAGGTGCTGTTTAGATAAAATGACAACATTTGGAGACAAGTCAGTAATAACTACAAGTATCACTTACAATAAAGAGAGAAGTCATTAACCTCTATTTACCCATAAGTTATCTTGCAAGAATAATGTAAATGTTGATGTTTGTATTCGTATGTGTTTGGGACTGCTTGAACAGCTACTTCAGCACCATAATAATTATAAAGGAAATATCTGAATGATGAAAAATATCAAAGAATGGTCAAGAAGTAACCAGATTCTATAGCTTTTGATGAACTTGACGTAATCTTCTAATGAATGGCAATGCATTACACTTTTGTCACAGTGACTGCCAATTGCATTGGGCCAATAGTCGGGACTATCGCTTAAGCCTTAACCTTCTGAAATGGACCTAATAGCTTGCCTGAGCAGAAAGCAGACTGTCATCTTTGAGTGTTCTTTCAGTCCAAAGTTGGTTGTGCCAAATGATCGTACCTCTTGTACAATGAACCAAACTTTGATTTCCCTTCAGCTGCTGTGTGTAATTTAAGAGACAAACATATTTTGTCAACACAGTTAAGCTGACTTACTCAGTCACATTCCAGCAGTGCTGCTTGAATATGGTATTTTTTTTATACCTATGTAGTAGTTTACCATACATTTTAGGTCTTTCAGAATGTATAACTATGTCTCTGGTGATGAGCTGCAATGTGTGACTAGGTACTCTCTCCTCTTTCATCTGTCTATTTAGGTCAGAAATGGAGACTTTTAATTATAAACTAAACATGTACATAGACTCATGGATGGGTCCCAGAGGTAAGTGTTATTACTGTTTCATTACGGTATTTTAAATTACTGTATAGGAATTATCATAAGAATAAATGCTTAATTATTAACACAATTAATTATGACATATCTCCTCACAAAATGTTTGCATTGTGTGTTAATACTTGCAGTGGAATGCACCAGGTCTTTTTGCACCTTCATGATTCCAGCGCAACCTTTCCTGGAGTTAAACAAACATGCTTTGTAGTCACTGCTAATTCTCACTCAAACTGTATTGTGTCCTTTTACCCTCTTCAACCAATATGCCTGCCCTGCAGTGTAACTACCCCTCTCTATGCTCTCTGTCTCACTGGAATAGAAATACAGTACATATGAGAATAACATGCAGAAAAGAAGGAGCATCTTACAGTACACTGTAAGATCAGGTTGTTCTGTCCATGTATTTCAGATGAGCGGGTACAGGGATGGCTGCTTCTGGACAACTACCCTCCAACCTTTGCACTAACAGTCATGTACCTGCTGATCGTATGGATGGGGCCCAAGTACATGAGACACAGACAGCCGGTGTCTTGCCGGGGTCTCCTGTTGGTCTACAATCTGGGCCTCACGATCTTGTCCTTCTATATGTTCTATGAGGTAGGCACAGGCTACTCCTGATCTGAACTGATACAGACATCCGAAGGAGGTGTTGGTATCATCGCAATGCAACACTGCAGGCGGATAAGGGGAAGTGAGAGGATCGGGTGACTGGTAGGCGTGGCTAAAGTATTGTTTTATTTGGCTAATTTTGTTGAAGGATTCTGTGAGGATTAGGGAAATTGTGATTCTGATTAGACAAAAATGGTGTCGTGCACTGAAGCCACCCCAGAAGACAATGCTGTGGGGGAGTGAGTGGGGCACAGCTGGTCTCTGACAGGATCATTGTTAACACAAACAAATCTCTCACCCAACATCAACACAGCCCTCAATTGTTTCTGAAAACCTGCTGCTATTATTAGAAAGTTGAAGTTGTGACTTCTAATTCTGAAATGGTTGACATGATGTACTGATAAACTGTCTGTATCCTCTGTGGATGTCTATGCTAGTAGTTGATTGCATTATCCCTAATTCTTGTATACGGTAATGAAACGGGAGGGAAAGTGAGCTGTCAATACTTTCTGTAGTGTAATCAGCCTCGAAATGTCATGATATACAGCGTATTCAGAAAGAATTCAGACCCTTTGAGGTTTTCCACATTTTGTTTTACGTTACAGCCTTATTCTAAAATGGATTAAATAGTTCCCCTCTCATCAATCTACACACAATACCCCATAATGACAAAGCAAACATTTTTTGTTGTTGAAATTTTAGCAAATTTAGCACAAATATAAAAAACAGATATCACATTTATCACCCTTTACTCAGTACTTTGTTGAAGTACCTTTGGCTGCGATTACAGCCTAGAGTTTTTTGGGGTATGATGCTACAAGCTTGGCACACCTGTATTTTGGGAGTTTCTTCCGTTATTCTCTGCAGATCCTGTCAAGGTCTGTCAGGTCGTATGGGGAGCGTCGCTGTACAGTTATGTTCAGGTATTTCCAGAGATGTTAGATTGGGTTCAAGCACGGGCTCTGGCTGGGCCACTCGAAGTACATTCAGAGACTTGTCCCGAAGCCACTCCTGCGTTGTCTTGGCTGTGTGCTTAGAGTCGTTGTCCTGTTGGAAGGTGAACCTTTGCCCCAGTCTGATGTCCTGAGCACTCAGGATCTCTCTGTACTTTGCTCCATTCATCTTTCCCTCGATCCTGACTAGTCTTCCAGCCGCTGAAAAACATCCCCACAGCATGATGCTGCCACCATCATGTTTCTCATGGTCTGAGAGTCTTTAGGTGCCTTTTGGCAAACTCCCAAGTGGGCTGCCGTGTGCATTTTACTGAGGAGTGGGCACTACCATAAAGGCCTGATTGGTGGAGTGCTGCAGAGATTATTGTCTTTCTGGAAGTTTCTCCCATCTCCACAGAGGAACTCTGTAGCTCTGTCAGAGTTACCATCGGATTCTTGGTCACCTCCCTGACCAAGGCCCTTCTCCCCCGATTGCTCAATTTGGCTGGCAGCCAGCTCTAGGAAGAGTCTTTGTGGTTCTAAACGTCTTCCATTTAAGAATTATGGAGGCCACTGTGTTCTTGGGGACCAGCAATGCTGCAGAAATGTTTTTGTACCTTTCCCCAGATCTGTGCCTCGACACAATCCTGTCTCCGAGCTCTACGGACAATTCTTTCGACCTCATGGCTTGGTTTTTGCTCTGTGGGACCTTATATAGACAGGTGTGTGCCTTTACAAATTATGTCCAATCAATTGAATTTACCACAGGTGGACTCCAATCAAGTTGTAGGAACATCTCAAGGATGATCAATGGAAACAGGATGCACCTGAGCTCAATTTCGAGTCTCATAGCGAAATCTGAATACTTATGTAAATAAGGTATTTCAGTTTTTTATCTGTAATACATTTGCAAACATTTCTAAAAACCTGTTTTCACTTTGTCTTTATGGGGTATTGTGTGTAGATTGATGAGGATTTATTTTATTTAATCCATTTTAGAATATGGCTGTAACCTAACAAAATGTGGAAAAAGTAAATGGGTATGAATACTTTCCGAATGCACTGTAGTAATACTAATGAGGGACAAAGTCTGTTCTCCACGCACCTGTAAGTCTAAAGTCTTTTCCGTTCTTACCACCGTGGCCTAATTGGCTCAATTTGGTCTGCATTGCATAAAAAGATTGGCTGTGCCCATGCTGTGTAAATCATTAAACTTGCTGATTCTGACATTGCCCCTGCTTCAGGGTGAACTTTTAGTCCTCTGAAATCAATGCCACCCGATTTAAATTAAAATACAAAGTAGTTGGGCCTCCCGAGTGGTGCAGTGGTCTAAGGCACTGCATCGCAGTGCTAGCTATGCCACTAGAGATTCTGGGTTTGAGTCCAGGCTCTGTCGGGAGCCAGCTGTGACCGGGAGACCCATGGGGTGGCGCACAATTGGCCCAGCGTCGTCGGTTTAGGGGAGGGTTTGGCCGGCAGGGATGTCCTTTCCCCATCGTGCACTAGCGACTCCTGTGGCGGGCCGGGCGCATTGCACGCTGACACAGTAGCCAAGTGCACGGTGTTTCCTCCGACACATTGTTGCAGCTGGCTTCTGGGTTAAGTGGGCATTGTGTCAAGAAGCAGTGCGGTTTGGTTGGGTTGTGTTTCGGAGGACGCACCGCTCTCAACCTTCGCCTCTCCTGAGTCCGTACGGAAGTTACAGCGATGAGACAAGACTGTAACTACCAATTGGATACCACGAGAAAAAAACATAACAAAATAATTATATATATATATATATATATATATATATATATATATATATATATATATATATATATATATATATATATACACAGTGATGTATGAAAATACCCTCAAATTTAAGCTGACAGTCTGCACTTGAAATTGTCATTGTATCCCTTTAAACTCAAAGTGCTAAAGTACAGAACCAAAATAACAAAAAAATGGTCACTGTCCAATGAATTATGGTGCTCACTGTATATATATACTAAGTAGTTGCGTGTTGTTGTCACCTGTCCAGGGCAGTTAGAAATAGCATTTTCACTATGTGATAGGTGTGGTTTGACGTTTTTTTAAATAACCATAGTGAATAGCAAACGACCAAGGGGCTGATTCAGACTTAGGAAATGTGCTCCTTTCCTATGCACGCCTTTCCTACACATGCCTTTCCTATGCATTTCTCAATATTTTTGTTATTCAGACTTACCTTATTCAGTCGTGTAACGCATTCTGCAGGTGTGGCTACCTTGCGCGCTGTGAATACATTTTATTAAACTTCTGAAAACCCTCCTACTTGCTGGCCAACATATTTTCTTGTGGAGTTTTCATTCAATAGGGTTTTCAGTACATTTATCTTAAGTCATCCCTTTAAATACGGTGTACCTTTTTAATTTTGTCAACAGACTCACTAGAATATATCGAGAGAACGGGTTCAGAATATTAGGCATCAATGAGAGAAAGCCGTCTAAATGTATGCATATTTGTCTCAGTTTCAGCAACAATTGGTAGATAGAAAAATATTCTGATCTTGTAGATTATTTAGGGTTAGGAAAGTATTTATGAATCATAAAAAAACAGGTTTGGAGAGCCTTTACACACCAACAAAAATGTGTCGGTTTCGAACTGTTATAGGTTGGTCTGCGCTCAGCTCCAGAACAATTTAATTAGTGTCAATGAATGTTCATGTCATTTAAATTTGTCTTTGATTTTCAATTCCCTTATCCAAACGGATTACTAATTTACCTACTCTTATCAAATTGTAAATTACAGTGCATGAAGAATGGTGTTATTCCTATCGGGAAGAAGAAAAAAAAGTACATGCTTTTTTCACTTGGAACTGGACCTTATTCGTGGTTTCTTTGGTCATAAAGGTAGTTGACTTAATTAGGGAATTAAGTCAAGGACAGAATCCTGCAAATCTGTAGACACACCTCCACCACACACAACTTGTCCCTCCAGAGACGAAACATCTCTCATCGTCACTCAACGCCTAGGTTTACCTCCACTGTACTCACATACTACCATACCCTTGTCTGTACATTATGCCTTGAATCTTTTCTACCACGCCCAGAAATCTGCTCATTTTTTTCCCTATCCCCAACACACTAGACGACCAGTTCTTATAGCCTTTAGCCGTACTCTTATCCTCATCCTCCTCTGTTCTTCTGGTGATGTAGAGGTTAACCCAGGCCCTGTAGCCCCCAGTTCCACTCCAGGCGCTATCATTTGTTGACTTCTGTAACCGTAAAAGCCATGGTTTCATGCATGTTAACATCAGAAGCCTCCTCCCTAAGTTTGTTTTATTCACTGTTTTAGCACACTCTGCCAACCCTGATGTCCTAGCCTTGTCTGAATCCTGGCTTAGGAAGGCCACCAAAAATTCTGAATTTTCCATTCCCAACTACAACATTTTCCGCCAAGATAGAACTGCCAAAGGGGGTGGAGTTAGCCTGCAGAGTTCTGTCATGCTTTCCAGTTCTGTGGCCAAACAGTTCGAGCTTCTACTTAAAAAAATCCACCTTTCTAGAAATAAGTCTCTCACTGTTGCCTCTTGTTATAGATCCCCCTCAGCCCCCAGCTGTGCCCTGGACACCATATGTGAATTAATTACCCCCCATTTATCTTCAGAGTTTGTACTGTTAGGTGACCTAAACTGGGATATGCTTAACACCCCGGCCGTCCTACAATCTAAACTAGATGCCCTCAATCTTGCACAAATTATCATGGAACCTACCAGGTACAACCCTAAATCTGTAAACATGGGAACCCTCATAGATATCATCCTGACCAACCTGCCCTCTAAATACACCTCTGCTGTCTTCAACCAGGATCTCAGCGATCACCCCGCCTCATAGCTTGCGTCCGTAATGGGTCCGCTGTCAAACGACCACCGCTCATCACTGTCAAACGCTCCCTAAAACACTTCTGCGAGCAGGCCTTTCTAATCGACCTGGCCCGGGTATCCTGGAAGGATATTGACCTCATTTCGTCAGTAGAGGATGCCTGGTTATTCTTAAAGTGCTTTCCTCACCATCTTAAATAAGCACGCCCCATTAAAAAAATGTAGAACTAAGAACAGATATAGCCCTTGGTTCACTCCAGACCTGACTGCCATTGACCAGCACAAAAACATCCTATGGCGTACTGCATTAGCATAGAATATCCCCCGCGATATGCAGCTTTTCAGGGAAGTTAGGAACCAATATACACAGGCAGTTTGGAAAGCAAAGGCTAGCTTTTTCAAACAGAAATTTGCATCCTGTAGCACAAACTCCAAAAAGTTCTGGGACACTGGGACACAAGTCCATGGAGAATAAGAGCACCTCATCCCAGCTGCCGACTGCACTGAGGCTAGGAAACACTGTCACCAAATCTACATAATCGAGAATTTCAATAAGCATTTTTCTACGGCTGGCCATGCTTTCCACCTGGCTACCCCTACCCCAGTCAACAGCTCTACATCCCCCACAGCAACTTGACCAAGCCTCCCCCATTTCTCCTTCACCCGAATCCAGATAGCTGATGTTCTGAAAGAGCTGCAAAATTTGGACCACTGCAAATCAGCTGGGCTAGACAATCTGGACCCTGTCTTTCTAAAATTATCCGCCGCAATTGTTGAAACCCCTATTACAAGCCTGTTAAACCTCTCTTTCGTATCGTCTAGACCCAAACTGTTACAGACCTATATCTATCCTACCCTGCCTTTCTAAAGTCTTCGAAAGCCAAGTTAACAAACATATCACCGACCATTTCGAATCTCACCGTACCTTCTCCGCTATGCAATCTGATTTCCGAGCTGGTCATGGGTGCACCTCAGCCACGCTCAAGGACCTAAACAATATCATAACCGCCATCGATAAGAGACAATACTGTGCAGCCGTATTCATTGACCTGGCCAAGGCTTTCGTTTCTCAAATGACTGCCTCGCCTGGTTCACCAACTACTTCTCAGACAAAGTTCAGTGTGTCAAATCGGAGGGCCTGTTGTCCGGACCTCTAGCAGTCTCTATGGGGGTGCCACAGGGTACAATTCTCGGGCTGACTCTTTTCTCTGTATACATCAATGATGTCGCTCTTGCTGCTTGTGAGTCTCTGATCCACTTCTACGCAGACGACACCATTCTGTATACTTCTGGCCCTTCTTTGGACACTCTCCAGACGAGCTTCAATGCCATACAACACTCCTTCCGTGGCCTCCAACTGCTCTTAAATGCAAGCAAAACTAAATGCATGCTCTTCAACCGATCGCTACACGCACCCACCGCCCGTCTAGCATCACTACTCTGGACAGTTCTGACTTAGAATATGTGGACAACTACAAATACCTAGGTGTCTGGTTAGACTGTAAACTATCCTTCCAGACTCACATTAAGCATCTCCGATCCAAAATTAAATCTAGAATCGGCTTCCTATTTTGTAACAAAGCATCCTTCACTCATGCTGCCAAACATACCCTCGTAAAACTGACTATCCTACCGATCCTTGACTTCGGCGATGTCATTTACCAAATAGCCTCCAACACTCTACTCAGCAAATTGGATGCAGTCTATCACAGTGCCATCTGTTTTGTCACCAAAGCCCCATATACTACCCACCACTGCGACCTGTGTGCTCTCATTGGCTGGCCCTCGCTTCTGCGACCTGTATGCTGTCATTGGCTGGCCCTCGCTTCATATTCGTCGCCAGACCCACTGGCTCCAGGTCATCTATAAGTCTTTGCTAGGTAAAGCCCTGCCTTATCCCAGCTCACTGGTCACCATAGCAACACCCACCCGTAGCACGCGCTCCAGCAGGTATATTTCACTGGTCACCCCAGCCTATTCCTCTTTTGGCCCCCTCTCCTTCCAGTTGTCTGCTGCCAATGACTGGAACGATTTGCAAAAATAACTGAAGCCGGAGACTTATCTCCCTCACTAACTTTAAGCATCAGCTGTCAGAGCAGCTTACCGATCATTGCACCTGTACATAACCCATCTGTAAATATTTATTTTTCTGCTTCTTTGCACCACAGTATCTCTACTTGCACATTCATCTTCTGCACATCTCACTCCAGTGTTTAATTTCTAAATTGTAATTATTTTGCCACTAAGGCCTATTTAGTTGTTGGCTTTCCTCCCTAAGGGACGCGAATGGCATTTGCTGTATGTTTGATGAGGATCTGCATATTGCAAATGTAGGGTCGGTTACTAGACGTCCGCGAATGTTTCTAAAATAGGCCGACGGCCTCGGGCCGTACCCCAGGGCCAGGTCTTCCGAGCGAAGTTTGTCGGACATTTGGTGTCCGTTTAATATAACATTTTGGTCATTTTTCCACCCTTCCGGTTAATTCCACCAGATGGCGAATGGCTTCTTGCAAATGTACAAAACATACACCAAATTGACATGGCGATTTCTCCTAAACGGTTAAAGACTTCGAAGACAAAACGGTGGGTTTGGCCAAATGGGGCTTTTAGCCCCGAAACAAGATGGCGTCGAGGACTCACGTTTTTTGAGTTAAGGCCCATTTTCTGGGATTAAAGGTCAAAAACGGTAGTAGAGCGCTAATTTGACAACTTCACGTCAAAGTACATAAACCTACGGTGTAAAGAAAAAAAGAACCAGACATTTATCTATTGTAATTTTCGAGAAAACATAAAATGTCCAATTGGTATTGCTGAAAAAAATGAGTTATTTTCCCCAAAAAGTTATAGATCCATTTGCGGCGTGTTCAGACGAATCCGTTAACGTAGGTTTCGGAGCTCTACGTGTTTTCTGTGATTTTCTGTGATTTTTCTGAAATCACACACACACACACACACACACACACACACACACACACAGTCAATGGGGAGTGACACAGTGTGGGGCTTACAGACACACAGAGCCTGCAATAGTTACTTTTGTTCTAACTATCAAAGAACCGTCAGACCTAGAGCTCGGTAACTTTAGAAACCTATTCTAGACCTTAAGTCGGTAGTGCACGGTGAGTTATGGGGCTCTAGAAGGTTCTCAGGCCGAGAAACAGCCTCATACATTTGCAATAACTTCAATTAATTTTTACATCGCGAAAATGACAACATTTAGAAAAGTCCCAGAGTCACAAGGCTAGGTGCATTGAAACTGCCTCGGCCCATAGAGACGGACCCTAACGTTTCTGTCCGATAGCTCAAGGACCCCGTAGCAACGCCCGGAAAACGTGGATTTTCAGCACCAATTAAGGTCGCTGCTCGGACTCCAAATGACCTATCAAGCCGAAACTCGAGATTCGGGGTCGCCTCAGCTAGGCCTCCACATAATTTCGGAACTGGACCCGCAGCTAGAACGTAACTACGTGTTTTACGTTTGTATTATGGTTTAAACAGAAGGCGCTGTCAATTTTGGGCCTACTCTGACTTATGTGATAGTTGGCTTCTAAACGAGTTGGAAAAAGTGGGTTTGGTGTCAGCTTGTATCAGTTTGGTGTCAGAATGATATCTTATTGACTGATTAACGCTGACTTGATGTTAATAAGTTAAAACAGTTGAACCCGGCCATCCCGCGAGCTTGTCAAATCCGTAATGGTAAATGCCCATTGAAACATATTGCAAATGTACTGTGCATTTGCAATATGTGTCAATGGGCATTTACCATTACCAAATTGACATGCTGAAATCAACACCAACGAGCGATGGAGAGGAACCACGATCACTGCCCGGCCAGCCCAAGTTCAACGAGCCAGTCAATTGGTCATTTCTGCAGTATATTAGAGCCTGCCAAATTCGTGATGGTAAATGCCCATTGTAAGACATTGCAAATTGACAGCCGTGCACCTGGTGATTGGAACGGGTTACCATGAGCATATTTTAAATATGTTTTGAATGCCTTTAGGAGGGTGCAAGGGATCCATGGCTGGGTAGGGAGCACCCCCCACCCGTGTCCATCCAATAGATGGACCTGGTCATTTTGGACGTTTTTTAAAAAATCTTTAAAAAAACACTTCTCTCATCAAATAGACCCTATAGGATGATTCAGGGCTTAACCTGTTTGGGCTAGGGGGCAGTATTCTGAAGTTCGGATGAAAAATGTGTCCAAAGTAAACTGCCTGTTACTCAGGCCCAGAAGCTAGGATATGCATATAATTAGTAGCTTTGGATAGAAAACACTCCCCTAATTGAATATGTGTGTGGGGCGCTGTCCTCAGACAATCAAATGTTCTGCTTTCGCCGTAAAGCCTTTTTGAAATCTGACAACGCTGTTAGATTAACAAGATTCTAAGCTTTTGAATGGTGTGCAACACTTGTATTTTCATGAATGTTTGAAATGAGTATTTCTGTAATTTGAATTTGGCGCTCTGCATTTCACCGGATGTTGGCAAAATCAAACTCGTTCATGGGATTGGAACCCTAAGAGGTTAACGTAGTGATATATATCATTTTGCCAGTTTAAATGCCATTTGGACATTGTTCACTGACTTTTGGGTTCGGAAGCCGACTTCCTATGATCATATATGGAATTGAACATAACATCATGATTTGGCACTTTCAATATTTATGTATGGCATTTGGACATTTCTTATGCCATTTGGACATGGTTCATTGACTTTTGACTTCCTATGGTAACATATTGCAAATGGACAAAACATGGGCCTTATGGACAAACTCAATAAAATCGAAATATATGTGAAATTCTTCAAAGTAGCCACCTTTTGCTTTGATGACAGCTTTGCACACTCTTGGCATTCTCTCAACCAGCTTCAACCAGAGTTACATCTGCTGCAGAGGACAAGTTCATTAGAGTTACCAGCCTCAGAAATTGCAGCCAAAATAAATGCTTCCCAGAGTTCAAGTAACAGACACATCTCAACATCAACTGTTCAGAGGAGACTGCGTGAATCAGGCCTTCATGGTCGAATTGCTGCAAAGAAACCATTACTAAAGGACACCAATAATACGGAGACTTGCTTGGGCCTAGAAACACGAGCAATGGACATTAGACAGGTCGAAATCTGTCATTTTGTCTGATGAGTCCAAATTTGAGATTTTTGGTTCCAACCGACTTCTCTTTGTGAGACGCAGAGTAGGTGAACGGATGATCTCCACATGTGTGGTTCTCACTGTGAAGCATGGAGGAAGAGTGATGGTGTGGGGGTGCTTTGCTGGTGACACTGTCTGTGATTTATTTAGAATTCAAGGCACACTTAACCAGCATGGCTACCACAGCATTCTGCAGCGATACGCCATTCCATCTGGTTTGCGCTTAGTGGGACTATAATTTGTTTTTCAACAGGACAATGACCCAACATACATCCAGGCTTTGTAGGGGCTATTTGACCAAGACGGAGAGTGATGCAGTGCTCCATCAGAGGACCTGGCCTCCACAATCACCTGACCTCAAACCAATTGAGATGGTTTGGGATGAGTTTGACCGCAGAGTGAAGGAAAAGCATCCAACAAGTGCTCAGGATATGTGGGAACTCCTTCAAGTCTGTTGGAAAAGCCTTCCAGGTGAAGCTAGTTGAGAGAATGCCAAGAATGTGCAAAGCTGTCATCAAGGCAAAGGGTAGCTACTTTGAAGAATTGAATCTTTATTTAACTAGGCAGTCAGTTAACAACAAATTCTTATTTACAATAACGGCCTACCCCGGCCAAACCCGGATGACGCTGGGCCAATTGTGCGCCGCCCTTTGAATCTAAAGTATAAAATATAATTAGATTTGTTTAACACTTTGTTTTGGTTACTACATGATTCCATATGTGTTATTTCATAGTTTTGATGTCTTCACTATTATTCTACAATGTAGAAATTCTGTCCTTGAGTAGTGCTCTGAGTTTGAGCACATAACACACCTAAAATAATATACTTTAAGCTGAACCTGAATCTGGACATGTCTTTACACGCGTTACATTTAACCCTTTGTTTTTGTCAGTTATTCAAGGCAGTGGTGGATAAAGGCAGAGCCATTTCCATCCATCCCAAATGAGATGAAATGTGTGAACAAGGCCTCCATTTAGTAACTGTGGCATCACTGGTCTGCTCAACAACAATAAACAATGCAGTCACAATGTTGCAGTGGCAACAAAAAGGGTACTGATATTCTCTCTGGTAAATGAGACTAAAATGGAGAGGAGGAGACACAAAATTACTCAAGGATATAATATTGCCCACTACTTGCTCTGTCCACGCCTGCAGCAAGTATGTGAAGCTAGCATCCTAAATTCCAATGTAAATTCTAACCGGTTTACAATCAGCTTTTGTATGGGAGAAAGCAAAGTGATGTCGCAAGTGTTTATTTTTTATTTGGATCTTATGACACTTGCAATAAAATAATGAAATAAATGTGATATTACAATACAAGGGCAGTGAGGTATTAAGGTGATTCAAGCTGTGTGAATATACATGACGATCTAGGTTTTTCTAAATCACCTTATTCTCTGTCCCCAGATGGTGTCTGCTGTGTGGCACGGGGATTATAACTTCTATTGCCAAGACACACACAGTGCAGGAGAAACCGATACCAAGGTAAGGCAGTCTCATTCTATATCACCCCTCTGTTTTATATTAAATTCTATATACATGAACAATCTGTGTTATATTCAAAGTGTGTATAGTATGTGGGGAGAGAAATGCATTGTCACCAGACACCAGCTTGACTTCACCCTTTCATTCATTCTCTTTGTGATATTTCCATACCCTTTGGCTCATTACCAGAGATGCAAATAATAGCTTGACAACAAACTTCAAAGACAAATTAATTACCAGATCAATATGTACTGACATACTTTGTTCTTTCCAGCTACTTTTATTAATATTTTCTTGCCCTGGTGACTTCCAATTCTACTGGTACAGTTTATGTCAGCCAGTACCATCAAATTCTAACAGATAACCAACTGGGCACAGACATCAGTTCAATGTCTCATTTGATTTACTTTTGGTTGTCAACTAACGTGAATTCAACGTGAAATCACCAACAAATGTCACCAGGAGCTGGATCGCGAGTTATGAGAATACATATATAATCACAAACTATTTCTTCCTTATTTGGATTGTTGGAGAACGATTTGGGTCACGGGAGGACGGTCAGTTTCTCATTTGGATCTCGAGCTGATCAAGTTTAAGAATCCCTGTTCTACTGTGAATAAAACTTGTAAAAGTGTCCCTGCCATCACAGCAGTGGATGATCATATTTGTATTTGTTTGTAGAGATTTCAAGAGCATTTCAGTACAGATGAAGAAAAAAAATTGTCCTTCAACACAACTTTTTTGGTCAAATGATTTTCTCTGGCCATTCCTCATAAGGTGAAATACAAATCTGGCAATGTATGTCTCAGGAGAAACATTGAGTATGTCCTTGCAGGAAAGTGAACTACTAGAAAAAGTATTGTATTGGCTGAAAGTTTGACTCTTATTCTTCGCTTTTTTTCCTAATCTCAGATCATAAATGTACTGTGGTGGTACTACTTCTCCAAGCTCATAGAGTTTATGGATACGTTCTTCTTCATCCTACGGAAGAACAACCACCAGATCACGTTTCTGCACATCTACCACCATGCTAGCATGCTCAACATCTGGTGGTTCGTCATGAACTGGGTGCCCTGTGGTCACTGTGAGTGTTCTAACACAATATTCCCCTTCTATCCTCAACACAGTGGAATAAACAAGTCAGTTTACACAATGAATAATTCAGAACCACTAAAGTAAAATCCACTGAGATTTAGGTGAACCTTTCTACGCAATTCCTGAAATAGGCTGGGACAAGTAGCATATATACAGTGCATCTGGAAAGTATTCAGACCCCTTGACTTTTTCCACATTTTGTTACATTACAGGCTTATTCTACAATGGATAAAAAATATATATCCTTATCAATATACACAATATCCCATAATAAAAAAAGAAAACAGGTTTTATAGAAATGTTTGCAAATGTACATAAGTATTCAGACCCTTTGCTATGAAATTCGAAATTGAGCTCAGGTGCATCCTGTTTCCATTGATCATCCTTGAGATGTTTCTACAACTTGATTGGAGTCCGCTTATGCTAAATTCAATTATTTTAAAGGCACACACCTGTCTATATAAGGTCCCACATTTGACACTGCAAGTCAGAGCAAAAACCAAGCCATGAGGTTGAAGGAATTGTCCCTAGAGCTCTGAGACAGGATTGTATCAAGGCACAGATCTGGGGAAGGGTACAAAAAAAATCTGTAGCATTGAAGATCCCCAAGAACACAGTGGCCTCCATCATTCTTAAATGGAAGAAGTTTGGAACCACCAAGATTCTTCCTAGAGCTGTCCACCTGGCCAAACTGAGCAATCGGGGGAGAAGGGCCTTTGTCAGGGAGGTGACCAAGAACCCAATGGTAACTCTGACAGAGCTCCAGAGTTCCTCTGTGGAGATGGGAGAACCTTCCAGAAGGACAACCGTCTATGCAGCACTCCACCATTCAGGCCTTTATGGTAAGGTGGCCAGGCGGAAGCCACTTCTCAGTAAAAGGCACATGACAGCTCACTTGGAGTTTGCCAAAAGGCACATAAAGACTTTCAGACCATGAGAAACAAGATTCTCTGGTCTGATGAAACCAAGATTGAACTTTTTGGCCTGAATGGCAAGCGTTACGTCTGCCTGGAGGAGGACTGAGAGACTAGTCAGGATCAAGGGAAAGATGAATGGTACAGAGAGTACAGAGAGATCCTTGGTGAAAACCTAAGCACACAGCCAGTACAACGCAGGAGTGGCTTTGGCACATGTCTCTGAATGTCTTTGAGTGGCCCAGCCAGAGCCCGGACTTGAATCCGAACATCTCTAGAGAGACCTGAAAATAGCTGTGCAGCAATGCTCCCCATCCAACCTGACAGAGCTTAAGAGGATCTGCAGAGAAGAATGGGAGAAACTCCCCAAATACACTTGTAGCGTAATACTCAAGCCTGTAATCGCTGCCAAAGGTGCTTCAACAAAGTACTGAGTAAAGGGTCTGAATACTTATGTAAATGTGATACTGAAAAAGTCTAAATCTGTCTTTGCTTTTTCATTATGGGGTATTGTGTGCAGATTGATGAGGGCGAAAAAACTATTTAATCAATTTTAGAATAAGGCTGTAACGTAACAAAATTAGGAAAATGTCTAGGGGTCTGAATACTTTCTTTGGCACACCTGTAACATGGTATATTATTATAAGTAGCCATACAGGTGTCTTTGAGTACATGTTTTTCTTGACTTGATTCTGTGACTGAGATACCTTCAAGTGAAGTAGATCCGTTGTTAGAATACTTTTATTTCAGGACTGCACAGCATGTTTTTTCTGTGATATACTGTACCCTCACCTCGTAATTGCTTTACCCTTTCACTGTGGCAAACAGTGTCCTAGAATAGTAATGTATTAATCATCTATGCAAAGAAAGTTATAAAACAGGCATGAAATAGCAATAATTGTAATTAATTGATGTCTAATGTAGATTAATTATCTACCCCCTAGTCTCTGACACTGCTAATGTAGATGAATCATCTACCCCCTATCTTCTGTCTTTGCCTCAGCCTACTTTGGTGCCTCCCTGAACAGCTTCATCCATGTCCTGATGTACTCTTACTATGGGCTCTCTGCTGTCCCGGCCTTGCGGCCCTATCTATGGTGGAAGAAATACATCACACAAGGACAGCTGGTGAGCCTGCATTTCCATATGTATTGTTTAAAACCCTCAGAGATGGACTTTCACATCCATAGTAATCATCCAGTGTAGTTCATCCAGTCTCAGGGTCTTCGTAAATGTGACAAAGGCCACATGAACCATTGTGCCATTGGTACAGACTGAAAGTAGCTTGTGTGTTCTAATCCCTCTTATCTTCTGCACTGTATGCAATGGCAATGTTTACCATGGATGGAGCAGTGTTTTAAGTGCACTATGTTACAGAAATATGTATTTTGGAGATGTTCCAAAACCGTCTTGGATTATTTCTGCGTGTGTATTTGATATTCACTTAGTTTACAAACAAGTTATTTGAGTTTTGTCTCATTTACTCTCTAGATTCAGTTCTTTTTGACCATGTCCCAGACGATATGTGCAGTCATTTGGCCATGTGGTTTCCCCAGAGGGTGGCTGTATTTCCAGATATTCTATGTCGTCACACTTATTGCCCTTTTCTCAAACTTCTACATTCAGGTGAGCCCTTGCATTAATTAGACATACTGTATTATTAATGAATTCTGGTGTTATGTAGCATTTTACATTGCCCTGATGGTGACTGGGTTAAATATAACAGTGCATTGTTGTCAGTCATTTTTTTTTTTTGGGGGCAAGATTTTTAGGACATCCTAATATATTCACTCCTTCCCTCTGTTTTTAGACTTACAAGAAACACCTTGTTTCACAAAAGAAGGAGTATCATCAGAATGGCTCTGTTGCTTCATTGAATGGTCATGTGAATGGGGTGACACCCACGGAAACCATAACACACAGGAAAGTGAGGGGGGACTGAAGCTTGAATAGGGTTACGATCCTAACTGTAGGACATATCTACTGTATGTAATGTCGCTAGGAGAGATTGTATAATATATTTCTTCATGAGGATTACTAATGAAGAAATGTATTAGAATAGTCTTAAGCTAGTTTATTCACAAAAGACAAGACCTGTTTATCTGAAAGAGATTCCTAACATTTTGCACACCGCAACCTGTTATTATTCATATTGAATCAAACTTCATTAGAGGTTCTAAACAAGCATAGCATAGGGAGTACACTACAGCACAGTAACCCTGGGGACCCACTTCCTTTTAATGCTGCACAAGATGTTCAACTTTGTCTGTCTTCAGTGTGGTTGGGACAAAGCTTTAATCAACCTTGACCCATACAGAAATAATAACTTATTTTCTATGTTTTAATTCACAACATATACACTTGTCTACATGCTTGTCCATGAGGGGAAAAAATATATTTTGGGGATTCTGTTTTGTAAAAGGTACTATATCTGGGGTTTTTTCTCTCAATATATTTTATTTGATCACAAGGTCATACAATCATTTATAAGTATGCAAAAGAGTTGCTTCAAAAACATGCATTAAAATACATAAACTGTACAATATAAACATAAATAATTAGATACTGGTTTGTGTTCCAAAATGGCTTTGCATACAATAATGGAATGAGAAAAAAACAAACAGGATAGTCACTTATGGCAGAGCATTAGTACCTAAAATACCAGTAATAGATGGTGATCTTTTTTTTTTTTTTTTACACCATGTGTTCGTATCATTCCCACCCTCCCTTCCCAATGTTCCTCAAGGATTTTCTTTTCTTTGTATATTCTTATTGAGGTTCCCGTCATGAGTGTATATACACACTAGTACAAATCTAAACTCAGGTACATAATCAATCAGTCTTATAAAATAAAGTTGTGGATCCACTTTGTGTACATTTCATTTTCTCCAAAGTGAGACTTTGCAACATGCTATTAACCCACTGATTGTAAAATTGTGTGTTTGACATTTTCCTGAGGGTCAAAATCAGGTTTCTGGCAATCAGACAGGCATAAGCCAAGGCATTTGCTTCCACTTTTGCTATTCCAGAACTACCAATGGTTGTCCCAGATAGATATTAGTGGGTCAGGACTTATAGATACTTCTGTTATATTGGACATTGCATTAGAAATAGCATCCCAATAGCCTTTTCGTTTTGGACACTCACACAACCAGAACATATTTTCATGAGTTGCAGTGGTATGTTGGCATTGTTCACATTTGAGGTCAACTTGGGAGTAGAACTTAGACAGCTTGGCATTTGTGTAGTAACTTTTGTGTCACTTTTTAAAGTGTGTAACAACATGACCGGTACATATAGAAGGGCTTTTTAAAAAATATTTGTTTTTTCACAACTGTTAATTAGGGGTTCACATAAAATCTGTGAAATCTATTGTTATTCTTAGATTTGTTTTACCTTTACATGGGCAAATAAATCTAGTATAGATTGGGAACTTTTTTTATAATTTGCACACAAGCTATACGCCATAAGTAATGTGGTGAAAAATAATTGCACTGATTGGCCTGAAGGTGGCGCTGTTACAAGCAGTCTTAAACCCAGATATCTGCAGCCCCATTTGACCTAGAGACCTTGTATGTAGGTGTCTTTCCTCATGCTCAACACATTTGCCTCAAGGACCCATAAGGTCTGTCAGGATAGGTTTTCCAAATGTAGGCCCATGGTACATGTCTTAACTTAGTTTTAGAAAAGCTAAGGGATTGGTTAAGAGGAAATCTGATTTTACTTGTCCATTTAAATCCTTCGTAAACCCTCTTCACAATGGACTATCAACTTGAAACTGTGTAGGGTCATCAAAGACGTTACCATGATGAAGCATGTTAAGTTTGGCATTGAAATCTTAAAAAATAAGGAAATGATTAACAATTCACTTTTTTGACTATACAACGCTAATGCTTAAAATAATCATAAAGAAATCTCATGAACGAAAAGTCATATTCACTCCAAATGTGGTCTTTGGACTCATCACAATAGTCCCTAAGGAGTTGGAGAAAATAGTGTTGATGCATTCAAAGATGGCCACACTATAACAGTAGATGCATATTAGCACATATGCTAATATGCTAAGAAATACTTCAAAAATCTTCTTCTCATTAACAATATGACCAAATTTGGAACGTAGGCTCGTGGTGCATATCTTAACTTAGTTTGAGAAAAGCTATGGGATTGGTCAAAAGATGGCTGAGTTATTGACAAATCAAAAATCAGATTTTACATGTCCATTTAACCCTTTACACTTGGCCTATATGGATAGGGCTACATTGAAATGTTTCTTACAGAAGAAATATGAAAAGCATATACATAACCATGGCAGCAAGTTTCGAGATTGTAGAAAAGGTATTAGACCAAAAAGTGAGGTCACAACAGTTCACCTGACACAACTGAATCCAAACATTACACTGTTGACTTTGGGCATTTTATATTTACTGTACTTTTTGCCTCATTTGTTGATAACGAAATCTGAAAATACTCATTTAGGAACATGATCAGACTATTCCTGGAAAATATGGGTAAGGTGCAACATAAGACAAACATTTTTTACAAGGGTTTGAGTGAGAGAACTAACTGGTATCTCCAAGTGGCCACACACCTGTCCAAAATGTGCACAGTTCCTAGGTAATTTCAATTTCAATCTATCTGTACATCTAACATAGTGATCATAAACATGGACACTGTACATGGCATGAGTGTTATTATGCAGAAATATGAGGTGCACATTTGGACTCATGGATGTTTCACTTGCTTGTATGACATCAAAGCAGTATTTATTGTAATCCTCAATGACTCAGTCCTCTTAATTTACAGCATTTTCCTCACTTAGAATTTATATTTTTGCAAAAGTTGCCCAATTAGCTGGAGGGATGGGGGCAACTTCCATCCCTTGCGTGATGTACTCAGAATGGCTGTCCATCAAAACCCATACAGAACTGTGAAGCACAGAGCTAGAGCTCTGGTGTCATGTATAGCATATTACTGTACAGCCACTGATTTCCAATTTAGGCATTTATCAGTGCCCAAATCTGTAAATCCACTCCACAGTGGCCTATCAACTTGAAACTTGTCATCGCTATCATAATCACTATCATGGACGTCCCACACTGAATTTGGTGTTGATGTTTCAAAAAACAAGGAAACTTTTAACAACTCATTCTTTACATATGTAACACTAATGCTGAAAATCATCTCCAATCATCTTCTCATGAACAATTTTTCAGATTCACTCCATAGTTTGTATTTAGATTAATGATTGCACATAGAGATATTGTTCCTGCACGATAGAGTGCTTGCTTTGTTATCCAACTGATCTTGTCCTTTTTATCATCCTGTGAACCCCGTTCATTGCTGCTCACAGCTATATTTTTTATTTAAAATCCTAAATCCTATTCCCAAGTTTCTCAATGATTGTAGGCATGGAGTGCCAACAGTTCATACTTTTGAATACACAGCTGATGGGCATAATTTTGGTGTTGGTTTGGTTATGAATATGTCTGCCAAAATGGTGTGAGATAGTACTGGTGGGAAATAAATAAATTGGCCCAATCTCAGGCTTGTAAGTATCTAAAGAAATGGGCATTTGGAAAATTGAATGTATTTGAAAGAAATTCAAATAATGCAAAGGTGCCATCTTTATAGAGGTCACAATGATTTCACACCATTTTCTCCATATATCAATTGCTTTGTCTGCGAGGGATGGTGGAAATAGCCTACAAACTAAAGGTGAGTAGGCAAAAATATCACTAATATCTAGGTTCAGCCTTTAGGTTATTCCATATCTTGAGAGATTGTCTGACCAGGTAATCTTTACTGAAGGTAGCAAATGGAGCTGGTAGGGGAGAGCATACGATAGCTCTTAAAGATGTGGCTATACAGGATTTGGATTGTATAATTGACCCTGGATTTAAAGTCACGAGGCTGAATCCAAAACAGTCCAATAATATTTCTGGAAGTGAGGGAGCCCCAAACCCCCTAGTTCTTTTAGATTGTGCAGTATGGCTTTACAGATTTGTGGCTTTTATTATTCCACATAAACTATAAGATCTTTGTGTCCAGCACCTAAAAAAAGTTTTAGGTATGGCAATGAGGTAAACACCGGTAAAGACGGTACTTTCAATCTCAAATGATCCCTGAAATGTTACTAGGGTCAGGTTCCTCTGCATGTGTGTGATAAGTTGAATTACTCCTATTTAACATTATCAATGTATTCGTCGTCTGGAGCCACGTAACTACCAGGTGCATAGAGAACGCTGTCACAGTGTCACATTTATCCAGTAAGTAACTTTATCCAGTGAGTATGGCAACTCTCCTTAGAGATGTACACCTGCAATGTAAATTAATGACTCATGAGAGCTATAGCTCAAAACCAGTTGCAATAATAGCTTTGTCAGTTGTCTATCAGTTGATCAGGTTTGAAAGTATTTGCATCAAATGGCACTGATCAGAACAACGAATTCTGTGAACGAGAAATAGTAATTTATATTTTAGGTCTGGCTTCAGATATTGCCGTTGTTGTATCAATAGTTTATGTACGAGGACATTTTATGAGAGCCCTAATCTCATGAGCAGATGCAATTACGTAATATTTTAGTTATGAGGTGTCTGAGATTGAGAGCCCTAGCTACTGCACAAGACCATTTCTCTATAGTAGCAATTTAGATCAGATCTAATGTTTCCCAGTTTTTGTATATTTATGACCTACTTTATTGCAACATATTATGCAGCAAAAATCACTGATAATGTCATGGATTGTGTTGAAAATATATGAAGTAGATAAATGTGTCCACTCCACCCTCAGAATTCAGCCTCTGATATGACACACATTCTCATATTCTCAGTATCTCTCTTTACCCAAGGTCACCCTAGTATTACTGGTTCTACCTGTATTATTTGAATTTCAACCTCAACTCCATGGAACACGCAGAAAATAATACATTTAGATGTAGAAACTAAACTTACAATTCTGTATCATATTTAATATTGTTTCTATATATATATATATGCATGGTTCATGCTGTTTTAAACCGACACCGCTCTTACTCAAGTGTTTGCCTCCTTGTTTTCACTCATTAGATTGAATCAGGCTACAAATTACATCAAGCCATGATGTTTGAATGTGACTAATTTTCTCCAAAGCATTGCCTTAATAGATGTTGCTACTTATGTTTGTACATGTTTAACTTGTTCCCTTAATTATGGTGTTGTATTATAGTCCACATATGCCTTATTTACAAAATTCAGGGGCCAAATCACCAACTTATGTTGTAGAGATGTCTCTCTTTGAAAGACATTTACAGCCACGTACTACTGAAAAGTGGAAATGCTTCTCTATATCTGTTTGAATGATGTAATCAAATGATGAAATGTTCTCAGATAAATGACTAGTTGAGAATGAAACAGCATGACACAACATGCTCATGTCCTCCCAATCTGTGAACGGACTGCAAGATCAGATTTGTATCTACAGTAGTCTGTAAAAATGTTCTCACCTTTATAACAATGCAAGTAAAGCCAGCTTCGAAGCTGTTGCATTTGTAATGTCCCAGATTGGAATTAATAAAATCATGAATGTTTTGTCTTGATCTCCTGTGATGTATTTCAGGCATCGTTCTAGAGCACTTTGATCAAGTCAAAGCCAGTACTGCTTCCTCAATAACCAGGGTAGACCGTCATTGTAAATAAGAATTTCTTCTTAACTGACTTGCCTAGTTAAATAAAGGTAAAATAAATTTAAAGAATTGCACTAGGATCTTATCACCATCATCAGTGCACATTGCAATTATCACTTACTTTTTTTCACTTACAATGATATTCCCTATATACAGCTTTCACATCTTCCTATTATTAAGCCATCTATCATACAGTAAGCCTATTATTTAAATATAGATACATATCACTCCATAAGTAATCATAATTTGATGCTTGTGGGGATTGTCATGTCAGAAATCCTAGATGATTTCTTCCTCTGTTCATATATGCTAATCTTCCCTGGTATGTGACCAAACTATCACCTGGGGGAATACGCTCTTTTCAATCCATAGACTGATCCATTGGTTATAAAAAAATTATGGCTCTGAAGAGGATGAAAAAAAATCTACAGGATTGGAAAACATGCCAATGTTATTTACGCTTATGAGACCACACCAGCACAACACCTGAACAACTATCAAAGATCATGTGAAAAGATGAGATTTTACCATTCATTTCACCATTATCATCTGAGAGGAAAGCTATATCACTAAAGAGAGCTTTTACTACAATTTTTATATTTTACATATTTTTGTAATCTGAACTAAACAGTAAATGTATAGTAAATAAATAAAAAATAAATAATCTAAATCCATTTCAGCCCTGGATTCCTAGAATATGCAATAAGTGGATTGTGTGTGCCCTGGTCAAGAAAAGTGAGTTAGAATGATTAAATAATTTAAGTGTGTGTTTGGGATGAGGAAGAGTGTTGTATTATGATTGAGGGTGTGTAAGAGGAACTCCATCAGTGTTCTTCTTTTGTTGTTGGTGTGTGCGCCTTATAGTGATAAAAACAACTACACAGTTCCCACTTTTGTTTATTCCAGTTGATTTACCATATAGGAGAAAATATCTTACTAGAGAATTAACAAAAACAATGTCAAAATATTCATTGTTGGAAATGGGTGAAAAATCTATTATTGACATTTCATGTCATCATACCAGACATCTATCCAGACTTTAAAAGAAGAATCAGTAGAATGATTTTTGTTTTCTGTGACAGCCATAGACATAATGACTATGTTGCACACACACACACTATAAGTTTTGGATCAGATGTAGGTTGATTGGTATACATTCATAAAAAAACATAGTTCAGCCCAAAGCCAACAGGCAGAGAAATATGCATTTAGTCTAAGTGTTGTGTAAACTTTTGGGCTGCCCTACAGTGGGCGTTCAGAAAATGCTGTGTAGCTTTTCACACGTGCAAAGAAGAAAGATGCGTACATCTGGTCCAAGTCGAAGGCAGTGACAACCGTTTCTCCGGTGGATCTAAAAAAAAACATAAAAATTACATTTATGCTGCTTTAGGAGATGGATACACCTAAGAACTCAGTGAAAAGTTACATTCCCCATCACTTTTCTCTCTTGCAATGACATTCATTGAATGAATGCTGTCAAAGCAAAACCCTAACTTCCCAGTATATTACCTGTAGTTGATGTGGCAGGAATGGTGAATCCAATTCAGCTTGTTGAAGCTCTGGCGCCCACCAGACGACAGCTGCAGTCCCACGTGAAAGCTGTGCTCCGTCTCGGGCGCCGCTGGGTTCCGCCGGCAAAACCGAGAGTTTCTCTGGTACTCTGCCACCTTCTGTCAAGAGAGAACACCGACACAGGGATCCGGATAGTCAGAACTGGACAGCCAAAGCACTCTTCAATCATCTGTGAACGATGACATGAGTCCAAAAAGTATTTTATCCTATCCTGTGTCCTGCACTGCACCAGTTAATGGGTAAGGAAACTGACTATCTTGTTGGGTTTAAGGTATAACAGAAAAATAAACAGGCCTCCCGAGTGGCGCAGTGGTCTAAGGCACTGCATCGCAGTGCTAACTGTGCCACTAGAGATCCTGGTTCGAGTCCAGGCTCTGTCGCAGCCGGCCGTGACCGGAAGACCCATGGAGCGGCGCACAAATGGCCCAGCGTCGTCCGGCTTAGAGGAGGGTTTGGCCGGCAGGGATGTTCTTGTCCCATTGCGCACTAGCGACTCCTGTGGCAGGCCTGGCACAATGTAACCGGCCGGGAAGCCAGCCGACACATTGGTGCGGCTGGCTTCCTGGGTTGTGTTTCGGAGGACACTCCAAAACCTTCGTCTCTCCCAAGTCCGTATGGGAGTTGCATCGATGGGACAAGACTAACTAACAATTGGATACCACGAAATTGGGGAGAAAAAGGGGCAAAAAAATATATAAATAACAGGAAAACTAAATATGCAAATACCTTCCCACATCAATTAATCCCTGTCCAATGCTGTAACTTCTCTCACTCACCTCTTCTTTTCTCTTGGAGACGACAACAAAGACTTTGGTTTGATTGTCTGTGTCCTGCGACAGACGGTAATGACCACACATAATGGACTCCACCCTGTGAAAAGGAAAGCCATGAATGTTACAAATCCAACCGTTGTGACCATCTAAAACACATTTCCCTCAAATGTGTTACTCCAGACTTGGATGCCAGTGTGTTGCATTTTAAATACCTGGTGTTCCTGCTACGCAGACGAGGAACAGTGACCAGTGGGTCCTCAGGCGTGGTCAGCATCATGACTTGGCCATCAGGGAAGAAACGCAGATATCTGGGGACACAAACAGTACAGCTAGTCTTGTCCGACTGTACGGTCATTAGCATGTCATAACAAGGACACCAGTGACTGACTGAAGCACCGACCTGTAATACTCCACCTGGTGCCAAGCCCTGTAGAATCCATCAAGGGACTCCTCTCCCTGACGGATGTATGCCGTTTTGCTGATGTAAACACCTGCAAAATCAACATTGAATACCATATATTGAATTTACCAAACATAACGAGCATCTGATAAAATGGGACCAATCTAGTTAGCTATGCAACCTTTGCTAGACATGCCAATTGTGCATTGGTATTGAGAAAAGTATATGAAACAAATCCACTTATGTTAGAAGGGTTTTTCTTTCTCTAAGGATGATAAATAAGTAATATTCCTTAGGGTTTACCATCAAATCGCACACGTGGCCTCTCAAGAAACATCTCCCTCCAGGAGTTGAAGGGTACCAGTTTGGTACAGCTCCGGCCCCATACTCTTAGACAGGCCGAACGCCAAATCTCTGGGTCCCTGAGGAGAAATCAACACCAAGGGCAAAACAATCGGTTTCATTTAAAAAAACAATACACCATTCAGAAGTCTGTTTTGATATAGTGTATGGACCAGTGTTTCACAGCACTAAAAAGTTCAGTATGAATTAAAATGAATCAAAACCATGTTTGTGGCAAGTACATTTAAAATATGTTGGATTTGTAATGACTGGTCAGACCTAGCACAAATGTAGAAGCCTCTACAGACTAGGGAGAGCTGCTCCAGGGCACGCAGGTCCAGATCACTGGACACAACCCAACGGAATATGTATATCAAGACCTCTGGAGGCAGGGCTGTGGACAGAAACCCAAAGGAACAGACTGACAGTGAGAGAGATGGTGTACTGCAAATCCAAAATTCTCCCTGACAGTGGTTCATTTAGTGGTTTATTGAGAGGTTCCAATCCTGACCAAGATCCCAGTGGGATTTAAACATGGTATGTGGGAGCGTCTTAATAAACCACTGTGGTAGCATGAGAGTTGCCAACGTAACTTTAATGTTATTGGATGTGTGGATTTTTCCTTTCTAACTATTGCATAAACTCTACCTGAGATGTGCATCTGAGTCATCTCCACCTCAGGAACACATATCTTCAGAGAGTTGTCTTGCAGAGTGAGCTGCTGATGGAAGTAGGCCAGTAGATCCTCTATTTCACCATCCATGTCATTCTCATTGCTAGGAAACAGATATGCAGTATCATTCACATGGTAGGATTTGTATGGAAAAGAGGCGTGACACTTTCAGTATGTAGTCGTCATTGTAGTGTTTCTGTATACCAACATATAAAGACTTACCCACCATCTGGATCAGGAGTACGACTGTAGTTGATTTTAAACTCAATGTCAGGCACAATCTGCATTGCCCTGCGATAGTACTTAATTGCTGCAAATTAGGAAGGGGAAAAAAGTTTAGCTGTTATTTTGTGTAAAACCATTATTCCAAATCCCAACTACAGCCACACAATAATCCCATTCAAGTCATGGTACCAATATTAACATTTGAAATCATAATTAAATTTTAAAATCATACTTTCGGATGATTTAAACATGATGTGCAAAAAAATTCTAAATGGTACCATGACTTGAATGAGATATGCTACAAATGCTAAAATATTAGCATTTGGAAACATTTCAAGGGAAATAAAACCAAAGCATGGATTGCTGTCATACCTTGTCCATAGACTTCTTACTGGTTAAGGAAACCAATGTGTAATTTTGTAATTTGGGTGAACGATACATTTAAAGGTCATTCATTTTGACCATAAAAAAAAACAATTTTCATTTTGTGTAGCATATCTTGTCTCACAGACATACCTTCATAAACAGCTCCATTTTCTTCTTCCTCAACAGCTTTTAGAAACAACTCTCTGGCCTAAGACAAAGAAACAAACATTGAGAACAATAGTGAAGATAATGCTGATAGCAGGCAGTAAAATCTGATGTAAAACTAATATTCTATATGACAGTAAAAATATAAAACTCAACATGCAACAATTTCAAAGATTTTACTGTGTTACAGTTTATAAGGAAATCAGTCAATTGAAATAAATTCATTAGGCCCTAATCTATGGATTTCACAAGACTGGGAATACAGATATGAATCTGTTGGTCACAGATTCCTTAAAAAAAAGTAGGTAAGAGTGTGGATCAGAAAACCAGTCCGTATCTGGTGTGACCATCATTTGCCTCATGCAGTGCGACATCTCATTTGCATAGAGTTGATCAGGTTGTTGATTGTGGCGTTTGGAATGTTGTCCCACTCCTCTTCAATGGCTGTGCAAAGTTGCTAGATATTGGCGGGAAATGGAACACGCGGTCGTACACAGCGATCCAGAGTATCCCAAACACACTCAATGTGTGACATGTCTGGTGAGTATGCAGGCCATGGAAGAACTGGGACATTTTCAGATTCCAGGAATTGTGTACAGATCCTTGGGACATGGCGGCGGATGAATGGCACGACAATGGGTCTCAGGATTGCATCACGGTATCTCTGTGCATTCAAATTGCCATTGATAAAATGCACCGGATTCATCTGTAAAGAGCACACTTCTTCAGCGTGCCAGAGGCCATTGAAGCTGAGCATTTGCCCACTGAAGTCAGTGACAAACCCACAGTTTCATCAGCTGTCTGGGTGGCTGGTTTCAGACGATGAAGGTGAAGAAGCCGGATGCGGAAGTCCTGGGCTGGCGTGGTTACACATGGTCTGCAGTTGTGAGGCCGGTTGGGCTTACTGCTAAATTCTCTAAAACTACGCTGGAGGCGGCTTATGGTCGAGAATTGCGCAACATTTTTGAGAAATACGCTTTTTGTGCATATTAAACATTTCTGGATTATTTTAATTCAGCTCATAATTGGACCAACACTTTACATGTTGTGCTTATATTTTTATTCAGTGTAAATGGCTCTAACAAAACAGCTTACTTTTTCCTCCCGGGCCTGTTCCTGTCTTCTTCTCAGGTCTGCAGCTCTTGACGACAGTCCTCTGTTCCCCCCATTGGACCCAGAGTTGGGCTTCAGTTCAGACATCCATTGGGCCCTGAACACATTGAGCTCCACCTAGTCACATGAACAATGGTGTATAAGTGATTGATATTAAGGGTTTCCCTATTGCCTGGAGAAAGTGAACTGAGCAGTCTTGCAAGATTAGCATGCTCTGAGGTTGCCCCATTGGGCAGGTGATTAAAAAATATTTATAAAATACTGCAAAGAATTCCAGTAGCCTAAAACTGATTTCTGGTTTTTCCCCA
The DNA here is from genome assembly GCA_030435695.1 of Brachymystax lenok tsinlingensis. Lineage (NCBI taxonomy): Eukaryota > Metazoa > Chordata > Actinopteri > Salmoniformes > Salmonidae > Brachymystax > Brachymystax lenok. Next base: position 59,599,474 of record CM059780.1, read on the forward strand.
TTGTTTAAGTGGAAGACAGACAGTTTATGGCAGTCTGGCAAGTTGAGCCTGCTCTGAGAATGTTTTTACTGATAACTAAATAAAAAATAATTCCAGTACTGATCTTCTGATTCCTCCCCTATTTGCAGGTGAAAGGCAGGCAATATGGCAATTCTGAGTGTAAATAGCTAATTGATCATAATCTTCAGGCAAACCAAACAAATACTCCTGACAAGTGCCTTTCAGACGTTAATGTCAATCCCTGTGTACACACAAAATGCAATAACCCTCAATCTCGTAAACTTTGTTCATAACTGAGTGTATAGCTACGCTATCATGACAAAAAAACTGTCAATATTGATTTCACTCAGAGCAGTCCTGTGACAATTGTTTAGATTTTTGTATAGGCCATCTTACTTGGAGGTTTGAGTCATCAGTATTTTCATTTTCTCCCTCATGAGCTTCTACAATGCCACGAGAATTGATAATGCTTTCAGCCTGCAGAAGAAAAAAAAGGTATTGTTAACTAAATTTGGCATAAACATGGCAGAGAATCACAAACGTGGAGTGTCTGGTTGTCTTAACAAATAGGGCTTAAATCATCAGCAAATATTGATACCCATTTTCCCAACAAGGCACTAGCTAGTTGACGGTATCTAAACAATTACCAACTAAACAACTCCACGATGGATTTGAGCAGAGATTTGTGTGACGGACTGGAGTTTCGATTTCACATTAAAGTGATTAAAAACGATCATTTAGACAGAGGCGTGACACTTTTGTCATGTGTAAATGCGGGTTATTATTCGGTTGCTGAAATCCGTCATTTTCTTTATTTTTATAAAAACGTATATGACGTCGGAGCTCCAGTCCGCCCAGACTAACAGCCCTCAACTCCATCGTAAATTGTGGAGTTGGCTACTTAAAGAAGCAAGCAGGGTTTAGCATGCCATTGCCATGTTTTATTTGTCAAACGGTTAGCTAGTTTGTATATTCATCTGTTGACACCTGGACATTTTAATTTATCAATACATTAACTACCGGTAGCTGACTAGCTAGTTAGTTCGTATCATTCGTGCTTCCGAGACCGGTCATGCAACCACCAGCAAAGTAATAGGCGTTAGTGACCATACTTGCTGGCTAGCTACGATAGCTAGCTAGATAACAACTGCCTACGTGCAAGGCTTAGCCATAGCAAACGACATTGAGCTACCATTGTGGTCTTCTGTTGTCCGTAAACGTTTTCAGATGAGGGTCTACAGATCACGGTCAGAAAAACGGACAACACAACGGGGAAATTTGAGAGATCGCAGAAATGCAGCCATTTCGACGACTTGCCTCGACCAGCTGAATACTTATACTACGTTCAAAACGACTGGGAACTCGGAAATCTCCGACTTCACTTCGTTAAATATCGCTTAAATACAACTGGGGGTTGGGGGACGAGCTCCGATTTGGAAAAATCGTTTTGAACGGTCACGCAACTCCAAGTCGGAAACTCGGGCATCTTTGTTTTACTCCGAGCTGAAGATCACTGACGTCATGGTTTGACATCGTTCTTTTCCGATTTCCCAGTTGTCTTGAAAGCACCAAGTGTAGAGCATTGGGGGGGTGGGGGCTCCGGAGAAGCATCTGGCAGAACGCCCAGAATATGTTATTTAACTTAAGATAGAGACGGAGCCAGTCACATGAATCATGTTTATGTAGGTTTAGATAAGGCTCTATGTAAGGAACGCCCTTTTAGACCTCACTTCAGACCGGTACTTATGCAACTAAGTTTGACTGTGACCTCTCCAGCTTGCTGACATAAGTAGTGATTTAATATTGACTTTGAGTGTCCCGTGTAAGAAATTCCACAACAATTGGCATCTTCCAGGCTGTATGACAACATAGGACGGCGCACAATTGGCCAAGCGTCGTCCGGGTTAGGGTTTGGCCGGGGTAGGCCGTCATTATAAATGAGAATATGTTCTTAACTGACTTGCCTAGTTAAATAAATACAACAATTTGGGGGGTTCGTTTATCTGGCCCGTGTTATCCCGGTGGGAGGAGTTTATATTACAAAAATGTAAGATGGTACTACTATGGTACTTTCATTCATACCATGGTACTACTATGGCACTTTCACTTATACCATGGTATAGTCTGAATCATGGACATGTACCATGGTTTTAGCTTTGAAGTATGATGGTACTGCAATGCACCTAAATAATACCATGGTACTGCCTCATTTTGACCATGGTATAGATATGGATCATGGGAATACCATTGTTTTAACCTGCATTATACCATGGTAACGCACAATTATGATAAATGGTACAAAAAATTATAATATGGTACCATCTTTATTAATTGTGCGTTACTATAGTACAATGGCAGTATAATGCATTAAATAAATACACTCTCCCCCAAAGGTCAAAAGAGGTTGGTTGGTATTATATTGATGAATTTATATACCAGTATGGGCAAGTTTATGACAAAGTCAGACATCAAAGAACAATGGAAATAGTTGCTGTGAAAAATAGTATTAATAGTACAATTTTTTGCCCATGTTTGGGTTCTCTGTGTTGCCAACCTGAAATGTGGGAGAACGTGAGATATATCGTAGCATAATCTTTGTCATTTTGTAATAATTTACAGTATTTATATTCAAGGGATGTTGCGCTTGTTTCGGCCCGCTCGATCTAGTGGTTGCTTCACGAGCTCTCACAGTGGCTCTCGCGCTAGCCTGCCTAGTCAGTGAATCAGTTGAAGGAGAGCCAATTGAAGGGAGAAGCACCAGATTAACTAAATATTATAAACGTTATCATCACGGTGAGCAAGTTATAAAGCATATGATATAAAACACCAAGTTAAGCGGAGTTTAATTATATAATTGTCATTTTTTTATGATGTTTTAATAGTTTAATTTATAAAAGTCTGTTAGCATAGAGCAGGGGTTCTTCAACTTCTTCAGCCTGGGAGCCAAATTAGAAATTCTGTGTTTTCCTGGGACCCAAGCTTACGAAAACATGCAACTATAGGTTTCTATGCACTTATGCCCATCATCAAATGCAACATAGACAAATAACAATAAAATTAAATACCCATATAATTAGCTATTCATGTTTATTTTTCCCCCTTAAAAACACTCTTACATATCTGTCTAGGTTGGAACTGTTGCTGTTAAAATACAATAGATAATTGTAATTCTGAACTCTGATCACATCACACAGATGTAGACCAGAAAACACACACACACACACACACACACACACACACACAGAGTCCTAATGAGAGGTGTGTGACTGGTTGAAGTTTTCAACAAGCAGGTCTATTCTGGGCTATGTTTTTGACAGAGCAACCATGAGGTCATGCTCAGCATTGAGTCCTCTACAACCACTGTGATTATAATTATCTGATCCTGCTGGTCATCTATGAACGTTTGAACATCTTGGCCGTGTACTGTTATAATCTCCACCCGGCACAGCCAGAAGAGGACTGGCCACCCCTCAGAGCCTGGTTCCACTCTAGGTTTCTTCCTAGGTTCCGGCCTTTCTAGGGAGTTTTTCCTAGCCACCGTGCTTCTACATCTGCATTGCTAGCTGTTTGGTATTCAAATACCTTGGGCCAACTTGACCGCTACTCCTCTATACTCATTACTCAGGCAGCCAAGTTCCCTAACCCTCCCTAGCAGATTTGTAAGGTGGAAGTATTGTGGAAGCTCCTCCACTACACTGGTTACACTTATCCAGACCCCTCAGATCTGCAAACATTGAATGGTTAGGGCCAAGGGGAGGGTTAGGGAGGGAACTTGTTATACCACCTCTTTTGAAAGCTTCACAGAAGCACCTTTCCACTTCTGACACCAGTACAGCAATCGAGGGGAGGGGGTGGAAAGGTCACCTGGACCCAAGCAGGGAGGGTTGGTGGGCAGCTACGAAAGGGCTCCCAAGTGGCGTAGCAGTCTAAGGCACTGCATCTCAGTGCTGGAGGCGTCACTACAGACACCCTGATTCGAATCCAGGCTGTATCACAACCGGCTGTGATGCGTCGTCCGGGTTTGGCCGGTGTAGGCCATCATTGTAAATAAGAATTTGTTCTTAACTGACTTGCCTAGTTACATTTAAAAAAAAAGTAATAATGGGCACCAATCAGAGAATGTTACAGAAGTCTTCTTTGTAACTGACACATTGACTCTGTACCGGTACTCCCTGTATATAGTCCTGCTATTGTTATTTACTGCTGCTCTTTCATTTTTTGTTTTTATTATCTCTTACTTTTTTAGGGATTTTCTTAAAACTGCATTGTGGGTTAAGGACTTGTATTCGGCGCATGTTGTATTCGGCGCATGTGAAAAATACAATTTGATTTTATTTAGTGTTGCTGTCCAGAGCAAGGCACCTTTGAAAGGAGTGATTACTGGGGTGGAGTTAAGTGTTTGAGGTGGAGCAACTGAAATGTAAGATTCGCTGTGTCTGTGACGCCCGCTGTTTGGTGCGACGCAGAACCTGGTAAAACTGAGAAGACACTGTCTGTCGTTTTGAAGTAGTCTTTACCTGACAAAGTCATGTTAGGATATGTCAGTTATTCTGTGATAGCTTTTGTGCTGAACCCACTAAGGTGTTTTAGATGTCAAGCTTATGGTCATGTTGCAGCATTCTGTAGGAGTGAGATTCTGAGATGTGAGAAGTGTGCAGGAGGGCATGGGACAAAGGAATTTGTAGTATCGGTGGAAAAAACTGTGTGTGTCAATTGTGGGGGTGCCCATGTTGCTGGGGATCAGAAGTGCCCAGTGTGATGCAGGTTGAGGTTGGCAGGGTGAGAGTAGAACAGACGATGTCCGATTCTGAGGCAGTGAAGAGAGTAGAGGATGATAGGTCAAGGGTGAGTAGTAGCTCTAGGCCAATACAGAGTGATACGAATTCGTGCTTCAGTAAGGTTGGCTTCTTAGCATTCATTGTCATGGTTATCAACTGTACTGCAGAAATTTTACATAAATCACAGAAGAGTTACAAGACGTGTTGAACGAGAGTCCTGTCCTCCCAGGCCGTCGGCCTGGTGTAGGATAATTTGATGAAATAGTGGTATATACAGTAGGCGTAGGGTTAGTTGGTGGTGCATCTTTTCCCTTCCCCTCTTTTTATTTTTGCGTCACAAAATGTAATGTCATCGACCACAGACTACCGCACAATAGGTGGTGGCATGCACAAACAAAATGTGTGAATGCCATGATACCAAATAAGAAGAAGATCCTTCCTTAATAACCCATAAGGAAGTCCCACCTACTACTTCAAAATGTTGAAAGTCCTCAATGGCTCTGCCCATGCTAAATCAAGTATTTGGACACTAGAGTCCTCTATCATTATCTATGGCTCCAACCAGGTGGTGGTGTCAGAATACAGTCAATGGTTAGAACAGAAGAGATGCAGCGGTCTCAGCATCTCAGTCCCTGGTTCAAATCCAGGCTGCATCACATCCGGCTGTGATTGGGAGTCCCATTGGGTGGTGCACAATTGGCCCAGCGTCTTCTGGATTTGGCCGTGGTAAATAAAATTGCCTAATTATTCAAATGTATTAAATAGACAGGGTTCGTCATAAGTGGGAAGAACATAAAGAGGGAAAGTCCAGTAGGTGGCGGTAATTTAACATTGGTTGCCAAACACCACTGAAGAAGAATACGCAAATCCGCTACACCCTTGTCTTAGTGGTCGCGCAGCTGTGATTTGTTGTGATGGGCCTGTGAGGGTGGTTGACTATTGTAGTTCAGTGATGCTTTGTTCATCGAGTTGAAACTGAGTGGGTGAGCGTAATTTTTTTACTCTTACTTTTTGTCAATATCAGCAGCAATCAAATATTGATCGTGTGGCTAACGTTAGTTACTAGTTAACCAACGCGTTAATGTTAGCTCGATGCAGCATTTTTGTTGTTTATTGTTGCAGCAGTAAGTTAGCTAACGTTAGCAGTATTGCTAACTATGTAAACATGGCATTATGGTCAGAAATCTTAACAGACTCTTGTTTTAAAAAAAAACTTAATCTTATGCATGTCTTTTGGTAACGTTAGGTCACTAGCTAGCTAGTGATGAAATAGCTAGACTCAAAGTATGTACTCTTAATTAGTAGTGTCCTACCGACAGTTGCAGCCGACCGTAGTTTTCAGTTGCAACTGGTTTCTGGCGGCCTTCTTCGCATAAACAGGAGCATGGTAGATGGCTAATTACTGTAACACTGCTGGTCAGCCTCCGGTCTGTTAGTGTGGTAACACTAACCCTAGTAATTTAATTGTAGTAATTGAACCTTTCGTTTTTTATGTATTATTTCTCGCTGATATGGAAGATATATTCCTTATGTTTTCAAAACCGTACCGCAAGCGATGCGTGTTCACGTTTAGAAAACAGATACCTTCATCAATAGGCGCTAGAGATGTTAACGGTAAACCTTCAACGAAAATACATTTGACCTGTCATGCTTAACAGTCCAAGTTAATTTGCATAATTTTGTGGAATGACATTGGTGCATTTCGTTATTGGTCATGTATCTTATTTACCACACGGGCCAGCATATAGAGCCGAGTTAGTCATTGCATAAAAAAATAACACTTTTTTTTATGCAATCGCGTTTTAATGCAATCGCGTGTTAAACTGTTGTGATGGCCACGATTAAAAATAGTAAAGCGCGCCTCCCATTTGATGTTATAGTCAACCGTAGGCAAGCTCAGTGCCACCCACCACTATGCAATGTGAGCTTGAGGCTTTTTTTAAAACTTTACTTCAAGTAATGTTTTATCCTGCTTCAAAGTAGCCTTGCCAAAATCCATCCACAGAAACGTGGAGGAAATTATTTTATAGAGACTTCCTCATGCCTTTAACCAGCATTTCTCTCCTGTTTTATTGGTTTTCATGTCAACTTTCTTTCGTTGTCCAGAAGCGAAAAGCACAATCCTAGTCATATTAGCAACTAATCATAGTTGTTGCTATTCGATGCCCTCTCAATTTCTAACAGATTTTCATCTCTGACACATTAGGTGCGCTCTTTAGAACGGTGTTTTCCCGCGAATTGCCTTTTGGCAAATGTTTGAAAATAACGTTTTATTAGCTTCTATGAGCTTGCGTGCTCAACAGTAGGCGATAGCCTTTTGACTGTAAGATGATAGACTTGCTATTGTTGCATGTTTCCATTAAGCTCTTAATATAAATTGGCCGTTCCTTGTATGCATGCATAGTGTTTTCTGGGTCAAAAATGTTGTTGACCGATTAAGGTTACTGAGGGTCAGTTAGTCGGCAGCAAAATTGACTGACATTTGCATCTATGCATGGGGTAGGCTAAAAGAGTACTACTGTCTGTTGTAGATCTAAGAAGATAGTCAAATCAATTGTGTAACTTGCATTCAATTACAAACTCTTTGTCTCAGATTCCTTGACTTGTTTAAAACTAACCAAGTGTATATTTTCCCTCTGTGATTTCATTGCTGGTTTTATGGCTTCCTCTAATGACATCCCATCCCTTTTCCTCAGGAAGAGGCAAGAAGCCCACGACAACATGAGTCCTGCAGCTGTGCCTGTGGTCCACTGCTGTTGTCACAGGAAAATCTGGTTACACTCAACAGATGCAGGGGGCTTCAAGCCTGCCACCTCTGTGTTCCTCCTGCCCATAGTGATCTGATCTTCCCCTAGGCAATGGCGAGGAGAGGGCAGCGCCATGAATAGATACGCCACTCTCAGGCAGCTCGGGGATGGCACCTACGGCTCAGTCATCCTCGGCCGCAGCCTGGAATCAGGAGAACTAGTCGCCATTAAGAAGTGAGTGTAGGGCACGTTGTCATTGAATTATTATTATGGAAAAATATGCCTGTGATCTCGTTGTGCCTATCCAGTCCATCCTTGCAGGGTTGATAGCTAGTGTAGGCTACATATTATCCTCTGGTAGCTAAATTGAAGGGCTTTAGCCTACAAGTGGTTGTAGCTGCTAAGCCGTGTAGTAAAATGAGCTGCCAATGCCTGTGGGATTTGTTAGGAATGGCATTAGCAGGTGGCCACTCCCACAGTACGTGTGATTAAGCTGACAGCTGGCTAGACAGATGTGTAAACAAATAAAAGTGCACGGATGACTGACAGGCCCACCCATTTAGCTGATAAAAAAGGCATATCTTGGTGGGTATGGTACCTTTGGGCGGCATCATAAAAGCCTCTGGATTCTATTTATAGTTTGACAGGAAGTGTGTGGGTCAGCCGCTGACTAGCAGCATAAATCCAAGCTAATAAATCAATGGCTAGTATAACATTACTATCTGTTCCAGCTGGCGGATAGCAGTTGATATGTAGGTAGTGTTAAGGGTAAGCAGCAAAACATTTATTTAATTTAACAGAGCATTTTCTAAATTCCAACGAACCACCTGCAACTAGCCATAGAAGTTTAGAAGACAGCGGTGGCTTCCAAGTTGGGAATTGAGAAAGTAGCCTATTGACAAATAAAGGTTGGTTGTAAAGCAATGCTACTGTACCTGTAGGCTTTGTCATTGCGCTAACGCTAGTTAGCATTGGCTCGCAAAACTACCACGAACTTCCTTCATACTCATACATGCAGAGATGTAAACATGTTATCCACAAGTTCGTCTGACTCTGGGCAAGTAGAACATGCCAGAATCATGCAGTATCCCTCACTACCAACGTATCAGCGGCTATCCGCCAGCTCGAACAGATAGTAATGTCGGACTAGCCAATATTAGCTGCGTAAATCCATGATGTTGGTGTTTTTGCTGTCTTGAGATTGAAGTAGAGAAGACCTACATGTTATGAACCTGTTTGGTGTTTTCAATCAGAAACTTTACGCGCTATGTATTAATCTCTTATGAATCAAACTCATATCAATTAAGAGTCCCAATATGTTTTATAATAAAAGGATCTATGATGTCTGTCCTTTTTATTAAAAGGATAAAGCCCTTTGACAATGAAGCCCTTTATCTACTTCCCTGGAGTAAGATGAACTCGTGGATACCAGTTTTATTTCCCAAGGAAGTTACTAAGTAGCGCTATTGCTAGTAGATACCTTAGACTTCCAGTCATTGCTCTAACGCTAGTTGGCATTGGCTTGCAAAACTTCCTTCATACTGGATGCAGAGACATGAAAATGGTATCCATTAGTTCCTCTGACTCTGGGAGAGTAGATAAAGGGCTTCATTGCCAAACTATCCCTTTAAGTTAAGCTAATCGTGAATGATTGAACATTTTTTCAGAATGAAGAGAAAGTTCTACTCATGGGAAGAATGCATGAATCTTCGTGAGGTCATAGTAAGTGCTCCTTTCCAGATATGATGCTTGTGGGTAAAATGCTCCACCTATTGATTCCAAAACATGGAAACATAATAAATACAACCTACCACAGCTGTTGTCTGTTTCACCTGTTACAGTTTTTGTGTGACCTGTTACAGTTTTTGTGTGACTATTTAAATTCCACCTCAGCTCAGAACCACAGAAACCAGTACAAATAATCTAGAATGTGATTCTTTTGTGTACTACCCTTGGATTTGAACTCTAGATCTTGTGCCAGACATTCATTCCTTACCTTAGAGCTTGGTACTAAAGAAGCATAGCAGCATATTAGAAGAATCCAGCCCCTTAAGGATCTTTGTTGGAATGTCAGCTGTAAATAGCATGTGCCACCACCAAGACCCATTATGGCTTTCCCTTCTACAAAAAAAAATATGGCATGCTTAATGTTGCATCCATACTATCCAGTGCATGGGAAAACTGAGTCCTGCTTCACACGTTTACTGTGACTTGTATTTATTACAGATCCCCATTAGCTTCTGCCAAGGCAGCAGCTACTCTTCCTGGGGTCCAGCAAAATTAAGGCAGTTTATACAATTTTTACATTCACAGATTTCACAACCCACTGTGTGCCCTCAGGCCCCTACTCTACCACTACCACATATCTGCAGTACTTAATCCGTGTGTGTGTGTATGTTATTGTGTGTATGCATGTGGCTGTGCTTGTTGCTTCACAGTCCCTGCTCTTCCATAAGTTTTTTTTATTTTTTTTATCTAAATTTACTGCTTGCATCAGTTACTTGATGTGGAATAGAGTTCCATGTAGTCATGGCTCTATGTAGTACTGTGCGCCTCCCATAGTCTATTCTGGACTGTGAAGAGACCTCTTGTGGCATGTCTTGTGGGGTATGCATGGGTGTCCGAGCTGTGTGCCAGTAGTTCAGACAGACAGCTCAGTGCATTCAACATGTCAATACCTCTCATAAATACAAGTAGTGATGAAGTCAATCACTCTAAGTCCTTTTTTGTGGCTCCTGACCACACGACTGAACAGTAGTCAAGGTGTGACAACTAGGACCTGTCTTGTTGTTAAGAAGGCAGAGCAGCACTTTATTAAGGACATACCTCTCCCCATCTTAGCTACTGTTGTATCAATATGTTTTGACCATGACCGTTTACAATCCAGGGTTACTCCAAGCAGTTTAGTCATCTCAATTTCCACATTATTTATTACAGGATTTAGTTGAGTTTAGGGTTTAGTGAATGATTTGTCCCAAATAAAATGCTTTTCGTTTTAGAAATATTTAGGGCTAACTTATTCCTTGCCACCCACTCTGAAACTAACTGCAACTCTTTAAGTGTTGCAGTCATTTCAGTTGCTGTAGTAGCTGACGTATAGTGTTGAGTCATCCGCATACATACACTCTGGCTTTACCAAAGTCCATGGCATGTCATTAGTAAAGATTGAAAAAAGCAAGCGGCCTAAACGGCTACCCTGGGGATTTCTTGATTCTACCTGTATTATGTTTGAGAGACTTCTATTAAAGAACACCCTCTGTGTTATGTTAGACAAGTAACTGTTTATCCACATTATAGCTGGGGGTGTAAAGCCATTACACATGTTTTTCCAGCAGCAGACTATGATCGATAACGTCAAAAGCTGCACTGAAGTCTAACAAGACAGGCCCCACAATCTTTTTTCATCAATTTCTCTCAGCCAATCATCAGTCATTTGTGTAAGTGCTGTGCTTGTTGAGTGTCCTTCCCTATAAGCTTGCTGAAAGTCTGTTGTCAATTTGCTTACTGTGTTATAGCATTGTATCTGGTCAAACACAATTTCTTTCCAGAAGTTTGCTAAGGGTTGGTAATAGGCTGATTGGTCGGCTATTTGAGGCAGTAAAGGGGGCTTTACTATTCTTGGGTAGTGGAATGACTTTAGCTTCCCTCCAGGCCTGAGGGCACACACTTTCTAGTAGACTTAAATTGAAGATGTGGTATATAATGTGCTATTATCCTCAGTAATTTTCCATCCAGATTGTCAGACCCCGGTGGCTTGTCATTGTTGATCTGCCCTGGTTTGCTTAAAACATTAAAAAGCATAAACAATCACTAATGGCTGCACTTTTAGAAATACCAGTTGTCCCCCACACTGTACCCAATATGATATAAAGGTTATTATATATATTTTTAATTTAACCTTTTATTTATCTAGGCGAGTCAATTAAGAACAAATGCTTATTTACAATGACAGCCTGGCCAGTGACCGACTGGGAAGTGCTTTGATTGTCAAACCATGTTTTGATTTTTAACAAAAACATTTTGTTGTATGGCATGTTTAAGGGTGAGGCCTTGAATGTGTTAACGTTTTATGTATCAAAGTCTTACATGATGGAGTGTTGCAGAGCTGTTTTTGATGATATACAGATTGAGGTGATTTCTTTATGCCTGGTCTTGATTGCAGAGGTACCATCTAATTTTTTCCTTCTTTCAGTCCTTGAAGAAACTCAACCATGCGAATGTGGTCAAACTCAAGGAGGTTATACGGGAAAATGACCACTTGTACTTTGTGTTTGAATACATGAAGGAGAACTTGTATCAACTAATGAAAGACAGGTAAATAACCTTTTTTTTTTTTTTTTTTTAATCACATTTGAAATGGGTTCAATGCTTTGGGGATACATTTTCTCAGTATGTCAGTAGGTCAAAATCATGGCTCATGTATTGTTATTTGTATCATGTTACAGGTCTCGGCTGTTCCCTGAATCTGCTGTGCGAAATATTATGTTCCAGATACTGCAGGGATTAGCATTTATTCATAAGCATGGTATGATCCACTGTATACTTATCAGAGTGATACACTAGCATGTTTTTTAGTTGCACATTTTCTATAAACGAGGTACACTTGTTACTTTGTATGCTCGCTTTATGATTTTCCCCTCAGGATTTTTTCACAGGGATATGAAACCTGAGAACCTTCTGTGCATGGGACCAGAGCTGGTGAAAATAGCTGACTTTGGGCTTGCCCGTGAGATAAGATCTCGGCCGCCATACACAGACTATGTTTCAACAAGATGGTTAGTTTTTTTTACCTCCATATGATGGGTTTTATGAGTCTGTGACACCATTTTGTGGTTTATCAAGTTCTGTCTTACTGATCAATCTGAATCTCTTTTTCTGTCAGCTTGTGACGTGATTCTTCTTGTATTTTCTCTCATGTGGAGCATCAACCAGCCTATAAAGCTTTTCTTCCTTCCTTGTGTTGAGACCTTAGACTGCTGCTCTATGTACAGTCATTGAACACTGTTCACTTTAATGTTTACATAATGTCTATTGTTCTAAAATAGTTTCTGTGGTTTAGACAAAGATAAGATTACCATTCCTTCAACATTATACTGTTTGAATTTGATTTAAACCAATTGATTACTCACTTTATATGTACAGTGCATTCGGAAAGTATTCAGACCCCTTGACTTTTTACACATTTTGTTACGTTACAGCCTTATTCTAAAATTTATAAAATATTTTTTTCCCCCTCATTAACCTACACACAATACCCACCAACAACACAGTGGCCTCCATCATTCTTAAATGGAAGAAGTTTAGAACCACCAAGACTCTTCCTAGAGCTAGAGTTCTTTTGTGGAGATGGGAGAACCTTCCAGAAGGACAACCATCTCTGCAGCCCTCCATCGATCAGGCCTTTATGGCAGTGGCCAGATGGAAGCAACTCCTCAAACAAGATTCTCTGGTCTGATGAAACCAAGATTGAATGCTTTTGCCTGAATGCCAAGCGTCACGTCTGGCGGAAACCCGGCACCATCCCTACGGTGAAGCGTGGTGGCAGCATGCTGTGGGGATGTTTTTCAGCAGCAGGGACTGGGAGACTAGTCAGGATCGAGGGAAAGATGAATGGAGCAAAGTACAGAGATCCTTGATGAAAACCTGCTTCAGAGTTCTAAGGACCTCAGACTAAGGCGTAGGTGCACCTTCCAACAGGACAACGACCCTAAGCACACAGCCAAGACAACGCAGGAGTGGCTTCGGGACAAGTCTCTGAATGTCCTTGAGTGGCCCAGCCAGAACCCGGATTTGAAACCAATTGAACATCTCTGGAGAGACATGGCAGAGCTTGAGAGGATCTGCTAAGAATGGGAGAAACTCCCCAAATACAGGTGTGCCAAGCTTGTAGCGTCATACCCAAGAAGACTTGAGGGTGTAATCGCTGCCAAAGGTGCTACAACAAAGTACTGAGGAAAGGGTCTGAATACTTAAGTAAATGTAATATTTCTGTTTTTTTATGAATTTGCGAAACTTTCGAATGCCGTTTTTGCTTTGTCATTATGGGATATTGTGTAGATTGATGAGGGGAAAAAAAAAACATTGAATCGATTTTAGATTGATGTAACAAAATGTGGAAAAAGTCTAGGTTTCTGAATACTTTCCGAATGCACTGTACATACGGTATTCTCGACATGGATCATCCTGTATAACTACTGCTGTACATAACTTTTTCCTATTTGTCCATACTGTCTATACATCCCATGTATATCTCGGACTCTGACATTGCTTGTTCTGATATTTGTTTTTTCTTTTTTTTGTGGGGGGGGTGTATTATTTGTGTATTACTATGGTTCTGTTAGACATTTACTGCATTGCTGGAGTTAGGAACAAAGGCATTTCCCTTTAACATCTGCTAATCTGTGTATGCGACAAATAAACTGATTTGATCTCCAGGTACAGAGCTCCAGAGGTGCTGCTGAGGTCCACCTCCTACAGCTCTCCTATAGACCAGTGGGCTGTTGGCTGCATTATGGCAGAGCTCTACACCCTCAGGCCTCTGTTCCCAGGCTCCAGTGAAGTGGACACCATCTTCAAAATTTGCCAAGTCTTGGGAACTCCAAAGAAGGTAGCCTTGTTCTCTGGGGCTGTTAGATCCAGTATATCAACCTGATTATAAGCTATACTGTCCTCACATCTTCATGTAGAATGTCTCATGGTGGTGTTAAATGCATAAATCAAACCTCACTGAAGATGTGATCTTGTGTGATGTGCTTTTGAAACTTTTTCCCAGATTATTTTTGTCATAACATTTTTAAAGTGTTATTTTTTATTTCTGAATGGTGACATTTAAGCAGTTCAATAATAATGGTGTTTAATCCACTTCCTCTAGAATGACTGGCCAGAGGGCTTCCAGTTGTCGGCAGCCATGAATTTCCGCTGGCCTCAATGTGTCCCCAGTAATCTGAGGAGTCTGATCCCCAACACCAGTACTGAGGCCATCCACCTCATGAGAGACCTACTCCAGTGGGACCCTAAGAAGAGGCCAGCCTCTGCACAGGTACCTAACCCTGGCTGGGGCATTTCTCTGTTATAAACTGTACTAAAATAAATGTTGAGAATGGATCCATATGAACATGCATGCATCTGTAGAATAGTTATTTTAACATCCACCAATAGACTGGTGAATACTGAAATAATTAATAGAGCTACAGCTATGTTAGCTTGTGCATAGCTAAACAATTCTAGATATTCTAACATTTAATGGCATGTTGACTGATTAATATGTCCTGCTTAGGGCTCAATGAAAACCAATCAATTATTTTATTCTCCATTTGCAGGCCCTCAGGTACTCATACTTCTACGTGGGTCAGGCGTTGGGCACTCCTCAGCAGATCCTAGAGCAGGGCAGGCCTCAGCCTGGTCCTCTACCTCCACAACCATCACAGCAGCAACAACCACTGCTGCTCAAACCAGTGCCCCCAGCCAGTGCCCCCAAATCCACATTTCACCTCGTCCAGGCCCCTGCAACAGATCGAGCGAGCCCCCACCCTGGTTCCATTATACCAGAGGCACACAGAGCTGCTGCGAGAGCAGCCCAACCGCATTGTGAAGCAGGAGGAGACTGAGAGAATCCCACAGACCCGTTTACCTTACATTGTTGACAAGAGCTTGCAGAGCCAGGTGAGTTTGCGGTCACCAACCAGGGCTAGCTGAGCACGAATGCTTGTCATCAGTGTAATCATGTCATTAGATGATAGAATACCTTGTTAAATTCAATGGCTAGGCATGTGAAGTAGATGAAATGTAATTGAACTATTTTGCTTCTTTGTCTCTCTCATAGAGATTGTTAATACAGCATTTCCTTTTTTTCCAGTTGACCCAGGAGGCTGAAAATGCCAACTTCTTAAGCTATCAGGTGAAACCTAAGGGTGGAGGACGCCGGCGATGGGGCCACGGCTCAGGCCTTCTAAAGTGTGACGGCTGGGATGACTTTGAGGACACAGAGCTGACCTCTCTAAGTGTTCTGTGTAAAACAAACTTTCCTACTGAAAAACAAAGAGAGGAGACGTTGAGCAGGTGAGACTGTCCCCATGTGTTATCAGTTTGATATTTCCAGATAAAGGCTTTATGTATTTCTGCTATGTCTTTCAGGTACGGAAATGTTTTGGATTTTAGCAGCCCCAAAGTTAAGGGGCAGGTGTCGACAGGTGACAATGCACCTTTGAATCTGAACAAGGCCATGTCCTACCAGGAGCCTTTGAGGACAGCCTCTGCCAAACAGCATTACTTGAAGCAGTCAAGATATCTACCAGGTCGAAAATACAAAAACATTACGTTCTTTACAAAATCATTTTTTCAGTAAGGAACATCTAATTACTGCTTATGTATATCTTAAAATGGAGTCACTCATTATTCGGCATTGAGACTTTTTTATCAGTAAACTTTGAACTCGCTTTATCTGCCATTTGTCTACCAAATCAGAGTCATGGGCATGTACATGCTCTGATGTATAATGCCAAATTATTTTTAAATCTGGGTGAAACAACATTATTTTCATCACTTGATTTATCAATGATCATCTAAGGATTGGTTAATGTTGCTGAGTCATGATGATTTAGTCTTGTTTCGCCACAAGGGGCAGCTTGTTGCGAATTAAGTTATATTGCAAACTTTCTCAACTTTACTTCTACTTCCTAATCTCTCCTATCTCACCCGCAGGTTTAAGTACCAAAAATAGTATGGCAATAAATTCCAACAAAGACTACAGTGAAAGCAACCTCTGGGGCAGCAGTGGTATTCCTGTAGGCGGGACGTTTCCTAGCAGAAACACTCATGGTAACGGTTTGGGTTGGGACCAACGTCCTGGCACCTGTCACCTTACTAAACAGAGGGCTGTGTAGTATAAGCTAGGGTGATGTCTGTCTGTTGTGGGTTTACAGTAAAAATGTAACTTGAATGTCCTTTTATCTTTGCTGGCTTAATCGCAGGTTCAAATACACTTCCAAGTGGATATGTACCATCCTATTACAATAAAGAGGTCGGCTCTGCCGGCCAAAGTGTGCAACTCGGACCTAAAGGGGACTCGATAGCATCAAGTGAGGGATATTTGTAGTCTCAATGCACAGTTGTCAATCCAGGTTTAGTGCTGTGTAGTAATGTAATAATGTGGCTTGTCCCTACTGTCACAGATTATGCAACCTGGAGGTCGTCAAGCAGAAGTCAGATGGGTGCCTCATCCTATGTGCCGTCACCCACCAAGACTACACCTGGCCTACGGTCTCACCCACCAGTACAGGCCATCCATGGGCGCACCGACTGGTCTGCCAAATATGGACACCGCTAGTGGCCTCTTTGGGGCACTTGTGTTATGGGCTGGTACAGATGTCTATATTCCCGATTTCCCTATAAAAGGAAAACATTTGTTTTTCATATCAAAGTATGTAAGTGTTATACAGCAATAACCTTGGTTTTGTATTATTCTGTGTATATATTGTTCAATGTACAACCTTTTCAATGTGTGTGTATTATATGGCTAAATGCACTCAGCAAAAAATTGGTGTTATCACATGCAATATATTATTTTTACATTTTGTGTCAGTGACAAATTACCTACCAGGTTTGTTTATTGTATAGCTTTCTCACCCCCCTTGTTGCCTTTGTATAATGCTTGTTCCATAGATTTTGTGAAATTCCTCCATTATGTTTAAATTACCTATCCAGTCTTTATGCATTTTATATTGAAAATATCACTGTGATATTTTGGCAGAACCCAGTTTTTATGTTGCTGATTTGTCTTGTGTTTTTTGTTTTAATATATTTTTCTTGGTGCTTTCTTTCATAAGACATTCTGGAATCATGCAATACAGGAAAACACTATCTTATGCATTCTTTTAAATTGTATTCATTGTTCCTTAATTGTTTTTTTCTCTAAAACAACTCAATGCTTTTTTCAAGCAGAATTGCTAACACTATTGGCATTAATATTATCTTTGTATTGAATTACATGGCTCTGTTTTTTATTGAGAGATATAGGCCCTACTGTTGACTTGGCTTATCTGCTGGGCCAAATTGTACAAACATATATAACTGCCAGTTACCAAATGCCATTGCAACATTTTTATTTATGTGGTATTGTAATAACACATTTATTTTCTTTAACTGTTTTTGGACAAGCTGTAAGGTCATGTCTTTGACATCAATTTCTGTTTTTGTTTTATATTCAATAAACTCATTGGTGGATAGACTGATTTTGTTAACTGATTTAATTTGATAATGCATCGTCCAGAAACATGTTTCCCATAAAATATGTTCAAATATATGAGTTTTGCTTTTAAAACACAGAACCCTACTCATTACTTCACGTGCATAATCTAGCCTAGACTCACTTGTTTTCACATTCAATAAGACTGTTAGCCCATCGATTAAAATACTGAGAAAGACCCATATGAATTGTAATTACGGTTTTGAAATGTTTGTTAATATTTAAAAATGCTGTGTTATGACATCTTGTGGAAATGTAGGTGCGAAATCGTCAGAGAAAATGTGATTTGTCTTTTAATGTTTATTCACAATAGATGTGTTATATTACCCATGATGCTACGCTGACATGGACATCTCCAGCACTAGCGGTTCTGGGGGCAGGCAGTGCCCCTGTGACAACAATATTGGACCCCATTGTGGCCCCCTAAATGTGGAGTATGAAATAATTTTTGCTATCGTTCTTTTTTTACATCTGTTATTAGACAGTGGCAACACGGAACACTAATTAAACCCACACATTTACTAGAGGGACATGGTCTTTTGCCTGCTAATGCCTGCAATGCAGTGAAGAAAACGATATGACAATAACGTCTAATGTAACTGGCCCCTCTAACAGTACAACTGGCCCCAGCTTGGCCCCCCCTAGTTGAAATGGTCTAGAACCGCCACTGATCTCCAGTCCTCCCATTGGGTTACCACAGCCACAGTAATAAACCCAGCCTATTTCTACAATTGTTGTTCTTAAAGCACACTACCAACCTTAAGACCAAAAAGCATATTTTTTGTTTACGATATTTTGACTTTTTGAAACAGAAACCAACTTACATCGAAAGTGTCTTTGAGTTGACGGCCTGCACATGCGCAGTTCGGTGCGAGATGACAGACCCAATGAATTGTTTCTACGAATGAGTTTAGCTAGCCAACATCACCATGACACCTGACTTGTTTGAGTGGTAAGGTTGAAGCAACCTACTGAAGAGGAAAGTCGAGGACTGGAGGTGCCAAGTTTTTTTCTTTATAATGTCGAAATAAATTCTTCAACCCCCCATATTACACATAGGCCTAGGGTGTTCACCCATAAAAGGATTAATTAATTCAAGGTGTACGCAAATATGTTCATTCAATAGAGAATTCTGTCAGAAAAACAATAGTTTAAACCCAACGTATCTACCATATATGGTTAAAAGGTTACAGACTATTTACTCTGAGAATGTAGCTTGTATAGCGCGAATGGAATGTCACTGCTCCGCAGCAGAATGGCGCTAACTTTGAACGTCAACTGTCAAGCTAACTAGTCGCTGCAGGTTTGTGAGTGAAATGTTTTATTTTTCTATATGAAATCCGCTGAATACAAAACTAAATAGGAACTAAATATATATTTATTTACATTGCAAAGAGACTACATTTCAATATCCATCTCCAGGAAGACAATCTATTCCTGTTTTCATTGTGTATTTCTGAGTCTTTCCCTTTAAATCACCATAGAAACATTCCCTCTCAATGTAGATTGATTGCCAATATAGGCAATAAAAGCTAAGGATCTTGGAGGTGAAAATGAGGAAGGTAATCAAGTTAATTTTGATCGGTCTAACTAGCAGAAACACCTCCAAATGGTACCACCTCACAACTCCAAATATGGAAGAGATACTGTTAGGGTTGCGTCTATTCAATGTGATGTAGGGACAGATGGGACAAGTATTCGTAAATTATATGATATTTAAGTTTTATTTAAGCAGACAATAAATGGTAAATGCAATTTCCGTATATACGGGTTCAATGTAACATCACGCAGGACGAAACAGAGAGAACTGCCCTTTCTGCTAAAAGCATTGGTATATGTTCTGACAGAGTTAGTTCCCACCTCGGGATGGGCCTATCAGAACAGTGGCTGGGCGTGGTTTAGACTTGCTTAGCCAATAGTAGGCGCACAGGCTGGTCCCAGCCTCTTGGCGCTTGTTGTCCGGGGTTACTGAGGCCACAGGCTCGGTCCTGTTTGCGTCTCCCCATCTTTCTATTCATGTGTTCCTAGCTCAACATACTGTTATCTCCCAAGGTTATACTGCCCCTTAGCCAGACACCCGGTGTCTGCACAATCCACTGTATTGTTCCACAATTTATCAGCCTGAGCTCAAACACATTCATGTGTAGCAAACGAAACATTTTCTCATACCCCACAATTAGCAAAGAAACATATTCTCAAACCTAACAATTAGCAAAGAAACATATTCTCAAACCCAACAATACAACCAAGAGCGGCTCAGTCTAAACTAGCAACGGTCACAGCAAATTAACATTCTTATTTCATCAACACTGTCAAGTACAAGTATATTAATGTTATAATATTGTAGAGAACAATCTAATCATTAATTACATGTAATTGATAGTGACATAAAGCAAAGAAAACTGTTTCGACATTAATTTCGTAGCACCCTCTTGAATTTCCGTTTTTCTCTACATTGTACAGCAAACTCACAAACTAAAGTCATATGTGTGTACGTTGTACAATCAATTAGTGAGAGCGCCTCAAATATCACATTCATTTGTATAGCCTATATATCCACTGTATACATGAATTGCTGCAAAGTTTGTTCCTGTTTCAGTCATGTCTTTGGTCACGTCTGCATGTTTACCCGTGCTACAGACGGTTAATAGGTCCCTAATACAGGACTAGTAAAAGCCCAGTGCACTACTTTTAAAATAAAATTAAAAAATGATTGCATTTTTTACATTTATTATTAATATTGTAGCGACCCGCACAGACAGTTATGTGTTATGCTATTAGTTGGTTGTGTTGTACTTACCAGTACCCAGTGTTCGTGGGATAGCAGGTTGACATGCCAATCAACCTGCTATCTGCCAATCAACCTGCTATCTGCCAATCACGGGAATGCCTGGAATGTTCTGATACTGGGCATCCTGGTGGTTGATGGAGTGGCATGGGGGGTTTGGAAGGGGGATGGAGCATTGCAAGTTAAGACCTTGTTTAGCCATTGTTCTCTCTCTTACGTCAGGTAAGTGATGGTCACGGTTGTTTTATATAGGTATCCTTCATTTATTTGGCGTGGGCTACGGCCAAACAGTAGCCTGTGTGGAGTTGGGTTAATAAACCGTGAATTCGTGAACTCAATCCTCTGCCTGGAATATTGTTCATTTATAATCTAGCCAGGTCATTACATTGGTGTCAGAAGTAAAAACTTAGATAAAGGTTAGCCAGATAGCTAGCTGACTACCGTGGTAATCTAATGTACGTGAGAACAGGGATTGAAAATGCTTTGAGGGAATCCGAAAGTGAAGGTGGAGGTAGGGGACAATTATGGCCAAGGAGGTGCGTGTGCATGGACGTCAGAGGATCTGGCCGAGGAGATCGCCAGGGCATCGGAGCACAGAGACCGCTTGTTGGTGACTGCTAGAATGATGGCGGCTGAAGAGGGCATGAGTGCTTCGTCGACTATGGGGGGGTGATTCATGCCAGAATTAAGCCTTGTGAAGCTACTGATACCTCTCACCAAGTCACCTAATGTCTTCCTAGCTCTATAAAATACCGCCATGAATTAACACGGACAGTCAGTGGAGACAAGTTTGTTTCTAAGGCGTCAAATTGCCGACGCTTTCACGTCAAGTGACACGTACACGTCATGTAGATGTAGTATTCACGTTGTGTTCACTTCGCGTAATGTGTCAGTTTGCGTGTAAGTTTATTATGAATGATCTTACCATGAACGCCTTAAAAACGTCTACATGTGTTACCGTCACGTGTTAGTTTAAGTGTCTGTTTAGTTTATTATTTAAGATCTCACCATGAACGTCTTACAAACGTCTACATGTTCATTGCCAGAGTAATCAAATTAATTTAATTTGTTGATTTACTTGCACATCATCATCTGCACATCTATCACTCCGGTGTTCATGTTAAATTGTAATTATTTCACCACTATGGCCTTTTTATTGCCTTACCTCCCTAATCTTACTACATTTGCACACACTGTACATAGATTTTTCTATTGTGTTATTGACTGTACGTTTGTTTATCCCATGTGTAACTCTGTGTTGTTGTTTTTGTCGCACTGCTTTGCTTTATCTTGGCCAGGTCGCAGTTGTAAATGAGAACTTGTTCTCAACTGGCCTACCTGGTTAAATAAAGGTGCATTTTTTGGTGGGTACATGTGCGTCAATTAACTTTCAGATATTTTTGTACACTCACATGGTAATCATAGACTAAAATACTGAATTATGGTGTGTGGAATAGAGAGGAGTTGGGTGCTGTGTGGATTGGAGGTTCTGCCTGTCACTTGTTTTCAACAGGTAGTCAGTCTTGGAAGATGGACTCGATGAGGGAAACTGCAAAGTCCAGGCGCTGCTGCTAGTGTTTTTAGCTAATCTGTGCATCTCACAGTATGTGCCCAGTATGATAGTTTTATTGCTCTTAGCAGATAATGACAATAACAGTAGCTGATGTAATGAAAAGTTAGAGGGTGGTTGGTTATGGAGGACATCAGGTGGATCCATGTCTGGGTGTTAGGCAGAACCCCTAGGTCCTGGAGAACAGGAGCCGAATTATAGTGGGGGGGGTACACTCTTTGAGAAAGTGGTTCCAACAGGTTCCAGGGAGAACTATTTTTGGTTCCATGTAGAGCCCTCTGTGGAATGGAGCCCAAAAGGGTTCTATCTAGACACAAAAGGGGTTCTACCTGGAACTAAAAAGGGTTATCCTATGAGGAAGGCAGAAGAATCCTGTTAGTTAGCACCTTTTTATCTGAGTGTAGGCCTATATTGCAGTGGTGGTTCCATGGTTTTCTGTATAAAAACCCCCAGAAATACTATGAAACATCCCCACTTTTAGCACACATTTGCAAGCAGCCAAAGTAACCTTTTATGTGTGCTGAGGCATTTGTGATCACTCAACATTGGCAGGACCAACAAAAAAGACATGCTTTGGGCTGCATCTCAGTGCTAGAGGCGTAACTACAGACCCTGGTTTGTTTCCAGGATGTTTCACAACCGGCTGTGATTGGGAGTCCCATAGGGCAGCGCACAATTGGCCCAGCGTCGTCCAAGTTAGGGTTTGGCCAGGGTAGGTCGTCATTGTAAATAAGAATTTGTTCTTAACTGACTTGCCATAAAGGTTCAATATTATTATTTTTTAAACATGCAAACAAAAGATAACGTGTCTAACTCTAACTTATGCAATTATTAGGAAACTAGATACAAATAGCAAATCCTGGCTACCAATGTTCTAGCATTAATTTATTGAGGCAAGCAGATCAGAGATGTCAAGGTGGTACTTAACCTCTTAGCGAGCCGATCCCTTTAGCGGGATCGTTTTCAGAGCAAACATAACGCAGCCAAATTCAAAATACATATTAAGTAATACATATTCGTAATATTTAACCGATATACAAGTGTTGCATAGTGTTGCATAGCCATCAAAAAGCTCTGCTTCTTGGCAATATCACTGCGTTGTCAGATTTTAAAAGGCTTTACGGCGAAAGCACTACATTTGATTGTTTGAGGCTAGTACCTCACATATTTTCCACATTAGCATAAATTCATATCCAGCTCGGTTCTCAAAATATCCATATCACAGCTAATATAAATCGCTTACCTTTCAAATAACTTCTTCTGAGGTCTTCCCAAGTGTCCAAACAAGATAATCCATGGTTCTTTTGTTAGAAAAAGTAAATAATTATATCCATAAATATCCGTTGTTTTTGGCACGTTACGTTCAGCTACTCCACCAAGCATTGTCAGTCTACTCGCCCGTTTTACAGTGAAGGGATCGCGTTCAAATTATACCTCTCATCTTTTCACAAACAAATCAAATATCATTAATAATGCATCCTTATGTATTCTTTTTATGAATAATAGCGATCATATTTTACAAGAACGGTAAGTGAAACGTTAAAAGCGAAAAAGAAAGTTGGTCGCTGGCGCGTTCACGTTCTCGTGAGCGTGCACGATCTGTTTACCTTTTTCCCTACCCGTAGTAATTCTCTCTCTCTAAGGATCTGGTCAGAGCTTTTTCCTCCATACCCTTTCCAGAGACTGTTGACATCTAGTGGAAGCCATAAGTACTGCAACCTCGGTCCTATTCCCCATAGAAAAATATTACATGGGCTTCAAAATGAGAGGAGAGCAACAGAAAAATAAATTCGGACAGAAATCTCTCTGGTTTTTGCCTGCTAAATCTGTTCTGGAATAGCCACAGACTATATCTTAATGGTTTTATAAACTTCAGAGTGTTTCCTATCCAATAGTACTAAATATGTAAATATCCTAGTTTCTGGCCATGAGTGGTAGGCATTTAACTTTGGGCACGTCAGACAGGCGAAAATTTGGAAAATGGGACCCTAGCTGGAAGAGGTTAAGCATATGCCATGTGTATATGTGACACACACACATATGTATGGTCATATTTGTGATGTTTTATTTTGTTTATTTTGCCTCCCAGGTATTTGTATTTAAGTATATAATTGCTGCCGCTAGGGGAGCTGTGACGTCAATGGAGTGCTTTAGTGAGATCTTTGACATTTCTTCTTCATTATGGAGAATAACTAGTTCTGAAAACGAAAGTTTCTCCGTCTCATCATTTTACCCAATTAATTCAGGTATGTAATGTGCAAAAGTGCAATATGACTCAAAATATTGAGGTAACATGGTTAATTACATAGTCCATGAGTTTGATGATGTTTGAAGGCAATTGAAGGGAGTGTTAACCGAGTGAAAAACTGGTTGGTATTTTATCCATTGTAAGTAATAGAGTTAGGCTAGGTTGCTAATGGTTTACATGTAAGAGAAGGAATTAAGAGGTCTGAACCTTTTGTAATTTTATTTTACAAAGTTTTAGATCCAATTAGTTTTATTTTCTATGGACAAAAGGCTCAGTTTACTTAAGGTAATATATGTGATGTCACGATAAAATGTGTTGGTGTTAATATTTGTACGAAAATAGCGTTTAACAGTTCCCTAGCTTATTGATAACCAAATGTAGCTTGGCTAAGTGCTAGTTAGCTCTAGCCTAGTTAGTTTTAGTCAATGTCAGCTTACATGTTAGTGGTTTGTAATGTAATGGTTGTACCAATGTTTCTTATAGGGGTCCAGTAATTACGTTTTTTCAAAATTGATACTGATAGTCCAGTGAGTTATATATAATGTGAACGTGTAGATGTATGGTGACTCCAGGTTTGGATGAACGAACCAACAGGACTACCTGGGTGGCCTGCCCTTTACTGTAAGGACTCACCACTTGTCAGGCTGTGGGTAACTGGTGAAAAGGAGTCAGGCGCAGGAGAGCAGAGATGCGTGGACAAGGTAACTTTAATAGCGAAGCACCAGTACAAAACAATAAACTAAGGTGCGGGAAAATACCGGTCACACGAATAAACGGGAGTTATACAAAACCCAGCAAAAAATTACCACCTGTCAGTAACATGCCTGAACAATAAACAATTACGAACAAGGACATGGGGAAACCAGAGGGTTAAATACACAACATATAATTGAGGGAATTGGAACCAGGTGTGAAGGAAGACAAGACAAAACCAATGGATAACAGAAAAAAGGATCGGCGATGGCTAGAAGGTCGGTGACGTCGACCGTCGAACACCGCCCGAACAAGAAGAGGGACCAACTTCGGCGGAAGTTGTGACATTACCCCCCACTTGACGCTGCTGGCTCCAGCAGCGTGTCGACACCGGCCTCGGGGGCGACCCGGAGGGTACGATCCGGACGAAGACGGTGGAACTCCTGCAGCATTGAAGGATCCAACACGTCCTTGACCGGAACCCAGCACCTCTCCTCCGGACCGTACCCCTCCCACTCCACGAGATACTGAAGGCCCCTCGCCCGACGCCTTGAACCCAGTATGGAGCGAACGGAGTACGCCGGGACCCTCCCGATGTCCAGAGGGGGCGGAGGAACCTCCCGCACCTCAGACTCCTGGAGCGGACCAGCCACCACTGGCCTGAGGAGAGACACATGGAATGAGGGGTTAATACGGTAATCGGGTGGAAGCTGTAACAAACCTCGTTCACTCTCCTCAGGACTTTAAATGGCCATACAAACCGTGGACCCAGCTTCCGGCAGGGCAGGCGGAGGGGCAGGTTTCGGGTCGAGAGCCAGACCCGGTCCCCCGTGTGCGAACACCGGGGTCTCACTGCGGTGGCGATCTGCGTTCTCCTTTTGGCACATAACCACCTGCTGAAGGTGAACACGGACAGACTCCCATGTCTCCTCCGCGCGCCTGAACCAGTCGTCCACCGCAGGAACCTCAGTCTGACCCTGATGCCAAGGCGCCAGGACCGGCTGGTACCCTAGTACACACTGGAAAGGAGAGAGGTTAGTGGAGGAGTGGCGAAGCGAGTTCTGTCTGTATGAAAGGGTAAACACAAAACGGGTGAAAAACATGGCCCACCTTGCCTGACGAGGGTTCAGTCTCCTCGCTGCCCAGATGTACTCCAGATTGCGGTGGTCAGTCCAGATGAGAAAAGGGTGTTTAGCCCCCTCAAGCCAATGTCTCCACGCCTTCAAGGCCTTTACAACAGCCAACAGTTCCCGGTCCCCCACGTCATAGTTTCGCTCCGCCGGACTGAGCTTCTTCGAAAAGAAGGCACAGGGGCGGAGCTTCGTGGCGTACTCGAGCGCTGAGAGAGCACAGCTCCTATCCCAGCCTCGGACGCGTCCACCTACACTATGAACACCAAAGAGGGATCCAGATGGGCCAGCACGGGAGCCGGGGTAAACAGAGCCCTCAGGTGACTAAAAGCCCTGTCCGCCTCAGCCGACCACTGCAAACGTACCGGTCCCCCCTTCAGCAGTGATGTAATGGGAGCCGCTACCTGACCAAAACCTTGGATAAACCTCCGGTAGTAGTTGGCAAACCCTAAAAACCACTGCACCTCCTTTACCGTGGTTGGAGTCGGCCAATTACGCACGGCTGAAATGCGGTGGAAATGAGGTGGAAATGCGATACCCTAGGAAGGTGACGGACTGCTGGAAAAACAAGCATTTCTCAGTCTTGACATACAGGTCATTCTCCAACAGGCGACCAAGCACCCTGCGCACCAGAGACACATGCTCGGCGAGTGTAGTGGAGTATATCAGAATGTCATCGATATACACCACTACACCCTGCCTGTGCAGGTCCCTGAAGATCTCGTCTACAAAGTATTGGAAGACTGATGGAGCATTCATTAACCTGTACAGCATGACGAGGTACTCATAATGCCCTGAGGTGGTACTAAAAGCCGTCTTCCACTCGTCTCCCTCCCGGATACGCACCAGGTTGTAAGCGCTCCTGAGATCTAGTTTGGTGAAGAAGCGCGCCCCGTGCATTGACTCAATTGCTGTGCCTATGAGAGGCAGTGGGTAACTATACCTCACAGTGATCTGGTTCAGACCCCGATAGTCAATACACGGGCGCAGACATCCCTCTTTCTTCTTCACAAAAAAGAAACTTGAGGAGACGGGTGAAGTGGAGGACCGAATGTACCCCTGGCGCAGGGATTCGGAGACATATGTTTCCATAGCCTCCGTCTCCGCCTGTGAGAGGGGATACACGTGACTCCTGGGAAGTGCAGCATCTGCCAGGAGAAGGAAGACAAGACAAAACCAATGGATAACAGAAAAAAGGATCGGCGATGGCTAGAAGGTTGGTGACGTTGACCGCCGAACACCGCCCGAACAAGAAGAGGGATCAACTTCGGCGGAAGATGTGACACCACTCTGCTCTCCAGTGGCTCATGTCTTTCAAAGAGCCAGAGGGGCAGGTTGCTCGCTGGTTGGAGGAGCTTCAGCCGTACGACTTCACAGTGGTGCACAGGGCATGGGCACGCCACTCCAACGCCATGTCCCGTCGGCCCTGTACCGCAGATGGGTGCCTCCACTGTGAGGGAGGAGGGGGTCTGTGCCACAGTGTGTCCGGCGAGCAGGCCTGTCTGCTGTGAGCTGCAGACTGTCAACATTTATTTATTTATTTTAATTTTACCTTTATTTTACTAGGCAAGTCAGTTAAGAACAAATTCTTATTTTCAATGACGGCCTAGGAACAGTGGGTTAACTGCCTGTTCAGAGGCAGAACGACAGATTAGGCCAGCACAAGAGTGATGTGGAGGACTTTTGCCTGCCGCTGTGACAACTGCACAGCAAGAAAGAGCCCTCCAGGCCGTTATCATGCTCAGCTCCAACAGTTCCCAGTGAGGGCTCCCATGGAGAGGGTGGGAGTGGATGTAGCTGGGCCGTTCCCCACCACAGACAGTGGAAACCGCTGGGTACTCACGGCCATGGACTATTTCACAAAATGTCCCGAAGCCTATGCTCTGCCTGACCAGGAGGTAGAGACCATTGTCGACGCCTTGACAGCGGGGATGTTCAGCAGGTTTGGAGCTGCTGAACATCCACAGTGACCAAAGCAGAAACTTTGAGTCCTGTGTGTTCGCCACCATGTGTGAGAGGCTGGGTATGCACAAGACCCACACTACTCCTCTCCATCCTCAAAGTAATGGCCTTGTGGAGGTTTCAACAAAACGCTTGGACAGCTGGCCATCGTCTCTGCCAAACACCAGCGAGACTGGGACAAGCATCTGCCCATGGTCCTCATGGCATACCGCTCTGCTGTCCAAGACTCCACCTTCTGCACGCCTGCTCTCCTCATGCTGGGGAGAGAGATTCACACCCCTGCAGAGATGTCGTTTTGTCGGCCCCTGGATAGCCCTCCCGTTCCCCTGGGGCCTGAGTATGCCCGGAGACTCCAGGACCACCTGGAGACAAGGGGTGGAGCATCGCAAGGCCATGTTTAGCCATTGTTCTATCTCTTATGTCTGCTCTTCACAAGAGATGGTCATGGTTGTTTTATACGGGTATGCTTTATTTGTTGGGTTAACCTGGGGCGCTAGCGGGCTGCTCCCGACACTACCAGGTGAAATGTAAGGCGCCAAATTCAAAATCCAAAAGTTGAATTATTAAACATCCACCAATATACAAGTGTTCCATACTCATCAAAAGCTCTGTTTCTTGGCAATATCACAGCGTTGTCAGATTTCAAAAAGGCTTTACGGCGAAAGCAGGACATTTGATTGTTTGAGGGTAGCACCTCACATATTTTTCCCATAGCCATGAATCGATTAGCCATCATGGCACACACATAACACATTTCACAGCGAAAACAAATCAATTACCTGTTGAAGAATTTCTGCTGAGGTCATCCTAAGTGTCCAACGAAGACAATCCATGGTTCTTTTGTTAGAAAAAGTAATGTATTTTATCCATAAATCCTCCATTTGGTTTGCGCGTTATAATCAGAAACAACAGCCTCCACTAGTCCATTGAAACGTGACGAGAACTCGTTCATCTTATACCTATAAACTTGTCCAAGAACAATCAAACATAGTTTTAAATGTATCCTTAGGAACACTTTTACGTATATTTACTATTATAAATCAACCGGAATATAAACTGATCGATAAAGACGGTAAAAAAAGACACTTGCGCTTTGTCGGGAACGCGCACTGGGTACTGTTTACATAAAAAGGTCACTTCCTGGTTTGCTCTTATTCTCTGGTCTAATTCATCCAAAATGAAATTTTACACTGTCTCGAGACTGTTGACATCTAAAGGAAGCGATGGGTACTGCATTCATATGCCCTTATATGGTCATTTTCATGAGGGAGGGGTTCCCAATGAGGCACTCTGTCAAAACCACTTTTTCCAGGACAGAAATTCCTCTGGGTTTCGCCTGCCATATGCGTTCTGTTTCACTCACAGACAAATGGTTAACACTTTTGGAAAATTCAGAGTGTTTCCTATCCAATGGTACTAAATATGTGCATATCCTATTTTCTGGACCTGAATGGGAGGCATTTTACTTTGGGCACGCCAGGCTCTCCAAAACCGACCCCCTCTCCCTAACAAGTTAATAAACTGTGAATTCGTAAACTCAATCCTCTGCCTGGACAATTGTTCCTTTATGATCTAGCAAGGTCATTACAATATTTATTTCTTAAATGCTTTTTTAGGGGGGGTGCTGCATCTCTACATCCCGCGGCTATGCTGCAGAATGAAGTTGGTGAAGAGCAACTGCAGAAACTTGCAGTCAAAAGTTCATGCAGTAGACATGTAGGACACTTTCTATACCCATAACACAACACATTTTGAAAGGCAGTGAGCAACGATGGTCACCGACTTGACAAAGGTATCCACTGAACGCGCCCAAAGCTTACAAGTGTGATCATGGATTTCTATTGTAGAAGCAGTTTCTGACTATCTTCATACTGTACCACAGCCATAAGGGGTAACCCAGACTGTCACAGGGGCTATAAAGCTGAAGCATCCGTTTCGAACGTTCTCACCACCAAATGTAGTGAGAGGAAGTGGGAGAGGATGGAAGTAAACTGGGCACTGTGTTCGTAAAAGACTTGACACTTTGCCAAAGTTACAAAAAAATGCGTTGTTTAGAAAGAGTGCAAGGTCGAATGGAGTTTGTTCACACGCGCACTTCGGAACAAGACGCCAATAGGCTCTCGCTAGCTCGTGCTTGGCTTTTCACGACTCCTTGCCTGTTCTGCCCACTATGCTTCATTTGTCCCACTGTAAACGACACAGATGAACTTTCTTAAATTATGGTTAGGTATAAGATTAGCAGTGTGGTTGAGGTTTAAAAAAGAGAAATTGTAGAAATAGGCAGGGTTTATGACTTTGTGGCTGTGGTAACTCGTGACAACTGGATATGTTGAACAGGATTTACTGAACAGTGCAGAAGAGACATCGCCACCCCCCGCCTGCTATAATAATAATTTATGACATTTGTAAAGCGCTTTTTATTATACAAGAATAATCTAAAGTTCATAAAATAAAAGTAAAAATAGTTTTTTAAAAACAAAGCAAATCTACAGTATATAACCATATCAAAGTCTAAGTGGAAAGGTTTAAAAGCTCCAACAGTCTGAACAGCCCTGAGATTGTCCGGAAGGAGTTCCAAAGGTGTGGCGTTACATAACTTTGCAAGTGAACTTCTTTGGTGTTCACACAGGTTCATACTTCTCTCCGACACTCAAGGTCAGTATTTCTTAAACTTATCTTAAAATTGTAGGTTGATAATTAAACAGACAACCGTATGTTTTGTAGGCTTTTTTTCAGCTTTATTTTCATATATGGTTCTAGTTGAGGAGGCTGTATCACAACCGTCTGTGATTGGGAGTCCCATAGGGCGGTGCACAATTGGCCCAGGGTCGTCTGTGTTTGGCCAGTGTAGGCCGTCATTGTAAATAAGAATTTGTTCTAAACTGACTTGCCTAGTTAAATAAAGGTTAAATAAAAAAATTGTTTGAGTAGTCTGATTAAAATGCACAGTCATTTATTTGACTGTCATTACTTCAAACAGACAGGGATTTGCCTGCATACACTAAATCTAATGCAACGTGTCAAACACAACATTGCTGCATTTGCACATGAAAGTGTAATGGTGTGGTTGTTTCCTTCCTACAGTAAACTTCAATTTGACCATGTCTGGAAAAGTGGTGTTGACTTATTTCAATGGGAGGGGGAAAATGGAGTCAATCCGATGGCTTTTAGCAGTTGCTGGAGTTGAGGTAAGTAGGCTGAACAAATACAAAAAAATGTGGCTGTGGGCTGTTTACAGGACTTGCATTTTCAAGTAGACTAGTGAAATAGTGGACAGGCCTATAGGCGATGCACACAGATGGATCACTAAACTGATGTTGTTCTGAAAATATTAATTTTATGTCCACAGTTTGAAGAAGTGAATATGACAAAGCACGAGGAATATGTAAAGCTGTTGAGTGGTAAGTTTGTTCACGGTGTTAATAACTCCGATAACATGCTCATTGTGTTGAAGGGTGTTTAATTGTTTAACCTTTTTTCCCCCAGATGGAGCACTCCTGTTTGAGCAGGTTCCATTGGTGGAAATTGATGGAATGAAGCTGGTTCAAACCAAGGCTATCCTAAACTACATAGCAGGGAAATACAATCTTTACGGAAAAGACCTAAAAGAACGAGTCATGTATGTATGAATTTTAATGTCATAACTTTTATTTACTTGTTTGGCTGTATTAGAGGCATATTGGTAGCTGTTTGTACAAAAGGGGGGAATTCTGCTAAGGGTTTGGTTTTCATTTACCTTTAGGATTGACATGTATTCTGAAGGTGTGAGGGACTTGATGGAAATGATAATGATGTTGCCATTCATTTCACCTGACGCCAAGAAAACTAAACTGGAGGACATCGAGAGGAAAGCTACAAGCCGCTACATTCCCGTTTTTGAAAAGGTGCTGTATGCGTTGGGC
Source organism: Brachymystax lenok tsinlingensis (assembly GCA_030435695.1). Lineage (NCBI taxonomy): Eukaryota > Metazoa > Chordata > Actinopteri > Salmoniformes > Salmonidae > Brachymystax > Brachymystax lenok. Next base: position 59,631,535 of record CM059780.1, read on the forward strand.
CTTGGCCAACTGGGAAGAGTAGAGCTCACTAAAGTAACCTAAATCTAAGCAGTTTTATTAGCATTGCGAAATACCATGTCTGCTAAGTGAAAAGGTTGGCATGTCTGTACAAGTTTATGTATTGTCTAATGTGAGGGTGTGCACTGATTTCTCACAGGCTCTTGCTAGCTCCCAGTACCTGGTGGGTTATCAGTTGAGCTGTGCTGATATCCAGCTACTTGAAATCACCTTGATGTTGGAGGAGAAATTTCCTACAATTCTTTCCAAATTCCCTGTTGTTAAGGTAAAGTTTATTACAAAATGTATTTTGTTCTTGACAAAATAACTTGAGACAAATCTTGATACATTTAAGTGCATCTCATCAAAACACATTACAGGTTCACATAACCCAAACAGCATATGCATATTGTGTACCTGCTGCACATTGCACAACACTTGGGAACATTTTCATACAGATACACATAAGACTCGCCATACTGTTTCAAATGTACTGCTACAACACCCTGTCTATTTTTAAATGTTCTGTACTGCTGCAACACCCTGGGTGTGTCCCAATAATCTCTCAAGTATGCCCTCGTTCACTACTTCCCACAAATCTAAAAGCATTGATGCATATTTATTTAACCTGTCATTTCCTTTCAAATCAGTTAAGGGGAGTGAACCCAGGCACACTTTGGGAGGAAGGAGAGCGAATGAGGACATAGCAGCATATTTAAAAGAAAGATCAAAAGATCCATAGATACTTCATTTGGTTAATTATTGATTGGGTGCAAATTGTTTTTTCAGGCTTTTCAAGGGAGGATGAAAAGCCTACCAGCCATTCAGAAGTTCCTGCAACCAGGCAGCAAGAGAAAGCCTCAACCAGATGACGCATATGTAAAGACTGTGTATGAGGTGTTCAACTACAAGCACTGATGCTTATCTAAAAAATGTAAAGAGTTGAAGTGAATATAATCATAGATATACATTATTCCATATTGTCATTCCAAGTCATTTCTTGTAACATATGAGTAAGGACCAAACTGTTCAAGTAGAACAAGTATTTTTGTTTTTCAATAATACACACAAATGAATAACGAAAAAGGCCGTTAAACAAAATATCAGCTGTAATTAAACACTACATAAGTCTATTCTGAGCTATTCCATAATTTATATCAAACAGTTTAGGTTATTTACAGTGAGGCAGCTAAACATGATTGTCAAACTAAGTAAGTAGTCATACCTTCTTCAGTGCCATAACATTTATTCAGATCAAGTAGTAAATGTTACTGTATTTCTGTTCCCATATTCATTGAACAAATCATTACAAAAACAATACATAGGCAAGCACAAACAATGTGCAAATGGAACTTCATCCCTTGCAGTGATGTTTTCAGTCTCACTTTAGACAGTTGTGTTGTTCAAATCACATTACAATCACGCCCATGAAGAGAAGTCGCAGGACCATCAGCAAACTGAATAAAGAAACCAGATATGATTACTTCATTTGATTGTGCACGTTAATGATGTAATTTGAAACATTCCAACAGGGTCAATTGTAACACACATCAAAATACAATGAAAAGGAGTTAAATGTAAATGTAACCAATACTGAGTATAGTGCACATTTGGTGATTCTCACCTTAGTCCTGCCATGATGCCAGCTGGCATTATTTTCCTAGATTTCTTGAATCTCATTCCCATCACGATTGTCAGCGACCCTGAGGCAACTGAGGAAATAAAGATTTATACTTTTATGAAATGCTATTTAAAGACATGTCAAGGCCTAAAACAAATTATATTTCATTGAGGTTTCTGGTGACCAACACATACACATCCCAGCAAAGCAGGCACACTTACCGAGGGAGTAGAAAGTCTTGGTTGGGTCATATGAAATCATTAAGGCCCCATAGGCAGCTATGCTGCCAAACAATATCCCAGCTATCAGTGACATGACACTACCTGTAGTAAAAATACACAAATATCTATTACTTTCCATCGTCTTGTTACAGGGTCAATGAAACGGTGACACAGACAAATTCATGTTGCTTTGTGTATTTTGAACTCCTTGACTGGAAACTCCTACCTTTATTCTTGTACCCCATGAATCCCCCCAGGGCTATGGCTGCAGCATAGCCAAATCCAAGCCAGTCAATTGCCATTGCAGTGCTGTGGAACAGGAGTATTGGGACACATCAATAACTTAAGGATTCCGCATATTTCGGTTCGGCTGGCTTCGACTAGGTGAACCGAAAGAGTGTGCTCACAGTCCCTCCCTTAAAAGACATTCGCTTGAAAATCAAGAAAAAAATGCCCTAGCGTTGGAGCAGTTTTTCTAGAGAGGAAGAGTCAAAGCGAGGGATAACTGGGCCCAAAATTTGATTGTTCATCTGCCCTCTCATTGGCTAGAATGGTCCCACCTGATCTTGCCTACTCCCGACTGCCTTACATTTTTATAACGGCCACTAGAGTATTTGGTCAATATAATGGATCATCTGTAGTATTTCTCAAGTTAAAAATTGTGCATGAAAACAAACCCAGACACTCACCAGGGCATACATTTTTTGTGGGGGTCCACCAGCCACTCAGATATTTTATTTTGGCTGCTAAAATTACACCAACGAAAGAAAACAAAAAAGATGCACATGATTTGTAATGTGGTATATTGAATAATTACATTTTTGTGACCCGAGTCATTTAACCAAAATATAACAGATGAGACAAACATTTTCACCTGCCCCTTTAAGGGCGGGAGGTTCCCGTGGTAGCGAGACTCCAGTCATGTTTGTGCCTGTGAGACTGAGCCTTATTAGTAGTAGTAGTAGTATGGTCTTATGGAGCCAGATACCTGCCAAAAGCTTGAACGTTAGGATCGTAAGAAAAGCCATGCGTGAAACATGAATGTGAAATTTTATCTGTGAACATAAACACCATGTAACGATTACAGACTTTTAGGCTTGAACAAATCTTGTTGCAATTCTGACGTACAATAATACCTTTCAGAGTTTTGGCAGTTTCATCTCACCAACAACAAAAAAAAAACATACAAACGGTCTGTTAGGAGTGCTACTCGAACAAGCATAACGCAGTATAAAAAAATAAATAAAAAAAAAACAGAAGTCAGGGAAACCGGAAATAGGTATTCTGCCCATTTTCAAGTTAAAAGGTCTCCATTCTCTATTACTCCTGTTGAGTTAACTTCACATTTAGGTAGCTAAGGTAATGGATTTGTTTGCCAGTACAAGTCTAGATAGCACTAGCTGTATTATGCCTACAACCGTTAAATTTCAGTCCACTAGGTGTATCTCCACAGCATGGGCATATCACTGTGTGAAGTGGACATCCCCATCCTTGCACCTTATCAAAATATGACTAATTCAATATTGCACCATCCCATTCTCTGGGCTCTGTCTGAAGTCATAACCAGTAGTATATACCAGGAATAATGAAACAGAATTTTAGATGTTTGGAGAATCTATGAATTATGTATGACCACTAGAGTCTTTGCCACTCAATATTTTTTTATAGAATATTTTGATATTTATTTCATCACTCAAAATCTTGCCAAAGGACTTTGACAAGGGAGAGGTTAAACTTTGCAGCGAAGCTTAGGTAGTCTCCGTATAGGCCATTCCCTCCATCGCGACACTGCTTCCCAGTTGAAGAGCTTGTGAACGCCATGCAGCACCATGCCCCTTGAGGAAAAGCACCCTTAGGCATCAGAAGATTACCTTCTGGAGTCAGTCATTTTACCCTAATGTAGGCCTACAGTTGAAGTCGGAAGTTTACATACACTTTGGTTGGAGTCATTAAAACTCGTTTTCAACCAATCCACACATTTCTTGATAACAAACGACAGTTAGGACATCTACTTTGTGTCGGTTAGGACATCTACTTTGTGCATGACACAAGTCATTTTTCCAACAATTGTTTACAGACAGATTATTTTACTTATAATTCACTATCACAATTCCAGTGGGTCAGAAGTTAACATACACTAAGTTGACTGTGCCTTTAAACAGCTTGGAAAATTCCAGTACATGATGTCATGGCTTTAGAAGATTCTGATCTAATTGACATCATTTGATTTGAGGTGTACCTCACTCAATTGGAGGTGTACCTGTGGATGTATTTCAAGGCCTACCAAACTCAGTGCCTCTTTGCTTGACATCATGGGAAAATCAAAAGAACTCAGCCAAGACCTCAGAAAAATAATTGTAGACCCCCAAAAGTCTGGTTCATCCTTGGGGGCAATTTCCAAACGCCTAAAGGTACCGCGTTCATCTGTACAAACAATAGTACGCAAGTATAAACACCATTGGACCACGCAGCCGTCATACCGCTCAGGAAGGAGACGCGTTCTGTCTCCTAGAGATGAAAATACTTTGATGCAAAAAGTGCAAATCAATCCCAGAAGAACAGCAAAGGACCTTCTAAAGATGCTGGAGGAAACAGGTACAAAAGTATCTATATCCACAGTAAAAGTCCTACATCGACATAACCTGAAAGGCCGCTCAGCAAGGAAGAAGCCACTGCTCCAAAACCGCCATAAAAAAGCCAGACTAAGGTTTGCAACTGCACATGGGGACAAAGATCATACTTTTCCCTCTGGTCTGATGAAACAAAAATAGAACTGTTGGCCATAATGACCCTCATTATGTTCAGAGGAAAAAGGGGGAGGATGCAAACCAAAGAACGCCATCCCAACCGTGAAGCACGGGGGTGGCAGCATCATGTTGTGGGGGTGCTAGGCTGCAGGAGGGACAGGTGCACTTCACAAAATAGATGGCATCATGAGGAAGGAAAAGTATGTGGATATATTGAAGCAACATCTCTAGACATCAGTCAGGAAGTTAAAGCTAGGTCGCAAATGGGTCTTCCAAATGGACAATGCATACTTCCAAAGTTATGGCAAAAATGGCTTAAGGATAACAAAGTCAAGGTATTGGAGTGTCCATCACAAAGCCCTGACCTTATCCCATAGAAAATTTGGGGGCAGAACTGAAAAAGCATGTGCGAGCAAGGAGGTCTACAAACCTGACTCAGTTACACCACCTCTGTCAGGAGGAATGGGCCAAAATTGTATGTAAACTCAACTCGCCGTGTTTGGAGGAGGAATGCTGCCTATGACCCCAAGAACATCATCCCCACCGTCAAACATGGAGGTGGAAACATTATGCTTTGGGGGTGTTTTTCTGCTAAGGGGACAGGACAACTTCACCGCATCAAAGGGACGATGGACGGGGCCATGTACCGTCAAATCTTGGGTGAGAACCTCCTTCCCTCAGCCAGGGCATTGAAAATGGGTTGTGGATGGGTATTCCAACATGACAATGACCCAAAACACATGGCCAAGGCAACAAAGGAGTGGCACATTAAGGTCCTGGAGTGGCCTAGCCTGGAGTGGCCTAGCCAGTCTCCAGACCTTAATCACATAGAAAATCTGTGGAGGGAGCTGAAGGTTCAAGTTGCCAAATGTCAGCCTCGAAACCTTAATGACTTGGAGAAGATCTGCAAAGAGTGGGACAAAATCCCTCCTGGGATGTGTGCAAACCTGGTGGCCAACTACAAGAAACGTCTGACCTCTTGTGATTGCCAACAAGGGTTTTGCCACCAAGTACTAAGTCATGTTTCGCAGAGGGGTCAAATACTTATTTCCCTCATTAAAATGCAAATCAATTTATAACATTTTTCACATGAGTTTTTCTGGATTTTTTTGTTGTTATTCTGTATCTCACTGTTCAAATAAACCTACCATTAAAATTATAGACTGATCATTTCTTTGTCAGTGGGCAAACGTACAAAATCAGCAGGGGATCAAATACCTTTTCCCCCTTACTGTATGCTGCTAAACATACCCTCGTAAAACTATCCTACTGATCCTTGACTTCAGCGATGTCATTTACAAAATAGCCTCAGCAAATTGGATGTAGTCTATCACAGTGCCATCTGTTTTGTCACCAAAGCCCCATATACATTACCCACCACTGCGACCTGTATGCTCTCGTTGGCTGGCCCTCGCTTCATATTCGTTGCCAAACCCACTAGCTCCAGGTCATCTATAAGTCTTTGCTAGGTAAAGCCCCACCTTATCTCAGCTCACTGGTCACCATAGCAACACCCACCCGTAGCACACGCTCCAGCAGGTATATTTCACTGGTCATCCCCAAAACCAACTCCTCTTTTGGCTGCCTTTCCTTCCAGTTCTCTGCTGCCAATGACTGGAACGAATTGCAAAAATCACTGAAGCTGGAGTCTTATATCTCCCTCACTAACTTTAAGCATCAGCTGTCAGAGAAGCTTACAGATCATTGCACCTGTACACAGCCCATCTGTAAATAGCCAAACCCAACTACCTCATCCCCATACTGTTATTTATTTTTGCTCTTTTGCACCCCAGTATCTCTACTTGCACATCATCATCTGCACATCTATCACTCCAGTGTTAATGCTAAATATTAATGATTTCGCCACTATGGCCTATTTATTGCTTTACCTCCCTAATCTTACTACAATTGCACACACTTTATATAGATTTTTTCTATTGTGTTATTGGCTGTACATTTGTTCATCCCATGTGCAACTCTGTGTTGTTTTTGTCACACTGCTTTGCTTTATCTTGGCCAGGCCGCAGTTGTAAATGAGAACTTGTTCTCAACTGGTCTACCTGGTTAAATAAAGGTGAAATAAAAAATAAGATAAATAAAATAGGCCTAGCCTAAATCATATTTACTTTCTATTTTGCAGCTCAGGTGGTTATTCTGGACAAGGCTCTTCTGTTTCTTTATCCTTCTCACACAAGTCATTTGTTGAAGGCCCAAGCCTATACTATGGCATCTACTGGTATAACACAGTTATTGAATGCAGTTCTAAAACAAGCTCTAGACTTTTATTTTGGAAATTAAACCGGACGCTGCAAACTAACATCTGGACTAGAATTGCTTGATTTACCAGCTAACTTTGACTAGCTACGTTCAGTTCATGTCCTTTGCAGATGCCACATTACTGACAACAGTTTGTACGCATTAAAAATGATCTTTAACAGAGTAAAGTGAGACATAAAATAATTTAATGTGTAAATATTCATTAATAGTCGTAACATAGGGTTTGTACGTTTACAGATCTATTTTAACGTTTGCATTTCATGTTTCATGCAAGGCTTTTCTTATGATCCTAACAATTTACAAATGGATTTTCTTACAATCCTAACGACACATATGTTCAACCTTTTGGCAGGTATTTGGCTCCATAGTCTTCTCTTCCTTAGCAGTTGAAACTCAAACATAGAAAAACAACCTAGTTTGTGAACAAAAAGAGCCAAGAAATACAAGGACAAAGTCTCACTTCAGTAGACTTTAGTTTCAAGTAAATTAGACCAACTTTTATGCCTGTGCGCAGCACTTCTACAAAAGGTATTTCACTCAACTCTACCTTCATTTGGTGGGTGTTAATTTTAGGCCCTGGCTCAATCTGAACAATAACGCGTCACTTATGGTACAGTTTTGGAAACATAAAGACCGTATCTTTCATAACAGTGAGAAATAATAATAAAAAAGGTTAAATTGATACACACCGTGATATGGCCTTGTGGGAACACTAACCTTATCTCCATGTTACAGCGCTTGTTTTTACGGAAGACAAGAGGCGACCACCTGCGCTAATTAATTATCTAGCATGCGCCGAAAACCTGTGTAAGTGTAACCTAGGAAGTGTAGTTTTGTCGGATGTAGGCACACTTAACTAAGGATCAGTGCAAAACTGCTACTGTGTGTGTATCTTTTTTTATTTAAAGGATTGTTTCTCGCCGATGAAAGATGATTAGAAAGCTGTATCGCAAGCAATGATTAACGTTTCTAAACGTTAAGGTTTAGCATCGGATTGTAGTTCACATGAGCCAGTCATGGGGAAGACTAATGGCTGAAAAGTGTATGGAGAAGTCAGAATGCCGCCTAGACCAAGATATAAAAGTATGTGGACAACTGCTTCTCGAACATCTCATTCCAAAATCATGAGCATTAATATGGAGTTGGATTCCCCTTTGCAGCTATAACAGCCTCCACTCTTCTGGGAAGGATTTACACTAGATGTTAGAATATTGCTGCGGGGACTTGCTTTCAATCAGCCACAAGAGCATTAGTGAGGTCGGGCACTGATGTTGGGAGATTAGGCCTGGCTCGCATTTGGCGTTCCAATTCATTATAAAGGTGTTCGATGGCGTTGAGGTCAGGGCTCTGTGCAGGCCAGTCAAGTTCTTCCACACCGATCTCAACAAACCATTTCTGTATGGACCTCGCTTTGTGCGCAGGGGCATTGTCATGCTGAAACAGGAAAGGGCCGTGCCCAAACTGTTGCCACAAAGTTGGAAGCACAGAATCGTCTAGAATGTAATTGAATGCTGTAGCGTTATGGTGCCTAGCCCGAACCATGAAAAACAGCCCCAAACCATTATTTCTCTTCCACCAAACTTTACATTTGGGGGCAGGTAGAGTTCTCCTGGTATCCGCAAAACCCAGATTTGTCTATCGGACTGCCAGATGGTGAAGCGCGATTCATCATTTCAGAGAACGAATTTCCACTGCTTCAGAGTACGATGGCGGCGAGCTTAACACCACTCCAGTCGACGCTTGGCATTGCGCATGGTGATCTTAGGCTTGTGTGTGGCTGCTCGGCCATGGAAACAAATTTCATGAAGCTCCCAACGAACAGTTATTGTGCTGACGTTGCTTCCAGAGGCAGTTTGGAACTCGGTAGTGAATGTTGCAACTGAGGATAGACGATTTTTACACGCTTTAGCACAGCACTTGGCGGTCCCGGCTGTGCAGTTGTTGGCATCCTATGACGGTGTCACATTGAAAGTCACTGAGCTCTGCAGTACGGACCATTCTACTGACAATGTTTGTCTATGGAGATTGCATGACTGTGTGCTCGATTGTATATACCGGTCAGCAACGGGTGTGGCTGAAAAAGCCAAATTCACAAATTTGAAGGGGTGTCCACAGCTAGCCCTTAAATCATGACTATTAGTCTGGTGTTAAAGTAGATTTAATTTCTTACCGGCACAGCCACCCAAGCGTGCACACTTGTTTTTATAGCCTAGGTGTAATTATAGAATTACATATAGAATCCCTATTATCTGTGGGCCTAGTAAAGATGTCATATCACTTTTAACATGCTATACCTTTTAACATAGGCGGCGCGTGGATATCAAGTTAGGGGAAGCTAATTTTCAGCATAAACATGCACCATTATTATAAAGTATTCCATGCATCCTCACATTTGCAGACTTATGTAAAATATCCTACTATTACTAATGTGATGATTGGATAGTCATAATTTAGGCTAATAATAACTCAATCACTGTTCGAAAAAAAGTAGTGTAGTGTCGTAGATTAGGCTTATCAAATACATGTCATGTAATTCTACAACACATTGACTGGAGACATATTTTTTTAATACCACAAACTACAGAGTAGCCTACTCTGCTGACGCTTACAAACAGATCAATAAAAACGACGTTGTCTGATCCATATACTAGGCCTAAGAAAAGGGGAGATACAAATACAATATGACGTACACCTAACCTGGAGGAGGAAATTATTGTCCAAAAACAAACCAAAGTGGCACTGACTCAATGATAAAGACAGTGAATTTAGGGGGGGATTTACGTTTCTAGAACTGTATCGCAATTGAGACTCGATTCACGTTTAGATGGAGTATTTGGCTTTTTGGGCTTCCAAAGAAAATTCGTCCTTTAAACAGGCCATGTGAGGTACTTGGACTTCAAGGAGTAACGTTCAGTCCAACATTAGGCTACAAGATAATAGCTAGCTACAACTAGCTAGCTAGCGAACAGAAAGGTACACAAAAACACCACTTGAAATGTATGCATACTGGTCAGATTTGAATATAATGAATTTACCTGGTATTTGCTCATTTAAACGTAAAACAAATTAGTTAGAAATTTGCACACGTTGACGCCTGTAGTCCCAATGTTTAATGTTCGGCAGGAGGAAGGGGCCACTACTATTCTGCAAGCAGCACTGACGATGGCGTCACTTTCAATGGTCATGAAGAAAACTTCAAAATAAAAGCTCGCATTTCAAAACTTTGCAAGGTGGATGACTCATTCAAAATATATTACATTTTACTCAATGTCGATTTTGCGTATAAGAAAATGCAAAAACATTATTTTAAGACCTCTATGGAAAAATACAATGCTCAGACTGGTTTGTTGACAATATGGGCTTACAGTGTAAAAAACGATTCTTTGTAAAAAAAAAAATATAATAATAATATAGAAATAAAACAAGTATTATATTTGTAAAAATATAAAAGTGGGGTTGGGAGTACTCAGCAGTGCCTGTAGAAACTATATATGGTGTATTTTCCTGAGCAAGGCAGTTAACACACTGTTCCCCGGGTGTCGAAGACGTGGATGTCGATTAAGGCAGCCCCCGCACCGCTCTAATTCAGAGGGGTTGAGTTTAATGCGGAAGACACATTTCAGTTGAAGGCATTCAGTTGTACAACTGACTAGAAGGCCAGCATCCCGGAGTCGCCTCTCCACTGTTGACGTTGAGACTGGTGTTTTGCTGGTACTATTTAATGAAGCTGCCAGTTGAGGACTTGTGAGGTGTTTGTTTCTCAAACTAGACACTCTAATGTACTTGTCCTCTTGCTAAGTTGTGCACCGGGGCCTCCCACTCTTCTTTCTATTCTGGTTAGAGCCAGTTTGCGCTGTTCTGTGAAGGGAGTAGTAAACAGCGTTGTACGAGATCTTCAGTTTCTTGGACATTTCTCACATGGAATAGCCTTCATTTCTCAGAACAAGAATAGACTGACAAGTTTTAGAAGAAAGTCCTTTGTTTCTGGCCATTTTGAGCCTGTAATCGAACCCACAAATGCTGATGCTCCAGATACTCAACTAGTCTAAAGAAGGCCAGTTTTATTGTTTCTTTAAATCAGCACAGTTTTCAGCTGTGCTAACATAATTGCAAAAGGGTTTTATAATGATCAATTAGGCCTTTAAAATAATAAACTTGGATTAACTAGAACAACGTGCCATTGGAACACAAGAGTGATGGTTGCTGATAATGGCCTCTCTACACCTATGTAGATATTCCATAACAAATCTGCAGTTTCCAGCTGCAATAGTCATTTACAACATTAACAATGTCTACACTGTATTTCGGATCGATTTGATGTTATTTTAATGGACAAAAAAATTGCACTTCTTTCAAAAACAACGACATTTCTAAGTGGCCCCAAACTTTTGAAAGGTAGTGTATACAGTGCATTCGGAAAGTATTCAGACCCCTTGACTTTTTCTACATTTTGTTACATTACAGCCTCATTCAAAAATATATGAAATACTCCCCCTTATCCATCTACACACAGTACCCCACAATGACAAAGCAAAAACTGTTTTTTTAAACATTTTTGCAAATGCATTAAACATTAAAAACAGAAACATCACATTTACATAAGTATTCAGACCCTTTATAAGTATTCAGACCCTTTACTCAGTACTTTGTTGAAGCACCTTTGGCAGCGATTACAGCCTCGAGTCTTCACGGGTATGACGCCACAAGCTTAGCACACCTGTATTTGGGGAGTTTCTCCCATTCTTCTCTGCATATCCACTCAAGCTCTGTCAAATTAGATGGGGAGCGTCGCTGCACAGCTACAGTGGCTTGCAAAAGTATTCACTCCCCTTGGCATTTTTCCTATTTTGTTGCCTTACAACCTGGAATCAAAATAGATTTTTGGGGGGTTTGTACCATTTGATTTACACAACATGCCTACCACTTTGAAGATGCAAAATATATTTTATTGTCAAGCAAACAAGAAATAAGAAAACTTGAGTGTGGATAACTCTTCACCCCCCGAAAGTCAATCATTTGTAGAGTCACCTTTTGCAGCAATTATAGCTGTAAGTCTCTTGGGGTATGCTTCTATAAGCTTGGCACATCTAGCCACTGGGATTTTTGCCCATTCTTCAAGGCAGAACTGCTCTAGCTCCTTCAAGTTGTATAGGTCATACCACAGATTCTCAATTGGATTGAGGTCTGGGCTTTGACTAGGCCATTCCAAGACATTTAAATGTTTCCCCTTAAACCACTCGAGTGTTGCTTTAGCAGTATGCTTAGGGTCATTTACCTGCTGGAAGGTGAACCTCCGTCCCAGTCTCAAATCTCTGGAAAACTGAAACAGGTTTCCCTCAAGAATTTCCCTGTATTTAGCGCTATCCATCATTCCTTCAATTCTGACCAGTTTCCCAGTCCATGAGAATGAAAAACATCCCCACAGCATGATGCTGCCGCCACCATGCTTCACTGTGGGGATGTTGTTCTCGGGGTGATGAGAGTGGTTGGGTTTGCACCAGACATAGCGTTTTCCTTGATAGCCAAAGAGCTACATTTTAATCTCATCTGACCAGAGCACCTTCTTCCATATGTTTGGGGAGTCTCCCACATGCCTTTTGGCAAACAAATTTTTTTTTTTTTAAGCAATGGCTTTTTCTGGCTATTCTTCCGTAAAGCCCAGCTCTGTGGAGTGTACGGCTTAAGGTGTTCCTATGGACAGATACTCCAATCTCCACTGTGGAGCTTTGCAGATCCTTCAGGGTTATCCTTTGTCTCTTTTTTGCCTCTCTGATTAATGCCCTTCTTGCCTGGTCTGTGAGTTTTGTTGGGCGGCCCTCTCTTGGCAGGTTTGTTATGGTGCCATATTCTTTCAATATTTGAATAATGGATTTAATGGTGCTCTGTGGGATGTTCAAAGTTTCTGATATTTTTTTATAACCCAACTCTGATCTGTACTTCTCCACAACTTCGTCCCTGACCTGTTTGGAGAGGTCCTTGGTCTTCATGGTGCCGCTTGCTTGGTGGTTCCCCTTGCTTAGTGGTGTTGCAGACTCTGGGGCCTTTCAGAACAGGTATAGATATACTGAGATCATGTGACACTTAGATTGCACACAGGTGGACTTTATTTAACTAATTATGTGACTTCTGAAGGTAATTGGTTGCACCAGATCTTATTCATGGGCTTCATAGCAAATACATATGCATGCACCACTTTTCAGTTTTAAATTTTTAGTAATTTTTTTCATTTCACTTCACCAATTTGGACTATTTTGTGCATGTCCATTGTGCATGTCCATTACATGCAATCTAAATAAAAATAAATTTAAATTACAGGTTGTAATGCAACAAAATAGGAAAAACACCAAGGGGGATGAATACTTTTGCAAGGCACTGTATTTTCAGATCGGGTTCAAGTCCAAGCTCTGGCTTGGCCACCCATGGACGTTCAGAGACCTGTCCGAAGCCACTCCTGCATTGTCTTGGCTGTGTTCTTAGGGTCTTTGTCCTGTTGGAAGGTGAACCTTCGCCACAGTCTGAGGTCCTGAACGCTCTGGAGCTGGTTTTCATCAAGGATCTCTCTGTCATCTTTCCCTCGATCCTGACTAGTCTCCCAGTCCCTGCAGCTTGATAGACGCGACGCTTGGTATTCAGGCCAAAGAGTTCAATCTTGGTTTCATCAGACCAGATAATCTTGTTTCTCATGGTCTGAGATTCCTTTACGTGCCTTTTGGCAAACTCCAAGTGAGCTGTCATGTGCCTTTTACTGAAGAGTGGCTTCCATCTGGCCATTCCACAATAAAGGTCTGATTGGTGGAGTGCTGAGATGGTTGTCCTTCTGGAAGGTTCTCCCATCTCCACAGAGGAACTCTGGAGCTCTGTCAGTGACCAGAGTGACCGTTCTTGGTCACCTCCCGGACCAACACCCTTCTCCCCCGATTGCCCAGTTTGGCCAGGCGGCCAGCTCTAGGAAGAGTCTTGGCGATTCCAAACTTCTTCCATTTAAGAATGATGGACGCCACTGTGTTCTTGGGGACCTTCAATGATGCAGAAATGTTTTGGTACTCTTCCTCAGATCTGGGCCTCGACACAATCCTGTCTCGGAGCTCTACAGACAATTCCTTTGACCTCATGGCTTGGTTTTTGCTCTGACATGCACTGTCAACTGTGGCACCTTTATAGACAGATGTGTTTCTTTCCAAATCATGTCCAATTGAATTTACTACAGGTGGACTCCAAACAAGTTGTAGAAACATCTCAAGGAAAATCTATGGAAACAGGATGCACCTGAGCTCAATTTCGAGTTTCATAGCAAAGGGTCTGAATACTTATGTAAATAAGGTATTTCTAAAAACCTGTTATCACGTTGTCATTATGAAAAGTGAAGGGGTCTGAATACTTGAATCCTTGAATCCAAATGCACTGTATATATTCACAAAGTTTAGCATGTCATTACGGAAGCCCAAGGCAAAAAATAAAGACAAAAAGTAGACTCAAGGAATTACAGTTGAAGTTGGAAGTTTACATACACCTTAGCCAAATACATTTAAACAAATACATTTCAAACCTGACATTTAATCCTAGTAAAAATTCCCTGTCTTAGGTCAGTTAGGATCGCCACTTTATTTTAAGACTTTATTTTATTTCTTACATCACATTCCCAGTGGGTCAGACGTTTACATACACTCAATTAGTATGTGGTAGCATTGCCTTTAAATTGTTTAACTTGGGTCAAAGGTTTCGGGTAGCCTTCCACAAGCGTCCCACAATAAGTTGGGCAAATTTTGGCACATTCCTCCTGACAGAGACGGTGTAACTGAGTCAGGTTTGTAGGCCTCCTTGCTCGCACACGCCTTTTCAGTTCTGCCCACACATTTTCTATAGGATTGAGGTCAGGGCTTTGTGATGGCCAGTCCAATACCTTGACTTTGTTGTCCTTAAGCCATTTTTGCCACAACTTTGGAAGTATGCTTGGGGTCATTGTCCATTTGGAAGACATTTGCGACCAAGCTTTAACTTCCTGACTGATGTCTTAATATAACATAATTTAACATAATTTTCCTTCTTTATGATGCCATCTATTTTGTGAATTGCACCAGTCCCTCCTGTAGCAAAGCACCCTCACAACATGATGCTGCCACCCCCGTGCTTCACGGTTGGGATAGTGTTCTTCGGCTTGCAAGCCTCCCCCATTTTCCTCCAAACATTACGATGGTCATTATGGCCAAACAGTTCTATTTTTGTTTCATCAGACCAGAGGAAAAAGTATGATCTTTGTCCCCATGTGCAGTTGCAAACCATAGTCTGGCTTTTTTATGGCGGTTTTGGAGCAGTGGCTTCTTCATTGCTGAGCGGCCTTTCAGGTTATGTCGATATAGGACTCGTTTTACTGTGGATATAGATACTTTTGTACCTGTTCCCTCCAGCATCTTCACAAGGTCCTTTGCTGTTGTTCTGGGATTGATTTGCACTTTTCGCACCAAAGTACGTTCATCTCTATGAGACAGAACGCGTTTCCTTCCTGAGCGGTATGGCGGCTGCGTGGTCCAATGGTGTTGCGTACTATTGTTTGTACAGATGAACGTGGTACCTTCAGACGTTTGGAAATTTCCCCCAAGGATGAACCAGACTTGTGGAGGTCTACAATTGTTTTTCATGAGGTCTTGGCTGATTTCTTTAGATTTTCCCATGATGTCAAGCAAAGAGGCACTGAGTTTGAAGGTAGGCCTTGAAAAACATCCACAGGTACACCTGCAATTGACTCAAATGATGTCAATTAGCCTATCAGAAGCTTCTAAAGCCATGACATAATTTTCTGGAATTTTCCAAGCTGTTCAAAAGGCACAGTCAACTTAGTGTATGTAAACTTCTGACCCACTGGAATTGTGATACAGTGAATTACATGTGAAATAGTCTGTCTGTAAACAATTGTTGGAAAAACGACTTGTGTCATGCACAAAGTAGATGTCCTAACCGACTTGCCAAAACTATAGTTTGATAACAAGAAATGTGTGGAGTGGTTGAAAAACAAGTTTTAATGACTCCAACCTAAGTGTATGTAAACTTCCGACTTCAACTGTATCTTGTTTGAACGACTTTGTAAAAAAATGCTTTTTAAAGACTTGTCTCGTTTGAACAACTTAATTGTTCTTTTGTCTAATTAAGCCTAATATGTTATGCATCATATCAGACCGTGTAATGGTTGCTGCAGCCATTCATTCACTGATTCCATCAATTTATATGATTGACAGTTCTTTGATAGCCTAAAACAGGGCTGGTTTTGAATGCCAGAGTAGAACGTAATTCGATGCAGATTTAAAAAATGGTGTTGGCCTTCTCTCTCTCTCTCCAATTTCGCTCTGGTAATGCTCAGCCACAAGCTTTGGGCATGCTCTACATAGCATTTCTTGTTTCCTTTGGCACCATTCTTTTATTTAGTCCTACTTGGTTGTAATTATTTAGCTTGCCCCACCCACAGCAACCAGTAGCCCGGTAATTAATTTTGTTTGTTAATTTAAAAAGAACTTCTATGTACGTACAGAGATGAATCTGTGGATTCTTTTCCCTTGAATGTATTTTTCATGTCAACCAGGCCCATCTTTTCAAAGAAACACAATTTATTTCAATCTCTAGTTGAGTAAAATAATGAGTCTATTGCTTGAGTTTTCACTTCTTGTTACCTGGTAAATAACCGACAACCATGGATAATCCCACTCATTTAGGTAGTCTAGTAAACAGTGCCCCCTCTGGTATGTTCTATTGCAAACTGTCTGGGACTCGTTTCCCTGTTTACTACTCAAAGATATTTTACTTATTAAGTCAAAGAATAAATTAACTGAAATAGACTGGTCTCAAATATATTAGGATTACTAGGCTACACAGAACCACAGCGGACCCATTGTATATTGAGAGGCTTTTCTTTATTGTAAATTGAGAGGCTTTTTTTCATACCATAATGTGTCCCAGTAATCTGTGTTCTCTTTTGTAATATCCCCATTGCGCATGCCCTCGGTGACAGACTGTTCGATTACAGCTGTGAAAAGAAGCCGATACTGGCCTTGATTAGTTATATTTGGGTGTTTCTATTCTATATATTGCCTACCTAAAACATCCATTAATACATTTGAAGTCCTTCAAAATAGAAACTACATATCTTAATATTAGAAAGTAGAATATAAACTAGATATAGGCTACTTTGGGTGGGTTAGGCTAAATAATTACAACCAAATAGGCCTAATTAAAAGAATAGTGATAAAGGAAATGAAAAATGCTAGGCAGCAGAGCATGCCCAGAGCTTGTGGCTGAGCGGTACTAGAGAGAAATTGGAGCGGGAGAAAATGCAGTCACAATTTTTTAAATCTGCCCAATTACACTCTCCTCCTCGCTCCACTCTTGCCCACTTACATGCTCTGGCATTCAAAAGCAGCCCTCTTTTAAGCAATCAAATAACTGTCAATGAATAATCATTACAATGGATGGATAATGACGCTGGAGGAGATGGCTGCCTTTTTATCACTTCTAACCAATTGTGCTATTGTGTGTTTTTTCACGTTATTTGTAACTTATTTTGTACATAATGTTTCTGCCACCTTCTCTTATGACTGAAAAGAGCTTCTAGATATCAGGACAGTGATTACTCACCTCGTACTGGACAAATATTTCTCCTTTAACGAGTCGCACGCAAAGGATTTACTTCAGAAACTCGGTAAGGATCCGACGGCGAGTGGGTAATCTGCCTCTACCATCAGTCCTATTAGCCAACGTATTGGATAAGAAAATAGACGAGCTACGATCACGAATATCCTACCAACGGGACATAAAAAACTGTAATATCTTATGTTTCACAGAGTCGTGGCTGAACGACGTCATGAATAGCATACAGTTGGCGGGGTTTACGCTGCATCGGCAAGATAGAACAGCCGCCTCCGGTAAGGGTGGCAGTCTGGGTATATTTGTAAACAACAACTAACTGGCGCACGAAATCTAATATTAAGGAAGTCTCAAGGTTTTGCACGCCTGAGGTAGAGTATCTCATGATAAGCTGTAGACCACACTATTTACCAAGAGAGTTTTCATCTATATTTTTTGTAGCTGTCTATTTACCACCACAAACCGATGCTGGCACTAAAACTGCACTCAATGAGCTGTATAAGGCCATAAGCAAACAGGAAAACGCTCATCCTGAGGCGGCACTCCTAGTGGCAGGGGACTTTCATGCAGGGAAACTTAAATCCGTTTTACCTCATTTCTACTAGCATGTTAAATGTGCAACCAGAGGGGGAAGAAATCTAGACCACCTTCACTCCACACACAGAGACGCACACAAAGCTCTCCCTTGCCCTCCATTTGGCAAATCTGACCACAATTCTATCCTCCTGATTCCTGCTTACAAGAAAAAACTAAAGCAGGAAACACCAGTGACTCGGTCAATAAAGAAGGGGTCATATGACACAGATATGTTCCAGGATTCTTCCGATGGCACTGAGGAGTACACCACATCAGTCACTGGCTTCATTAATAAGGGCATCGATGACGTTGTCCTCACAGTGACTGTACGTGCAAACCCCAACAAGAAGCCATGGATTACAGGCAACATCCGCACTGAGCTAAAGGACAGAGGGGACGCTTTCAAGTAGCGGGATTCCAACCCAGATGCTTATAAGAAATCCCACTATGCCCTCAGATGAACCATCAAACAGGCAAAGCGTCAATAGAGGACTAAGATTGAATCATACTACACCGGCTCCGACACTCGTCAGATGTGGCAGGGCTTGCAAACTATTACAGACCACAAAGGGAAGCACAACCGCGAGCTGCCCAGTAACACGGGCCTACCAGACGGGCTAAATTACTTCTATGCTTGCTTCGAGGCAAGCAACACTGAAGCATGCATGAGAGCATCAGCTGTTCCGGATGACTGTGTGATTACGCTCTCCGTAGCCGATGTGAGTAAGACCTTTAAACAGGTCAACATTCACAAGGCCGCAGGGCCAGACGGATTACTAGGACGTGTACTCTGAGCATGCGCTGACCAACTGGCAAGTGTCTTAACTGACATTTTCAACCTGTCCCTGACTGAGTCTGTAATACTAACATGTTTCAAGCAGATCACCATAGTCCCTGTGCCCAAGAACACCAAGGTAACCTGCCTAAATGACTACCAACCCGTAGCACTCACGTCTGTAGCCATGAAGTGCTTTCAAAGGCTGATCATGGCTCACATCAACACCATTATCCCAGAAACCCTAGACCCACTTCAATGTGCATGCCGCCCCAACAGGTGAGAATGCTATTCATTAACTACAGCTCAGCGTTTAACACCATAGTGCCCTCAAAGCTCATCACTAAGCTAAGGATCCTGGGACTAAACACCTCCCTCTGCAACTGGATCCTGGACCTCCTGACGGGCCGCCCCCAGGTGGTAAGAGTAGGTAACAACACATCTGCCACGCTGATCCTCAACACGGGGGTGCGTGCTCAGTCCTCTCCTGTACTTCCTGTTCACTCATGACAGCATGGCCATGCACAACTCCAACACCATTATTAAATTTGCCGACGACACAACAGTGGTAGGCCTGATCACCGACAACGATGTGTTATGGAGCAGGTTGAGAGCTACCACATCACCAACAAACTATTATGGTCCAAACACACCAAGACAGTCGGCACAACAAAGCCTATTCCCCCTCAGGAGACTGAAAATATTTGGCATGGGTCCTCAGATCCTCAAAAAGTTCTACAGCTGCACCATCAAGAGCATCCTGACTGGTTTCATCACTGCCTTGGCGTCCGACCGTAAGGCGCTACAGACATCACTGGGGCCAAGCTCCCTGCCATCCAGGACCTCTATACCAGGCGGTGTCAGAGGAAGGCCCAAAAAATGGTCAAAGACTCCAGCCACCCTAGTCATAGACCGTTCTCTCTGCTCACGCACGGCAAGCAGTACCGGAGCGCAAAGTTTAGGTCCAAAAGGCTTCTTAAAGCCTTCTACCCCCAAGCCATAAGACTCCTGAACAGCTAATCAAATGACTACCCAGACTATTTGCATTGTCCCCCCAACCCCTCTGTTACACTGCTGCTACTCTCTGTTTATTACCTACGCATAGTCACTTTAACTCTACCTACATGTACATGTTACCTCAATTACCTCGACTAACCTGTGCCCCCGCACATTGACTCTGTACCGGTACCCCCTGTATATAGTCTCGCTACTCTTATTTGACTTCTGCTCTTTAATTATTTTTATTTAAATCTTTCACTTATCTATTTTTTACTTAACACTTATTTTTCTTTAAACTGTATTGTTGGTTAAGGGCTTGTAAGTAAGCACTTCACTGTAAGGTCTACACCTGTTGTATTCGCCGCATGTGAGAAATACGTTTTGATTTAATTTCATTTGACTCAGCTGTCACGGATCGCCCCGGTACTGATGCTCATTCTGTTCACCAGTTCCGGAGGTCTAAGTCACCAGCTTTCTAGGCTTCACTGAATGGAAATCATTATCATCAACCCCGGACTGTCATGTCTGATTACACACACCTGGTTCCCATTTCCCCTAAATAGTATGTTATACATGTGCCCTCTGTCTTTGTCGGTTATTGTTCCCATGTCTGTTGGTCGTGTGAGTACCTATGCGTTGGTGCAGCTGTTATGCTGCTTGCTTTATATATTGTGTATTACGGGTATCGTCCCGTGTCGTTCAACGAGGTTTACCTTCGCTGTTTTGTTTAGGTACTGCCCAGTGTTTTTGTATACGTTTTGTTTTGGGTGTATTCCTGCACCTGTCTCCAAATCCTTTATACTAGCGTGACCTCAGCGAATGAATGGCTGCAGCAACCATTATACCAGTAGTTAACTTCACAAGTACCAGCAGCAGAGGTGACTGTTTTGGAGAGCCTGGCGTGCCCAAAGTAAAATGCCTCCCATTTAGGCCCAGAAAATGGGATATGCATATATTTAGTACCATTGGATAGGAAACACTCTGAATTTTCCAAAACTGTTAACCATTTGTCTGTGAGTCAATCAGAACGAGGAAGCAAAACCCTGAGGAATCTCTGTCCTGGAAAAAGTCATTTTGACACATTGCTCATTTTGGAACCCCTCCCTATTGAAAATGACCATATATAGGCATATGAATGCAGTACACGTCGCTTCCTTATGATGTCATCAACCACGAGACGGTGTTTTACTCCATTTTGGATGAATTTAGACCATTGAAAAACAGCATGGCATGAGGACCCCACGTTCTGAAAACTCTTCACATTGCGCGCGCACGAGAAGTCACGCCGTGTCTTATTTATCGTCTTTAGCGTTCAGTTTATATTCCGGCTGATTTATAATAGTAAATATACGTAAAAGTGTTCCTAAGGATACATTTAAAACTATGTTTGATTGTTTTTGGACAAGTTTATAGGTATAATTTGAACGAGTTGGCTCCGCGTTTCAATGGAGGAGTGGAGGCTGTCGTTTCTGATTATAACGCGCGAACCAAATGGAGGATTTATGGATAAAAGACGTTACTTTTTCTAACAAAAGAACCATGGATTGTCTTCGTTGGACACTTAGGATGACCTCAGCAGAAGTTCTTCAACAGGTAATTGATTTGTTTTCGCTGTGAAATGTGTTATGTGTGTGCCATGATGGCTAATCGATACATGGCTATTGGAAAATATGTGAGGTGCTAGCCTCAAACAAATGAATGTGCTGCTTTCGCCGTAAAGCCTTTTTGAAATCTGACAACGCTGTGATATTGCCAAGAAACAGAGCTTTTGATGAGTATGGAACACTTGTATATTGCTGGATGTTTAATAATTCAACTTTCGGATTTTGAATTTGGCGCTTTAGATTTTCGCTGGTAGTGTCGGGATGAGCCCGCTAGCGACCCACTGGTACTTGAGAATTAAATACCAGGGTTACTAAGACCCCTGGGGGTACTTGGCCTATCCACATTGGGTACTTGAGAAGACTCATGAGAACATATGGCTACTGGTAAATGCACATGAGGGGGTAATTCAGGGGTACACTAGGCAGAACAAAATTCAGTTGGTGGTACAGTAACCGGAAAAGGTTGGGAACCAATGCATTACAGCAGGTATTCCCAAACAGGGGTACGCACAATGCCGTAAGGGGTACGCCAAATAAAAACGTGATTAACATATATTTTTTTATATATGAATAATATTTTATTAAAAAATATTCACATTTTCAAACAGTCCATTTATATTTTCCAACAGGGCTATACATTTGGGTGAGGTTTTTTTCTCGCCCGAGTAGCCTCGTTTCACTGCCAAAAATAAAATTAAAGCATCTAGTGTTCAGCGAAACAACAACACAATGTCAAATACAGGTAGCCAAGTCAAATAATTAACATCCAATCTCATTAACTGTTACTCTCTCATGGGAATTCCTCTAACGGTCCATATGTAGCCAAACGTAGCTGCTGCTCATTCCGTTTGCTCTAAAATTTATAAATGGTTAACAAAAGTAAGGCCTGCGTCCATAAAGACACATACCAGCTCTACTGGAGGTACTGCTACTACCAGCAGTACTACACCTCCACCTTTCGACAACACAAGCTGTTCTGCATCCACGAGCACATCCAATGCTAGCATCAGTAATTCTACATTTGTTGTTAGCCCAGCTAGCATGGACACTGACAGTTGTGAATCTGGAGATGCAGCCGGAGAGCTACTACCCCCTTCCCCGGGAAAGCACCGAACAACAGACAAGGACATTGGACCATCGAAGAGGCACAAATATGATGAGAACTACATTGATTTGGGGTTCACTTATATTGGGAGTAGTGTTATCTGTGCAAAAGTACTATCTCACAACTCGATGACACCTTCACTCTTGCGCAGACATTTAGAAACAAAACATGCCAATTTGAAAAATAAGGCACAGGAGTTTTTTGAGATTCGAGTAGCAAGACATGTATAAAAGCAACAGATACCTTTAATAAGAAGGGGCTAGAAGCGTCTTATATGGTGGGCTACCGAGTGGCTAGGACAGGCAAGCCCCATACTATTGTGGAGGACTTAATTCTTCCTGCTGTCGCAGATATGGCTGGGACAATGCTGGGGGAAAAGGCCAAAAAAACTATACAGACAATGCTTTCATCAAACAACACTGTTTCACGACGCATCAGTGACATGGCAGGAGATGTTTTGAAACAATTGCCGCCTCGCAAGAGGCTCTTGCTGCCAAGGGAATGCCTGACTGCTTGAAAGACGTTTTGGATACTACAGTGAAAATGGTTAACTTTGTTAAAGCAAGGCCCCTGAACTCTAGTGTATTTTCTGCAATATGCAATGATGTGGGCAGTGAGCATGTAACGCTTTTACAACATACATTGTATGATTTTTTGTGTGCAAATGAACTCAATCTTACGGACAATGTCAAATGTGATATAGCAAAGCACCTGAGTGAGTTGGGTGCGCAATTACGCAGGTACTTTCCCGAAACAGATGACACAAACAACTGGATTCATTATCCCTTTCATGCCCTGCCTCCAGTCCACTTACCGATATCTGAACAAGAGAGCCTCATCGAAATTGCAACACGCGGTTCTGTGAAAGTTTTATTTAATCAGAAGCCACTGCCAGATTTCTGGATTGGGCTGCGCTCAGAGTATCCTGCCTTGGCAAATCACGCTGTTAAGACAGCGTGATTTGACACCGAGAATCCACTCCCACGTACCTATGTGAGAGTGGATTCTCGGCCCTCACTAATATGAAAACTAAATACAGGCACAGACTGTGTGTGGAAAATGATTTAAGACTGAGACTCTCTCCAATACGACCCAACATTGCAGAGTTATGTGCCGCCTTTCAAGCACACCCTTCTCATTAACCTGTGGTGAGTTATTCATTTTTTTGCCTTTGGCTTGAGGGCTTCCATATGTCTTTGTAGGAGGACTCTTATTTAGAAAATTAAATATAACCAAGATTGGGCTGCCTGCATAATATCCTGCTGCCAGGAGAACGGTAATGAAGTGATCGTGAAAGTCCAAAGTGCATGCACAAGTTATGTGCTCACAACCATCTGCACCATTTCCTGTTCTCTCCAATTCCCTAAAAGTGTGTGATTGCAGCCCACAATTCGGGGCGTTCCTGCATGTGGGTATTCCCCTACCCTTGAGCAACCCATTGGTTCCTGCATGAACGCTGTCTTGTTTGCTAAATTAACAAATTAAGTAGGCAGTGGCATTGTGCATATAGCCATAGAAGCACAGTGACATACTTTGTGTGTGTGTGTGTATATATATAGTATCAGTCAAAAGTCTGGACACGCCTACTCATTCCAGGGTTTTTCCATATTTTTAAATTTTCTACATTGTAGAATAATAGTGAAGACATCAAAACTATGAAATAACACATATGGAATCATGTAGTAACCAAAAAAGTGTTAAACAAATCAAAATATATTTTAGATTTGAGATTCTTTAAAGTAGCCACCCTTTGCCTTGATGACAGCTTTGCACACTCTTGGCATTCTCTCAACCAGCTTCATGAGGTAGTCATCTGGAATGCATTTCAATTAACAGGTGTGCCTTGTTAAAAGTTAAGTTGTGGAATTTCTTTCCTTCTTAATGCGTTTGAGCCAATCAATTGTGTTGTGACAAGGTAGGGGGGGTATACAGAAGATAGCCCTGTTTGGTAAAAGACCAAGTTCATATTATGGCAAGAACCGCTCAAATAGGCAAAGAGAAATGACAGTCCATCAATACTTTAAGACATGAAGCTCAATCCAGAAAATTTGAAGAAGTTTTAAAGTTTCTTCAAGTGCAGTTGCAAAAAGCATCAAGCGCTATGATGAAACTGGCTCTCATGAGGACTGCCACAGGAAAGGAAGACCCAGAGTTGCATCTGCTGCAGAGGATAAGTTAATTAAAATAACTGAATGTCAGATTGGAGCACAAATAAATGCTTCACAGAGTAACAGACACATCTCAACGTCAACTGTTCAGAGGAGACTGCGTGAATCAGGCCTTCATGCAAAGAAACAACTACTAAAAGACACCAATAATAAGAAGAGACTTGCTTGGGCCAAGAAACTCAAGCAATGGGCATTTGCCCGGGGAGATGAGTCCAAATGTGAGATTTTTGGTTTCAACCACCAAGTCTTTGTGAGACGCAGAGTAGGTGAACGGATTATCTCCACATGTGTGGTTCCCACCGTGAAGCATGGAGGAAATGTGATGGTGTGGGGGTGCTTTGCTGGTGACACTGACAGTGATTTATTTAGAATTCAAGGCAAACTTAACCAGCATGGCTACCACATCATTCTGCAGCGATACGCCATCCCATCTGTTTTGCGCTTAGTGGGACTATCATTTGTTTTTCAACAGGACAATGACCCAGACCATGAGAAATAAGATTATCTGGTCTGATCAAATCAAATCAAATCTTATTGGTCACATACACATGGTTAGCAGATGTTTTTGCGAGTGTACCAAAATGCTTGTGCTTCTAGTTCCGACAGCTCAGCAATATCTAACATGTCATCTAACAATTCCACAACAACTACCTAATACACACAAATCTAAGTAAAGGAATAAGAATATATACATATAAATATATGGTTTAGCAATGGCAGAGCGGCATTGGCAAGATGCAATAGACAGTATAAAATACAGTATATACAAATGAGATGAGTAATGTAAGATATGTAATTCTGGCCTGATGACTCCTTGCTGTCCCCAGTCCACCTGGTCGTGCTGCTGCTCCAGTTTCAACTGTTCTGCCTGCGGCTATGGAACCCTGACCTGTTCACCGGACGTGCTACCTTGTCCCAGACCTCTCAAGAGACAGCAAGTGCAGTAGAGATACTCAGAATGATCGGCTATGAAAAGCCAACTGACATCTACTCCAGAGGTGCTAACATGTTGCACCCTCTACAACAACTGTGATTATTATTATCTCACCCTGCTGGTCATCTATGAACATTTGAACATCTTGGCCGTGTACTGTTATAATCTCCACCCGGCACAGCCAGAAGAGGACTGGCCACCCCTCATAGCCTGGTTCTTCTCTAGGTTTCTTCCTAGGTTCTGGTCTTTCTAGGGAGTTTTTCCTAGCCACCATGCTTCTACACCTGCATTGCTTGCTGTTTGGGGTTTTAGGCTGGGTTTCTGTACAGCACTTTGTGACATCAGCTGATGTAAGAGGGCTTTATAAATACATTGATTGGAATTTGATTGATGTAAACATTATTAAAGTAGCATAATTAAAGTGACTAGTGATCCATTTATTAATGTAGGCAGCAGCCTCTCTGTGTTAGTGATGGCTGTTTAACAGTCTGATGGCCTTGAGATAGAAGCTGTTGTTCAGTCTCTCAGTCCCAGCTTTGATGCACCTGTACTGACCTCGCCTTCTGGATGGTAGCAGGGTGAACAGGCAGTGGTTCGGGTGGTTGTTGTCCTTGATGATCTTTTTGGCCTTCGTGTGACATTGGGTGCTGTAGGTGTCCTGGAGGGCAGGTAGTTTGCCCCCAGTGATGCATTGTGCAGACCACACCACCCTCTGGAGAGCCTTGGGGTTGTGGTCGGTGCAGTTGCCGTACCAGGCGGTGATACACCCCGACAAGATGTTTGTGAGGGTTTTAGGTGACAAGCCAAATTGCTTCAGCCTCCTGAGGTTTACCACGCTGTCTGTGTGGGTGGACCATTTCAGTTTGTCCGTGATGTGTACGCAAAGGAACTTAAAATGTTCCACCTTCTCTACTGCTGTCTCGTCGATGTGGATAGGGGGGTACTCCCTCTGCTGTTTTCTGAAGTCCACAATCATCTCCTTTGTTTTGTCGATGTTGAGTGAGAGTTTTTTTTCCTGATACCACACTCCGAGTGCCCTCACCTCCTCCCTGTAGGCTGTCTCGTCGTTGTTGGTAATTAAGCCTACTACTGTTGTATCGTCTGCAAACTTGATGATTGAGTTGGAGGCGTGCATGTCCACGCAGTCATGGGTGAACAGGGAGTACAGGAGGGGGTTGAGCACGCACCCTTGCGAGGCTACAGTGTTGAGGATCAGCGAAGTGGAGATGTTGTTTCCTAACTTCACCACCTGGGGGCGGCCCGTCAGGAAGTCCAGGACCCAATTGCACAGGGGGGGTTGAGACCCAGGGCCTCATGCTTAATGATGAGCTTGGAGGGTACTCTGGTGTTGAATGCTGAGCTATAATCAATGAGAAGCATTCTTAAATAGGTATTCCTCTTGTCCAGATGGGATAGGGTGGTGTGCAGTGTGATGGCGATTGCATTGTATGTGGAGCTATTGGGGCGGTAAGCAAATTGAAGTGGCTCTAGGGTGACAGGTAAGGTTGAGGTGATATGATCCTTGCCTATTCTCTCAAAGCACTTCCTGATGACAGAAGTAAGTGCTACGGGGGCGGAGATAATTTAGTTCAGTTATTTTTGTCTTCTTGGGTACAGGAACAATGGGGGCCATCTTGAAGCATGTGGGAGAGAGATTGAATATGTTCGTAAACACACTAGCCAACTGGTCTGCGCATGCTCTGAGGACGCGGCTAGGGATGCTGTCTGGGCTGGCAGCCTTGCGAGGGTTAACATTTAAATGTCTTACTCACGTCGGCCACGGAGAAGGAAAGTCCACAGTCCTTGGTAGCGGGCTGCGTTGATGGCACTGTATTATCCTCAAAGTGGGCTAAGAATGTGTTTAGTTTGTCTGGAAGCAAGAGATGAAACCAAGATGAAACCAAAATTTAACTCTTTGGCCTGAATGCCAAGCGTCACGTCTGGAGGAAACCTGGCACCATCCCTACGGTGAAGCATGGTGGTGTTAGCATCCTGTTGTGGGGATGTTTTTCAGCAGCAGGGACTGGGAGACTGGTCAGAATCGAGGGAAAGATGAACAGAGCAAAGTATAGAGAGATCCTTGATGAAAACCTGCTCCAGAGCGCTCAGGACCTCAGACTGGGGTGAAGGTTCACCTTCCAATAGGACAATGACCGTAAGCACACAGCCAAGACAACATAAGAGTGGCTTCAGGACAAGTCTCTGAATGCCCTTGAGTGGCCCAGTCAGAGCCCGGACATGAACCCGATCGAACATCTCTGGAGAGACCTGAAAATAGCTGTGCAGCGACGCTCCCCATCCAACCTGACAGAACTTGAGAGGATCTTCAGAGAAGAATGGGAGAAACTCCCCAAATACAAGTGTTCCAAGCTTGTAGCGTCATACCCAAGAAGACTCAAGGCTGTAATCGTTACCTAAGGTGCTTCAACAAAGTACTGAGTAAATGTTCTGAATACTTATGTAAATGTGATATTTCAGTTTTATATTTTTTATAAATATTTCAGAAAACCTGTTTTTGCTATGTCATTATGGGGTATTGTGTGTAGATTGATGAGGGAAAAAACAATGATACATTTTAGAATAAGGCTGTAGCGTAATAAAATGTGGAAAAAGTGAAGGGGGTCTGAATACTTTCCGAATGCACTGTGTATATTTAAGCAATAAGGCCCGTGGGGTGCATTATATAGCCAATATACCACAAACCCAGACGTACTTATTGCTATTATAAACTGTTTACCAATGTAAGTAGAGCAGTAAAAATAAGTGTTTTGTTTAATAATTCAACTTTGGGATTTTGAATTTGGCGCCTTACATTTCACCGGGTAGTGTCGGGAGTAGCGCTAGCGCCCCACCACTCCGTCAGTAGTTAACATATGTTCATACAAATATTTACGCAACAAGATTCAACAACTGAGACATAAACTGAACAAGTTCCACGGACATGTGACTAACAGAAATTAAATAATGTGTACCTGAACAAAGGGGGGGATCAAAATCTAAAGTAACAGTCAGTAACTGGTGTGGCCACCAGCTTCATTAAGTACTGCAGTGCTTCTCCTCCTCATGGACTGCACCCGATTTGCCAGTTCTTGCTGTGAGATGTTACCCCACTCTTCCACCAAGGCACCTGCAAGTTCCCAGACATTTCTGGGGGGAATGGTCCTAGCCCTCACCCTCCGATCCAACAGGTCCCAGACGTGCTCAATGGGATTGAGATCAGGGCTCTTCACAGAACACTGACATTCTTGTCTTGCAGGAAATCATGCACAGAACGAGCAGTATGGCTGGTGGCATTGTCATGCTGGAGGGTCATGTCAGGATGAGCCTGCAGGAAGGGTACCACATGAGGGAGGAGGATGTCTTCCCTGTAAAGCACAGCGTTGAGATTGCCTGCAATGACAACAAGCTCAGTCCAATGATGCTGTGACACACCGCCTCAGACCATGACGGACCCTCCACCTCCAAATCGATCCCGCTCCAGAGTACAGGCCTCGGTGTAACGCTCATTCCTTCGACGATAAACGCAAATCCGACCATCACCCCTGGTGAGACAAAACAGCGACTCGTCAGTGAAGAGCACTTCTTTGTCAGTCCTGTCTGGTCTAGCGACGGTGGGTTTGTGCCCATAGGCGACGTTGTTGCCGGTGATGTCTGTTGAGGACCTGCCTTACAACAGGCCTACAAGCCCTCAGTCCAGCCTCTCTCAGCCTATTGCGGACAGTCTGAGCACTGATGGAGGGATTGTGCATTCCTGGTGTAACTCGGGCAGTTGTTGTTGCCATCCTGTACCTGTCCCGCAGGTGTGATGTTCGGATGTACCAATCCTGTGCAGGTGTTGTTACATGTGGTCTGCCACTGCGAGGACAATCAGCTGTCCGTCCTGTCTCCCTGTAGCGCTGTCTTAGGCGTCTCACAGTACGGACATTGCAATTTATTGCCCTGGTCACATCTGAAGTCCTCATGCCTCCTTGCAGCATGCCTAAGGCACGTTCACGCAGATGAGTAGGGACCCTGGGCATCTTTCTTTTGGTGTGTTTCAGAGTCCGTAGAAAGGCCTCTTTAGTGTCCTAAGTCATAAATGTGACTTTAATTGCCTACTGTCTGTAAGCTGTTAGTGTCTTAACGACCGTTCCACAGGTGCATGTGTTTAAACCCTTTACAATGAAGATCTGTGAAGTTATTTAGATTTTTACAAATTATCTTTGAAAGACAGGGTCCTGAAAAACGGACGTTTCTATTTTTGCTGAGTTTATATATATATATATATATATATATATATATATATATATATATACACACAGCTGGCTCCCCAACTGGCTACGAGTTCGTTTTCATCCAAATATGTTAAATTCATAGTTTATGCAGTGACCACCCAGTGGAGAAAAAAGTGCTCAGTTGTCATACTTGAGTAAAAGTAAAGATACCTTAATAGAAAATGAGTCACCCAGTAAAGTCACCCAGTAAAATACTACTTGAATAAAAGTCAAAGTATTTGGTTTTAAATATACTTAAGTATCAAAAGTAAATGTATATATAATTTCTAATTCATTATATTAACAAACTGGAATTGAATTTTTCATTTACAGACAGTCAGGGGCACTCAGACAAACAAAGCATTTGTGTTAAGTGAGTCTGCCAGATCATAGGCAGTAGGGATGACCAGGGATGTTCTCTTGATAAGTGCGTGAATTGGATCATTTTCCTGTCAAAATATAACGAGTACTTTTGGGTGTCAGGAAAAATGTATGGAGTAAAAAGTATATTATTTTCTTTAGGAATGTAGAAGTAAAAGTTGTCAAAAATATAAATAGTAAAGTAAAGTACAGATACCACAACAAACTACTTAAACTACGTAGTACTACTTTTACTTAAGTACTTTACACCACTGTGACCACCGCATTTAGAAGGATAGCTACTGACTGAAATGTAGCATGCTGGCTCACACTGGCCAACTAGCCAACTAGCTAATCGTGGATCCCAAAAGACACAGCTATCTAGACTTGGGAGTTCATGAGCACAGAGGCTACATTAGCCAACTGGTTAGACAAGATTACACCCCGGGCAACAATAACTGGCGACTAGTTCGTTTTCAGACAAATCTTTTAATCTCTTCAATTTGGTTTATCCACTGACCACTGCAAATAGGAGGTTAGCTGGTTCTAGTCAGGCTACATAGACGGGCACATCGCGCACCTCTCCCGAGTATTTTACTTTCCAATGTCCAGTCTCTGGACAACAAGGTAGACGAAATACGAGCAAGTGTTGCCTTCCAGAGAGACATCGGCGACTGCAACGTTCTTTGCTTCACGGAAACATGGCTCACTCAGGACACGTTATCTGAGTCGGTACAGCCACATGGTTTCTCCACACATCGCGCCGACAGAAACAAACATCTATCTGGTAAGAAGAAGGGCGGGGGTGTGTGTCTTATGATTAACGAGTCGTGGTGTGATCATAACAACATACAGGAACTCAAGTCCTTTTGTTCACCTGACATAGAATTCCTTACAATCAAATGCCGACCGCATTATCTACCAAAAGAATTCTCCTCGATTATAATCACAGCCGTGTATATCCCCCCTCAAGCTGACAGATCAACGGCACTGAAAGAAATCCATTGGACTCTATGTAAACTGGAAACCACATATCCTGAGGCTGCATTTATTGTGGCTGGGGATTTTAACAAGGCTAATCTGAAAACAAGGCTCCCTAAATTTTATCAGCATATCAAATGTGCCACCCGGGCTGGTAAAATCCTGGATCATTGTTATTCTAATTTCCGTGATGCATACAAGGCTATTCTCCGCCCTCCTTTCGGCAAGTCTGACCATGACTCCATTTTGTTGCTCCCAGCCTACACACAGAAACTAAAACAGGAAACGCCCGTTCTCAGGTCTGTTCAACGCTGGTCCAACCAATCTGATTCCACGCTGCAAGATTGCTTCGAGCACGTGGACTGGGATATGTTCCGGATAGCATCTGACAACAACATTGATGTATACGCTGATTCGGTGAGCGAGTTTATTAGCAAGTGCATCGGGTGATGTTGTACCCATAGCGACTATTAAAACCTTCCCCAACCAGAAACCGTGGATTGATGGCAGCATTCGCGCAAAACTGAAAGCGTGAACCACTGCTTTTAACCAGGGTAAGGCGACCGGAAACATGACTGAATACAAACAGTTTAGCTATTCCCTCCGCAAGGCAAACAAACAAGCTAAGTGTCAATATAGAGACAAAGTAGAGTCACAATTCAACGGCTCAGACACGAGAGGAATGTGGCAGGGTCTACAGCCAATCACGGACTACAAAAAGAAAACCAGCCCCGTCGCGGCCCACGACGTCCTGCTCCCAGACAAACTAAACAACTTCTTTGCTCGCTTTGAGGACAATACAGTTCCACCGACACGGCCTGCTACCAAAACCTGCGGGCTCACCTTCACCGCAGCCAACGTGAGTAAAACATTTAAATGTGTTAACCCTCGCAAGGTTGCTGGCCCAGATGGCATCCCTGGCCGTGTCCTCAGAGCATGCGCAGACCAGCTGGCTGGTGTGTTTACGGACATATTCAATCAGTCCCTATCCCAGTCTGCTGTTCCCACATGCTTCAAGAGGGCCACCATTGTTCCTGTTCCCAAGAAAGCTAAGGTAACTGAGCTAAATGACTATCGTCGTCCCAAATCTGGGATTAAGGGGCTTTTTTCCAAGTTTAAAATGATAAACATTCAACATTGGCCATACTGTCAGTGAAGCATGATTTGTGCGGTGCTCAAAACAACTGTTAACTCGGAACTGCGAAAACTTGACTTCAGTGAGTTCAAAACAACTGGGAAGTTGGGAATAAACAAGCTCCGACTGGGAAAATAAATGTTGAACGGTCATCCAACTCGGAATTGTAAATCCGACCTCTTTCCAGTGCTACGACCGGAAGACCAATGACGTCATCATGATTCAACCTTGTTTTTTGAGGTCCCAGTTGTTTTGAAAGCACTTTAAATCCAGAGAATGCCCGACTTTGATGACATTTGCCCACGAAGGACCGCCGCCACCTTCCTATTCAAGTGAGCACAGCACATTAAGGTGAGTCCAAAAATGCATTGTATGCCGCTGCATAAATGATGTAATATGCCAGGGAGATATGTATACTGTAGCTAAGAAAGTAATACTAACTGTATGTTGTGTAGTAAAATGTTACTAGCCCATGTGCCTCACCTTAATAATTTGGTCTATTTACCACTTTTAATTTCACCTACTGTTCTGACTTGCTGGTGCACATGTAGCCTATAACCTGTTTTAGAGAAATGTAATCATCGAATATTGTTAGAGCTTTCATTGTCTGCTTATATGCACCCTTTATTTATCCTACGGTTCTGACTTGGTGTAAAGGAAGGACACTAAGAATGGCCCATGTTCTGAATTCTGTCGCTGCACATTTCAAAAGTGCTAAACAAATAGTTATATTGACTACGTCCGTCCTAGCTCACTCAACAATGTCTTAAACGAAATTATGGACTTCCTCTTATCCGCTTGTCGTCCCCTTATTCCATAGTTTGTACATCTCAATTGTCATTAGAAACCACATTTGTTTAAACAAGTCAGCCATATCAGCTGTTTTTTTAAAAGGCAATAAATGAGGCTGAATTGAACTGTTTCGCCGCCAGATAAGGCTCCGCTGATAGCCAGGTGTAGCAGTGGTAAGATGTTGGGACAGCTTTATGTAGGCCGCTTGTGGACACCGTTTGTCAACGTTATAGTGCAATTAATGTATTGTTTAGTGGCTTTGCTGGCATGTATCCCACTTATTTTTTTGTCCCACCAAGATTGACATGCTAAAATCACCACTGCCTATTTGATACATTTTGGTTAACTTGCTCATATCAAGCAACACATACCAGTTTGTGGAAAGGTAAAAATAACAAGTGATAGTTTTTGAATGATCGGACAGTGAAACCAAAATAAATTGGTAGCTTGCTGGTGAGACTTATTTATTTCCCAGTTAATTTGGTGATGAAGCTGGCTTCAGACGGTGCTAAGTTGTTCATACGGTGCTAACTGCTCATGCCGGCGGCACGAGCTAGCTAAACAGATGGCTCTGTAGAGCATCTGTGAAGTCACGCACTCAAGACGGCTCAACCAATCACCCAACGGGTACTAAGTTGCCTGATGAATATTCCGGATATTGACTGCACCCTTCCCGTTCAACCAGTTTTCAACCCACTAAAAAGTAAATAATTCAATCCAAACGATTTTGAATGTCAGTCCTTTATTACTAAAGTCTCAAAAACAAATGAACACAAGCATGCTTGAATCATCACTGAACAAGTTTATGGTTTCAGATCAGGTTCAGTTATGTGCTATAGGGTAAAGGTGAGTACATAGGTCGAAGTACATAAGTATGTCTCTTTGGCTGCACTGCACTAACAAGTATTAAAGGACAGGCATAAGAGCAGCACAATCATCTGGACGTTCTAAGCAGTGCATTAGAAAGTTTTAAAAGGGACATTTTGAAATTAACATAAAAAATATAAATCTATTCAATCAACATGCAAAGATAATAAACTTCAGAGCCTTCAATTTTCATTCCATATTTTTTTAGGAATGTTTGATCTGTAACTAAGGCAGCGGTAGAAGTCGTCCCCCTTCCCAGTACTACAACATTTCAGCAAAACAGTCTGTCCATGTACATATCAGAAATGAAACAAATTTGACCATTTTAAAGAAAATACCTGAATTTCAAAGTAGACTTGAACCAAACTTCAAAGTGAATAATAAAATACCATTGGAACAAACCGGAATAGTAACATTTGTGATTCTGAACTTTTTATAGTTAGACATTTTTTGACCAGTGATATACAAAAGCATGATACATTATCATGCTGTCATGTAATAACAGAATAAAATAGAGATTTGAAGCTTTGCACCAGTGTATGAAAAAGACATGGACATTGAAAAAATGAAACACGAAGAGGTACTTCATTTACAACAACAAATCAAATATTAAAACATTACTTTGGAAATTCCACAAGTTTCTCAAAATCAAGTGCTTTAAAACAAAAATATTCCAGCATATACTACTGCCCACCAAAAGCTCATGAACTGTGGCGCAGCGGTCTATGGCACTGCATCTCAGTGCTAGAGGCTTCACTACAGACCCTGGTTCGATTCCAGGCTGGGGAGGCGTAACCTGTCCCATGGGGAGGCGCACAATTGGCCCAGTGTCACCCAGGTTAGGGTTTGGCCGTCAATGTAAATAAGAATTCTTTCTTAACTGACTTGCCTAGTTAAATAAAGGTTAAATAAATTTTAAAAATAAAAAACTTAAGACAGACCAATAAACTGTGGCGTGCAGAAACGTTCAAGTGCTGTCCAGTAGAGGGAGTCCCAATGCAGTCATTACATGCAGTCCTAAGTAGAAGCGAAGCCAAGGACTGACCAACTCCTATAGAAGGCAAACATTTCTGTGTATAATTGGCACAATAGTGTTGACAAGAATTGTTTTATTATTTACAATCAGCTTGTTTGCTTTATTAATCAAATTGACAGAATTAAACAAATTGAATGAAATAACGTTTTAACTGTTTTGTCATTACACATTGTTATTAAAGGAAGGATTGGAAAAGTAAGCGAGGCCTTGGCGTGGCAGTTGTTATTACCACTGCCTAATTAAATCCTTATCGGAAGAGCCCTTTAATAAATAAATAAGCTAAGAATAGCGTCATGTAAAGTGACAGTGGAAAAAGTAATGTTTATATTATGAAAAACAATGGACATACAGTATTTTTTTGTTATAGTGATGCATATTATACAGTTGGCTTTGTATACAAAGAAATATTAATTCTATATAGGGATACTCTACAGTTGGCCTTCTCAATATATAGCTATCCTTGCATAACCTGTAACATGGCATAAAGGCAGTGTACACAAAAATGGCTCTGAATAACAAACTGTCCCAACAGAATTTGTTTTAGAAAATCTAATGAAAATGTAATACACTTGCAATCTTTAGGTCAACTACAAAAGACAATACAATAGTGGTTCTACAGGTAGAGCAGACAGGACATTGACCTGATTACAGATGTGTTGCTCCACCTAAAATAACTATTCGATACCCCTGCACTTCTATCAAGTTTGGCAACAATTGGTGGAACTTTTGCAACAACTCAAACAAGCAAAAAATACAACAGACACCTTGGAACTTGGCATTAAAAAAAGAGAACATTAAACATGTATGGCTAAGTAACCATCACTAAAGACCTAAACCCTACATCACCCTCATGAACATATCAATCAACTGGATAAACACTAATCACTCTTTTGTAATGAGTACTTTGTAATGAGTACTGAATATTAAATCTGCTCTCTAATGCTCTCACATGCTTCTCAGAATAGTAAACTAAGCTATCTTACTGTGAAGCTCAGACTCAGAGTACAATACATGTTATTTTTACATGTGTACTGCCCACTCCTATTTCCTACTTGGAAACTCAAAGAAAGTTTTTGGATGTCGTAAACTCAGTTCTGAACATTCTGGGAGCTTTTGGGGAGTTTCTCTGTCCAGAGTTAATAATAATAATACATTTTATTTAAGGCGCCTTTCTTGACACTCAAGGACACCGTACAGGGAAACATAAGACATTTAAAAGCATAGAACAGCATTAAAAACAACAAAAGAAGCAGAGCAGTTGACGTCAAGTGAGATAGGCAGTTTTAAACAGGTGTGTTTTGAGTTGTGATTTGAAATGGGAAAATGAATCGATAATTCCAAGAGCACATAACATCTCAAACAGAGAGCTGAACTCTAACTCTAGTCAACTAATGGAAGATTACATCATGTTGAAAAGGGATGCTGGACACTGGACATGCAAAAGTACAGAATTGGCTGAATTGGTTTAGTGAAGAAATCTATCGAGTCATACTTTATGGCTGAGATAATGGGGGATATTCAAGAAAGAAATATGCCTCCATTTCAATATCACCATTTATATTGTTTTCACCTTAACTGGCTGCAAGTTCTGATGCACGCAACAATAGAGCAAGGAACAAGCAGCACAAGAAACAAAACTGCTTCTCTCTCCCAATCTCTCTTATAGCTGTTTAGTTTAGAAATGAGCCATACATTTGGACAGAATTGTAGAAGCCCATAAACCTTAACAGCAACAAGTGCTTTGTTTGAAAAAACACACTCCCCTGCTTGATGGGTGAGTGAAAGGGCAAGGTCTTTCCATACCCATAGCAGATGGCATGATGACCACCACAAGCTTCCTATGGACTAACATTCACCCAGAGCCATCCCAACAGAGTCCCATACACCCAGGTTCGGACATAGAGTTTCCTGCCAGACTCCGTCAACAGCATTGGCAGTGTTAGCCCCCCCAAAAATAGCAGCGATGGCAATGTCTTCGTAATACTCAGATGGGACCTTTGACCTTCTCCAGGGAATTTGCCTTTTTTGTCTGGATCCTCAGACTCGTAGAAAGTAGTCAACATCCTGTGGAGAAAGACAAGGTTCACTTTAGAGTTAACACATATCCCCAGTTTGTGTATAAAATTAGCCAATCATACCAATTTATAACTGTAATTGTCAGTTCTTGGTTTGCAAATTTTGGCTAATTCCGAGGTTTTACAGAAATTATGGTTGAAAGATTCACGGCATCAAATGAGAATAACCAAGAAGTCCGGAATCCTCCAATCAGGTTTTCCCGTAAACCTGGATATTCTGTCCACACTTTTATTGTGTAGTCAGGGCACTCATATGATTGAATGAGCAATCAAAACAGACCAGCTCTAACATCCTTAAAACTAACATTGCAGTCCACCATTTGAAGTGGTGGCATCATTTCAAATACATTTTACTAACATGAACTGAACCTACATGTGGAAATTGTGTATAGCAGGTTGGTCAGTGTTGTAATGTCAGACAGGGTTAGAGAGAGGGGGTAACTAAGAGGATACTCACTGGTCCTTGATCTCAAATCGCTTGTGCAGCCACCCGCGGAAAAACACAGACTCCTGAGGAATTTCCTTCATGCCCACACGTTCAAAGTAGATGTGAACTCTTGGAGATTCCTTACACAGGAATTCTATAAAACAGAGAAAACATGAATGAGAGACAAAACAACATGAGGAAGAGCATAGCAGCCGAAGGCCACGTAGTCAGCCATCAAATCAAAAGTGTGTTGTTAATGAGGCACCATGTAGGTTCAGAAGATTATGGATGTGACCCTAAATTCTTCCGTCCTCTAACTCCAAATGGAGGAATTAAGCGACTATAACTTGCAGTCAGGTGGTTTTCCCCATCATTTCCAAAACACTATCATCTGAGCATAATTTGAATGCCCAGCTTTAGAAACCATAGAATCCTCAAGAGCCCTTCTTGCTGTGTTTTTCTTACATTCCCTCAGATTAGCCTATAGGCCTATTCTTAATCATAGCACCTATTTGGCATTTTCATATGACTCAACCAATCAGACATATCCACGAGGGCAAAGCAATCATTAAAATCATTATTGCGCACTACTAGGTGGATTATATCATGAAAACCTCCTGAGATATAAGAAACCCCAAAATCACATCAGGCCAGAAGAGTCAGCCTTTGCTGTGGCCGCACTCCTAGTCTCCTTCACGCTTTTCAGATTACGAAAATACCGGTCCCGAATCTTTCTCCATGTTTCTTTGATATCAGTGCTCAAATTTCGTGATATCTCCCTCCAGCTATTGTCTTTTGCTTGCTTGTCCAAATACAACCGCATCGAAGGGTTGTAAAGGTTCTCGTATTGTCTCACCAGCTCGCACAGACACTCCTCCAACCTGGACAGACAATTGCGCTTAGCAAACCTCAAAATAAAGCACAAAAAAGGAAGCTTGCAAGTAGTAGAGGTGAAGTAGCAGAACGTCCATCTCTTCTGTGATTATACCAGAAGGGATACCGGAAAAGATGTGATGTAGACACAGGGGCTGGACTCGCTCAATACTGCCGGTCAGTCTTTATAAGGAATTATACTTCGCGGGTCTCAATTTCCAGGTAGGAATCTTTTTTTGAATGATATTGCAAGGAGCCGGCCCTTTTGTGACGAAAAACGACATTGCGCTACGCACCGTCGGCACTGCTTGCAGACCCCTTTAAAGTTCAGAAACCTACAAACCGTCCAAAAATCTGCATTTTAAACAATTTCACCTGCGTTTTATATTGAAAATCAATAGAGCGTCAATCGAGTGCTTCAATTGAGTGATCAGGGGCATACAACTATAGTTTTCCTTCACAGAAAATACATTGGTGCAACACATTTGGCAGAAAATAGCTTCATTTTCATCAGATGACAAGAGAAGTGCAATGCTATTTGGCTGGCAGCCACAAAAGAAAATGAAGAAGAAAGGTATTTTTTTTGCTGTTTTAGTCTCTCTACCTCTCTCCACTTCTGAATGCTCGGCTATGAAAAGCCAACTGACATTTACTCCAGAGGTGCTGACCTGTGGCACCGTCTACAAACACAAATTATTATTTGACCCTGCTGGGCATCTATGAATGTTTGAAGATCTTGAAGAACGATCTGGCCTTAATGGCCATGTACTCTTATAATCTCCACCAGAAGAGGACTGGCCACCCCTCAGAGCCTTATTCCTCTCTAGGTTTCTTCCTAGGTTCCTGCCTTTTTAGGAAGTTTTTCCTAGCCACTGTGCTTCTACAATCGGCATTGCTTGCTGTTAGGGGTTTTAGACTGGGTTTCTGTATAAAGCCCTTTGTGACATCTGCTGATTAAAAAGGGCTTCATAAATACATTTGATAACAGGGCTGCAGTGGAGCAGGTTGAAAGCTTCAAGTTCCTCGGTGTCCAAATAACAAAAATCTTAAAATGGTCCAAACACACGTGACAGCGCCTCTTCCCCCTCAGGAGGTTGAAAAAGTTTGCCATGGACCCTCAAAAAGTTCTACAGCTGTACCATTGAGAGCATCTTGACTGGGCTGCATCACTGACTGGTATGGCAATAGCACCGCCCTCAATTGCATGGCGCTACAGAGGGTGGTACGGACAGCTTAGTACATCACTTGGGCCGAGCTCCCTGCCATCCAGGACATCTATATCAGGCAGTGTGGAAAGAAGGCTCGGAAAATCGTTAACTCCAACCACCCAAGCCATAGACTATTCTCTCTGCTTCCACATGGCAAGCAGTACCGGTGCATCAAGTCCGACACCAACAGGCTCTTGAACAACTTCTATCCCCAAGCACTAAGACTGATGAATAGCTAACAAAATAGCAACACAGACTGAGTTAACCTTGTATCTTTATTGACCTTTTAGTTTTGCACTGTCTCTATGCACACTCACAGGACCCTACACACACACCCACTCCATAATCTCCTCATTCACACATAATATACACATACTTTTATATCAACTCTCCACACACGCACCTCTACTCACATACAAGCTGCTGTTACTCTGTTTATCTTATATTCTGTTGCCTAGTCAACTTACCGCAATACATATCGACCTCCATCACTTCAGTATCCCTGCACAATGTAAATATGGTATTGGAACTGACCCTGTATATACAGTTGAAGTCAGACGTTTACATACACCTTAGCCAAATACATTCCAACTCAGTTTTTCACAATTCCTGACATTTAGATATACTTTTGTACCTGTTTCCGCCAGCATCTTCACAAGGTCCTTTGCTGTTGTTCTGGGATTGATTTGCACCTTTCGCAACAAAGTACGTTCATCTCTACGAGACAGAACTCCTTCCTAAGCGGTATGGCGGCTGCGTGGTCCCAAGGTGTTTATACTTGCGTACTATTGTTTGTAGAGATGAATGTGGTACCTTCAGGCGTTTGGAAATTGCTCCCAAGGATGAACCAGACTTGTGGAGGTCTACAATTTTTTTTCTGAGGTCTTGGCTGACTTCTTTTGATTTTCCCATGATGTCAAGCAAAGAGGCAATGAGTTTGAAGGTAGGCCTTGAAATACATCCACAGGTACACCTCCAATTGACCCAAATTATGTCAATTAGCCTAACAGAAGCTTCTAAAGCCATGATGTAATTTTCTGAAGTTTTGCAAGCTGTTCAAAAGTCATTAGTGAATGTAAACTTCTGACCCACTGGAATTGTGATACAGTGAATTACATGTGAAATAGTCTGTCTGTAAACAATTGTTGGAAAAATTACTTGTGTCATGCACAAAGTAGATGTCCTAAGTGACTTGCCAAAACTATAGTTTGTTAACAAGAAATTTGAGGAGTGGTTGAAAAACAAGTTTTAATGACTCCAACCTAAGTGTATGTAAACTTCTGACTTCAACTGTATATAATACATAAAATGCCAGCTGATTAATATTTTCGACTGGCTGAGAAACGCTGCCTGCCTGCCTGCCTCATCCTGACACATTCATTACATTACAGCTGGAGATTGTTTCAATATTCAAATTCAATCTTGCACAGGTTTTTGTTATTGCAAACTGGAAGTTTGCATGTTTTGGGGTGGGCGTGTTACGATCCCCAGTTTCTGTGTTGTGGCTTGTGTACTTATATGTATTTCAGGAAATGGCTTCCTGGAATCCCCCCCCAAGCAGCTGAATGGTCGACTCCATGGCAAATTGGAGCTGACCCCGCCCTCTCGTCAGAGGACACAGCTGTCTAAAATTACAGACTCCTTCTGAAGCTGTATATAAGCCAGTGTTCCTTTGCTCAGAGAAGAGAGTTGATGGTGATAGCCTGTGCTGGTTATTTCTTAGAAAGAGCTTATTGTTATAGCCTGTGTTGGTTGTGGGTCTGAAAGAGAGTTTCTGGGTATGCCCCAGTATTATTTGTTTTCTCAGAAAGAGTGCGATGGTTATGTCCTGTATTTTGGTTAGTGTTGCTGAGAGAGAGCTTCTCAGAGACCGGGTTTTGTGAAGTGTTTTAGTAGCCGGTCCTGCGGAGGTATGTTTATGCCCAAAGGACCATTTTGATTATTGAAATTGTATTATTCTGTTTTTGTTTCCGGGGGGAAGGGGGAGTGCTCAGGCAAGAGGCCTGCGGGCATACATAACCCGTAGTATTTACTGTCTATGCACACTAGGTAAGACCTGGGCGGAGGTAAATAGGCATTTTAACAGCGTGAATTTAGCTCATGGTAACTTGTGGAATGGAATGCGGTTTTAACCAATCAGCATTCGGGGTCAGAACCACCGTTTTATAAAATTTTAAAAACACCAGGAAATCTGTTCAAGTATTCCCATGCATAATAGAAAGACACGTTAACATACAAATGTAAGGTTTGAAATGATTGGGCTTCTTGGTCAATTTGCAGTCTACAAATGATTTGTAATTATGTTCTGGCCCCCCGACCATCCACTCTAGAAACAATCTGGCCCGCGAGTGTGTGTTGCGAGAGATGGTGGGGAAACAGCACAAAATCCTAGCGGATAGTGGCTGTATTACATACAGTCAGCAGTTCCTGTCTGGATGGCGATGTAATGGATGTGTCACTTATTTGTAGAAGAGATTACTGAAATTTTGCTTGATTATAAATTGTTTAAAAGCTAACATCAGTAGTGGGTAAGTGCTCAACATATATAATCAGTAACCTATAACGATAATTATCACAAGCGCAGTTTGGCGCAATGGTAACGCATTTGAATCGCAGACATGATTCATGAAATATCATTCTAACCAAAAATGGGGCATGCTCAATATAAATACATTAGGATTTAGTTTCAGGATCAGACTCTTATGATTTTGTTTGCAGAGCATACAGGCTGGCAGCTTATCGCCAGTTCACCCTATGAACACAAGGCAGAATTGGACGAGGTGTATGGCGTGCCATCCCTGTGCATGCCGTCTCTTCCATAAAGCGCAAGTGGCATTTACATAGGGTTTGAATAAAACAAGTTAATTTAGTAAATCTAGCCTGCTGTAATGTTTAAGACATAGGCCTAATGTATGCGCCTTATGTAAAAAATAGTATTGTTAGCTTGTCCACTAACAGGTTCAAGTGTAACCAGAGAAACTTGCTTTGAAGATTTCAACACGCACTAGTCCCGTCCCTGTTGCTAGAGTAGTGACTTCTAGCTTTGGTTGCCATCTATTGGAAAGGAATGGTAACTACACTGGGCAGCTAGTTGGCAAAGTCAAAGGAGACTTTAATATGTGCCCTTTTCCAAAGCGAACTGTGTACATGGTAGCGTTAACAGATCATAGAAACAGGTTTACAAAAAGGCAGACAATTGCAGGGTTAAGGTGTTTTTCAAGTTCCAATGTAACAAGAGGATTCACATGAAAGGCTTGTGATTGCAAGTCTTTGCCTCATGCACAAGATCAATAGACACAACAACCATAGCTTACTTTAAAGGGGCAATCAGCAGTTGCTACATTAATTTTTCCACTTATAATTAATTTATATGTAAACATTGATTCTT
This sequence comes from Brachymystax lenok tsinlingensis, assembly GCA_030435695.1. Taxonomy (NCBI): domain Eukaryota; kingdom Metazoa; phylum Chordata; class Actinopteri; order Salmoniformes; family Salmonidae; genus Brachymystax; species Brachymystax lenok. Next base: position 59,674,583 of record CM059780.1, read on the forward strand.
GAATCTAACTTATAAAATGCTTAATGAGCATAGTTTAACTTTCGTATCAGATCTCAAAATAAGCTTGTTTATCTTTTTTTACTAATGTTTAAGTTAATGTAAACAAACACAAAGCCTCAAAACATGGTTAAAACTAAAATTTTTATATCATGGATGGTCAATCCTTGCATCCATATCTATGAATTTACATGAGTGGTTACATTTCTTCAGCCCCATCCCTCAGCTTTTTACCGAAAGAGGAGCAGGGAGAACACTTGTTTCAACTGCCGATTGCCACTAAGAAGCTAAATTGCAGATTAAATACCAAAATATGTTACAGATACTATAAAAATGTCACATCACTCAGACAGTTAGTGAATACACAGCATGCAGCACAGTAAACAATTTTACAAATCCCTTTTTACGTCAAAATAATAACCACAGTGGTTATAGAGGGTGCAGCATTTCGCCACCTCAGGACCAAATGTCAGTTGGCTTTTCATCGCTGAACATTCATAGGTGCAGACAACAGGCCCGGGGGGTAGGAGGGACAAAGGTCACATCTTTTGAAACAAGTTAAAAAAAATTGCCTCTATGGATGAGTGCATCTTTGAATTTGCTGTTGAATAGCCTGCTCCTTCTCCATTTTCAGGAACATCAGCCCACTTCCCCAAAGTGACCACCACTCTCTCATTGGGCACTCAGGAGTCTGCTGGGATGGTCCTAAAGACAGATATGTTACACAAATAATTGTAGCTAATTTCTCTATCCATGTCTACATCTGACATAGACATACCATTGGCACAGCAGTCAACAATGCCGTGTAGAAGCTCAGACCGGGAACACCACCTTTTTGGGTTTCACCACAAACGCCCTGGCAGCCTTGGATAACTCGTTTGAAATGGAGCACTCCCTCCTTTGTTGTAGCCTGCTGTCTGTCCACCGATAATTGTGGTCCAAGGCAGCATGTCGGGAGTTTTTCGACCATTCCCTGCTGGCCGAACTTGTTACTCTTGGGCACGTATTTAGTGTACAGGGCATGTACACTTGAGTTTTGCCTGTTTGAACACACTTCGTCACCTTCAAAAGAAAATACCTAATTACTGTAACTAGAGATTAATAAGTAGGCTATTACAATTATACTGCTACTGATTTTATTCAATCAATAGGTTGTAGTTATTCACATAGGAATGCAAGAAATACGATGTGTTTTTGAAAAATGTGCTTATTAATTTACTCAAAAAAGGTTGCAGTGTATTTTGAAATAATTTATGATTTTTTTTTTTAACTTATCGAGATCCTTCAACACTCGGGTTGACAAGGATTTTCCTCTCTGGGGGAAAGGGGGTGCTCACGGCAGTTGAGCGAGTCTCCAGTGTGCGTTAATGCGGTCACCCATGGCAGTACCTGAGACACAGGGAATAAATGGAGACTCCTGAATCACTCACTTGAATTATAATATAGTTCTGATTTTACTATAAAATATATATGACAGTACCTCTGGCTTCCTGATTGAAAAAAGGTGTGTGGAAACAGCTGGTGATAATGTGCAACAGGTCATACTCATGCCAGATGAGCATGTGAGTCCCTCAAGTGCACCCTCACAATTTGATGTCTGTCAGCGGCCAGGGTTGTAATACTGCATCCATGGGCCAGTTAGTAATAATTATTATCCTAAAAAGGTATCTACGTTCTCTTCATACATCCACCAAATACACACAGCCCTTAGGCTAGCTACAAAATATAGGTTAGGCTGGAGCTTAACCTCAATGTGTTGCAGGCATCTCTCTAACCCCTCCATCTCCAACCAGTAGCTGTTCTTCACTTCGGTCGCATGCAGTCTCCTGGGTGAGGATCAGGTGGTAAGTAGTCCAGGATGGTGTAAGTGCCAAAGGAGGCACAATGGCCTGGCGACTTGTACTGTGCATCTCCAGATACGATCAGTGGACTGTCACCAATAGTAGCCAGAATGGCCTCCGTGTGCTGAGTCCACACATGGTTAACCTCTGGCACAATGTAAAAGCGCTGTTGGTTTGTGAACTGTCACAGCAACATGGACACCAGGCTGAGGTGACATGTTTCCACAAATGTGGAGTGGGAGCTGCCGTTGATGGCCCCAACAGATTCCCTGCAAACAACTTTCCCACTTCCTCTTGTGGCCCACAACACACTGTCTCCATGGGGATAGCAAAACTTTATTTTTCAGGGATTAACTGATGACACCTGCTCGACATCCTGGCTCATGGCAGACATTGAACTCCTTCAGCTTGCTATCAAAGACTATGTATTTCGGATCTTGCACAAACTCTTCGATAGTATCTCTTGGCTCGCACTGCGATGATTGTGATTCTGAGCTCTCAAGTTCATACAGCGAGACCTGGTCTTCACTCATCTCACTCTCCGTCTGCTTCATCCAGGCTGTATCACATCCGGCCGTGATTGGGAGTCCCATAGGGCGGTGAACAATTGGCCCAGCGTTGTCCGGGTTTGCCCGGGGTAGGCAGTCATTGTAAATAAGAATTTGTTCCTAACTGACTTGCCTAGTTAAATAAAGGCTAGGTGCTGGACTCTGTTGTATACTGATAGTTGTGAACGAAATCTAGCTAGGCCTTGAGCGCTTTAGTGATGGTCCCAGGGGACCTTCTCCACCGCAGCACAGGAACACTGGCACCCAGGGGTCAGTTTGGCATGCTGTTCTAACTATTCTTTCCTGTTGGTAGAAAATAATTAAGGCATCTATTAGGCTATAGTTATATAGAAGAATCACTGTATATACAGTATATTGTCCATTTTATATCCAAAATGGCCTCAGGGATGACAGATGTCTTTAAATAAACAATAGCCGTAGAAATAAAATGGATTTGCATGTACCTCTGCCTCCTTCAGTCTCCTCCTAGATGAAAACTTTCAGGGATGATGATGTCCTCCTGAAATCAAACAAACATTTTGACAACTGAAACAAAATATATCAGTTGGCATTAGCAATCTCCCTGTCTTATATGCCATGTCACCACACACACAGCAAAGCAAATACAGAGACAATTATTTTTTTTAGCAAACATTAGCTATGTCAACTTCAGCCTAGCTAAATGAGGTGGAGCTAACAAACCATTCCAAAAACAAAATGTCAGCTAAACGTATTACTTGACAATCTGAAGTGGAAGCTAGCTAGCTACCTAACAGGGCTACACATATAAACTGTTTTGCAATTTTAGTTGCAGTTGAGTTGCTTGGTGGTGTTACACAAAACACTTCAGATGGAATTAGCTAGTTACCTTCAACTAGAGTTGCAACAAAGTTATCCAGTCTCTAATGCTAGCCTAGTTAAGAACAGTCATGACTCATGGTTGGTGCACGTTACCTCAGGCTCCTTTGACTCACGTCGCCGCCTCTGTTCTGTCCGGCTTTAGCTCGACTGAAGTCAGCGATGTTGATGATGGTCAGTCGGCAACCCCTACACCATAACCCTTGAAATTTAAAATGGAGGGGCAAGCAGAGGGCTTCAATGTAGTCCTATGAGTGCTTTCCATTCGGAACCTCCCGGTTGCTGCATCGAAAGCACCCTTCATCGTGGAGTTAATTTGTACAGGCTGGCACTATACAGTTCATGTTTGAATTACTACTTCTTCTTGTTTCCACCTTAATGTTCCGCACCTAACCTCACTCTCTTTTGACTCAACTCTCTGCACGAAGACTCAATGCCACAGACCAGGGGTTCTTAAACTTTTTCAGCCTGGGACACACATTTGAAATTGTGTTTTCCTGGGACCAAAGCTTAGGCAACTATATGTAAATACATGCCCTTATGGCTAAAACAAATGCAATATAGACAAAAACAAATAACAATGAAATAAACATGAATAGCTATTTACAGTGGGGCAAAAAAGTATTTAGTCAGCCACCAATTGTGCAAGTTCTCCAACTTAAAAAGATGAGAGGCCTGTAATTTTCATCATAGGTACACTTCAACTATGACAGACGAAATGAGAAAAAGAAATCCAGAAAATCACATTGTAGGATTATTTATTTATTTATTTGCAAATTATGGTGGAAAATAAGTATTTGGTCAATAACAAAAGTTTCTCAATACTTTGTTATATACCCTTTGTTGGCAATGACAGAGGTCAAATGTTTTCTGTAAGTCTTCACAAGGTTTTCACACACTGTTGCTGGTATTTTGGCCCATTCCTCCATGAAGATCTCCTCTAGAGCAGTGATGTTTTGGGGCTGTCGCTGGGCAACACGGACTTTCAACTCCTTCCAAAGATTTTCTATGGGGTTGAGATCTGGAGACTGGCTAGGCCACTCCAGGACCTTGAAATGCTTCTTACGAAGCCACTCCTTCGTTCGGGCGGTGTGTTTGGGATCATTGTCATGCTGAAAGACCCAGCCACGTTTCATCTTCAATGCCCTTGCTGATGGAAGGAGGTTTTCACTCAAAATCTCACGATACATGGCCCCATTCATTCTTTCCTTTACACGGATCAGTTGTCCTGGTCCCTTTGCAGAAAAACAGCCCCAAAGCATGATGTTTCCACCCCCATGCTTCACAGTAGGTATGGTGTTCTTTGGATGCAACTCAGCATTCTTTGTCCTCCAAACACGACGAGTTGAGTTTTTACCAAAAAGGTCTATTTTGGTTTCATCTGACCATATGACATTCTCCCAATCCTCATCTGGATCATCCAAATGCTCTCTAGCAAACTTCAGACGGGCCTGAACATGTACTGGCTTAAGCAGGGGGACACGTCTGGCACTGCAGGATTTGAGTCCCTGGCGGCGTAGTGTGTTACTGATGGTAGGCTTTGTTACTTTGGTCCCAGCTCTCTGCAGGTCATTCACTAGGTCCCCGTGTGGTTCTGGGATTTTTGCTCACCGTTCTTGTGATCATTTTGACCCCACGGGTGAGATCTTGCGTGGAGCCCCAGATCGAGGAAGATTATCAGTGGTCTTGTATGTCTTCCATTTCCTAATAATTGCTCCCACAGTTGATTTCTTCAAACCAAGCTGCTTACCTATTGCAGATTCAGTCTTCCCAACCTGGTGCAGGTCTACAATTTTGTTTCTGGTGTCCTTTGACAGCTCTTTGGTCTTGGCCATAGTGGAGTTTGGAGTGTGACTGTTTGAGGTTGTGGACAGGTGTCTTTTATACTAATAACAAGTTCAAACAGGTGCCATTAATACAGGCAACGAGTGGAGGACAGAGGAGCCTCTTAAAGAAGAAGTTACAGGTCTGTGAGAGCCAGAAATCTTGCTTGTTTGTATGTGACCAAATACTTATTTTCCACCATAATTTGCAAATAAATTCATTAAAAATCCTACAATGTGATTTTCGGGATTTCTTTTCCTCATTTTGTCTGTCATAGTTGAAGTGTACCTATGATAAAAAGATGAGGCCTGTAATTTTCAAGTGAGAGAACTTGCACAATTGGTGGCTGACTAAATACTTTTTTGCCCCACTGTATATGGCTAGTGGTTAGAGCGTTGGACTAGTAACCGAAAGGTTGCAAGATCGAATCCCCGAGCTGACAAGGTAAAAATGTCGTTCTGCCCATGAACAAGGCCGAGTTAACCCACTGTTCCTAGGCCGTCAATGAAAATAAGAATTTCTTAGGCAGCTGAGGGGTCGGTTTTGGAGAGCCTGGCGTGCCCAAAGTAAAATGCCTCCCATTTAGGCCCAGAATATAGGATATGCATATATTTGGTACCATTGGATAGGAAACACTCTGAATTTTCCAAAAACTGTTAACCATTTGTCTGTGAGTAAAACAGAACGCATATAGCAGGCGAAACCCCGAGGAATTTCTGTCCTGGTAAAAGTGATTGACACATTGCTCATTTGGGAACCCCTCCCTAATGAAAATGACCATATAAGGGCATATGAATGCAGTACTCGTCGCTTCCTTATGATGTCAACAGTCTCGAGACAGTGTATTTTTTCCATTTTGGATGAATTAGACCAGAGAAAAAGACCAAACAAGGAAGTCCCCTTGATGACAACAGTAGGCTGGGCGTTCCGTGTGAAAGCGCGCAGTGTCTTTTTTACCGTCGTTATCGATCACTTTATATTCCGGTTGATTTATAATAGTAAATATACGTAAAAGTGTTCCTAAGGATACATTTAAAACTATGTTTGATTGTTCTTGGACAAGTTTATAGGTATAAGATGAACGAGTTTGCGTCACGTTTCAATGGACTAGTGGAGGCGGTTGTTTCTGATTATAACGCGTGAACCAAATGGAGGATTTATGGATAAAATACATTACTTTTTCTAACAAAAGAACCATGGATTGTCTTCATTGGACACTTAGAATGACCTCAGCAGAAGTTCTTCAACAGGTAATTGATTTGTTTTCGCTGTGAAATGTGTTATGTGTTATGTGTGCGCCATGATGGCTAATCGATTCATGGCTATGGGAAAAATATGTGAGGTGCTACCCTCAAACAATCAAAATGTGCTGCTTTCGCCCGTAAAGCCTTTTTGAAATCTGACAACGCTGTGATATTGCCAAGAAACAGAGCTTTTGATGAGTATGGAACACTTGTATATTGGTGGATGTTTAATAATTCAACTTTGGGATTTTGAATTTGGCGCCTCACATTTCACCTGGTAGTGTCGGGAGCAGCCCGCTAGCGCCCCAGCAATCCCTGAGAAGTTAAGTACTACAGTGAATCTCCTCATGGACCGGACCAGATTTGCCAGTTCTTGCTGTGAGATGTTAACAAGTAACCTGCAAGTTCCCAGACATTTCTGGGGTGAATGGCCATAGCGCTCACCCTCCGATCCAACAGGTCCCAGACGTGCTCAATGGGATTGAGATCCGGGCTCTTCACTGGCCATGGCAGAACACTGACATTCCTGTCTTGCAGGAAATTATGCACAGAACGAGCAGTATGGCTGGTGGCATTGTCATGCAGGAGGGTCATGTCAAGATGAGTACAGGTCCTGTCTGGTCCAGCGACGGTGGGTTTGTGCCCATAGGCGACGTTGTTGCCGGTGATGTCTGGTGAGGACCTGCCTTACAACAGGCCTACAAGCCCTCAGTCCAGCCTCTCAGCATATTGCAGGCAGTCTGAGCACTGATGGAGGGATTGTGCGTTCCTGGTTTAACTCGGGCAGTTGTTGCCATCCTGTACCTGTCCCCGCAGGTGTGATGTTCGGATATCCCGATCCTGTGCAGGTGTTACACGTGGTCTGCTACTGCGAGGATGATCAGCTGTCCGTCCTGCCTCACAGTACGGACATTGCAATTTATTGCCCTGGCCACATCTGCAGTCCTCATGCCTCCTTGCAGCATGCCTAAGGCACGTTCACGCAGATGAGCAGGGACACTGGGCATCTTCCTTCTGGTGTTTTTGAGTCATTAGAAAGGCCTCTTTAGTGTCCTAAGTTTTCATAACTGTGACCTTACTTGCCTACCGTCTGTAAGCTGTTAGTGTCTTAACAACTGTTCCACAGGTGCATGTTCATTAATTGTTCATGGTTCACTGAACATCATGGGAAACACTGTTTAAACCCTTTACAATGAAGATCTGTGAAGTTAGAAATCCAACTACAAATTATCTTTGAAAGACGGGTCCCGAAAAAGGGAAGTAACTTTTTTTGCTGAGTTTATCTAACATTTTTGAATCCGGCTTTGTTTTGCGTGTCAATTCATTAACCGTGTGCCATGGAATAGGTACATTGAAAATCTCTTCCAAACCATTTTGTAATTTACATGGCACAGCTGTAAAATTTTTGGTCCTTAAATTGGTATATATAGTTATTTTTAATCACAATTTTCTTCAACCGTTTGTCTTTAATGCAGGGCTGACAAACAAGTTCCTTACTTTTCCCCCCTTTTACTTGCTTCTTCCATTTGAGGTAATGCTGCAATTAGTTGGTTGTAATTTTAGGTAGAGCAGACATTTCCATATGTCTGTGTTAGCTGCATGTGTGATAACTCCACCAGCCATATTTATGATAATTTACAAAGATTATACCTTTTTTAAACATTATCGAAAATGAATTAGTACATTTGAGTTTAACCACAATATTTGTTGTATTATTTGTTCTGTCTTTTCAGGTGGATTAAAGTGAAACTGCAACCAACTTTAACGCTTGTTTAAAAAAATAAAAACATTTTGGAGATGATTTTATTTTCAAACAACCGAAAGTGGGCAGTTATAATCTGAATAAAGGGAAAAAGGGACATTCTAGAATATGGGGTGAGACATTCCTACCACTTTACTTGAGAACCATGTCGGATTTAAGTATAACTTTTGTATGACTGATGCAGTTAGTGAGAGGTCTAATGCTTTAATATTTTATAATTTCTGCCCTCCGAATTCATATTAGTTATATAAATAGGCCCTTTTAATTTTGTCTGGCTTGCCATTCCAAATAAAATTTGATATTTTTGGTTCATATAATTTAAAAAGCAGGTCACTAGCTGTAGGCAAAACCATAAGCAAATAAGTAAACTGATATGACTGGAGTTAATCAGGTAGATTTTTCCACAAATATACAGGTATTTTCTTTTCCATGGTAGCAAGATCTTATTTTTGCTAACTTTCTATAAAAATGTATTGGAGTGAGAATCTCTCTCTTTCGGGATATGTATATCGAGTATGTCCACATCCCAGTCAGACCATGTTATTGGTAAACTACACAGTAATGTAAAAGTTGGCAAAGCACTTAATGGCTACCGACGTGAGTGCTACGGGCGGTAATCATTTAGGTAGGTTACCTTCACTTCCTTGGGCACTGGGACGATGGTGGTCTGCTTGAAACATGTTAGTTTTACAGACTCAGTCAGGGAGAGGTTGAAAATGTCAGTGAAGACACCTGCTAGTTGGTCCGTTCATGCTTTGAGTACACATCCTGGTAATCCATCTGGCCCAGCGGCCTTGTGAATGTTGACCTGTTTAAAGGTCTTGCTCACATTGGCTACCGAGAGCGTTATCACACAGTCATCCAGAAAAGCTGGCGCTCTCGTGCATGCTTCAGTGTTGCTTGCCTCGAAGAGAGCATAAAAAAGGCACTTCGCTCATCTGGTAGGCTCACGTCACCGGGCAGCTCGGGACTGGGTTTCCCTTTGTAGTCCGTAATAGTTTTCAAGCCCTGTCACATCCGACGAGCATCAGAGCTGGTGTAGTAGGATTCGATTTTAATCCTGTATTGACACTTTGCTTGTTTGATGGTTCGTTGGAGGGCATAGCGGGATTTCTTATAGATGTCCGGATTAGTGTCCCGCTCCTTGAAAGCGGCAGCTCTAGCCTTTAGCTTAATGCGGATGTTGCCTGTAATCCATGGCTTATGGTTGGGATGTACGTACGGTCACTGTGGGGATGATGTCATCGATGCACTTGAAGCCGATGACTGAGGTGGTATACTCCTCAATGCCATTGGATAAATCCTGGAACATATTCCAGTCTGTGCTAGCAAAACAGTCCTGTAGCGTAGCATCCGCGTCATCTGACCACTTCCGTATTGACGAGTCTCTGGTACTTCCTGCTTTAGTTTTTGCTTGTAAGCAGGAATCTAGAGGATATAATTATGGTCAGATTTGCCAAATGAAGGGCGGGGGAGAGCTTTGTATGCATCTCTGTGTGTGGAGTAAAGGTGGTCTAGTTTTTTCCCCCCCTCAGGTTGCACATGTGACATGCTGGTAAAACTGATTTAAGTTTGCCTGCATTAAAGTCCTCGGCCACTAGGAGTGCCGCTTCTGGGTTAGCATTTTATTGTTTGCTTATGGGCTTATAGAGTTGGTTGAGTGCGGTCTTAGTGCCAGCATCGGTCTGTGGTGGTAAATAGACGGTTATGAATAATACTAAGTACTTCCCTGCACAAAACACATTGTGGGCGCTCTTCGTTATTTCTCAACGTTTGTATGAAAATGAGAGAGAAACTCATCGCTGTATTTGCGTTCCATGGCGATCGAGCTCAGTCAGAACTTGCGGCTAGCTTGAGTCCATTTGATGAGTGGTGAGTGCTGGTGAGAGGGAATGACAAGTCAGTGGCTGACAGTGCATCATCTGCTGCTGAATGACAGCGCTGCAGCGTGTGGGTCGCGGAGTGTTAAGAAAACTGCAGAAAAAAAATAATAAATCGCTGGTAAAAAGCTTAGCGGGCATCTCCCTCTCGCGCAGCTGCCAAACTAAGCAGAGAGCGCACTGAACCGTGAGCACAGTTGCATTTGGCCAAATCAATGAAATAATTATACATTTACTCTGACACATACCAACCCACCATTAACAGGTCCGCGACCCACTTTGGGTTGAGACCCATACTTTAAGGCTGCCACAGACAATTTGCTGATTCCTGCCAGTGACTCACTGGCGTCAGTCATTACTATTGCAATTTAAAATGGCGCTGACCATAGCTCAAGTAAAGGGGGATACCTGGTCAGTTGTACAACTGAATGCATTCTGAAACGTGTCTTCCACACTTAACCCAATCCCTCTGAATCAGCCTTGTTAAACAAAATGCTAAATATAGAGTGTTTATGTTAAATGCACATGTTTAGTATTACTGGATTGAATACATTGCTTTACATCCTAAAGTGTTTCCATTCCCCTTTAATACCTGAAAGAACTGAATTGTCTCAAACAACTTCATACCTGGCATGGTTGGGGCAGGTTGTCTATCACTGCTTTTGCCCAGTGTTCCCTCATACACAACGGTGATATCATACACAGCATCCAGGTGATCCCTCATGGTCTCTATGGCAACATGAGAGGCTTTCATTCTTGGGGTCAGAACATGGTCTAAGGCAGCCAGCCCTGAGGGAAATAAACAGGAGAGCATTGGTTAACTCTGATGCAACATGCAGTGGAGGCCCTTCACACTCATACCTGTATACATGTTGAAAATTGAAGATTTGGGCAGTAATATGTCTCTCAAACGGAACGTAGTAGCTGTACAGTAACATGACGTCAGAGCTCGTGCTCTGTGCTTCACAGTGCTGTATGGGTTTTGAATGACGGCTGTTCTGAACTTGAGTGACAAGTAGTAGTCCCCCTCCTCCCTCCCAGTAATTGGGCAACTTTTGCAAATGTTTTGTCAGAGTGAGGGAAATGCTGTAATTTAAGAGGACTCAAAGCATTTTGAAAGATGAGACATTGAGGATTATAATAAATACTGATTTGATGTCATACAAGCCAAACACCCACGAGTCCAAATCATTAAACTCATGTCATACAGTTGAAGTCGGAAGTTTACATACACCTTAGCCAAATACATTTAAAAACTGTTTTTCACAATTCCTGACAATTAATCCTAGTAATAATTCTGTCTTAGGTTCACCACTTCATTTCAAGAATGTGAAATGTCAGAATAATAGTAGAGAGTGATTTATTTCAGCTTCTATTTCTTTCATCACATTCCCAGTGAGTCAGAAGATGATACACTCAATTAGTATTTGGTAGCATTGCCTTTAAATTGTTTAACTTGGGTCAAACATTTCAGGTAGCCTTCCACAAGCTTCCCACAATACGTTGGGTGAATTTTGTCCTGTTCCTCCTGACAGAGCTGGTGTAACGGAGTCAGGTTTGTATGCCTCCTTGCTCGCACATGCTTTTTCAGTACTGCCAACAAATTCTCTACAGGATTGAGGTCAGGACTTTGTGATGGCCACCCCAATACCTTGACTTCGTTGACCTTAACTACTTAGGGAGTGGTGGGGCGCTACCCGGTGAAATGCAAGGCGCCAAATCCAAAAGTTGAATTATTAAACATTCATCAATATACAAGTGTTGCATAGTCAAAAGCTCTGCTTCTTGGCAATATCACAGCGTTGTCAGATTTCAAAAAAGGTTTACGGCGAAAGCACAACATTTGATTGTGAGGGTAGCACCTCCAATATTTTTATTAGCATAAATTCATAAACCATCACGGTTCACACAAAACAAATCCCTTACCTTTTGAAGAACTTCTGCTGAGGGCTTCAAGTGTCCAACGAAGACAATCCATGGTTCTTTTGTTAGAAAAAGTCATTTATTATATCCATAAATCTGTTTGGTTGGCGCATTGTTCATAAAATACAGCGTCCACTCGCCCATTGAACCGTGAAGAGAACTCGTTCAACCTATACACTTGTCCAAGAACAAGCAAACATCATTGATAATGTATCCTTAGGAACACTTATGTATATTTACTATAACATTTCAACCGGATTATAAACTGGGCGATAGGAAAGGAAAAAACCATGGCGCGCGCGAGCAGCCCGTGAACGCGCATCCTCTTCTGTTTACATCCGATGACCACTTCGAAATTCTTCTATTACCATCCAGAGCAACTAAACATCATCTAACACTGTCTAGAGACTGTTGACGTCCAGTGGAAGCAATAGGTACTGCAATCATATATATATCTGTTTTCAATACGGAGGGGTTCAAAATGAGGCAATGTGTCAAAATCCAGGACAGAAATTCCTTGGGTTTTCGCCTGTTATACTCAGACAATATCTTAACACTCAGAAACTTCAGTGTTTCCTATCAAATAGTACTAATTATGTGCATATCCTATTTTCTGGGCCTGAGTGGGAGGCATTTTACTTTGGGCACGCCAGACTCTCCAAAACGTCACCTCGGGAGCCGCTCCCTAAGAAGTTAAGCCATTTTGCCACAACTTTGGAAGTATGCTTGGGGTCACTGTCCATTTGGAAGACGCATTTGCGACCAAGCTTTCACTTCCTGACTGATGTCTTGAGATGTTGCTTCAATATATACACACAATTTCTTCCTCCAGATGCCATCTTTTTGGTGAAGTGCACCAGTCCCTCCTGCAGCAAAGCACCCCCACAACATGATGCTGCAACCCCCATGCCTCACGGTTGGGATGGTGTTCTTCGGGTTGCAAGCCTCCCCCTTTTTTCTCCAAACATAACGATGGTCATTATGGTCAAACAGTTCCATTTTTGTTTCATCAGACTAGAGGACAACTATCCAAAAAGTACGATCTTTGTCCCCATGTGCAGTTGCAAACCGTAGTCTGTCTTTTGTATGTCGGTTTTGGAGCGGTGGCTTCTTCCTTGCTGATGTCAATATAGGACTTGTTTTACTGTGGATATGGATACTTTTGTACCCATTTCCTCCAGCATCTTCACAAGGTCTTTTGCTGTTGTTCTGGGATTGATTTGCACTTTTCGCACCAAAGTACGTTCATCTCTAGGAGAAAGAACACGTCTCCTTCTTGAGGCGTATGACGGCTGCATGTTCCCATGGTGTTTATACTTGCGTGCTGTTTGCTTGGCTGATTTCTTTTGATTTTCCCATGATGTCAAGCAAAGAGGCACTGAGTTTGAAGGTACGCCTTGAAATACATCCATATGTACACCCCCAATTGACTCAAATTATGTTAATTAGTCTATCAGATGCTTATAAAGCCATGACATTTTCTGGAATTTTCAAAGCTGTTTAAAGGCACAGTCAACTTAGTGCATGTAAACTTCTGACCTACTGGAATTGTGATACAGTGAATTATAAGTGAAATAATCTGTCTGTAAACAATTGTTGGAAAAATGACTTGTGCCATGCACAAAGTAGATGTCCAAACCGACTTGCCAAAACTATAGTTTATTAACTTCTCAGGGGTCGGTGGGGCGCTAGCGGCGAAAGCATAGCATTTGATTGTCTGAGGACAGCGCCCCTCATACTTCCTCAATTAACATAATTTTATAACCAGCACAGGTGTCACAAAACCCAAAAATAAACCACTTACTTTTGAAGATCTTACTCTGTTGGCAATCCAAAGGGTCCCAGCTACACAAAGAATTGTCGTTTTGTTTGATAAAGTCCCTCTTCATATCTCAAAAACTCTGTTTGGTTGGTGCGTTTTGTTCAGTAATCCACCTGTTCAAAGGCGTTCAAACATGCAGACAAATAAAACCCAAAAGTACTGGTGAAGTTCGTCGAAACAAGTCAAACAACATTTCTAATCAATCCTCAGGTACCCTAATATGTAAATAAACTATACTATTTCAGACGGAAAATAGCCTGTTCAATAGAAAAGAAAAATAACGAAGTGTGCACACTTTCACGCGCACAAAACAGTACAGTTCACTTCATGATACAGCAGGAAGAACGGCTATTTCTTGTTCGTTTTTCAAAAAACAAGCCTGAAACCATGTCTAAAGACTTGACATCTAGTGGAAGCCATAGGAACTGCAATCTGCAATGGAAAAACTGACAAAAGTAAATTTTCCAGATAGATTTTCCTCTGGTTTTCGCCTGCCATATCAGTTCTGTTATACTCACATACATTATTTTTACAGTTTTAGAAACTGAGTGTTTAGATTGTTTTCTATCCAATACTACTATGTGCATATCCTAGTTTCTGGGCCTGAGTAACAGGCATTTTACTTTGGGCACGCCAGACTCTCCGAACACTGCCCCCTAGCCTAACAGGTTAACAAGAAATTTGTGGAGTGGTTGAAATACTAATGTTAAATGACTCCAATCTAAGTGTATGTAAACATTCAACATAGAGTTACAAGTTATCATGTCATACCCTGGGTTGTTCTGAACATAATTAGCCTGTTTAATGTGAAGAAAGGTTGCTGCGGCACACGCACCTGCATGCACTCGTGACTCCTTTCTATGCACACAAAAATTACAAACTGGTTTCTCTGAATTGCCTAAAATCTAATTTTATAACTTAGCTTTAAAATCATGCCCAAGTGACCCGGATTGCGATTTTCTAACGGCAGTTTTTGGATTGCCTAAAAAAAAAAAAAAAAAAATGTACTTGTGTGACATGGGGGTTGTGTTCCAAACAAAACTACAAGTGTGCTTGTTCTAGTCTCAATAGCACAGCTGGGAGATCTAAAAAAAAAAAAAAAAAGTACCTTATAGTTGAAGACTTCTTTGAGTCAAAAGTGCATTGAAATTGCTTAGGAACTGTGCACACTTTGGAGAGGTGTATGGCCACTTGCAGACACCAGTCCTCTCACTCAAACCCTTAGTTTGTTTGTCTTATGTTTATTTTATTTAACTAGGCAAGTCAGTTAAGAACAAATTCTGATTTACAATGAAGGCCTATCGAAAGGCCTCCTGCAGGGACGGGGGCTTGGGATTTAAAAAAAAAAAAAAAAAAAAAAAAAAACATACCATATAAATATAGGACAAAACACACATCACAACGAGACAACACAACCTAAGACAACAACATAGCAAGGCAGCAACACATGACAACACAGCATGAAAGCAACACAACATGGTAGCAACACAAAACATGGTACAAACATTATTGGGCACAGTCAACAGCACAACACACAAAGCAGCCACAACTGTCAGTAAGAGTGTCCATGATTGAGTCTTTGTGAGATAAAACTGTCCAGTTTGAGTGTTTGTTGCAGCTCGTTCCAGTTGCTAGCTGCAGCGAACTGAAAAGAGGAGTGACCCAGGGATGTTGGTATGTTGCACCTACCCCACATTTTCCAGGAATATTCCTATCACGTACTCAAGAGTATTTTCTGATTTTGCTATCGAAAATGAAAAGTACAGTAAATGTAATAATTTCCCACTACAATAAATGTAATAATTGTACCATTATCGCCAAACCTTTTCCTTTCAATTGCACCCATGGTTTAGCATATGCTTTTTGATCTTTAAATAAATGCTAACAGTAATACAGCCCTTCATTTAAATAATCAGGTCACATAATGGAAGACAGTGGACAAATTGCAGTAGCAATGGACAAACTAGCCCATACTTCACTAAGAGGTGACTAAAGTAGTCTTTCAAATGTCACCCAGTTGTTGTAATCACTAAATCAGAAAGAATATCGGCTGCACGTGAGACCAGCAATTATCTAAAACCATGTATGTAATAGCGCTGGAGGATGGCATTTTTTGTAACTTATTTTGTACATAATGTTGCTGCTACCGTCTCTTATGACCGAAAAGAGCTTCTGGAAATCAGAACAGCGATTACTCACCTGGACGAAGAATCTCTTCAACGAGACGGACGAGAGGTATTTACTCCAGACACCCGAACAGGCCCTCATCTCTGTCATTCGCAGGAGAAAGAGATGGAAAAGATATCGCGGAAAGAGATCAGGGTGCCTTGTGAGGATCTGCCGACGTGTGGTTAATCTGCCCTTGCCATCCGTACTACTGGCCAACGTGCAGTCGCTGGAAAATAAATCGCTGGGGAAAAATGTGGTCAGATGAAGCAGATGCTAAGCTACAGGACTGTTTTGCTAGCACAGACAGGAATATGTTCCGGAATTCCTCCGATGGCATTGAGGAGTACACCATATCAGTCATCGGCTTCATCAATAAGTGTGTCGATGACGTCGTCCCCACAGTGACTGTACGTACATATCCCAACCAGAAGTCATGGTTTACAGGCAACATCCGCACTGAGCTAAAGGGTTGAGAGCTTCCGCTTTCAAGGAGCGGGACTCTAACCTGGAAGCTTATAAGAAATCCCGCTATGCCCTCCGACGAACCATCAAGAGGCAAAGCGTCAATACAGGACGAAGACCGAATCATACTACACCGGCTTTGATGCTTGTCGGATGTGGCAGGGCTTGCAAACTATTACAGACTACAAAGGGAAGCACAGCCGAGAGCTGCCCAGTGATACGAGCCTACCAGACAAGCTAAATTACTTCTATGCTCGCTTTGAGGCAAGCAACACTGAAACATGCATGAGAGCACCAGCTGTTCCGGAAGACTGTGTGATCACGCTCTCCGCAGCCGATGTGAGTAAGACCTTTAAACAGGTAAACATTCACAAGGCCGCAGGGCCAGACGGATTACCAGGACGTGTACTCCGAGCATGCGCTGACCAACTGGCAAGTGACTTCATTGACATTTTCAACCTCTCCCTGTCAGAGTCTGTAATATCAACATGTTTTAAGCAGACCACCATTGTCCCTGTGCCCAAGAACACTAAGGTAACCTGCCTGAATGACTACTGACCCGTAGCACTCACGTCTGTAGCCATGAAGTGCTTTGAAAGGCTTGTCATGGCTCACATCAATACCATTATCCCAGAAACCATAGACCCACTCCAATTTGCATACCGCCCCAACAGACTCACTCCACAGTGACCTTTCACACCTGGACAAAAAGGAACACCTATGTGAGAATTCTATTCATTGACTACAGCTCAACGTTCAACACCATAGTGCCCTCAAAGCTCATCAATAAGCTAAGGACCCTGGAACTAAACACCTCCCTCTGCAACTGGATCCTGGACTTTCTAACGGGACAGCCCCAGGTGGTAAGGGTAGGGAACAACACATCCACCACCCTGACCCTTAACACGGGGACCCCTCAAGGGTGCGTGCTCAGTCCCCTCCTGTACTCCCAGTTCACTCATGACTGCACGGCCAGGCACGACTCCAACACCATCATTAAGTTGGCCGATGACAACAGTGGTAGACCTGATCACCAACAATGACGAGACAGAATATAAGGAGGTCAGAGACCTCCGACCGCAAGGCACTACAGAGGGCAGTGCGTATGGCTCAGTACATCACTGGGGCCAAGCCTCCCGCCATTCAGGACCTCTATACCAGGCAGTCAGAGGAAGGCCCCCCAAAAATTGTCCAAGACTCCAGCCACGTTAGTCATAGACTGTTCTCTCTGCTACCGCACAGCAAGCGGTACCGGAGCACCAAGTCTAGGTCCAAGAGGCTTCTAAACAGCTTCTACCCCCAAGCCATAAGACTACTGAACATCTAATCAAATAGCATCAAAGACTTGATTGTGGAATGTTGCCTCACTCCTTTTCAATGGCTGTGCTAAGTTGCTGGATATTGGCAGAAACTGGAACACGCTGTTGTAATCTACGGTCCAGAGCATTCCAAACTTGCTCAATGGATGACATGTCTGATGAGTATGCAGACCATGGAAGAACTGGGACATTTTCAGCTTCCAGGAATTGTGTACAGATCCTTGGGACATGGGCCCGTGAATGATCATGCTGAAACATGAGGTGATGGCGGCGGATGAATGGCATGCCTCAGGATCTCATCACGGTATCTCTATACATTCAAATTGCCATTGATAAAATGCAATTCTGTTCGTTGTCCGTGCCTTATGCCTGCCCATACCATAACGCCACCACGGGGCACTCTGTTCACAACGTTGACATGAGCAGGTGGTTGGAATATCTTGGCAAAGCAGATATGCTCACTAACAGGGATGTAAACAAATTTGTGCACAACATTTGAGAGAAATAAGTATTTGTGCACAAACAATTTCTGGGATCTTTTATTTCAGCTCATGAAACATGGGACCAATATTTTACATGTTGCGTTAATATTTTTGTTCAGTGTAGTTAAATCTGTTGCTATGCAAACAAAATACTGCAGTTTATTGAGTGCCACACTGTGTATATATTGCATTCCATATCATGGTGATATGGCTGTGATGGCCAAAGCAGTTAATTGAGAAATCAGCAATCGCAAATGGGTATCTGAGTATTGATTACAAATGCTTTTTGACTTTTTTCGACTAACTTTACAGGTACATTTGGGATATCGTTTGCCTGCATGGATGAAAGCCTTTGGGCAGGTGGATTACTGAACAAAACGCGCCAACCAAACGGAGCTATATGGATATAAAGAGGAACTTTATTGAACAAAAGGACCTTTTATTGTGAAACCTGGATGCTTTGATATGCCATTAGAGGAAGATCAAAGGTAAGAGATTTATTTTATGGTATTTTTTAGTTTTGTGACACCTCTGCTGGTTATGTTATTATGCTAATTAAGTTTGAGTGGGGCGCTGTCCTCAGACAATCAAATGTTCTGCTTTCGCCGTTAAGCCTTTTTAAAATCTGACAATGTTGTTAGATTAACTTCTTGCCGCACGATAAAAACAAAGCGCTCCAAATTCAAAATAAGAATGTAATATTTAACATTCATGGAAATACAAGTGTTGCACATGGTTACAAAGCTTAGCGTCTTGGTAATCTAAATCTGTTGTCAGATTTCAAAAAGGCTTTACGGTGAAAGAAAAACATGTGATTATCGGAGGGCTGTTAGCCAGCCTGCCAGCTTAGTGGAGTCTGCCACTAGCACAGTTAGTGTAGTCAGCTCAGCTATCTCTATTGAGACTGTGTCTGTGCCTCGACCTAGGTTGGGCAAAACTAAACATGGCGGTGTTCGCCTTAGCAATCTCACTAGAATAAAGACCTCCTCCATTGCTGCCATTATTGAAAGAGATTGTGATACCTCACATCTCAAAATGGGGCTACTCAATGTTAGATCCCTCACTTCCAAGGCAGTTCTAGTCAATGAACTAATCACTGATCATAATCTTGATGTGATTGGCCTGACTGATGAAACATGGCTTAAGCCTGATGAATTTATTGTGTTAAATGAGGCCTCACCTCCTGGTTACACTAGTGACCATATCCCCAGCGCATCCGCAGGCGGAGGTGTTGCTAACATTTACAATAGCAAATTTCTATTTACAAAAAACAAAAAAGCGGCGTTTTAGTCTTTTGAGCTTCTAGTCATGAAATCTATACAGCCTACTCAATCACTTTTTATAGCTACTGTTTACAGGCCTCCTGGGCCATATACAACATTCCTCACTGAGTTCCCTGAATTCCTATCGGACCTTGTAGTCATGGCAGACAATATTCTAATTTTTGGTGACTTTAATATTCACATGGAAAAGTCCACAGACCCACTCCAAAAAGGCTTTTGGAGCCATCATCGACTCTGTCGGTTTTGTTCAACATGTCTCGGACCTACTCACTGCCACAGTCATACTCTGGACCTAGTTTTGTCCCGTGGAATAAATGTTGTGGAATCTTAATGTTTTCCTCATAATCCTGGACTATCGGACCACCATTTTATTACGTTTGAAATCGCAACAGATAATCTGCTCAGACCCCAACCAAGGATCATCAAAAGTCGTGCTATAAATTCTCAGACATCCCAAAGATTCTAGATGCCCTTCCAGAATCCTTCCACCTACCCAAGGGCGTCAGAGTACAAAAATCAGTTAACCACCTAACTGAGGAACTCAATGTAACCTTGCGCAATACCCTAGATGCAGTTGCACCCCTAAAACAAAAACATTTGCCAAAAAAACTAGCTCCCTGGTATACAGAAAATACCCGAGCTCTGAAGCAAGTTACCAGAAAATTGGAGCGAAATGGCGCCACACCAAACTGGAAGTCTTCCGACTAGCTTGGAAAGACAGTACCCGTGCAGTATCGAAAGAGCCCTCACTGCTGCTCGATCATCCTATTTTCCAAGTTAATTGAGGAAAATAAGAATAATCCAAAGTTTCTTTTGATACTGTCACAAAGCTAACTAAAAAGCAGCATTCCCAAGAGAGGATGGCTTTCACTTTAGCAGTGATTCATTCATGAACTTCTTTGAGGAAAAGATCATGATCATTAGAAAGCAAATTGGACTCCTCTTTAAATCTGCGTATTCCTCCAAAGCTCAGTTGTCCTGAGTCCACACAACTTTGCCAGGACATAAAATCAAGAGAGACACTCAAGTTTTTTTAGTACCATATCTCTTGACACATTGATGAAAATAATCATGGCCTCTAAACCTTCAAGCTGCATACTGGACCCTATTCCAACTAAACTACTGAAAGAGCTGCTTCCTGTGCTTGGCCCTCCTATGTTGAACATAATAAACAGCTCTCTATCTACCGGATGTGTACCAAACTCACTAAAAGTGGCAGTAATAAAGCCTCTCTTAAAAAAGCCAAACCTTGACCCAGAAAATATAAAAACTATCGGCCTATATCGAATCTTCCATTCCTCTCAAAAATTTTAGAAAAAAGCTGTTGCGCAGCAACTCACTGCCTTCCTGAAGACAAACAATGTATACGAAAGCCTTCAGTCTGGTTTTAGACCCCATCATAGCACTGAGACTGCACTTGTGAAGGTGGTAAATGACCTTTTAATGGCGTCAGACCGAGGCTCTGCAACTGTACTCATGCTCCTAGACCTTAGTGCTGCTTTTGATACCATCGATCACCACATTCTTTTGGAGAGATTGGAAACCCAAATTGGTCTACATGGACAAGTTTTGGCCTGGTTTTAGATCTTATCTGTCGGAAAGATATCAGTTTGTCTCTGTGGATGGTTTGTCCTCTGACAAATCAACTGTAAATTTTGGTGTTCCTCAAGGCTCTGTTTGGGACCACTATTGTTTTCACTATATATTTTACCACTTGGTGATGTCATTGGAAACATAATGTTAACTTTCACTGCTATGCGGATGACACACAGCTGTACATTTCGATGAAACATGGTGAAGCCCCAAAATTGCCCTCCCTTGAAGCCTGTGTTTCAGACATAAGAAGTGGATGGCAGAAAATTTTCTACTTTTAAACTCTGATAAAACAGAGATGCTAGTCCTAGGTCCCAAGAAACAAAGAGATCTTCTGTTGAATCTGACAATTAATCTTGATGGTTGTACAGTCGTCTCAAATAAAACTGTGAAGGACCTCGTTACTCTGGACCCTGATCTCTCTTTTGACGAACATATCAAGACTGTTTCAAGGACAGCTTTTTCCATTTACGTAACATTGTAAAAATTAGAAACTTTCTGTCCAAAAATGATGCAGAAAAGTTAATCCATGCATTTGTAACTTCTAGGTTAGACTACTGCAATGCTTTATTTTCCGGCTATCGGATAAAGCACTAAATAAACTTCAGTTAGTGCTTAACACGGCTGCTAGAATCTTGACTAGAACCCCAAAATTTGATCATATTACTCCAGTACTAGCCTCTCTACACTGGCTTCCTGTTAAGGCAAGGGCTGATTTCAAGGTTTTACTGCTAACCTACAAAGCATTACATGGGCTTGCTCCTACCTATCTTTCTGATTTGGTCCTGCCGTACATACCTACACGTCGCTACGGTCACAAGGCAGGCCTCCTTACTGTCCCTAAAATTTCTAAGCAAACAGCTGGAGGCAGGGCTTTTTCCTATAGAGCTCCATTTTTATGGAATAGTCTGCCTATCCATGTGAGAGACGCAGACTCGGTCTCAACCTTTAAGTCTTTATTGAAGACTCATCTCTTCAGTAGGTCTTATGACTGAGTGTAGTCTGGCCCAGGAGTGTGAAGGTGAGCGGAGAGGCACTGGAGCAACGAACCACCCTTGCTGTCTTTTGCCTGGCCGGTTCCCCTCCACTGGGATTCTCTGCCTCTAACCCTATTACAGGGGCTGAGTCACTGGCTTCTGGTGCCGTGGCGGAGATCTTGTGGGCTATACTCGACCTTGTCTCAGGATGGTAGTTGGTGGTTGAAGATGTATCCCTCTAGTGGTGTGGGGGCTGTGCTTGCAGAGTGGGTGGGGTTATATCCTGCCTGTTTGGCCCTGTCAGTGGTTTGAGTCACGGACGGGCCACAGTGTCTCCGACCCCTCCTGTCTCACCCCAGTATTTATGCTGCAGTAGTTTATGTGTGTCGGGGGTGCTGAGGTCCGTCTGTTATATCTGGAGTATTTCTTCTCTTATCTGGTGTCCTGTGCGAGTGAATTTAAGTATGCTCGCTCTAGTATCTCTCTCTTTCTTTTTTCTTCTTCTCTCTCTCTCTCTCTCTCTCTCTCTCGGAGGACCTGAGCATTAGGACCATTCCTCAAGGCCTACCCGGATGTCCCGAGTCCACCTGGCCGTGCTGCTTCTCCAGCTACAACTGTTCTGCCTGTTTTATGAACATTTTAAAATCTTGTCCATGTTCTGTTATAATCTGCACCCGGCACAGCCAGAAGAGGACTGGCCACCCCCTCACAGCCTGGTTCCTCTCTAGGTTTCTTCCTAGGTTTTTGGCCTTCTAGGAGTTTTCCTAGCCACCGTGCTTTTACACCTGCATTGCTTGCTGTTTGGGGTTTTAGGCTGGGTTTCTGTACAGCACTCTGTGACATCAGCTGATGTAAGGGGGGCTTTATAAATAAATTTGATTTGATTTGATTTGGTCAGCACCTCACAAAAATAGCTTTTTTAACCAGCCCTGGCGACACAAAATCAAATTAAAGATATAAAAACTCACTTAAGATCTTCTGATGTTTCCAACCAGGAGGGTCCCAGCTACAAAACCGCCGTTCGTTTTGTTCGATAAAGTACATATTTATATCCGAAAAACACCGTTTAGACGGCGCCATTGAATTCAGACATCCACAGGAAACACCTCCGTCAAAACAACGACAGAAAAGTCCAAATTGCTCCCGGTAAACTTATTCTATTTTTGTCAAACAAAGACTCTATATAATCCTTAGGTTGTCTAAAATGTTAAAAAACGATAAACTTCACACAGAAACAACTATGTTCAATAGACAAGGCAAATTCCCTCGCGAGTGCTCTCCCCAGAACTCGCCCAAACACTGTTTTTCTTCCAGCTCACTCTTTCCTTCATGTGAAAAAACGTATTCATTTTTCAAAATACAAGCCCAAAGCCATCAATAGTAGACTTACCATATAGGGGAAGCCATAGGAATAGGAAAATGGTGGATGGATTCAATGCTTTTCAAAATAAGAGCATGGGAGCAGAATTTCTTTTTCTGGTCGGATTTCCTTCGAGTTTTCGCCTGCCAAATCAGTTCTGTTATAGCCACAGACATCATTTTAACGGTTTTGGAAACTTCAGTCTTTTCTATCCAAAGCTACTAAATGATATGCATATCCTAGCTTCTGGGCCTGAGTGACAGCCCGTTTACTTTGGGCATGTCAGACAGGCGGAAACGAGGAATTCTGCCCCCTAGCTGTAAGAGGTTAACAAGAGTCTAAGCTTTTGAAGGCTGTGCAGTATTTGTATTTTCATGAATGTTTGAAATTAGTATTTTTGTAATTTGAATTTGGCGCTCTGCATTTCACCGGATGTTGTCAAAATCGATCCCGTTCACGGGATTGGATCCGTAACAGGTTAACACCACGGCCATCCTACAATCTAAGATAGATGCCCTCAATCTCACACAAATTATCAATGAACCTCAATCTCACACAAATTATCAATGAACCTAACAGATACAACCCCAAATCCGTAAACACGGGCATCCTAACCAACCTGCCCTCCAAATACACCTCTGCTGTCTTCAACCAGGATCTCAGCGATCACTGCCTCATTGCCTGCGTCCGTAATGGGTCTGCGGTCAAACGACCACCCCTCATCACTGTCAAACGCTCCCTAAAACACATCAGCGAGCAGGCCTTTCTAATCGACCTGGCCAGGGTATCTTGGAAGGATATTGACATCATTCAGTCAGTAGAAGATGCCTGGTTATTCTTTAAAAGTGCTTTCCTCACCATCTTAAATAAGCATGCCCCGTTCAAAAAATGTAGAACCAGGAACAGACCCAACTGCCCTTGACCAGCACAAAAACATCCTGTGGCGTTCTGCATTAGCATCGAATAGCCCACGCGATATGCAACTTTTCAGGGAAGTTAGGAAAGCAAAGGCTAGCTTTTTCAAAACAAAAATGTGCATCCTGTAGCACAAAATCCAAAAAGTTCTGGAACACTAAAGTCCAAGGAGAATAAGAGCTCCTCCTCTCAGCTGCCTACTGCACTGAGGCTAGGAAACACTGTCACCACCGATAAATCTACGATAATTGAGAATTTCAATAAGCATTTTTCTACGGCTGGCCATGGTTTCCACCTGGCTACCCGGTCTACAGCCCTGCACCCCCCACAGCAACTTGCCCAAGGCTCCCCCATTTCTCCTTCACCCAAATCCCGATAGCTGATGTTCTGAAAGAGCTGCAAAATCTGGACCCCTACAAAATCAGCCGGCTAGACAATCTGCCACAATTGTTGCAACCCCTATTACTAGTCTGTTCAACCTCTCTTTCGTATCGTCTGAGATTCCCAAAGATTGGAAAGCTGCCGCGGTCATCCCCCACTTCAAAGGGGGAGACACTCTAGACCAAAACTGTTACAGACATATCTATCCTACCCTGGCTTTCTAAAAGGTCTTCGAAAGCCAAGTTAAACAGATCACCAACCATTTCTAATCCTACCGTACCTTCTCCGCTATGCAATCTGGTTTCCGAGCTGGTCATAGGTGCATCTCAGCCACGCTCAAGGTCCTAAACGATATAACCGCCATCGATAACAGACAACACTGTTCGACTCTGTCAATCACCACATTCGTATCGCAAACTCAACAGCCTTGGTTTCTCAAATGACTGCCTCGCCTGATTCACCAACTACTTCTCAGACAGAGTTCAGTGTGTCAAATCGGAGGGCCTGTTGTCTAGACCTCTGGCAGTCTATGGGGGTACCACCACAGGGTTCAATTCTCTGTATACGTCAATGATGTCGCTCTTGCTGCTGGTGATTATCTGATCCACCTCTACGCAGACGACACCATTCTGTATACTTCTGGCCTTTCTTTGGACACAGTGTTAACTTCTTAGGGAGCAGCACACGAAGTGACCGTTTTGGAGACCCTGGCGTGCCCAAAGTAAAATGCCTCCCATTCAGGCCCAGAAAATAATATATGCGCATATTTAGTACCATTGGATAGGAAACACTCTGCATTTTCTAAAAGTGTTAACATTTCGTCTGTGTAAAACAGAACGGATATCGCAGGCGAAACCCCGAGGAATTTCTGTCCTGGAAAAAGTGGTTTTGACACACTGCCTCATTTAGAGCCCCGCCCTTATAAGGGCATATGAATGCAGTACCTATCGCTTCCTCTGGATGGCAACAGTCTCGAGAAAGTGTTCTGATTCATTTTAGAGCAGAGAAGAAGAGGAATAAGTAAGTGTCCCCATAGATGTCCTTACAAGTGAATGCGCGCTCCAGGTTTTTTTCCTTTATCGCCCAGTTTATATTCCGGTTGAAATATTATGCTATTTATACATAAGTGTTCCTAAGGATACATTTACAATGATGCTTGATTGTTCTTGGACAAGTTTATAGGTATAAGTTGAACGAGTTCTATTCACGTTTCAATGGAGGAGTGGAGGCTATAGTTTATGATTATAACGCGCCAACCAAACGGAGATTTATGGATATAATACATTACTTTTCCAACAAAATAACCATGGATTGTCTTCGGTGGGAAGCCCTCAGCAGAAGTTCTTCAAAAGGTAATTGATTTGTTTTCGCTGTGAAACGTGTTGTGTGAACCGTGATAGCTTATGAATTCATGGTAATGGAAAAATATGTTAGGTGCTACCCTCAAACAATCAAATGTGGTGCTTTCGCTGTAAAGCCTTTTTGAAATCTGACAACGCTGTGATATCGCCAAGAAGCAGAGCTTTTGATGACTATGAAACTCTTGTATATTGGTGCATGTTTAATAATTCAACTTTTGGATTTTGAATTTGGCGCCTTGCATTTCACCTGGTAGTGTTGGGAGTGGGGCGCTATAAATGCATGCTCTTCAACCGATCGCTGCCCGCACCTGCCCGCATCACTACTCTGGACAGTTCTGACTTAGGTAGTTGTAGTGGTCCACATATTCTAGGTGTCTGGTTAGACTGTAAACTCTCCTTCCAGACTCACATTAAGCATCTCCAATCCAAAATTAAATCTAGAATCGGCTTCCTATTTCGCAACAAAGCATCCTTCACTCATGCTGCCAAACATACCCTCGTAAAACGGACTATCCTACCGATCCTCGACTTTGGCGATGTCATTTACCAAATAGCCTCCAACACTCTACTCAGCAAATTGGACGCAGTCTATCACAGTGCCATCTGTTTTGTCACCAAAGCCCCATATACACTACCCACCACTGAGACCTGTATGTTCTTGTTGGCTGGCCCTCGCTTCAGATTTGTCACCAAACCCACTGGCTCCAGGTCATCTATAAGTCTTTGCTAGGTAAAGCCCAGCCTTATTTCAGCTTACTGGTCACCATTGCAGCACCCACCAGTAGCACGTGCTCCAGCAGGTATAGTTCACTGGTCACCCCCAAAGCCAATTCCTCATTTGGCCGCCTTTCCTTCCAGTTCTCTGCTGCCAATGACTGGAACGAATTGCAAAAATCACTAAAGCTGGCGACTCATATCTCCCTCTAACTTTAAGCACCAGCTGTCAGCGCAGTACACAGATTACTGCACATAGCCCATCCAACTACCTCATCCCCATACTGTTTTTTTTAGCTTCTTTGCACCCCAGTATCTCTACTTGCACATTCATCTTCTGCACATCTATCACTCCAGTGTTTAATTGCAATTATTTCACCACTAAAGCTTATTTATTGCCTTACCTCCCATATCTTTCCTCATTTGCACAAACTGTATATAGACTTTTCTATTGTGTTATTGACTGTATGTTTGTTTATTCCATGTGTAACTGTTGTTGTTTGTGTCACACTGCTTTGCTTTATCAAGGCCAGGTCGCAGTTGTAAACAAGAACTTGTTCTCAACTGGCCTACCTTGTTAAATAAAGGTGAAAAAAAAAATGTCTAGCAAGATAAATCACTTAAGGCAGCAGTAACATAATATTTTGGCCAATTTATAAGCTACAGCCTCAGGAATATTTAATTAAAGGAGCTCACTGGTCCAAGCTGCCAAGCTCTTAGCACTGTACCAGCAATCCACTGACGAGGATTAAAAAAAACACTAAACAGCCAGGCGGCTTTTCATTTTGTCTAAGGTTCAAACATTTGGGTTGTGAGATTTTAACAAGAGATTGCAAAATGTTAGTTGGGAGGGTAGATTGTATCCGCTGTTACTGTAAATGTATCTTGCTTTTAAGTTGCAAGTTGTATTTGTTCAAAACCTTGTTACCAAATACCTTATGACCCAAAAAACATTACACCGTTTTTAAAAAAGGTTTGTGATTGAGTCCTCCTCTGTATTCTGCCACTGAACATGGCCACTGGGAAGTTGCTGATTTTCAGAGGTTCAAGCTTGAAAAAGAAAGCAGTGCTACAATCACTTTCAATGTGGGAGGAGTAGAAGGTGAAGTACCCGTTCCAATGCATTACCCCTATATGACCCTCATTCGTTAATCCTCCCCAAAGCTCTGTTATTTGTCATGAAAGGATACACTAGCTCTGAATTTATAAATCAATGTGAAAGTATGAAAGAGCACCTTCTTTAGTGGCAAAAGCCTGACTGTCGCTGATCATCTTCTTGAGTTCAGGGTTGTATCGGGTTCCTTCTGGGAAGATGACAAGATACATCTGCAGAAAAATCAAAAACAAACAGGGGTTTGTTTACTCTAAAGGTAAGTAGTCTAAGACTGTTTCTACACTCTACATACAGCACATTCGGAAAGTATTCAGAGCCCTTGACATTTCCACGTTATGTTACAGCCTTATCCTAAAATTGATTAATCTACACACACACACACACACACACACAACCCCATAATGACAAAGCAAAATAAACTGAAATATCACAAGTGTTCAGACCCTTTACTCAGCACTTTGTTGAAGGACCTTTGGCAGGGATTACAGCCTTGAGTATCACGCTACTGCAGATCCTCAAGCTCTGTCAGGTTGGATGGGGAGCGTCGCTGAACAGCTATTTTCAGGTCTCTCCAGAGATGTTCGATCGGTTTCAAGTCCGGGCTCTGGCCACTCAAGCACATTCAGAAACCACTCCTGCGTTGTCTTGACTGTGTGCTTAAGGTCATCGTCCTGTTAGAAGGTTAACCTCCGCCCCAGTCGGAGGTCCTGAGCACTCTGGAGCAGGTTTGCATCAAGGATCTCTGTATTTTGCACTGTTCATCTTTCCCTTGATCCAGACTAGTCTCCCAGCATCTCCACAGCATGATGCTGCCACACCATGCTTCACCGTAGGGATGGTGCCAGGATTCCTCCAGACGTGACACTTGGCATTCAGGCCAAGTTCAATCTTGATTGTATCAGACCAGAGAATCTTGTTTCTCATGGTCAGAGTCCTTTAGGTGACTTTTAGCAAACTCCAAGCGGGCTGTCATGTGCCTTTTTACTGAGTGGCTTCTGTCTGGCCAATACCATAAAAAGGCCAGAGCTGCAGAGATGGGATAACCTTCCAGAAGGACAACCATCTCCACAGATGCAATCTAGAGCTCTGTCAGAGTGACCATCGGGTTCTTGGTCACCTCCCTGACCATGGCCCTTCTCCCCCCGATTGCTCAGTTTGGCCAGGCGGGCAGCTCTAGGAAGAGTCTTGGTGGTTCCAAACTTCTTCCATTTAAGAATGATGCAGGCCAGTGTTCTTGGGGACCTTCAATGCTGCAGAAATGTTTTGCTACGCTTCCCCAGATCTGTGCCTCGACACAATCCTGTCTCGGAGCTCTACAGACAATTCCTTCGACCTCTTGGCTTGGTTTTTGCTCTGACATGCACAGACAACTGTGGGACCTTATATAGATGTGTGCATTTCCAAATCATGTCCAATCAATTTAGTGGTGGACTCCAGTCATCTAACGATGATCAATGGAAACAGGATGCACCTGAGCTCAATTTCGAGTCTCATAGCAAAGGGTCTGAATACTTATGTAAATAAGGTATGTTTTTCATTTAACAAATTTGCAAAAAAATTCTAAAAACCTGTTTTCGCTTTGCCATTATGGGGTATTGTAGCTTGATGAGGAAATTGTAGCTTGATGAGGAAAAGGCTGTAACGTTACAAAATGTGGAAACAGGTCTTAATATTTTCCGAATGCACTGTACCCATGCACATATGAAAACCTGGGTGTCATGAAGATTAGACTAGTCATAAAATTTTGACAAAATGCTAGCACAGAAGCCCAGGGACAAAAGGGTAGCCCAGAAGCTCAAACAACAAGCTGTGGATCTTAGTGTCGTAGGAAAAAGTTATTTGGCAACAGCTGTCCTTCCTGATAAAGACTAGGCACAAGGAAACATTTAGAACGGACATGCCAGTGACCAAAATGGCCATTATAAATATTTATTTCAGTTGGTTTCATGTATATTTTAGAATAGCAATGCTCTTCAAATAATGACAAATTGTGATAATGTGAGACCACTTATGGTATTTCACTGAGAGCCTCACAGCCCATCAATAGAATCCATTTGAAGGAAGCGACAGTATTAAACATTAGTTTTGTTGGCAGCCATGTAAAAAGTTATTGGCTGCGATGCAAGAAATAACATGCTTATCACCAAAAATGCTTTTGGGAGTAAATAACATTCACAAATCAGAGTTTATGTCAGTGTGCTCCTTAAATACTTACTGGTGTTCCCAACACTGTCTGTGAAGAGAGCTTCTTTTTCATTGCCTTCTCGTCAAACTTTGCGCTTCGCTTCACGTAGACACCTCCATGCTAAAAATGAACATTTGATTTAAAAAAGTATACCAAATAGGCTTAAATCGCTCATACCAATAAGCACAATATATATTATAGCATCGAACAGTCCAAAACTTGTAGATAAATACCTGTGAGAAATACCATCCATATAAAGGGAGCCACTTCAGCCCATCTTTTAGGACATATCTCACATGGCCAAGTGCTTTCTGCCTAATGGCTAACATGTCAGCAATGATCCAGTCCGCTGTATGACAAGACAAAGCAAGGGTTTAGTCCATGTGCCTGCCTACCTTAAATTATTCTCACTCAGAATGAACAGAAATTAATTAGTTAAACATTTTGTTGAATAGGAACAGCTCACCTGTGCATTGATGGTTGGAAAGGTAGACTACATTCTCTTTATTCTTTGGCACTTCTCCATAAATAACAATCTAAAGAAAAATGAACACCGTTTTACTAGGCCTAAAAAGACATGAAGGGCATAATGACAAACAGAAACAAAATGGAAGAAATTTGGGTGGTAACCAAACTGAAAATTATTTGTGCAAATCTTTGTAATTAGACATACACCCAGGATTGTGGAAAATCCGCTTAGTGCTGAGGACGCCAATGGCAAGCCAACTGTGTCTTAAGTGGTTTATTCATAAAAACAGGTCTCATCAGCTTAATAACCTTTTACAAGCTGTTAATGAACCAACTTCACCACTTGTTAAAACACCACAACTCAGAAGTGTTTGTGTGCTTCATAAAACAAAAGGTGTTTTCAATATGCATACTAATGTGCTCCACACTCATGCTCCAAGTTAGTTCTCCAAGGACGTTCTTGTGAGGACGAGAGGGTTGAGAACACAAACATTTGAATTTGAGAAGCTAGCTATATGTGAATCATATTAGCTAGCAAGATTTGACAGTTTGATTTGTAGTTATTCTCTGACCGTTGTATGCTCCAATTTGCTTACTTGTAGTGCGGTATAATGCATATTGAGAAACACCCAAAATGTTTGAAAATAGTAGGGGATTCAAAGACTTCAACGTGTCTAGTGGTATTCTTACTGTCGGCCTGTGTGAAATATCATTTGGAGATCCATATCCAAGAACACCCATACTAAATGAAGTTATCACCAGACTAGGCCTAAATAGCAAACCAAGCTGAACCACAAGAGTGGCTGTGAAGTTACCCTTAGATGGAATCGCAAAATGTATATTTCTGCCTAAATAGACATATCCAAAAGTAAATGCTATTCATGTGTAATTACATGATTCAGACATGCCAAAACTTGGTATATGTGGAAAGACGACATCTGGGAGACTATGATGAAATGATCAGAAGATAGGAGTTACATAGTTCAGAATACAGTCGTGGCCAAAAGTTGAGAATGACACAAATATTATTTTCACAAAGTTTGTTGCTTCAGTGTCTTTAGATATTTTTGTCAGATGTTACTATGGAATACTGAAGTATAATTACAAGCATTTCATAAGTGTCAAAGGCTTTTATTGACAATTACATGAAGTTGATGCAAAGAGTCGATATTTGCAGTGTTGAGCGTTCTTTTTCAAGACCTCTGCAATCCGCCCTGGCATGCTGTCAATTAACTTCTGGGCCACATCCTGACTGATGGCAGCCCATTCTTGCATAATCAATGCTTGGAGTTTGTCAGAATTTGTGGGGTTTTGTTTGCCGACCCGCCTCTTGAAGATTGACCACAAGTTCTCAAATGGGATTAAGGTCTGGGGAGTTTCCTGGCCATGGACCCAAAATATCAACGTTTTGTTCCCTGAGCCACTTAGTTATCACATTTGCATTATGGCAAGGTGCTGAAAAGGCATTGTTCGTCACCAAACTGTTCTCGGATGGTTGGGAGAAGTTGCTCTCGGAGGATGTGTTGGTACCATTCTTTATTCATGGCTGTGTTCTTAGGCAAAATTGTGAGTGAGCCCACTCCCTTGGCTGAGAAGCAACCCCACACATGAATGGTCTCAGGATGCTTTACTGTTGGCATGACACAGGACTGATGGTAGCGCTCAATGTCTTCTCCGGACAAGCTTTTATCCGGATGCCCCAAACAATCGGAAAGGGGATTCATCAGAAAAAATGACTTTACCCCAGTCCTCAGCAGTCCAATCCCTGTACCTTTCTGTCCCTGATGTTTTTCCTGGAGAGAAGTGGCTTCTTTGCTGCCCTTCTTGACACCAGGCCATTCTCCAAAAGTCTTTGCCTCACTGTGCATGCAGATGCACTCACACCTGCCTGCTGCCATTCCTGAGCAAGCTCTGTACTGGTGGTGCCCCGATCCCGCAGCTGAATCAACTTTAGGAGACGGTCCTGGCGCTTGCTGGACTTTCTTGGGCGCCCCGAAGCCTGTGTGCTTAGGGTCGTTGTTCTTCTGGAAGGTGAACCTTCACCCCAGTCTGAGGTCCTGAGCGCTCTGGAGCAGGTTTTCATCAAGGATCTCTCTGTACTTTGCGTCGTTCATCTTTCCCCTCGATCCTGACTAGTCTCCCAGTGCCTGTAACTGAAAAATATCCCCACAGCATGCCGCTGCCACCATCATCATGCTTTACCATAAGGATGGTGCCAGGTTTCCTCCAGTTGTGACACTTGGCATTCAGGCCAAATCTTGCTTTCATCAGACCAGAGAATTTTGTTTCTTATGGTCTGAGTCCTTTAGGTGCCTTTTGGCAAACTCTAAGTGGGCTGTCATGTGCCTTTTACTGAGGACTGGCTTCCGTCTGGCCACTCTACCATAAAGGTCTGATTGGTGGAGTGCTGCAGAGATGGGAGAATTTCCAGAAGGACAACAATGCATAAAGGGACTTCAATAAAATGTGATTGAGCAGTTGTACAACATAAATAAAAATATTTGAAAAGGTCCTTTTATCGAGTCTCCAATATGGGATAACTGTCATTATTATGAATGCCATGCATGCGTATTTTCAAAATGGTACATACCGTATTTGAAAGAGTATGTTAAACTTTCATTGAATAACAGATACATATTTTTGGAATATGAGATGACACTAACCCAGTAATTACTTTTATTGGCAATCTATATGAATTAGCTCTTCAATAAAAAAAAATAACCATTCAAATATTAAACATGATCATATTTGACAATAGGATATGACTATTAGAAATTCTAATCATGGCTATATTAACCCGAATATGATTTTAATCAGAACCGTGCATTTATAAAGTGTTTAGATGTTTCTTTGCAGCAAGACTATTCCTGACCTAATTTATGCCACGACATCCAATTGCAATCATATTTAAGTGCAATCTCACTAAAGATGGTCTAACCGAACTACCGCGTGTTGTTTCCGAAGCGAAACACAAAACGGGTGAATAAAGTCAATACAAATTAAGTTACTGGGTATAAACATCACGTCATCATACAATTCATTGTCAACACTAAATATGTTTAGAAGAGGTTCATAGATCGGAGATTCTCTCCTTTCAAGCATATTCCGCGTGATACCATAATGTGCAGTGCATGAACGCACTCAAATTCTACAGCTCGTATGTCTTGACCGATCATTTTCAGGATAGGTTGACTGCAGTGAGGATTCCCCACGTGCAATCAGTTATCGTATAGCAAGCCAGGAGGCAATACAGGTTGCATGCATTTCCATTTAGGGGCCAACAGTTCAACGTGAGTCCTTAAAATGCAGGCCTACTCACCTCCACCCCTGTATAGTTTTCGAAGAAAAATAGGACGAGGCTCTGGTAGATGTTATAGAGGTGGTCGTCCATCCTGCGGTATAGTCTTGATGGTAGGACAGCAGTAAGCACACGACATGCACCCCATGACAGCACATAAGCCGGAGCTGTGCCTAGCATTACCACTGCAGGAAACCAATACCGCAACGAGTACGTGTGCACAACCAGGGAGAGCAGCATTCTGTACTACTGCACACTTATAGCTTGTTCAACTAGCTATAACTATAAGATAGATGCACGTTCACTTCTCGGTTGACTGTTTCCTGTTGAAAGTAAGCTAGAATGAGAAGTTGCAAATATAGCTTATACAACCGCCACATAGTAACACCACATGTCAACGTTATGCATATCGCAACAGCTCAATGTAACAACCGGCAAACGACCTCGAATCTCCGATAGCCAGCTAACTTTACCTAGCTAGCTAAGCTAAATTACTTCGCGGCTAAACACTGCTCAACCGACACATGAACCAAACGAATGGTTTCGTACAAAACCACGGTTAAAACTGCAGTGGTAAATCATTACTACATGCTTCGCATATAAATTATCCTCGGTCAACAGTGAAGTTTTAGTTCAAAAACTGCCTCTAGCCAAGTCACACACACGCCTCCTCATGGACTTAATGGGGAATCTCAATCGCATTCTCCTTGCCTCCTCAAAAGCCATTGGAGGAGTAGGTCGGAGGGGCGGGACATCTGTCTTTCTCATCCAATGGGGGTTGAGGAAGAGCGAGGACGCAATTGCGATTAGTCCGTGCTATCCGGGATCGTTGGGACGTCTCTACCCTACTGAAGTTGACATTTTAAATAAAATGTTAAAATTAATAAGATAAGGGTTAATGTCAAGGTAGGGACATCCCACTGAGCCTACATAGCACTGGCTATTGAAATTCTACCCATGTTTAATAATGAGTCATGCTATCTGGGGGTCCTTGGGGCTTCTGTACCCTAAACTTAACCCGTACTATGCTGCAGTAGAGAACGACCAGTTGAAAACACCGGAAGGGTTGTGGGACGCTGTCAGCATCGCTACTTCCTTTTAAATAGGTAATTCGTTGATTGAAACCACACCCACCAAACGGGAGCAAACTTACCTCAAACGCCTTGTTCACATCAACAGGGTTTTGGTACACCAGAAGTACATTACACATCTATCACACCTACAGCATCATTGCATTTTGGTACACCAGAAGTACATTCATTTCCAATGGAACGCTGGGTTTGCCTTGCAGCATTGTGTTGCAGAGGCAGTTGCAGTGCGTTCTGTGGTGCATATGTTGGATTTATAATTTTTTTTAATCATCAAACTATGCGTAGATGGCTTGACAGAAATGGTAGCAGAAGGTGAAGGCTGAACTTTTGTTGCAAGCATATCCAGATGATGCTGCGTACTATTTTGCGCAATGACACTGTAGGTGTGATCAAGGTGTTTGCCTTGCAGCATTGAGTTGCAGAGGCAGGTGCAGTACATTCTGTGTGGCACATACCTTGTATTTATCAAACATATATTTTAAATTGTGTACTGTAGACATCTTGACAGAAATGGTAGCAGAAGATGAATGTCAAACTTTTGTTGTACACATATCCAGATGCTGTTGCGTACCAATTTGCACAATGATGCTGTAGGTGTGATCAAGGCGAAAGTCTGTTCAAGAAAGTTTTGGGGAAACTTGTCATTCAGTACAAACCCGTTCCGCAAAGTAGCAAACTGAATGCACCTCTAGTGTCTCATGTCAGATGGCATCACTCCTATGCTACTCTCGTCCCTAATCATCATCATCATGCACTACTTCAAACTAGGAAACTCAGAAATGTCCAACTTGCTAACTGGTTGAAAGTGGCAGTGGCACCGTTATAACTACAACCATTTGGCAAGTCGGAAATGTCAGCTTCCTAGTTCCAACTACCACATAAATGCGGAATCAGTGTAGACGGCAATGACCCTAAACCCTACCCTTACGCCTCGATCACACCTACAGCGTCATTGCGCAAAATGGTACGCAGCATCATCTGGATGTGTGCAACAAAAGTCCAACATTCACCTTCTGCTACCATTTCTGTCAAGTGGTCCACGCATACAGTTTGATGCATATGTTCGATAAATCCAACACTTATGCACCACACAGAACACACTGCAACTGCCACTGCAATGCAATGCTGCAAGGCGCAAACAGCATTCCATTGGAAATTAATCTCCTTCTGGTGTAGAAATGCAACAACGCTGTCGGTGTGATCGAGGCTTTACCATAACGCAATCACTTACATTTAAACTCAACTGAGGTAAGGACGTCCCAAGGAACCCGGATAGCAAGGACAGTTGAATAATAAGACATTATGCCTCCATCACACCTACATTGCGCAAATTGGTACACAGCATTTGGATATGCTGTTTGCCTTGCACCACACAGAAAGTTAAACATTCACCTTCTGCTACCATTTCTGTCAAGCTGCCGACGTATACAATTTGATGCATACTTCAATAAAATCCAACAATGCAATGCTGCAAGATAAACAGAGCATTCCATTGGAAATGTACCAAAATGCAATGACACTGTTGGTGTGATGGAGGCTGGAGGCGTAAGCCACTTGCCAACATTGTGCAAGCTGATTGGTTTAAAGAAGAGTTCTGAGATTGGTGGTTGCTAAGGGTGGATGACAGTTGCTAATGTGCTGGTGTCAGGGTCATCTAAGTACCCTACTGTGATTGTTTTCAATTAAAATGGTAAATAAAATAGCTTCTTAGCAATCATTTTGCAAGATGTCTGGGAGAGGTCTGAGTGGGGAGGAGAACACGGAAAATTATGTTATTGGCCGAAAGGTTTGGAACTGTTATTTGTAACTAATTCCCCAGGCAGGCAAAAACTCTACCCACCAAAACAGGCATACATTTCAGGCTGTCTTTTCAAACAACTCTTACACTAAAAGGGTATTATAATTTTCACAATTTTCAAAATATACAACATAGGGAAATCGTGTTTTTTGGCTGCACTAAGGCCTTTAAGGTTAGGGTAAGGACGTCCCAAGGACACGGCATTGAACTAACCCTGGTGTCAGTGCTAGATGCCAGCAGCAGTAAAGCAAGATCTGCCGAAAACTAAGGCTGAGTTTTAAAGTTATTTAGGTAGTAGTGTGTCTCTGATGAAACCTGACAAGTGTGTGACCTGTGCTATCCAGTATAACTTGACAGTAAATTACTGAGTGAATGTTAAATAGATACTGTATAAGCACTGGCCTGGTCCCAGATCAGTTTGTGTCGTATAACCAGCTATCTTTGACGCATAGTAAACTCCTATGACATTAAAGCACTGCTTTGACAATAGACTCATCTTTGAATTGGAACTGTGATGAGTGGATGGATTGACATGACTAGTTTTGTGACAAATAAATCACAAATAGAGATGTCCTTATATTTCCGTCTATATCAAACAAAAACCTGCAAAGTTATGCTGCGATGAGAACATTTTGACAAGGTAAAAGTTTTATTAAATAGAATGCAATAACAGTAGAAAGTCAATTCACACTCAAGGGGAAAAAAAGCCAAAACGATTTCCATTTGTGTTCTCTCCATGTTTGGGTCCAACTTCATATTACCGGGACTTCCATTCCAAGTCATACTTCTCATATGGAAGTTGCTTGAGATGTGTGATACAATCTAGAGGAAAAAGGAAGTCAATGAATGCCATTGTTAAAGTAACATAATGAGACAGAGGGTATAAACTTCAGTTTACATAAATATTCTAAGCTAAAGCCAAATGTAACACCACACAATCAAAAAACAATCACAACATTTAGTAACATAATACAAATATTCATGAACATTTGGGGTAGGTGCAACATGAGAAACTGTCAACGGTTTGAGTGAGAGGTGTCTCCAAGTGGCTATACAGCTATTCAAAGTGTGCCCAGTTCCTAAGTCATTTCAATGCACTTTTATAATTCAAGGAAACAGCCTTCAACTATTATTAGGTGCTTTCTGGAGCTCTCCTAGCTGTTCCATTGAGGAACTGAAGTGAGACGTTTTTTGTTTGGAATGCAGCCATGCACCCCACCTTCACGCAATTACTGTTGTTATGCAATCCAAAACCAGCCCATCACAAATCGCAATCTGGGTCAGGTGGGCATCTTTTGAAAGCTTATTCTATTGCCAACATGACTAGCGAAGTTATAAAATACGACCTTGCAGTGTTAGGCTTTCCCAAGGTACTTCAGAGAACCATAAACATTTTGGTGCATATGGAATGTCATGAATGCATTCAGGTGAGTCTTCCATGGCCATTTTCTTCACAACACAGAGAACATAGGCCCATTTTGTTCAGAATAACCTGGGGTATGACACCATGTCATTCTTGTAACTATAAAGCATCATTGCGATCGATGCTGTAAAGGACATGAGTTGGAAATGTGAAGTGCACATTTGGACTCATGAGTCGACTTCTAATTTTTCCGAACACATCGAGTGCTCTTGATTTACAGCACTCCCCTTTGTGAGACAACACCACAATGTGCAAATGTAACCCAATTTGCGGGAAGGATGGGGGCCTCTTGTTGCGGGCGATACTCCGGCTTAGAACTTGAATCCCATACATCGCAGTAAAGCGGAGACCCAGACTCTGCTCTGTACAGCCGCTGTGTTACAATTTAAGTGCTTATCAGTGACTAAATCTACATTTTTCAACATGGGATGGAGAGTAATTAATGAATTAACACATGAATTAACACTGGGCTGACATCTTACCCAGCACCCACTGCTCGGATAGAATCCTGCTCCCTTCTGGTCTCTTGCCGTTGTACTCCCCTATGCAGAGGCCTGTCTGCCGGACCGTTTTGCAGATTGTGCCCCCACACAGCTGGATGAGCTCCACCAGGCTGTGGGTGGGAGGCTGGGTGTTCCGGGAGACGAACATCGCAGGCTGACCCAGGAAGAGGTCCTGTTGGTGCTCCCCTGCAGACAGGTGCTGCT
The DNA here is from genome assembly GCA_030435695.1 of Brachymystax lenok tsinlingensis. Lineage (NCBI taxonomy): Eukaryota > Metazoa > Chordata > Actinopteri > Salmoniformes > Salmonidae > Brachymystax > Brachymystax lenok. The sequence continues at coordinate 59,713,382 of CM059780.1, forward strand.
GCAGACGGCAGATCTGGGAGGAGAGACATTATAGGGTCTTAGAAGGGATGTCTTTTCAGGAAGAGTGGATTTGTTTGCAGCGGTGTTTAAAAAGACCTCATCTTAATATAGCTAAAAGATGAGTTATTCAGAAATCTACATTTTGTATATGTATTGTGCATTTGCCTGACCATTAGTTGTTACAACTCAAGTGTGTTGCAGTGTTCTCTTTTCACAAGGAGAGGGCAGAAAAACACCTTGAATTTGTAAATATATTGAACAAAAATATAAACACAATACGTAAAGTGTTGGTCCCATGTTTCATGAGCTGAAATAAAAGATCACAGAAATTTTCCATACCCACAAAAATCATATTTCTCTCAAATGTTGTGTACAAATTTGTTTACATCCCTTTTAGTGAGCATTTCCCCTTTTCCAAGATAGTCCATCCACCTGACAGGTGTGGCATATCAAGAAGTTGAAACAATATGATCATTATATAGGTGCACCTTGTGCTGGGGAATAAAATGCCACTAAAATGTGCAATTTTGTCACAACACAATGCCACAGATGTCTCAAGTTTTGACGGAGCGTGCAATTGGCATGGTGACTGCAGGAATATCCACCAGAGCTTTGCCAGAGAATTTCATATTAATTTCTCTACCATAAGCTGCCTCCAACGTTGTTTTAGAGAATTCAGCATTATGTCCAACCAGCTTCACAACGACAGACCAGGTGTATGGCGTTGCGTGGATGAGCAGTTTGCTGATTTCAACAATGTGAACAGAGTGCCCCATGGTGGCGGTGGGGTTATGGTGTGGACAGGCCTAAGCTACGGACAACAAACACAATGGCATTTTATCGATAGCAATTTGAACGAAAGAAGATACCATGACGGGAACCTGTGGCCCATGGTGAGGCCCATATTTTTAAAGGTATCTGTAACCAACAGTTGCATATCTGTATTACCATTCATGTGAAATCCATAGAATAGTGCCTAATGAATTTATTTCAATTGACTGATTTCCTTATATGAACTGTAACTCAGTAAAATCTTTGAAATTGTTGCATGTTAAGTTTATATTTTAGCCACATTTCATACAAACAACAGCAACTCTGTTTGTCATTATCTGTACAATCAGATGCCCTCCAAAAAGCTTAACTGATTCGGACTCCAAATCACCCCATCTACCATTTCCCCACTTGAAGAACAATCTACTAACTTGGTATCTTGACAACTGTTAAATTGAAATTACATTTATGTGAAATACAACATGATATGAAAGGGATTTGAGGTTCGAATTGAAAATAAGTGTGTCTGCCAGAGTGAACCATAACAACCCTTAGCAGTATAACATACACTACCGGTCCAAAGTTTTAGAACACCTCCTCATTCAAGGGTTTTTCTTTATTTTTACTATTTTCTACATTGTAGAATGATAGTGAAGACATCAAAACTATTACATAACACATATGGAATCATGTAGTAACCAAAAAAAGTGTTAAACAAATCCAAATATATTTTATATTTGAGATTCTTCAAAGTAGCCACCCTTTGCCTTGATGACAGCTTTGTACTCTTGGCATTCTCTCAACTAGCATCATGAAGTAGTCACCTGGAATGCATTTCAATTAACAGGTGTGCCTTGTTAAAAGTTAATTTGTGGAATTTCTTTCCTTCTTAATGCGTTTGAGTGAATCAGTTATGTTGTGAAAAGGTAGGTCTGTATACAGATCCCCCTATTTGGTAAAAGACCAAGTCCATATTTTGGCAAGAACAGCTCAAATAAAAAAAGAGAAACGACAGTCCATTAGTTTAAGACATGAAGGTCAGTCAATACGGAAAATTTCAAGAACTGAACATTTCTTCAAGTGCAGTCGCAAAAACCATTAAGCGCTATGATGAAACTGGCTCTCATGAGGACCGCCACAGGAATGGAAGATCCAGAGTTACCTCTGCTGGATACGGTCATTAGTTACCAGCCTCAGAAATTGCAGCCCAAATAAATGCTTCAGAGTTCAAGTAACAGACACATCTCAACATCAACTGTCCAGAGGAGACTGTGTGAATCAGGCCATCATGGTCAAATTGCTGCAAAGAAACCACTACTAAAGGACACCAATAATATGAAGAGACTTGCTTGGGCCAAGAAACACGAGCAATGGACATTAGACCGATGGAAATTTGTCCTTTGGTCTGGAGTCCAAATTTGAGATTTTTGGTTCCAACCGCCATGTCTTTGTGAGACGCGGTGTGGGTGAACAGATGATCTCTGCATGTGTATTTCCCACCATAAAGCATGGAGGTGGTGGTGTTATGGTGTGGGGGTGCTTTGCTGGTGACACTGTCAGTGATTTATTTAGAATTCAAGGCATGCTTAACCAGCATGGTTACCACAGTATTCTACAGCGATACACCATCTCATCTGGTTTGCGCTTAGTGGGACTATCATTTGTTTTTCAACAGGACAATGACCCAAAACACACCTCCAGGCTGTGTAAGGGCTATTTTACCAAGAAGGAGAGTGCTGGAGTACTGCATCAGATGACCTGGCCTCCACAATACCCCGACCTCAACCAAATTGAGATGGTTTGGAATGAGTCGGACCGCAGAGTGAAGCAAAAGCAGCCAACAAGTGCTCAGCATATGTTGGAACTCCTTCAAGACGGTTGGAAAAGCATTCCAGGTGAAGCTGGTTGAGAGAATGCCAGGAGTGTGCAAAGCTGTCATCAAGGCAAAGGGTGGCTATTTAAAGAATCTCAAATATAAAATATATTTTGATTTGTTTAACACTCTTTTGGTTACTACATGATTCCATGTGTTATTTCATAGTTTTGATGTCTTCACTATTATTCTACAATGTAGAAAATAGTCAAAAGAAAAACCATGAATGAGTAGGTGTTCTAAAACCTTTGACCAGTAGTGTATATGTTATAACAGGAATCATGATGAATGATTACATGTCTTTTTGGAATCTGGTCCCATGCTTATTTACTTGTAATGATTGAAAATACAAAAGGGAAAAAAAGCTAACCACATGGAAAGAACTCATTCCACTCATTTTGTTTACTGCTTTCCATTGTGTAATTTTAGCAATGGATTTAATGTCTTAGGTTCATAACGGTGCACATTTTGGAGGTTGGACAAGGGGTAGAGCATTGTACCTTATACTAAGCTTAATCTAAAGGTGATCCCCTACTCAGACCAGGTAGACAATTACATTTCACTTTGAGGATACATGTTGGTTACCTCGGACTCCAATCCACATCTCTGTGTGAGTAATACCCCTGTATACACAGCCTCTAGGGGTGGACGATGGGAAGTAAGCCTTATTGTGCTGAGAATGTAAGAGATAAAAGTCCTATGACATTGGCTGACACAGCTCATAGCTTGTAGTAATACATCAAAGATTCAATAAAATGCCATTCTCCGCACCTGGTTTGATTCCTTGGATTGCGGTCCAGGCTGTCCATTCTCCTTGCCTGGAAGCAATGAATGAGAACATACATGCAGTCTTCGCTGACATTGTGCTCCATCTTAAGACTACGGAGTGGTGCTCTAAACTGCAGGGGAAGTTTGGAGTGCTGCTCCAGTAGGGTTGCAAAATTTCAGTAACCTTCTGCAAATTCCATGGTTTTCCAAAAATCCAGGTTGAAATTTTCCTTTAATCATTCAGAAATAAGCACAAAACCCGGAATCCTCAAACCAAGTTTTCTAGAAAATCTGGGAATTTTTGGGAAAATTACTGGATTTTGCAACCCTAGTATCCAGCATGGGTCGGTTGCAAGGCTGAAAGGGACAATCTGCTCCTTTTTGAATGAGTGCCAGAAAACAGGCTGTAAAGCATTTTGGTCCTCCTCTGTACATAGCAGCAGCCTTTTTATCACGATATTATCAAGGGTTTGTCAAATGGTTCAGAGGGAGAGTAACTGAGCATTGAAAGTAAATTGTTCACTTCATGGGGCATGATACTAGTGGTGGATTCCTAATTAAGACATTATTATTTTGAACTGGCTAGCCAGCTAGCTAACAACGGACAAAAGCATTGTTTAGAAAATTGCTTTTAGTTGCTTGGCTGACATTTACTGAATTCATTTTTAAACAGATTAGTGTTAAAATAGAGAAAATATGCTATTTGGAGCACCGGGCTGCTGATTTCATGCAGAGGCTGTTGTTTTGTGTACTTTTTCATAACGACAATTTTAATGTCAGACGACAATAGAGCGTTCATGATGTCGCTACGACAATTGTCTACAGACATATCGATAGACAGACTGTAAACAAGCCATTAGGCTATATTGCAAATTAGTGCTGTCATATGTGTTCTCTGAATCAACACCTACCCTAAGTGTTTATTACTACAGGATTCCAGACTAACATTTTCCCCTGGTGTCACTGGTGCCTCTAACTTTTAGTTGGTGGCACTAGTGCATGATTTGGTGGGATCCAAGTTCTTTGAGTGGTGTAAAGTACACTGCTCAAAAAAATAAAGGGAACACTAAAATAACACATCATAGATCTGAATGAATGAAATAATCTTATTAAATACTTGTTTCTTTACATAGTTGAATGTGCTGACAACAAAATCACAACAATTATCAATGGAAATCAAATTTATCAACCCATGGAGGTCTGGATTTGGAGTCACACTCAAAATTAAAGTGGAAAACCACACTACAGGCTGATCCAACTTTGATGTAATGTCCTTAAAACAAGTCAAAATGAGGCTCAGTAGTGTGTGTGGCCTCCACGTGCCTGAAGGACCTCCCTACAACGCCTGGGCATGCTCCTGATGAGGTGGCGGATGGTCTCCTGAGGGATCTCCTCCCAGACCTGGACTAAAGCATCCGCCAACTCCTAGACAGTACCTAGACAGTACTCGGTACCTAATGGCAGTCAGGCTACCTCTGGCGAGCACATGGAGGGCTGTGCGGCCCCCCAAAGAAATGCCACCCCACACCATGACTGACCCACCGCCAAACCGGTCATGCTGGAGGATGTTGCAGGCAGCAGAACGTTCTCCACGGGCGTCTCCAGACTCTGTCACGCCTGTCACGTGCTCAGTGTGAACCTGCTTTCATCTGTGAAGAGCACAGGGCGCCAGTGGCGAATTTGCCAATCTTGGTGTTCTCTGGCAAATGCCAAACGCCCTGCACGGTGTTGGGCTGTAAGCACAACCCCACCTGTGGACGTTGGGCCCTCATACCACCCTCATGGAGTCTGTTTCTGACCGTTTGAACAGACACATGCACATTTGTGGCCTGCTGGAGGTCATTTTGCAGGGCTCTGGCAGTGCTCCTCCTTGCACAAAGGCGGAGGTAGTGGTCCTGCTGCTGGGTTGTTGCCCTCCCACGGCCTCCTCCACGCCTCCTGATGTACTGGCCTGTCTCCTGGTAGCGCCTCCATGCTCTGGACACTACGCTGACAGACACAGCAAACCTTCTTGCCACAGCACGCATTGATGTGCCATCCTGGATGAGCTGCACTACCTGAGCCACTTGTGTGGGTTGTAGACTCCGTCTCATGCTACCACTAGAGTGAAAGCACCGCCAGCATTCAAAAGTGACCAAAACATCAGCCAGGAAGCATAGGAACTGAGAAGTGGTCTGTGGTCACCACCTTCAGAACCACTCCTTTATTGGGGATGTCTTGCTAATTGCCTATAATTTCCACCTGTTGTCTATTCCATTTGCACAACAGCATGTGAAATTTATTGTCAATCAGTGTTGCTTCCTAAGTGGACAGTTTGATTTCACAGAAGTGTGATTGACTTGGAGTTACATTGTGTTGTTTAAGTGTTCCCTTTATTTTTTTGAGCAGTGTACTTAAGTAAAAATACATTAAAGTACTACTTAAGTCGTTTTTTGGGGTATCTGTACTTAAAGAAAATAATGTACTTTTTCACTCCATACATTTCCCTGACACCCAAAATTACTTTTTGACAGGAAATTGGTTGAATTCATACACTTAAGAGAACATCCCTGGTCATCCCTACTGTCTCTGATCTGGTGGACTCAAACAAATGCTTTGTTTGTAAATTATGTCAGTGGTGGAGAGTGCCCCTGGTTATCCGTCAATAAAAAGGTAAATGGTGCCATCTGGTTTGCTTAATATAAGGAATTTTAAATGGTTTATACTTTTACTTTTGATACTGAAGTACATTTTAGCAATTCCATTTACTTTTGATACTTAAGTATATTTAAAACCAAATACTTTGACTTTTACTCTAGTATTTTATTGGGTGACTAACTTGAATCATTTTCTATTAAGGTATCTTTACTTTTACTCAAGTATGACAATTGAGTACTTTTTCCACCAATTGCATTTTGAAATGTTATACGATCATCATGGATCTCTCTGAAGCTCATGGGGCAGAGAGGACAGTGGTTCGCTCATCACAGCAGGATACCCCAGCGAAACAAGCACAGCGGTAGGGCAGAAACTTTCATTAGAGAAATCATGAGGATAATGCACTTTATCGTTTGACCAAATCATGGTTTTAGCCGCCACAAAAATAGGAAGTTTTGAGTGAGGTGATCATGAAGAACGTGCTCCTACGTTTATAGGCACCATTTAATTTTTTTACGATCAATGATCTTGGCAGTCTGAGGACGAGTCGGAGCAGGTATCTTTGCCGATTCCTTGTTTGACTTTGAGTAACCTCAGCCTATCAGAAAACCGGGCTGGTCCATCTTGGTAGGGGGGCCGGCCGTTGCCCACTGATCAGCCAACGGCTCATTATAGAGTAGTATAACAAAAATTTAAACAAAAAACTATAGGCCCATGGGCCGCCGGCCATGTCACATTTAAAAAACAAAGCAAATTATATACAGTGCATTCGGAAAGGATTCAGACCCCTTGACTTTTTCCACAATGTTACGTTAAAGCCGTATTCTAAAATTGATAAAATATTTTTTCCCCCACCTGATCAATCTACACAATGACAAAGCAAAAACAGGTTTTTAGACATTGCTAATTTATCTAAAAATATCACATTTACATGAGTATTCAGACCTTTTACTCAGTACAAGTTGGCAGCGATTACAGCCTTGAGTCTTCTTGGGTATGATGCTACAAGCTTGGCACACCTGTATTGTGGGGTGTTTCTCCCATTCTTCTCTGCAGATCCTATCAAGTTCTGTCAGGTTGGATGGGGAGAGTCGCTGCATAGCTATTTTCAGATCTCTCCAGATATGTTTGATCGTGTTTAAGTCCGGGCTCTGAATGAGCCACTCAAGAGACTTGTCCCGAACCCACTCCTGCGTTGTCTTGGCTGTGTGCTTAGGGTCATTAGGGTCTTCCTGTTGGAAGGTGAACCTTAACCTGCTTCAGAGCACTCAGACTGGGGTTTTCATCAAGGATCTCTGTACTTTGCTCCATTAATCTTTGTCTCGATCCAGTCTAGTTTCCTAATCCTTGCCGCTGAAAAACATCCCCACAACATGATGCTGCCACCACCATGCTTCACCGTAGGAATGGTGCCAGATTTCCTCCGGATGTGACGCGTCTCATTCAGGCAAAATTGTTCAATCTTGGTTTCATCAGACTAGAGAATCTTGTTTCTCATGATCGGAGTCCTTTAAGTACATTTTGGCAAACTCCAAGCGGGCTGTCATGTGCCTTTTACTGAGGAGTGGCTTCTTTCTGGTCAGTTTGGCTGGGAGGCCAGCTCTAGGAAGAGTCTTGGTGGTTCCAAACTTCTTCCACTTAAGAATGATGGAGGCCACTGTGTTCTTGGGGACCTTCAATATTGCAGAAATGTTTTGGTTACCCTTCCCCAGATCTGTGCCTCGACACAATCCTGTCTCGGGGCTCTACGAACAGTTTCTTCGACCCCATGGCTTGGTTTTTGCTCTGACATGCATTGTCAACTGTGGGACCTTATATAGACAGGTGTGTGCCTTTCCAAATCATGTCCAATCAATTGAATTTACCACGTAAAGTCCAATCAATTTGTGAAAGCATCAAAGATGATCAATGGAAACAGAATGCACCAATTTCGAGTCTCATTTACATGGTTATGTAAATAAGGTATTTCTGTCTTTTATAAACTATCAATTCCCATGACGTGGTTTCAATATGGCTGCGGCCACATCTCTAAGCTTGTGCTAGGCTCTTGAAAAACGTTTATTTATATTTATATTATGTTCTCAAAGCATTTTCTTAACATAACGTTCATCAAGGTTACCTAACATCAACATGTAAAACAATGTAGGTTGAATTGAGCATTTCAGTGCCACTTAGGTCCAAGGTATTCCCATACTTCCGCTTTATCCCACCCGCTTTATCCCAACCCCTTCCGAAAGATACATATAAAGTTTGGAGAGGTTGGAGCAGTGGACTGCCACACTGGGCGACCGTGGAGCAGTTTTGCATCTTTGAAAATATGTCTTTAATGATCTTAAAATGTGTCCCAAGAACAAACTACTATTGAATTAACTAAACATACCCTCTACACCAGGTATTCCCAAACTGGAGTACGGGCAATGCTGTCGGGAGTACGCCAAATAAAAATGTGATTCACATTTAAAAAACAAAAATGTTGCATTTTTATTCACATTTTTAAACAGTCCATCCATATTTTCCAACGGGCTATACATTTGGGTGAGTTTTTTTTCCCTCACCTGAGTAGCCTCGTTTCACTGCCAAAAATAAAATTAAACCATCTAAACAACAACGCAATGTCAAATACAGGTAGCCTAGTTAAATAATGAACATCACATTAACCGTTACTCTCTCACGGGAATTCCACTAACGGTCCGTATGTAGCCAAACGTAGCTGCTGCTCATTCTGTTTGCTCGAAAATGGATGGTTAAAAAAAGTAAGGCCCGCATACCAGCTCTACTGGTAGTACTGTTACTACCAACAGTACTACACCTGTCGACAACACAAGCTGTTCCGCTTCCACGAGCACATCCAATGCTAGCATCAGTAATTTGTTGTTAGCCCAACTAGCATGGATAGTTGTGAAACTAATGCAGCCGAAGAGCTACTGCCCCCTTACCCAGGAAAGCACTGAACAACAGACAGGGACTTGGACCATCGAAAAGGAGCAAATATGATGAGAACTACAATGATTTGGGGATCACTTATATTGGTAGTGCCTATCCTCAGCTACAGTGTGTTATTATCTCATCACTTGATGAAACCTTCACTCTTGCGCAGACATTTAGAAACACAAACATGCCATTTTGAAAAATAAGCCACAGAAGTTTGTTTTTGCAAGAATTAAGACAACTTCCGAGTAGTAAGACATGTATAAAAGCAACAGATACCATTAATAAATAGGGACTAAAAGCGTCTTATATGGTAAGCTACCGAGTGGCTTGGACAGGCAAGCCCCATACTATTGTGGAGGACTTAATTATTCCTGCTGCAGCGGATATGTCTGGGACAATGCTGGGGGAAATGGCCAAAAAAACTATACAGACAATGCCTTCATCAAACAACACTGTTAAACAATGCATCAGTGACATGGCAGGAGATGTTTTGAAACAATTGCCGCTTCGCATACAAGCCATTGAATTCTATGCGTTACAGCTGGATGATTCAACAGACGTGGCGGGCCTGGCACAGCTCCTGGTATATGTCCGTTACGTTTATGGGGGGTTAATTAAGGAAGAAATCCTCTTCTGCAAACCACTGGAAACCAGGACAACAGGAAAGGTATTGGACAGCTTTGTGACATCAAATGGACTTTGGTGGTCAAGATGTGTTGGTATCTGTACTGATGGCGCAAAAGCCATGACAGGGAGACCTAGTGGAGTGGTAACGCGCGTGCAAGCAGTTGCTCCCAACGCCACTTGGGTACACTGCAGCATCCACCGAGAGGCTCTTGCTGCCAAGGGAATGCCTGACAGCTTGAAAGACGTTTTGGACACTACAGTGAAAATTGTTAATTTTGTTAAAGCAAGGCCCCTGAACTCTCGTGTGTTTTCTGCACTATGCAATGATATGGGCAGCGACCATGTAATGCTTTTACGACATACAGAAGTGCACTGGTTATCAAGGGGCAAAGTATTTACATTTTTTTTAATTGAGAGACATGCTTAAAGTTTAAATTTACTGACCATAATTTTCACTTGTCTGACCGCTTGCATGATGATGAGTTTCTCACACAACTGGCCTATCTGGGTTATGTTTTTATTAAATCGACCTGAATAATCTGAATCTAGGATTACTATTTTCAATGTGTGGGACAAAATTGAGGGTATGATTTAAGAAGTTTGAGCTCTTCTGTGTCTGCATTAACAAGGACAACACACAGGTCTTTCCATCAAATGAACTCAAGCTTACAGACAATGTTAAATGTGATATAGCGAAGCACCTGAGTGAGTTGGGTGCGCAATTACGCAGGTACCGTCCCGAAATGGATGACAAACAACTGAATTCGTTATCCCTTTCATGCTCTGTCTCCTGTCCACTTTCCGATATCTGAACAAGAGAGCCTCATCAAAATTGCAACAAGCGGTTCTGTGAAAATGTTATTTAAATCAGAAGCCACTGCCAGATTTCTGGATTGGGCTGCGCTCAGAGTATCCTGCATTGGAAAATCGCGCTGTTAAGACACTGAGGCGCTTTGCAACCACATATCTATGTGAGAGTGGATTCTCGGCCCTCATTAGCATGAAAATGAAATTCAGGCACTGACTACGTGTGGAAAATGATTTAAGACAGACTCTCTCCAACAATACATTTTTCCAACAATTGTTTACAGACAGATTATTTCACTTATAATTCACTGTACCACAATTCCAGTGGGTCAGAAGTTTACAAGTTGACTGTGCCTTTAAACAGCTCGGAAAATTCCAGAAAATGTCATGGCTTTAGAAGCTTCTGACATAATTTGAGTCAATTGGAGGTGTACCTGTGGATGTATTTCAAGGCCTACCTTCAAACTCAGTGCCTCTTTGCTTGACATCATGGAAAAATCAAAAGAAATCAGCCAAGACCTCAGAAAAAGAATTGTAGAAGTCCAAAAGTCTGGTTCATCCTTGGGAGCAATTTCAAAATGCCTGAAGGTACCACGTTCATATGTACAAACAATAGTACGCAGGTATAAACACCATGGGACAACGCAGACGTCATACCGCTCAGGAAGGAGACGCGTTCTGTATCCTAGACATGAGCGTACTTTCATGCAAAAAGTGCAAATCAATCTCAGAACAGCAGCAAAGGACCTTGTGAATATGGTGGAGGAAACAGGTACAAAAGTATCTATATCCACAGTAAAACGAGTCCTATATCGACATAATCTGAAAGGCCGCTCAGCAAGGAAGAAGCCACTGCTCCAAAACCGCCATAAAAAAGCCAGACTACGGTTTGCATCTGCACATGGGGACAAAGATTGTACTCTTTGGAGAAATGTCCTCTGGTCAAATAAAACTGTTTGGCCATAACGACCATTGTCATGTTGGAGGAAAAAGGGGGAGGCCAGCAAGCCGAAGAACACCATCCCAACCATGAAGCACGGGGGTGGCAGCTGCAGAAGGGACTGGTGCACTTCACAAAATAGATGGCATCATGAGGTAGGAAAATTATGTGGATATATTGAAGCAACATCTCAAGACATCAGTCAGGAAGTTAAAGCTTGGTGGCAAATGGGTCTTCCAAAAGGACAATGACCCCAAGCACACTTCTAAAGTTGTGGCAAAATGGCTTAACCACTCCCGACACTACCCGGTGAAATGCAAGGCGCCAAATTCAAAATCCAAAAGTTGAATTATTAAACATTCATCATTATACAAGTGTTGCATAGTCATCAAAAGCTCTGCTTCTTGGCAATATCACAGCGTTGTCAGATTTCAAAAAGGCTTCATGGCAAAAGCACAACATTTGATTGTTTGAGGGTAGCACCTCCAATATTTCTGCATTAGCATAAATTCATAAACCATCGCGGTTTACACAAAACACATTTCACAGCGAAAACAAATCCCTTACCTTTTGAAGAACTTCTGCTGAGGGCTTCCCAAGTGTCCAACGAAGACATCCAATGGTTATTTTGTTAGAAAAAGTCATTTATTATATCCATAAATCTCTCTTTGGTTGGCGCGCGTTATGTTCAGAAAATCCAACGTCGAATCGCCCATTGAAACGTGAAGAGAACGCGTTCAAATATACCTATAAACTTTTCCTAAACAAATCAAATACCAGTTAAAATGCATCCTTAGCGGGGGGGCGCGCCAGCCAGACTCGCGCCCGAGAAAACTTGTTGACATTTCAGGTCCCCATGCCATTTCCTGTACCTATTCGTTCTGCTTACTCCAATCTCCCTGAGTCTTTGTATATAGACTGCTGACATCTAGTGGAAGCCATAGGTACTGCAGTCTCAGTCCTGATAACAAATGGATTCAATAGGGAGTGTGTCTAACAGAGCCAAAGGTCACCAGAAACTGATTTCCGGATGTTTTTTTCTCTGTTTTTTTGCCTGCTAAATGAGTTCTGTTATACTCACAGACATTATGTTAACACTTTTAGAAACTTCAGAGTGTTTCCTATCCAATAGTACTAATTATTATTTTCTGAGCCTGAGTGGCAGGCATTTTGCTTTGGGCACGTCAGACTCTCCAAAACCGTCACCTCACCTGCCGCTCCCTAAGAAGTTAAGGACAACAAAGTCAAGGTGTTGGAGTGGCCATCACAAAGCTCTGACCTCAATCCCATAGAAAATTTGCGGGAAGTTTGTGGAAGGCTACCCAAAACGTTTGACCCAAGTTAAACAATTTAAAAAGGCAATGCTACCAAATACTAATTGAGTGTATGTAAACTTCTGACCCACTGGGAATGTGATGAAAGAAATCAAAGCTGAAATAAATCACTCTCTACTACTATTCTGACATTTCACATTCTTAAAATAAAGTGGTGATCCTAACTGACCTAAGACAGGGAATTTTTACTAGGATTAAATGTATTTGGCTACGGTGTATGTAAACGTTCGACTTCAACTGTACATCCTTTCAAGCACACCCTTCTCATTAACCTGTGGTGATTTATTCACAATTTTCGATTAACAAAAAGTTTTATATGTAAGATGGTTAAATAAAGATCAAAAAGATTGATTATATTATTATGTGTGCCATGGTCCTATTAGAGCTCTTTGTCACTTCCCACAAGCCAGGTTGTGAGAAAAACTCACACTCGTTCTTATGTTTAATACATTTATTGTATAGTGTGTGTGTGGCAGGCTTACAATGGATGGCAAAAAAACAACATTTGAGAGTGCGCTGACTCTGGTGCTAGAGGGGGTACGCAGATGGAGGTTGAATGTTTGAAGGGGTACGGGACTATAAAACATTTGGGAACCACTGCTCTACACTATACACCAGATGTAGCCTATTGTGTCTACAGAGCATTGTAGCATCCACAAAGGGTCATGAAGCAGTTTGGGTTTTGAATGTCAATTCCGGCAAAAAAAAAGGCTAGGTCATTGTGTGACACTTCCTTCCCCCTGATGCTCTTCCTCCCGACATGAAACGACTGACAGACAAACATCAACGCCCACACATCTAAATGGTGTAGCGATTCAACCAGAACACCTGAACCATTCAGTGTTCTGTGTTTCTGGAATGAACAGCCTTCCTCTGTGGTCATCTGCCTAAAACGTGCCGCATTTCCTTCACATTCTATTACATCACTTCACTTCCTGTAGTTCAGCTTCTTGTGTGTGCAGGGACTAAAGAGAGAGTGTGTAGAAGGCAAATGCAATGAGTTCATGGTTATTGTGTGGTAGGCCTATATGATGATGGTCAATGCATTGTAATAGGAACTGATGATTAGAAAGACAGAATATACCTAAAAAGGGACAAGACTAAAAGGACCTTTGGAATAATGTAAGACCTTTGGCTATGTTGATCATTTTCTCAAAGTACAAAACTGTCACTCAAAAGGCTTCCGCATTCTTCAGTTTGGCTAGGTGAAAGTGTGCTCGCATAATTTCTACCTTCACTTGAAAAGCACGAAGAAACAAAAGTGTCAATAGTACCGCTTGTCAATTTTGATATGTCATAGCCAGTATACACTACCTAAAAAGTCTGAATTAATAGATAACTCAAGATATCGGTCATTAATTCAGATGTTTTTGCAGAGGAGAGCTTAGGTCGCGCAATTGTACATCAATACTAAACAAAAATATAAATGCAACATGCAACAATTTCACTGAGTTACAATTCATAGAAGGAAATCAGTCAATTCAAATAAATTCATTAGGCCCTAATCTTTGGATTTCACATGACTGAGCAGGGGCGCAGCCATGGGTGGGCCCCTGGAGGGCAAAGGCCCACCCACTGGGGAGCCAGGCCCAGCCAATCAGGATGTGTTTTTCTCCCACAAAAGGGCTTTATTACAGACAGAAATACTCCTCAGTTTCATCAGCTGTCCAGGTGGCTAGTCTCAGACGATCCCAGTCAGCATACTAATTGCAGGCTCCCTCAAAACTTGATATCTGTGGCATTATGTTATATGACAAAACTGCACATTTTAGAGTGGCCTTTTATTTTCCCCACCCGTGTAATGATCATGCTATTTAATCAGCTTCTTGATATGTCACACCTGTCCGGTGGATGGATTATCTTGGCAAAGGAGAAACGTTCACAAACAGGGATGTAACCAAATTTACGCACAAAATTGGAGAGACATAAGCTTTTAGTGCGTATGGAAAATTTCATTTCAACTTAGTAAACAAAACTAACACTTTACATGTTGCGTTTATATTTTTGTTCAGTATATTTCGGATGTTTGGTGCAGTATTTCTGAAGTGAAAAATGTGCATGAAAATGAGTCGTCTATCATGGAATGACAAACACTTAATTGTAGAATCCCTACTGTTGACCAATCACCGACGAAGTGATTTGGTTAAGCTTACCCCAAGAAAAAATGACATGCAAAAAAGCAGGAAAAAAGACGTAATTGTAATATATGCAAACTGTTCCAAACTGTTTCAGATGGGAAGCATGCGGACACCTAAAGAGAGATTCAAGCGGTTTCACTCAGAGGTGACATATGTTCAGCTTCAGTGTTAAAGGAAATGAAGAATGAAGCCAGTGGAGCAATAGGAAGATGACCATGATTGAGAAACATCCCTGGGGTTTAAGACAAAACATCCTCCAAGCGGATTCACTTCCTGCACAGACCACCTCCATCGCACAGTGTGTGATATCAGCGGTTTGATATAGCTCACATCACTGGAATAGACAATGACTGAAAAACACCTTTACTATATATCACAGGCTGGCTCATTATCTTAAAGATAATAAATGCAATACACTCTCCATAAATCTTATGTTTAATGTTAATCTGTATAAACTGAGCGATAAGCATCCTTATTAGTAGTTTTGACATTAAACTTATTTATGTCGGTCTTTACAAAAAGCCATAAACTATGAAAATCTAAAATGTGATATTCCTGTGTTTTATATATAATTCCACACTATGAGTTTGGAATAATGTGAAATTGTGAAAATTATAATGCCCTTTTAGTGTGAGAGCGGTTTGAAAAGACCACCTGAAATTTCTGCCTGTTTTGGTGGGATGGAGTTTTGGCCTACCTGGTGACCTCACCAGGCGGTAAATTAGTTAATAGACCAATAAGAAAGAGTTCCAAACCTCTCTGCTAATAGCAGCTAGTTTTCAGTTTTCCCCTCCCCATTCTGACCACTCCCAGACAGTCCTAGCTAAATTCTTGATTGAGAAATTGCTCTTCGCTAAGAAGCTATTGTTTCTTTTTGGCCATTGTAATTGAAAACAAATCACAGTAAGGTACTTAATTGTTACCCAGAAATTATTTGATATTGCGATAAAAACAGATGCATTGGATCTTTAATGTGTGACCCTCACCTTGCACCGACCCAACTTGATCTCTCATCCATTCAAGATAAAGGTTAATGTAAACCAGTTATGTTTGCCAAGTGTGTCAGTTGGACATCTAGATGAACAGTAGACAAAGCATTAACATTCCGGAGCTTGGTTGGCACCTATGAAATTAAGCGTCCGCTTTCCTTGAGAGGAACAAGTCTCCTTGGAAGAGTTTCCCAGCAAAATGAATTGCTCATACCCCCTCCCTAAGAATAAATAATTATCAAACCATGCTTGAACTCCTGAATAATCACAATATTTTATCAGTATGGACAAAAAGGCTGCAATTTAAAAAAATAAATATGATTTGAACCTAGGTCTGGGCTCAACTGACTAGGCTATTTGGGGCCGTTTTTTCCTCATGCTACTTCATGATAGTCTGAGAAGGATTGAGACAGGATGCAGGGAACACAGCCGCCCTGACCTGAAACATCCTCTAAAATCAAAGGTGGGAAAATCGTGAGGGGAACATGGTCTGGCGACAGCCAGGCACCACTGAAGATTGTAATCGAAAGTTAACTACAGCACAATAAGCTAATATTCAGGCTACATTACCTTAGCTTCAGACATGGCTACTGTGTAGTGTGATTCTGATGGTTCCCCAGCTGCCCATCTACAGTTGCCAGGATCAGAGGATGGAAAAAATATACTTAAAAAAGTGGACTAGATGAAGAACCTTGACTACTTCATTCCCACACAGGAAAGAAAGCAGGCAACGCTGCACTCTGGACAACAGGGCTCTGTGAAGCCAAGATCAGTCTATTTTAAGTCGCATTAAAATTGAGATTTAGAATCTTATCATGATGACATGAAGTGGAAGGATGAGCTTTATTAATGTCCCCAGAACCCCAGCCAGATACTCGTCTCCCTCTGTAAACATACTGGATCTCACCCCTACATGTGTAACAAGATCCAGATACAACCCAGAGTTGGAGAATGACAGGAAATAAGAGCTAATGTTTTTTATGACTGAGCAAAGAGATCGGAATGGGATGTGACAGAGAAAAGGCTCTCCTTCCTTTAACATTCTCACTTAGACAAATGCCTGTACTTTGTTGCAGGGAGAAAAAGATTTACCACGGTTAAGGATGGACATTGCCATTCCAGACTTTACTTGAAGGAAGCTGCATCCTGAATAGATGTTCGGCCATCGGCTTGTGAGAAAACACAAATATGGGCATTGTTGTTTTATCCTCTCTGCCCTTCTCCCTGACCTGTTGATGAAGCTCTATCCCAGGCAAAGATGAGGATATGGTGGGAAGTGTTTAATTAGTGCATCTGCTCCTGTGTGTGTGTGTGTAACAAGTGGAGTCTACACATTGCTTCTTCCAGCCTATCAGCTCTTCACGGTGACTGGCTACAGGGATATAGTGGGAGGGGCCTTGCCATTACTCCCATAGCTAGTAACCAGAGGGCCAACTGAAGCTGAAATCAAGAGGCTGGAGGCTTAGTGAAAAAGGGGGAAACGTGCAGTCTAGGAATGACACCATCTACCCGGCGTACCCACTGACTGTATCCCCTCCTCTTGCCTATAAAAGAACCTGAAGAATTGGACTGTGTGCACTTCGATATTCCAGAGGATAGCATTACAACAATTTTTTACCTCGAAAAACAATCAACTGAAAGGCAGTGACCCAAAAGGAGAGCTTTGGGAAACATTTTTACAATAACATTTTTGTTTTAATTCTTATAAATGTTTTATGTTGGCTTACTGGTGGTCTTGAGTGGCTGCCTGGCCCTGGGGGCAGGCTACAGGAAAACTACAGACCCAACAGCTGCTAAGAGACAGTACCAGATCCAAAATGGCCCGTGCAGCTACACCTTCCTGCTGCCTGAGCAGGACAACTGCAAGACCCCAAGCAGCACCTACACCCACCTGGTCCAGAAGGATGATCCGTCAGAGTATGATGAGTCGGTCCAGAGGCTAGAGCAGCTAGAAAACATAATTGAGAACAACACACAGTGGCTCCTCAAGGTAAGGTCTTCTGCTTGACGTCACACAGCAGCTTCTCTACTGGGAGTGCAGGTCTGTGTTCAATGCCGTCTCACATCTATTCCCATGGTATTATACTTTTTTGGGGTCCCTCTATTTCGTATGATATTGTACATCCCTCCAATTTGTATATGGTATGTTACAAATGGTTCCATAAAAATGTGTTACTTGCATGTCCAGGTACACTCTGGTAGAGTGCCTGCATTTAAAACCTAACAAGGGACTTGGTTCCGGATAACCCGTTGGGTGCTGTGAACCTTTCAGAGATTAAGAAGTAAATGAATGGTTCTGCTGCTCTTCCGTCATGTTACGTCAACTTGAGATGATAAAGAGACCGCAGGTTTTTGCAGCCTTTGGTATAGAGGTATAATTTGGAAGGGGTTGGGGGGGGACACAAACTGACCTCATTATGTAGCCTACTGTGCAGAGGTGATGTTATGTAGTGTCATGATTTCCCACTCTGCACAATATGCTTAACAAGTTTCTTTCTATAGGAATGTCTAATGTCCCATCCAATCAGAAAAAACTAGTATACACACCAACTTTTCAGTGATGTGCAGACGCGTTATACTCCAGTCACCTTGGTTACTGCAAAGAAGGCTTTGAAAGGCTAATTTAGATTTTTTTTAAATCCTCAGATTCTGATTGCGAGTAGTGAACTTGACCTTGTAAGGAAGCAGGCAAGTGAATTGTGACATTGTCCTACTATTTGAAGGGCACATCTTCACATGGATTCAGTCTTGAGCAATAAGAAAGCGAATGTGAGCCGAAGTAGGGAGAAAGTAGCCTGTGACACAGAAGCAGGGCTGTGGTGGCTCTGAGTGGGTGAGAAGGGCCAAGTGGCAAAGCCTCTACACAGGTGCCCAGATGAAGGATCTGCGCATCCCTTTCAGCGCTACTGAGCCATCACTTGTGTGAAAGGAACGGGCTCAGGCTCCCTACATTCTTTCCCACTCTTTAGAGTTTGATTAATTATGAGGTCTATAGAGCTCTGACAAGACAAGCGCAACTCATTGCCTGATCACACAGCTCGCAACCAAAAAAACAGATCCTGGCCTGAATCATTCCACCAGCTCAGTCAGCTGCTACTAAGCATTGGGGTCCCTAGACCTTTTTTTATTGCCGTTTTATCAGAGCAGAGACACTGCTTAAGAACACTTTATTTCGAAAAATGTAGGCTTGTGTTTAAAATGCTTTGAATTTGGCAAGATAAGATAAGGACAGTGATTGGGCTACTGTTGTAATAAGATGCCCTCACACCAGAAGAGTTTAAATACCTAGAAATGAAGCGGTTCAAATAGTGAATCTCTAGTCTTTATTCAGTTCATTAAGCATTTACTGCCTCACAGGCTTTTATCCTCCAAGGACCGATTTGTTACGTGAGATACATTTGCTTAACTGTGCTAAAATCTCAAATCAAATTGACATGATTTAGGCTGCATAAAAGTCAGAGTAACGTATGTTTGAGGTTAGGATTCGTCCCAAAGTGACTACTCCGGAAGGATTAAGAACTTTGTCATTAATATCCATCAAGGAAAGAATTGCAATACTTAATTGAAATGCAATACATTGATGTAAAACAAACATTAAGTGAGCGGAACTAATCCATAGGAGATCTGCAAAGGTTAAGAGACTCTGGTGAAAAAGTAAGCTATATAATAGGGTCCTTTCATGCACATTACTACTACTAACAAGCCTTATCCAAAATACAAGTATTCATTTTCCTAATACATTACTAATGAACAAAAACTTGAAATTGCCCTTTAAACATGAAATATTTCCTGACGTCTCATAATTTCATACACTACAGCTTGTCGGTATATTGGCATTATCCATAATAACAGAGGAAAAGGTCTTCCTTTGAACTTCCCCATTTTAGACCGAGTCGAAGACAGAGTAAATCATTGTACATCAACTGATGAAAAAACAATTTGTGGGAGCCGAGGTAATACCTAAAAATCTTGCACTGTCCCACTCTCAAAATTTGAAGACAGGATGAGGGACTTTGTTGTCGTGCCGGTAAAATAAATGTCAGTTTGCCGTCCCGCTTTTCATGTAAACCGGGTGTACAAACAAGCATTCCTCGTGTAATACTTAGAGGCAGGAGTGGAGTAAACAACTGATTAGATCATTTGCCGTCAATGGAATGTCCCGCACTCAGTTCCGATGACACACTCTTCCAGCCTCCACGTGCCTGTGTCCAGGAACACAGACAAGATGGAAGTGGAGAAAGGAAGACAAACAAAATTAGCACTGATTGCAGCACTTGTCATTCATTACCATGGCAAAAAGCTAAAATATACTTCATTTTAAAATTGTCCCAATAGTTTACCTTTTTGGCAGATGGGTATACAGCCTAATTGTTTACGCAAACAAAGATCAGAACGACTAACGCCCACTAACGCTACTAATATCCTCTTGCAGTGTAAGACGCAGTGTCGTAGAGGATGCAACTCGTCACTCATCATTTCCATCCTGTTTACAAGACTTTCAGGCCTGATTGCCACTCAGGAACTCAATGCAGGAAAGAGCTTTATGATTGGGTTTGTTTTAAATCTGGCAGTTTCATTTTGACAGGTGGCTACTGGATAGGGGGACAAGACTCATATCTAAAGCTCTTATTTGCTCTAAAGAAAATGATACCGTATGGGACAGACAATAGAGAAAAAAGCTTATTTAAATCTTTTCTACAGGTAGGAATGTTACAATTATGAATTTGCCTTCACGATGACTTAACCAAACTCCTGTGAAGGCTCAGTCAGCAGTAACATTTAACAAAAGAAGAGCCTTAGAGGTTGAAAGGGCATTCCAGTGCAGTCCCCATTGACAGTGATACAATTTGATATGACCAAAAATGACCATATTAAAAACATTTAAATTTTCGGGAAGTTATTAATCCCTTGTGTAGATCAAATATGAAATCAGCAGGGATGCTGGGAAAATATTCTCATTCTTCCATTTTTGACCCCTCTGAAAAACTGAAGCACATGAACTTCCTGCCCCAATTTTTAGAGGCTTCAACATCATGTAATCTAAACACTTGTCAAAATGCCTGGCCTGTCACCGGATAATTCTGCCCACTTGTACCGCTCAAGAGATTTCTAGGTCAGACACAAGGGGGAAAGCCATGAACTCCATGACAAGGCAGTAGTGCTTAAAAATAGTCATTCTAAAGAAGAACAGCCTATACTTTCACTGTGACATCCATATGGTAAACAACAGTTTCGTTCACAATTAATTTTACCCCATCACAATGACCCAATAACTCTGCCAGGGGAGTACACTCCAATCTTTATGCCCTGTACAAAATATAACCACTCCTTTTCCACTCCTTTTTTTTTTTTACAAATTGTTTATTTTTTTATTTAACCTTTATTTAACCAGGTAAGCTAGTTGAGAACAAGTTCTCATTTACAACTTCGACCTGGCCAAGATAAAGCAAATTTCTGAGCAAACATGGACAAAGGCCCAATATCATGGTATAACACTTAAACCATCTCACTAACCTGCCTCCAACTTTTCTTCATCCTTACTGCAGCTGGAGAACTACATACAGGAAAACATGAAACAGGAGATGTTCCAGATCCAGCAGAATGCAGTGCACAACCACACGGCAGCAATGATAGAGTTTGGAACCAACCTGCTGAGTCAGACCGTTGAGCAAACACGGAAGCTGACCAATGTAGAGGCGCAGGTGAGGACCTTTTACTTAATATAGTTTTGAAAATATATGCTAAATGAATAAAACATTCAAAACCCAATAGCATACACCAAACAAAAGTTATAAAAATGTGCAAAATTTGTTAAAAATCAAATGCTGTCCAACAGGGCCAGGATTTGCTGTAGAAGGTCATTGACCTTTTGTGAATGAACTACACAGCATTTCCTGTTATTAACGGCATTGTATTCCCACAAGAAAGGGTCTATCAATTTGTCACAATCAGACATCCGTCTGTTCAAAGCCACCAAAACCAGGTCCAATAGTAGACCGACACATACCCAACATTCATGTAAACAACAAATTGGCACAGGTTTTTGCTGAGTTCAGTTCCTCAAACTGGAAAATCAGAGGGGGTTTTCTAGAACCAGGAGTTTAATACGTCTGCGAGGAGACTTTCATTACATTATACAGCCACTTTCACAGTAGACCCTACATCCCCTGACCCCTTTCCAACATATCTGTCCTTTATTGGAATTTGATTGTTCTGTTTTTTCCTGTTACAAAACAGATTTTTCCGACCATCTAGGCCTATGCACATTGTGCTCTTTAGAAAGTGAAGCGAACCACATTAAGTGAGATAGGACTGTTAAAAATCGCATTTGGACTGAAATTGTAATCAAGGTTAGGCGCTACTATTACAAGATAAGTGTATTGTATTTAGTGCACTGTAAATGTTTTCAGTGAGAGAGAAAAAAACTAAACTGATGGCTGGCTGTGCAATTTATTTTTAACTGTAGCTGATCCAAAAGTATTGCAGTGAACTGTGGAATTGTTTGTGAAACAAATTACTCAAGAGAAAAACAGGGAGATGTCAGAATCCATTACATAATACCAATTAGAGATTTTTTCTAACCAGGAAAGACCAAATTTTCATTTAATCATACCGCATCCACAATTGAGAGAGTACCTCAAGGGCAGGTTGTGAAATTACAAAAGTAAAATGACTTGTTAAATTTGGTTCTTGCCAAATATTCAACATAATGACAAATCAAAATGGTGTTGACTTAATTTAATCTGTAAAGGGCTTGCAGCAATTACTAGCTCCATCGAATCTAAAATACCTTGTGGGAATTGTCTATTTCATCTTTAGGTAATAAATCATACAACTCGGCTCGAACGTCAGCTTCTTGAGAACTCTCTGTCAACGAGTAAGTTGGAAAAACAGCAAATTTTCCAAACAAATGAAATAACCAAGCTGAATGACAAAAACAGGTAAGGATATTTGTTTGGATTAACAAACTTCACTTTCATTCAGGTGCCCCATCTCTAATTCATGCTTCAACTAAAACAAGGCTACAAACACTAGACAGTAGCCTAAATATTAGGCTAATATTGCCTGTGTTTTGTTAAAACACATTTTTGCCCAATTGTAGGCGTATATGTTCTGTTCCCGTAAAACAATCAGCTTCTTGATAAGAAATACTACAAGACCAGTAATGCCAACCAGCTCTGCTACGAGTTTCTGAGCGTGTACCTTGCCCTTGTTCCTCCCCAGCTACCTGGAGAAGAGGGTGGGGGAGATGGAGGAGCAGAGGCAGGTGGAGCTTAAGACGCTGAAGGAGGAGAAGGAGCAGCTCTCTACACTGGTACTGAGACAGACGGCTGTCATCGAGGAGCTGGAACAACAGCTGCTGCGGGCCACCTCCAACAACTCTGCCCTGCAGCGGCAGCAACAGGAGCTGCTTGAGACCGTCAACAACCTCATCTACACAATCTCTATCCCCACAGGTGGAGGTGGGTGACACTATGACAGCGTCTGGTAGACTTAGGAGGGGGCTACATTGGCATCACTGATTAAGACCAGAATGCTATGGGAATTCTATTATTGTAGCGTAACTAATAAGCCACAATTAAGTAAATCAAAGAATGTCAACTGTTGATCAAATCACAACCTTTGAAAAGTCACAGTACACTAGTATGTATTTACAGTGCCTTCGCAAAGTATTCAGACCCCTCGACTTTTCCACATTTTGTTAGGTTACAGCCTGCCCCCAATCTACACACAATAACCCATAATGACAAAGCAGAAAGGTTTAGACATTTTGGCAAATTTATAAAAAATAAAAAACAGAAATATTACATAAGTATTTAGACCCTTTACTCAGTACTTTGTTGAAGCATCTTTGGCAGCGATTACAACAGTCTTCTTGGGTATGATGCTACAAGCTTGGCACACCTGTAATTGGGGAGTTTCTCCCATTCTTCTCTGCAGATCCTCTCAAGCTCTGTCAGGTTGGATGGGGAGCGTTGCTGCACAGGTATTTTCAGGTCTCTCCAGATATGTCTTGGCTGTGTGCTTAGGGTTGTTGTCCTGTTGGAAGGTGAACCGTTGTCACAGTCGGAGGTCCTGAGCATGTTGTTTTCATCAAGGATCTCTCTGTACTTTGCTCTGTTCATCTTTCCCTCAACCCTGACTAGTCTCCCAGTCCCTGCCACTGAAAAACATTCCCACAGCATGATGGTGCCACCACCATCCATAGGGATGGTGTCAGGTTTCCTCCAGACGTGACACTTGGCATTCAGGCCAAAGAGTTCAATCTTGGTTTCATAAGACCAGAACATTTCTCATGGTCTGGGAGTCCTTTAGGTGCCTTTTGGCAAACTCCAAGCGGACTGTCATGTACTTTTTACTAAGGAGTGGCATCTGTCTGGCCACTTTACCATAAAAGCCTGATTGGTGGAGTGCTGCAGTGATAGTTGTCCTTCTGGGACGTTTTCCCATCTCCACAGAGGAACTCGAGAGCTCTGTCAGTGACCATCAGGTTCTTGGTCACCTCCCTGGCGAAGGCCCTTCTCCCTCAATTGCTCAGTTGGGTCGGCCGGCCAGCTCTAGGGAGAGTCTTGGTGGTTCGAAACTATGGAGGCCACTGTGTTCTTTGGGACTTTCAATGTTGCAGAAATATTTTAGTACCCTTCCACCGATCTCTGCCACGACACAATCCTGTCTCGGAGCTCTACGGACAATTCCTTTGACCCCATGGCTTGGTTTTTGTTCTGACATGCACTGTCAACTGTGGGAACTTATATAGACAGGTATGTGCCTTTCCAAATCATGACCAATCAATTGAATTTACCACAGGTGGACTCCAATGAAGTTGTAGAAACATCAAGGATGATCAATGGAAACAGGACGCACCTGAGCTCAATTGTGAGTCTCATAGCAAAGGGTCTGAATAGTTACGTAAATAAGGTCTGTATTTTATTTGTAATAAAAGTGCAAAAATGTAAAAAAGAGTTTTTTGCTTTGTCATTATGGGGTATAGTGTCTAGATTGATGAGGATTTCTTTAAAAAAATGTAATCCATTTTAAAATAAGGCAGTAACGTAACAAAATGTGGAAAAAGTCAAGGGGTCTGAATACTTTCCGAAGGCACTGTATGTAAAGGTAAATGTACAACTTTGCTGTATTATCAATTTGATCGTCCCTCCACTTTTTGCAGGGAACAAGCCTACCATGATGCAGGATACACCGACCACATACCCAGACTGTGCTGCGGTCTACAAGTCAGGAAACACAGACAGTGGAGTCTACTTACTGACCCTTCCCAACACTACACAGGAGATTAAGGTAGAATTAAACTCTTATGTTAATATTGGTCCTATTCAAGCTATAAGCTCCCAACATTAAATCAAAAGTACAATTACAGAGACTAGTTAAGAAATAAGCTATATTTTTCTAACACCACAGACAATCCTTGAATTCAGAGTAAATTCAAATGTTCTCAGCCTTTGGTTTGTTTTGTGCATGCCCGAGCTCGAGTAGGGATCTCCTTAGATACTTTTCAGTGGTTAGAGTTAGACTCTGGCACATCACTTGTTTTAAGAAACCTCCCATTCCATTCAACTAGACTGAGAGGACACTGCTTTTGTCAAGTTTGCTGCTGAAGTCGAAAGTCCCTCAGTGTAGTCAAAAATCTGAATTTATTATCATTTATAGCTGGAGTAATCTATGTTTTTTGTTTGAAGGCTTACTGTGACATGGAGACCGAGGGGGGTGGATGGACAGTACTACAAAAACGATTTGATGGCCGTGTTGACTTTCACCGTACGTGGAAAGAGTACAAAATGGTGAGAGCTAGAGGAAATTATCCCAGTTCCACAGCACAAAGCTTCGATAACACTGCCAAGTGCCAACAAACAGTAAAAAATGTTTTGTAAAAAATGTTTTGTAAAAAATATCTCAGAATGCAACTCAACTGTGACATTGTGATCATGCTAAAGGTGAATCATTGTTTTATGTTCCTTCAAAGGGCTTTGGAAACCCTTCAGGTGAATACTGGTTGGGAAATGAGTTTGTTTCAATACTGACCAATCAGCACCCATACGTCTTGAGAATACAGATGATGGATTGGGAGGAAAATGCAGGATTCTCACTATATGACCAGTTCTCTCTAGGCAGTGAAGCAGAAAACTACAGGTAGGCCTAGGTTTCCCAGGTGTAGGCTACATACGTTTTTACATCCCATATACGCTACATATGTGATGTAAAAACAATGTTGGGGGGAGTCTGTGTGTGAAAGACCATTTAATATAAGCGACAGCTTATATTACTTTGCGATGTGGACTGAAATATATCATAGCTGCATAAGAGAGTCCATTACTCAAAATGTTTTGATATAGTAATGTCAAAGTTTTATAATGAATTGGTGTCAAGTCATGTTCTTGCAAATCAACAAATGACAAAACAAAACATTTAACTTGCCTGAAAATACATGTGGAAGGGTCACCAGTCCAAAACAAATGTGTTGCCATCTCGAAAATGTTTTGGATCTGTGACACAGAAGACTAAAATGAATCGGTCTCCTAAACATTCAATCTGTACCCCTAGACATCACCAGCACCTGCTAGAACATAAGCTGATTTCAAGGAGAGAACCAATACTTCCTTTCTATTTGAGCAGCAGACCTCAACTCAAGCACACTCCTGTTAATTCCTTTAGTCACAAAGTATAACCAATGACAATTCTAGAGCCAGACAAAGCTGATTTTTATACTGGAATTGAGAGGCCACAAAACAATGAAGGTCAGAAATGACATCAATATCTCATCAACTGAGTTAACATTTTGCACAGAATGAATGACAACCAAACCATTACAGAGCACTTCTTTCAGAAAACCCTGCTGGAGCTTTCATGCTTCACTTAACATCTAAATTACTAGTGTGTAGACATAGCCTATAGGTTCTCATGGAGCACAAGAAAGAATGAAAGCAAAACCAAGGGATACGCATCTACAAATACAACCTCTCCTGTACATAGTTTACCGCTAGCAGAGTAAGGAATACATGGCGGACTCAATTCCAGCATCTCCCTTATATTGTAAAAAGATTCATAAAAAATACACAGCACCAGTCAAGTTTGGACACACCTACTCTTCATTTTTACTATTTTCTACATTGTAGAATAATAGTGAAGACATAAACTATTAATAAACAAAAAAGTGTTAAACAAAATATATTTGAGATTCTCCAAAGTATCCACCCTTTGCCTTGACAGCTTTGCACACTCTTGGCATTCTCTCAACCAGCTTTATGAGGTAGTAACCTGGAATGCATTTCAACTAAACAGGTGTGCCTTGTTAAAAATTAAGTTGTGGAATTTCTTTCCTTCTTAATGCATTTGAGCCAATCAGTTGTGACAAGGTAGGGGTGGTATACAGAAGATAGCCCTATTTGGTAAAAGACCAAGTCCATATTATGGCAAGAACAGCTCAAATAAGCAAAGAGAAATTACAGTCCATCATGACTTTAAAACATAGTCAATCCGGAACATTTCAAGAACTTTTAAAGTTTCTTCAAGTGCAGTCGCAAAAAGCATCAAGCACTATGAAACTGGCTCTCATGAGGACCGCCACAGGAAAGGAAGACCCAGAGTTACCTCTGCTGCAGAAAAGTTAATTTGAGTTACCAGCCTCAGAAATTGCAGCCCAAATAAATGCTTCACAGAGTTCAAGTAACAGACACATCAACATCAACTGTTCAGAGGAGATTGCATGAAACAGGCCTTCATGTTCAAATTGCTGAAAAGAAACCACTACTAAAGGACACCAATAACAAGGAGACTTACTTGGGCCAAGAAACAAGAGCAATGGACATTAGACCAGTGGAAATCTGTCCTTTTGTCTGATGAGTCCAAATGTGAGATTTTTGGATATAACCGCAGTGTCTTTGTGAGACGCAGAGTAGGTGAACGGATGGTCTTCACATGTGTGGATGATGGTGCTTTGCTGGTGACACTAATTTATTTAGAATTCAAGGCACCACAGCATTCTGCAGTGATACGCCATCCCATCTGGTTTGTGCTTAGTGGAACTATCATTTCTTTTTCAACAGGACAATGACCCAACACACCTACAGGCTGTGTAAGGGCTATTTAAACAAGGAGAGTGATTGAGTGCTGTATCATATGACCTGGCCTCCACAATCACCCGACCTCAACCCAATTGAGATGGTTTGGGATGAGTTGGACCGCAGAGTGAAGGAACAGCAGCCAACAAGTGCTCAGCATATGTGGGAACTACATGATTCCATATGTGTTATTTCATAGTTTGAATATCTTCACTATTGTTCGACAATGTAGAAAATAGTAAAAATAAAAACCCTTGAATGAGTAAGTTTGTCCAAACTTTTTACTGGTAGTGTATATAATATATTTAATTTTCAGGATGGTAAAACGTTTTCATTGTAAACTTAGACTAAAACCATATATAATGAAGAAAATATCATGGAGCCATACATTTTAAGATCATCTTTGAGAACTAACAAACAAAATAATTGCCACCACTGCTGAAAAAGAAAACTGAGGGCAAACACTGATAATTGATTCCCTAAACATGGGTCTTTTGAGGAATGGCAATCATGTACTTCCTCCTCAGTGTATTTCTCCGTTTTCATTTCACAGAATACACCTTAAAGGCTACAGTGGCACAGCAGGCAAAATTAGTAGCCTTGGTCAGCCGGGAAGTGATTTCAGCACAAAAGATGCAGACAACGACAAATGTGTTTGCAAATGCTCACAACTGACAACAGGAGGTAAGGAACAGGTTCATTTGCAAATCACCTTAAGAGTTTTCACAGGCCTTTATTAAGAAGGTCAATTATTCCCTCCACTTGACCCCCCCCCCAAGCTTTGGTACTTCTCCCAGAAATCTGCAAGAAAGTTAAAAGACCTCTTGCTTTTTTTATTCTGTCGCGGGGGTCAAGGTTCTTGAGCAAAATTAGCTCCGAGTTAATCACTGATCAGCTCATTTGGGAATTCTGCCCCTGCAACTGCTGACATTAATAGTCTGGGAACTGAGGATTTTTTCCCCTCCCTCTCTTGGAGCTCAGAATAGAGGTCCTGCTCCATGCCACTGACATTTGGACTGCTTTTGGGCCAGACTTGGACTCCTTCCGTGTATCGGTGTCTGCTTACTTTACATATGAGAGGGTCCCCTCAGAGGTCTCGCACAGAGGAATCCCTCCACCTCAGGGAATTGTTGGGGATAACCAGCTGCATATTAATGAAATAGGACTAAGATGACAGACACCCAGGGGCCTAGACTAGCTTGCACTCCATGTGATAACAATGCAGACCTTCCCGTTTAACTCAACAAATTAGATGTACAGAACTGTGCAAGTTTGTTGTAATGTGATAATTCAAAGCATCAATGTTAGAAGGAGAAGCACAGTTACTCATTGGGCTTGTTGTCTTATAGACAATGCACCCGATGCACATCCTGAAAACCCTCAGACTGACAATCTCGTTTTCTGCTTTCCTAGGCTGGTGGTTTGACGCCTGCGGCCCCTCCAACTTGAACGGAATATTTTTCCAGCAGGGCAAGAACTCAAATCGATTCAATGGAATCAAATGGTACTACTGGAAAGGCTCAGGCTACTCACTGAAGTCTACCACAATGATGATCAGACCAGTAGACTTTTGAGGCTGTGACAGAGACATGCCTCTCACAGACATGCATAGAATGGAGAGCAGAGTTCTGTCACTGAGAAACAACTACACAGACAAGACAGACAAACAAAAAAAGACCAAACAGAACGAAGTGCTCCATAACAGCAACCTCATCACTTCCAAGCATTCCACAAGGGAAGGAACAATTTGCTTTGCTCCAACAAGTCAGCAATATTTTTTTTTACTATTGTACAAAATGGACAGGTGAAGACTAGCAGAAAAGTCTATGATCTATATATACACTCAGAAATACATGGGCTTTGGACTGCATAACCAACCAGGACAAGGCAGTCAAAAGATGACTAGTTGGAAATCTTGTATTTATAGCAAACTGGAACTGTGGTAGAGATAACAGTACTGTTTTCTATTAATAAGCAATACTGGGGGGAAATGTCAGTGTGTAACACATTGCAAGGTTAACAAAGTACATTTTGTAATAACGATATTTCACCCCATTAACATTTGATACAATGAATTGGAAAATAAGTTATCTTTTCTTCCTTACAGGAATTGTACTCCGTGCCTTCAGAAAGTTCTCATACCTCCCTGGTCTTTGTGGTTGAATGTGTGTTTGAAATTCACTGCTCAACTGAGTGTCCTTACAGATAATTGTATGAATTGGGTACAGAGATGTGGTAGTAATTCAAATAATAAATGTTAAAACATTATTATTGCAACTTATGTGACTTGTTAAGCACATTCTTACTTCTGAACTTATTTAGGCTTGCCATAACAAAAGGGGTTGAATACTTATTGACAAGACATTTCAGCTTTTCATTTCTAATTCATTTGTAAAAATGTGTAAAAACATCATTCCATTTTGACATGAGGTATTGTGTGTAGGCCAATGACACAAAATCTCAATTTAATCATTTTTAAATTTGCACTAAGACAACAAAATGTGAAAAAAGTCGAGGGGTTTGAATACTTTCTGAAGGCACTGTACATTAATTAATTAAAATGTATAGATGGTTCACAAAATGTATTAAAATCAATGTGATGACTTTGATCGGAATGTTACTCAAAACATGTCATCAATGTCAATTAACATAATTATGCAAGCAAACGTGATAATTGCAAATCCTAAAGTGTTCAACTTTTTCCATGATTACTTCAACTTCCACCTCTTTTGCCTGACTTAGACTACATACTCTGTCATGACTCCAATCTGTACAAGTTATCCAGTACTAAGGAGCATATCTGCTTATATTTATCAATCTAATTTAATTGTTTTACTGTAGAAATGTGATTTATGGTCATAACTTATTCATGTAATATACTTCACCCATTGTTTTGTGAACATTCGGGACCACAAGATAATTTTCACTTAATTCTTCTAAGTGACTTGTGGTATGAGTAAGATTAGTCTATTTGGGACTTTTTATGTATGGATAATGGTTTTGTCAATGGCAAGAATGCAAACAAATAGACTTTAGAACTTAATTCCAATCATGTTGCAACTACAACCTACAGTTCTTATGTTTTCATTCTGCTTTAACACAAAACATAAAATATTTGTTTTAATGTCTGATGTGTCATATGCCTCTGCTTTAAAAACACCTTTAACTTTCAATTCAGTTACATTCTCTGCAAACATCGGACGTTTTTCAGGAACTGCCAGGAAGCTATTTACCTCAACACTAACTATCCACAAGACAGAGGAATCAGCACAGATGGAGTATGTGTCAGGTAAAAATGCTGATTGGCCCCCCATCAAAAAAGCCTTTAGGGAATATGTGGATTGTTTTGGCCACCACAACAGAACTGTGTGTGATTTCAAGAGGAAATGTGATGAGAAATATTCTATACCAAAACACCCCTTCCCCTTCACAGATGCAGGACAAAGATTCATGAATGGAGGAGGACAGGAAGAGGCAACATCCACATATGACACAGGATGCCGGAGAAAAAAAACAACCGCCTTAAATTAATGAATGGCAATAGAATTAGCAGGTTTCCAACCCACTTCCTTCTGCTTGAAATTTCAGGTCTATAATAGTAAAAAAGATGGTAAACTGACCATTTCATTATAAAAGCATAAATGTAACCAATTTGACCCCAAGGGCTATGTGTTTAGATATGAATGGTATACAATATTAGCAGAATTTTTAGTTACTTACAGATGCTGCTGGAAACTGATCTGAAAGTTCATATGGTTCTTCTGGAATCCATTGTCTTTGCTCCAAACACCACAAAATCTGTTTAGGGGAAAATGACTAGAGTTCACCATTGGCATGAATTTTTGAGTTGTGGAGTTTATGGATGGCAAAATCATGTGTAATGTACAATCTACTGTACAACGTGTGCTAAACAGTGTTGTGTTCTTTAACTAACACTCAAACCATCTAATTCACGTTGCCAAAGACCCACACAAATAACATACATACCCACTCAAAAGAGAGGATCCAACAGCCACGGGCGATGCCCAGGAGAATGTTGAGGGTCCGCCGGTGGCCCCCTGACACCACGTGGGTAGTGCTCTCACACACCTGGGCCACCACTGAGAACCCACCCAGAGCTCTGACGACCTGGGTCACTGTGTGCTGCTTTCTGAGGAACCAGAGGAGAAAAGAGCAAAACCTGAAATGGGATTTCTAAATACCTAGGTTAGTAGGCTGAGAAGGCAAAGCATTGGATTCAACAAGACACTATCAAAATGTTAAAACTGTCTAACATCCAAAGGGTGGATGTGTCATACAGCTGGATATACTTACTCGGTGGGCATGCTTGTCATAACTAATGTCCTTAGAGTCTGAAATGAAAAATCAACAAAATGTAAACAAATTATATGCTCTTTAGAGTACATTAGCATGGAGTGAGGTTCAATACAAAGTACACACCTAAAATTTACCATGGGATAATAGCATTGATAAAGGCTTTATCAGTTTTCAATAGTTTCCATTGTTGATCTTGAGGGGCAACAGTGGTACAGCTCTGTGTAGGTAAACAGTATCTCGCTCATAAAAAAAATAAAACACATGCCGGATATCTGCATATTTGATGTGTGAAAAGGAAATGAAACTCAAGGCCATGAACAGTGATAAACAGGCTGCAGAGCACCGGTATTGAAATAAAACTGTAGGTTTGTGTGATTCTGTCCCATCCATATCATGTACTGACGCAGTGCCATGGTCCCCCACACAGCAGGCCATCAGCACTGAACACCTGAGCGCCAGTTAGAGAGACTGACAGGGCAACCAGGCTCTTTCCTGTCAGGAACCGCTCTCCAGTCCCCGAGCAGGAAGTCTGGGGTGAAGGCCTCCTGAGTAGAGGGCAGCCAAAACAGCCCACCAGTACACAGCCCCATATATATGACTGCTTTACAGGCATAACAGAGTGTCTGTGATATCAATATGTGGCCAGGTGTGATCACTAACAAAAAGGTTGCTTGTTGCGTATCAGCAATGCATGCGGGGGTTGGAAACTGGCAGCATACAGCAGGGGCTGAGGTAGTTTAAAACAGGCATTAGGATGAGAAGAAGCTAACACAGTATATTGACTGAGCTAAGGATTGTTCCTCTCACTGTCAACTGCGTTTATTTTCAGCAAACTTAACATGTGTAAATATTTGTATGAACATAACATTCAACAACTGAGACATAAACTTAACAGGTTCCACAGACATGTGACTAACAGAAATGTAATAATGTGTCCCTGAACAAAGGGGGGGTCAAAATCAAAAGTAACAGTCAGTAGCTGGTGTGGTCACCAGCTGCATTAAGTACTTCAGTGCATCTCCTCCTCAAGGACTGCACCAGATTTGCCAGTTCATGCTGTGAGATGTTACCCCACTCTTCCACCATGGAACCTGCAAGTTACCAGACATTTCTGGGGGGGAATAGCCCTAGCCCTCACCCTCCGATCCAACAGGTCCCAGACGTGCTCAATGGGATTGAGATCCGGGCTCTTCGCTGGCCCTGGCAGAACACTGACATTCCTGTTTTGCAGGAAATCACACACAGAACGAGCAGTATGGCTGGTGGCATTGTCATGCTGGAGGCTCAGGATGAGGGAGGAGGATGTCTTCCCTGTAACGCACAGCGTTGAGATGGCCTGCAATGACAACAAGCTCAGTCAGATGATGCTGTGACACACCTCCCCAGACCATGAAGGACCCTCCACCTTCAAATCGATCCCGCTCCAGAGTACAGGCCTCGGTGTAACGCTCATTCCTTTGACGATGAATCCGACCATCCCCCCTGGTGAGACAAAACTGCGGCTCGTCAGTGAAGAGCACTTTTTTGCCAGTCCTGTCTGGTCCAGCGACGGTGGGTTTGTGCCCATAGGCGACGTTGTTGCCGGTGATGTCTGGTGAGGACCTGTCTTAGGCCTACAAGCCCTCAGTCCAGCCTCTCTCAGCCTATTGCGGACCATCTGAGCACTGATGGAGGGATTGTGAGTTCCTGGTGTAACTCGGGCAGTTGTTGTTGCCATCCTGTACCTGTGCGCAGGTGTGATGTTCGGATGTACCGATCCTGTGCAGGTGTTGTTACATGTGGTCTGCCACTGCGAGGATGATCAGCTGTTCATCCTGTCTCCCTGTAGCACTGTCTTAGGCGTCTCACAGTACGGACATTTCAATTTATTGCCCTGGCCACATCTGCAGTCCTCATGCCTCCTTGCAGCATGCCTAAGGCACGTTCACACAGATGAGCAGGGACCCTGGGCATCTTTCTTTTGGTGTTTTTCAGAGTCCGTAGAAAGGCCTCTTTAGTATCCTAAGTTTTCATAACTGTGACCTTAATTGCCTACCGTCTGTAAGCTGTTAGTGTCTTAATGACCGTTCCACAGGTACATGTTCATTAATTGTTTATGGTTCATTGAACAAGCATGGGAAACAGTGTTTAAACCCTTTACAATGAAGATCTGTGAAGTTATTTGGATTTTCACGAATTATCTTTGAAAGAATGTGTCCTGAAAAAGGGACGTTTCTTTTTCTGTTTAGTTTATAACACACCCCAAATCCCTATACGAATGCACATAAAGGGATTAATTGAAAAAAGTTCAGCTTTCTTTAGTAAAGGATGGCATGGTTTGAGTCATCATTAATCACATAGGATTGTCCGTAGCTCAGTGCTGAAATAAGTTACTAATCTTTAAGATGGACATAAACCATTACCACTGTGATGATGCTGATTAAGTGACATGGAAAAGAATGCAGCTGCTGCTAATACCAAAGAAAGGTATCTATCAGAAGTTTGTGTGCTACTGAGCAAGAGCACGTTTTTCAGACTTCAAAACAAGGCCACGAGGACTTTCTGTTAGAGGGGACAACCCTAAATAACTAGCAGTTCTATTCACTTTTTAACAAGAAACAAACTACAAGGAATTTCAAAATCTACATTTTAATGGTTCCTCAGGGGGAATTTTTGGCTTCACTTATGCAATGGACATGTTCTTGCAGCAGTTGAAGAATGGGTCCGCACTAAATAAACATGAGACAAAGAGTTGGTGAACTGTTGCACCAGGCTCCATTTCAATGTGCCTCACACAAATGAAGGAAATTCTTTTGGGTATGACGAGGTCCCCTTGATGGCCGGTCTATGCAAACTGAAATGACTCAGGCCCTATTCATACAGTGAAAGAGGTCAACGTCCATAGGCCCTTGTCCTAATCCATCTGGGGGTCTGGGATGGCCAATTTTAACTGAAAAATCACATTTGAGGGTACAAAAATCTGATTACAACTTGTCACAATTGAACAGTGAGTTAATTTGCAAAGGCCGTGCATAGAAAAACTTCAATCTCATGGTTAGGCTACATGCTGTGAATGAAGTGGTTATGACATTATGTTTCCTGAAGTTCTTTAAGGACACATACACAATGCCATCGTATAGAGCCAAGTACTCATGTAAAAATAAACTCATTTCTACTTTAGGGCATCATACACATGCTGCATGACACACATACAGGACAACTCCCCGAGCTAAGGGTACAAAGTACACATCAGATGCCATGCTTCATCAACCTAAACAGCTTTTCACCAAATAAGAGTTATTTTAAAATTACTTTTAGTGAGTATTAAAATCACTATGCTGTAATATCTCAGTAAACTATTTTACAAAACCATAGATTGTTCTTTAGACAGTATCAAATTTAGACAAAGAGGCTAAAGTGGTTTATGTCATGGCTGTTACACATTACTTCTTTCCACTTTTGGTATGACTACCTTTGTCCAGATGCTGAGGGGGATGGAGTCTAATCCAAACAGAGCACTCCATAACCTTATAATGAGTGCTCTTCTTACGTGGGCTGTTCTGTGAAGGTTGCACCTGCAACCTAGCACAGAAAACCAATACCATCTTTCACAGTTGTAAAACAAGGGGACAGTTGTCCAGACCCTGCTAAGTAAACTAATTTGGGGGTAGAAGTAACATGACAGTGTTATAGTCAAATCACTATTAATAACTTAAACTAATATTTAATCTCGATCAAGTAACAATGAAAGAATATTATGCATTCTGCGATACAGTTCACATGGGAATTTAAACCTTTAAAAGGTTTCTAGGGAAGATGAAAGCCATTTTCACCCATGTTAAAGCTGAAGTTTTGTTCAGGTTGAGAGAACACAAAGACTGAGCCAGGTGCATTTTCACAGACAAGGATGTTGTGCTACCAACATGGAGGTAACACACAGGAACCCCTGAAGACTACACAGACAGAGTCCCTGTGGCAGCAGCTTCAAAGACTACCCATGAATACTCATGCGTGTACTGCACACTTTCTGAGCAGCTGTATTCAAAAGGAATGGAACACAAAGGCAAAAAGATGCCACTGTTCCTCCACGGTTTGGTTTTACCAAGAGATAGAGCACAAGTTTAAAGTTTAGGTTTTGTATTTAATTCAAACTGTCAGGTTAACCAATATATAAGAAAAAAATCTAAACCACAACATTGTTGAAAATGCTATTTCATGTTTATAGTGTGTTTAAATGCTGGGCTATAACAATTACAGCAAACACAACAGCAACTTAGAAGATGGTTACCTTTGTATTTTTGTCCATGCTCTTCTCCACCACATTGACTTGTCTTTTCTGCTTGCTTAAATTGTCAGAAATTGTGTCCGTGACACCAGCTGTTGCAGCACATGCAGTTCCTCTGCCTACAACTGAAAATGTTGAAAACGTTACAAAACAACACACACAGGTGCATTTTCTTCCTGCTGAATGCTGATTCACTTGTGTTTGCGTGTTTAGGGCTATCATGCGAACAGATATTGTCAGTAAGGTTATTCTGGAATGAAAGATTAACATCTGTTTATTATAAAATGTACCATCACATCAGTATTAAAACAGTTCATTTAATCACATTTTCCAATTGTGCTGGAATGACACTAGGCTATACTAAAACTTAAATTCCCAGTATGATTAACTTACATGGCCAAACATTTTCCAATACGAAAGTTCATATGTCAGCATTTGCTTCACAAATACTGATCAAGGTAATAATTCTGATGTTGCTAATAAGTGCTATGACTTGCTATGATAAAACCCCAGTTTGGGACACTTGCAGAGAAAAGATTGTAAACATTCATGTGGATAATGAAACCCTGAACAACTACAGTACCAATTTCACAGCACATTATTACTACCTGAGAGTCTAAGGTGTTTTATGTTGATCAGTTATATTGATTAGTAAAACAATCTCTTAAATGCCATTGAATTGATTATATTGATGACATCCCAACATCTTGTAATATTTAGATTTTAGAATTCACATACTTTCCAAACGTGGGCTACTTTTCCCTTTATTGTCCTTGTGCCGAGGTAGGATATATGAATTGTTTTGCTTATCTAGTGCTTTTTTGGCCTCTGTCAAATTTGGTTTCGAAAGTGGTGTGGGATCTGTTGACGCGTTCTGTTTCTCAGGAGCACTAGTCAGTTCATCGGTTGAGTCTTCAGGCAATCTGGAGAATGGCAATGTTCTTTGTGCACTTCTTTTAGTCACAGTTTGTTTTGTATTATTGTCCTCCGAGGACGCAAGTCCTTTTGTATCCTGGTGTGGGTGCTCAGGTTGAGACAACATGCTGTTTACACTGCTGGACTCTTTCACACTTGGCACCCCATGTTTTCTCTTTTTGGCACTGGCCGACTCAGACCCTGTGGTTTCACTCTTGCCTCTCTTCCTCTTCCCAGTGCTAGGCTGAGGCTCCAGTTCAAAGGGAACAAAAACTTTAGACTCTGAGGGCAAACTGGGCAAAAGGAGACTTTGTTGTCTCCGAGGGTTGTTAGCTGGAGAGAAGAAGTCCTCAAATACCCCATCATCATCATCATCATCATCATCATCAAATGCACAGGAGGAGGCATGAGAGTCATTAGAGACAGTGCAAGAACTTGCCATGGCAGGAAGCAAGGATTTTCTTTGTTGGCTCACTTTCGATTTCAGTGTGGTCATCTTTACGGACGTTTGATGAGGCACATTGGGGTTTTCTGGTAAAGTTTTTGAAAAACGGCGACTAGAAATTTCCAGATTAACAGTTGGCTTACTTTCTGGAAGAGACTGTGGTGTTCTTCTTTTCCTAACAGGTGGTGTGACTTTTGCCATGTTACTTCTGCTGGTTGATCGTCTATTTTTTCCCACTACAAAACTGTCAAACGTAAACACTGACTGCACACTCTGGCTACCCTCCGGGAGGTCATCCAGGCATGGACTCTCTAAAGACATGTGTTTCTTGATGCCATCACTTTTGATTGAGGTTCTTTTAGGATTTTTGTCTTGTTTATTCGCTTTTTCTTTAGCCGGTGAATTGGGTAACGGACTTGTCTGTTGTCTCGGCACAACGCTGCAAGGTGACATCCAAGGTTTCTTAAAGTCTTTCTTGTGCTGTGTTTCAATGGTGTCTTCATGTTGCTTCTCTCCATCTGTCTTATTTGAGCCAACAGATGCATTGAAATCCTCATCCGGTTCTTCATCTGCATAAGGAAAGATATGCCATTATGAGAATTAGAAAAGATACTGAAATTATAGCATTATATAAATGTCAATGCATCTTATGTCCAAGTACTTACACAGTTGTTGCAAAAAAGAACGGGATGGTGTATTTCCAAGAGAAGGCTTGAGCTCAGGTGATAACCTAGATTGTATCTGTGAAGCTGAGAGAAAGCATTAACTAGAGTTGCCACATATCTCAGCTCTTTCAGACTCTGGCCCATGTTTTGCAGGTGCTAAACATACTATACACATCAAACAATTGTCCATAGACACATAAAACATACCTGTCGGGGAGAGGTTTTCCCTTTTTTCTCTCATTTCTTTCAGGCGCTGTGCCATGGAGTCAGACCTTTTCATAGAAGGACTGTAAACTATTCCGTTCTCTTCGTCGATAATGTAAGGGGACACATCTGTAACTATACAGAAATACATTTCAATATGAAACCAGATCCACGCACAAAAATGTCAGACATGAGAGATTTCTTACTAAGAGGTGATTTTGGCACTAGGTCTTTGATCATCTTGTCCAGTTTTTTCTTCATGCGCCTGTCATTCTCAGGTGTCCTCTCAGGGGTGTCTCTTGGCTGCATACAACGATGCTGTATGAAAGAAATTATATAATATTATTTTGGATTTGGATGAATCTCATAAGAAAAACTTTAAGACCCTTTCAATAAATACACTTAATTAAACCAATAGCCAAATTATTAATGTTCTTTGGCAAAAAGTCCTTGCTCAACTATTACAATTTTTAAGAAATAAAATATATATGGTTTAACTCCATATGTGATCAAAGAAAAGTTATGTACAGTAATTATTTTAACCTAGCAAAGAATTGTACATTTGTTTACCACCCTTTTCTTGAGTGCTGGATTGACTTCATCATTTAATGCCGGACACAACTCTTCATTAACATGTTCACCATCATCTTTACATCTGCATTAATAAACAAAAACAATATGAGTGATAGGATAACAGAGCGCCCAACTATTTTATATGTCAGTCAGTGACACCTTGTGGCTGGTGTAATAATTGCAAAACCAAAATGGTCATATCACTGACTTGTCATCATGCAGACCAAAATATATTGAAGATACATTGTGGTCATTGCTATGATGATGCACTTTAAAGAAAATAAAGCATATACACCGAAATGAAGCTTGAGGTTTACCTGGCCACCCAAAGGACAGACACAAGTTTCACACCAGTCTTCTTGGCTTTATTCCAGGTGGCTTGATGGCCATTTTTAAAGACTACGTGGGTGACTTGTTTATTGAAGG
This sequence comes from Brachymystax lenok tsinlingensis, assembly GCA_030435695.1. Lineage (NCBI taxonomy): Eukaryota > Metazoa > Chordata > Actinopteri > Salmoniformes > Salmonidae > Brachymystax > Brachymystax lenok. Next base: position 59,753,080 of record CM059780.1, read on the forward strand.
TTTTTGATACCTGGAATTAGACAGGGAAAATCACAATGTGAAATTGCACATAGTAAAAACAAACTTCTGTGTAGTTAGTTAGCAGTGTGGCTATAAAAGGATAACTTGCCTCAACTCCCATATCCTGCAGCTGCTGGATGAATGGTTTAGAGTAATTCTCTGTTTTACTTGATGACCACACGTCAACGTAGGCAACAACATCTAGGGAAAAGATCAAACCCCCATACTTGATTCACAGAAAAATTAGAAAATACATGAAAAAGCTGTAGCTAGTTAGGCAAGCTATTCAAAGCATGAAAGGTGTACACATAATTTACCTTTTAGAATAGCAGTACAGTTAGGCCTACTGTTTGATGTCATTTGAGTCTCTTACTGAAGGATTTCCCTACAATCAGAGAAAAATAAGTAACCAAGTTAAAAATTAAAGAAGGAAAGCGTAGTCAGTTAGTTGGTGAAATGGGGGTGTGCTGCGGGGGACGTGCTTCTGGCAAGCAACAAACCATCTGATGACATGTAACGTTAAGGCTACACTCACATGCAAACTGAAACTCATAGCTAGCTAGCTTGCTCTCCAGAATCTAAGGCATTAACAAGTCATTGTGTTTTATCCCAAAGGTTCTCAGCTATAAGCACCGCTTAAGGCCCGCCGCCTATGATTTTAGCGGTCTTATGCCACGTTTTTGCCATCCCAAACACTTAGGTAGTAAATGGTTTGTCGGACGACTTGGCCTGTTTAGTGTGACAGGGTCTAGATCTGCCGATTAAGTACAACTACATGTGGTCATAGGCTCCGACAAAGTTCTGGCAACGTCAGAAATGTTGAGCCTTTATCGTGTACGCCCTAGTGTGGTTGGTGTTATGAACCGATTCCGGTGACTGACCAATAGGAACACGGCCCTAATTATCTTGTTCAGCCTACTACATGACATCTTAAAAATCAGGCTACCTAATGGGATTTTGCAAAGGCACAAAATCGGCAAATCAAAATAAATTTTCTACCACATCGACCATTTATTTCTGAATTCAGGCATATGAAGTATACTTCCAGCATTTTCAAACTCACTTCACTTGCGCATATGCATAGAGTGAGGCTTGCACTGCTTTGATGAAACATACATCGCTGCAGTTGACGTAACTTACGTCGGCTGACATATTCTGCGATTGGCATGAGAGGTTGACGACAAAACTTAAGCAAATCGTACAGGTTGATATCAAGATCATGATTTGGTAACATTGCACAGTGACATGTCATAATCGTAAAATACTAAATCTGACGTAGTGTGGGAACGACTCTCATTGTTAGGGCGGAGTCATGAGCATCTCGTCATTATACACAGATTTATGGTGTAAATGGAAAGGTGCACAGAAATAAACCACATCCATGTTCTCCTTTTGGTAGGTATTTTCATTATTAAACATGCAATGAACTACATGGAGGGAAAAGTACACGGACAGAACTCTTGTTAACAGGTATGCACAAAAACAAGAAAGAGAGAGCTCAACATTACGTTTAAACTACTCAATCAGTGAAGTCTCTGATGGGCATTGACTAGAGCAGTGGAGGCAGGTATAGTTTCTGACGTCGCTATGCGCAGGATTGCTGAAAGGTGGGAATCAGTAAGAGATGATCTGTGCCTTGACTTGTTGTATTTCGTCACTGAAAATGTCTATTAACATACATAGGTTGACTCAAACATCTTCTGAGCATGACTCCTAATCTTTGGAAAGTTTTGTTCATCGATAGATGCATAGAACCTTGTCAGTGACTTTGGAGAACTATTCAAAACAATCACTGCATCAGACTGAAGATCGATAAGATCAAGTTGCAAGTCAGTGGGAGCATTATCCACATTGAAGGTGAAAGGAGAGGAAACCAACAGTATGTCATTTTCCAACACTTTTAAATCCTCAAAATGACACAGCAGCGATGTATACTTATCCCGCCAGTCATCTGATAGGGAACAGACTAGTATTGTCGGAAGGTGGATGAGATTGTTGGCTTCTACTTGGCGGGTCAGGAGGAGTAATTTTCCCTTGAAGGCTTTGACAAGGCTGTACATCTGATGTGCAAAAAGGCCCTTCCCTTGTAGTTTGGAATTCAGTTCATTCATGAGGGCCATGATGTCCACAGTGAAGGCAAAATCAGCCAACCATTCTTTATCTTGCAGCTGAGGGAAATCCACATATTTTCCTTTCATATGCAAAAACTCAACAACCTCCGACTTCAGGTCCCACACCCTTTTAAGCACCTTCCCCCAAACTCAACCATCTCACGTTTGTGTGGTAGGGGAGATCTGCATGACTTGACTCGGTCTCTTCCAACAGTGAGACAAACTGCATGTGGTTTAAAGATTTTGCTCTCATGAAGTTTACCACTTTAGTGACTGTATCCACAACACGGCTCATTTTCAGAACACATTTAGTGCACCTCCTGATGAATAAAGCAATGCAGGAAAATAATTTTCTGTTCTGTGTTGAGCTTAGCTACTTGATCTTGTATCCTTTTCAAAAGGCCAACGTTTTTTGTTGTCAAATTTGGGCACCCATCAGTGGTCACACTGGATAACTTTTTAAAAATCAGCTTTGCCACACACATAAATATTTCCCTGTGGTTGTGCTCTTCATTGACTGCACTGAAGCAAGCTCCTTTGTAATTTCAAAGTCTGGGGTTATGCCTCGCAGAATATCAACAACTGCGCCGTGTCACGTGCATCACTGAGCTCATCCAGGGCCAAGGAGAAATAGGTGAAATCCTTTACCTTGTCTTTCAACTGTTGTTCCATATTCTCTGCGATGTCCTCAACATGCCGTGGCACTGTTAGTCTTTTTCAGGGAAACATTTTCAAACAGCCCTTTCTTGTCAGGGCAAAGTATTGCTGCAGAATCAATTAAACATTCTTTAATGAATTTACCCTCAGCGAAAGGCTTGCTATATTGAGCAATTTGTGGGACAGTACACAGCTAGCTCTCGCAATTCCGTCTTTTGCTGAATGCAGTTTTGTCCTTGCTGCTTTTGCAACTGAGAAAGCAACTCTTTCGATGCACTTGCCCTCTGCTCAGAAGACATAATCCTATATTTCTCTGCATGCTTCGTCTGGAAGTGTCGGGACAAGTTGTAGTCTTCAAGAGAGCAATGCTCTCTTTGCACACTAAGCGCAAAGAGCTTTCCCTGATACCTCAAAGAAATATTTTGATTCCCACTCTTGCTGGAACAGCCTACATTCACAGTCTACTTTCCTTTTCTTTGAAAAACTCATTTTTTGCGCAATTTAATGCTAGCTACTATTTGTAACTGTGACGTATGTGTCAGCCTGTCAGTCACTGTCTGTCCTCGTGCAGTTATTTATACGTGCTTTCAAAATAAATGTCCCACAAGCGGTGGGAGTTAAATCATTACACAAAGGCGAGTATTAATAGGGCCTTTAATTTGAATAACAAATACGTTTCTCAAAACTTTACTATTGCAAATTATTTATGTGATGTGAGCATGATTCTGCGGGCCGTATTGAGTCAGGCCAGGGGGCCGAATGTCTTTGCCCAGGCCTGCACTAAACACATACTTTGTTTGTGTTGGAGCATGCCCCTGTAAAGGAAAATAATTACAGTTGACTTACACTTTTAATACTTACAGTTGAAGTCAGATGTTTACATACAAGTTTTAATGACTCCAACCTAAATGTTTTTCAACCACTCCACAAATTTATTGTTAACAAACTATTGTTTTGGCAAGTCAGTTAGGACATCTACTTTGTGCATGACAAGTAATGTTTTCAACAATTGTTTACAGACAGATTATTTCACTTATAATTCACTGCATCTCAAGTCCAGTGGGAGGGACTGGTGCACTTCACAAAATAGATGGCATCATGAGGTAGGAAAATGTGGATATATTGAAGCAACATCTCAAGACATCAGTCAGGAAGTTAAAGCTTGGTCGCAAATGGGTCTTCCAAATGGACAATGACCCCAAGCATACTTCTAAAGTTGTGGCAAAATGGCTTAAGGACAACAAAGTCAAGGTATTGGACTGACTATCACAAAGCCCTGACCTCAATCCCATAGAAAACTTGTGGGCAGAACTGAAAAAGCCAAAAACCTGAGGCCTACAAACCTGACTCAGTTACACAAGCTCTGTCAGGAGGAATGGGCCAAAATTCACCCATCTTATTGTGGGAAGCTTGTGGAAGGCTACCCGAAACATTTGACCCAGGTTAAACAATTTAAAGGCAATGCTACCAAATACTAATTGAGTGTATGTAAACTTCTGACCCACTGGGAATGTGATGAAAGAATAACATCTGAAATAAATCATTCTCTCTACTATTATTCTGACATTTTACATTCTTAAAATAAAGTGGTGATCCTAACTAACCTAAGACAGGGAATTTTTACTAGGATTAAATGTCAGGAATTGTGAAAAACTGAGTTTAAATGTATTTGGCTAAGGCGTATGTAAACTTACGAGTTCAACTGTACATATCCCAACCAGAAGCCATGGATTACAGGCAACATCCGCATCAAGCTAAAGGCTAGAGCTGCCGCTTTCAAGGAGCGGAACACTAATCTAAGCCTATAAGAAATCCTGCTATGCCCTCAGACAAACCATCAAACAAGCAAAGCGTCAATACAGGATTAAGATTGAATCCTACTACACCGGCTCTGACGCTCGTCGCATGTGACAGGGCTTGAAAACTATTACGGACTACAAAGGAAAACCCAGACATGAGCTGACCAGTGACGTGAGCCTACCAGACTAACTAAAAGCCTTTAATGATCGCTTCAAGGCAAGAAACACTGAAGCATGCATGAGAGCACCAGCTGTTCTGGATGACTGTGTGATCACGCTCTCAGTAGCCGATGTGAGCAAGACCTTTAAACAGGTCAACATTCACAAAGCCGCAGGGCCAGATGGATTACCAGCACGTGTACTCAAAGCATGCATGGACCAACTGGTAAGTGTCTTCACCTGACATTTTCAACCGCTCCCTGACTGAGTCTGTACTTCAGTTTATTTGGCTTGTACACCCAAGCCAAAAGACTGCTGAACAATTACTCCAATTCGTAATCTCTCCCATGTCTTATTCGACTAGTATTTTTGAAAGTGTAAGGATAATAATTCAGGCATTTATTGCTTGCCAACATTTTACTCCCTCTGTTTAATAAAACATTCATTATTAATTTAAGGTTGGCTATCCTGACGTGAAGTTTGCTCTATAGAAAGTATTTGACTCTGATGTGTGCCACAGAAAGTTTTTGACTCTAGCCACAAAATTTAGGAAATTAGAAAGGGGGTACTTTCGGCACAACACCGGTACCCCCTGTATATTGCCTCGTTACTGTGTTACTTTATTTGTTAAATATTTTCTTAACTCTTCTTGAACTGCACTGTTTGCTAAGGACTTGTAAGTAAGCATTTCATGGTAAGGTCTAACTTACACTTGTATTCGGCGCATGTGACATACAGTTTGATTTGTTGCTAAAACGCTTTCAGTTCCACGTTAATATTAGCATGTTCTAATCAAAAACCAATGTAATTCAATCTCCCCTAGATAGCATACTCTAAATGTCATGCCCAAATAGTATAGTCAAACCAATAACTCAAAAGTGTGGTGTAACGTTAACGTTTAGGTATTTCTTTGACGGCTAGGAAATTCACATAACCTTGAGTCAGAAGATATCTAGCAAAGTAGCTAACAATAGCCAACTTCGTAGCTTGTGAATGCAAATCGTACCATAACGATACTTAGCAACTTGACAAAAAGGTATGAGTGCTAACGTTGGCTAGCTACTCTAGCTAAACAAAGCAATTTAGCTAGTATTTTCCGACTGAGTGTGTGTCGACAATTTCAAACAGATCCAGTACTGTCATCCAGACAGTTACTTTTATAAAGCGTGCACTAAAACTGTATGGTTTTAAAAAACACTTTTCGCTACTTACAACCTTGAGACTTTCCGCGGGTGTTATTTAATGACACAGTGCATCCTGGGAAATAGAATACGTACGAACCTGTCATTGGTTGGTCTGAAATATACAGTAATATACATTATTAGCTAGCTAGATTTTTGGGTCACGATAGAGCATTTATGAGAACAATATCTTTTGAAGCCATAGTCTACCCCTCTGGATATAATCTCCTCTCCTCATTCTAGCTTTCACTTATATGATGTCCCCAGACACCTCCTGACAACCGAGGTAAAAAAACAGTTTCAAGTTGGATATTCGACGGATATTCGCGCTTTCAAACCTCAATAGCTTTCAAACCACTTGAGCCACAGACTCCAAATAAGTGTCATGATGTTGGAAAAATTGCACACAACATTACACGGGTTTTATTTTCACGATTTTGTTTGTCCATTTTCATCACAAGATTTTACATAAATTTTTCCAAATTTAACATTTCAATAGCTCCTTGGTCATGTGACCTGCTTGACTCAAACAAGGTTCAGAATGTCCACTCAGTGGGCCTACACATTGCACCCCTTTAGTTTGTCCATTTTCATCACACGTTTTTACCTGAATTTTTCTAAATTAAAAATGTCAATAGCTCCTTGGGCATGTGACCTGCTGACTTCGAACAAGGTTCAGTATGTACACTGACTACCCTTCTATATTGCATACCCTTTAGTTTGTCCATTTTCATCTCATACGTTTTTACATGAATTTTTCTCAATTGAAAATGTCAATAGCGCCTTGGTTATGTGACCTAGATTTACATCCTAAATCATTACTCAGCCCAAATCATTCTAAATGGAGAAAGAAGTTTAGTGCGCAAGTCTCACTCTCCATCCCTGCTTTGGACAATTAATAACGTGACTCTCGTACTTTGCCATTTTCCTTAATGATTGATATTAACGATGAAAGGAGATATTATCTGTCTCTCTCCTATTGTGTACTTCTGTTAAATAATGTGGAAAAATAAAAAACAGGGAAAATAAGTACTTACAACTAACAATTATTATAGATAATATTAAAGAAAAGGGTAAACACAACATTGGACTGAACCCCCTAATTGTCAAACTAATATTAAATGTACAGCAATGTAGAAGATACATGACTATATGTTATGCAATATGGGTGTATATCCACAGCACGCTTCTTAGGTGTGTAATTGACATGACCAAGGCGCTATTGACATTTTCAATTTAGAAAAATTAATGTAAAGTTTTGTGAGATTAAATTGGACAAACTAAAGGGTGTGAAATATAGAAGGGTAGTCAGTGTACATACTGAACCTTGTTCGGAGTCAGCAGGTCACATGACCAAGGAGCTATTGACATTTTTAATTTTGAAAAATGTATGTCAAATCTTGTGAGATGAATATGGGCAAACTAAAGAGTGTGCAATGTGTAGGCCCACTGAGTGGACATTCTGAACCTTGTTTGAAGTCAGCAGGTCACATGACCAAGGAGCTATTGAATTTTTTAATTTGGAAAATTTCATGTAAAATCTTGTTAGATGAAAATGGACAAACTAAAGGGTGTGCAATATAGAAGGGTAGTCAGTGGACATACTGAACCTTGTGCAAAGTCAGCAGGTCACATGACCAAGGAGCTATTGACATTTTAAATAGAGAAAAACTAATGTAAAAACGTGTGAGATGAAAATTGACAAACTAAAGGGTGTGCAATGTGTAGGCCCACTGAGTGGACATTCTGAACCTTGTTTGAAGTCAGCAGGTCACATGACCAAGGAGCTATTGATTTTTTTCATTTAGAAAAATTCATGTAAAATCTTGTGAGATGAAAATGGACAAACTAAAGGGTGTGCAATATAAAAGGGTAGTCAGTGGACATTCTGAATCTTGTTTGAAGTCTGTAGGTCATATGACCAATGCGCTATTGAAATTCAAAAATGTAAATAAATAATTTAAAATAGTAAATCGATTAAAAAGAAGTGTGTGCAATGTGTGTCTATGCCATCGGGTTAGCTACAACCAGTTTTGAAAGTTTTAGGAGTAATGGTTAAAGAGCTATTGAAATTAGAAAATGTTGATTTGTCACTATGTTGACGGTCCCTAACTACTTTTGTTGGACATAAGGAAAACTACAGGCGAATATCCGTCGAATATCCAACCTGAAACTGTCTTTACCTCGGTCTCCTGACAAGCTGTTTTGTGTTTCAACTAATATCTCTGCTAAGCAATGCATATTTTTATTTGATAAAACAGTGAGGATGACAAGAGTGACGGACACATATAATTATTTGGGTATGATGATGATGCTGCTGAATAAAACATTTGCCATAATGCTTCTGACTGGAACCAGGACCCTTCAGAAGTAAGAATAGGCCTGCATGTTAATTTTGTTCAAAATGTATTTGGTTGGCAAAACTCAAAAGCATACTATGAAAGGCTGGTGAGGCTGGGTGATGGAGTTGATTGTTCTAAATTATCCATGCAACACTGGCATCTGGAATCCCAATACCTGCCTGACTATCATTCTAATTCACCATTCTTTTGGATATGAATGCACTAATTTGCATAAACAGTTACCACATTTGTGCTCATAATGTGCTTTGCTTGTTGGTTGGTGAGACATTTTTACTCTCTTGCTCCATTTTAGGTGTGAAATTCCAATTGTAGCTGTTATCTCTAATGAGAATAATGAGAAACAGTTGAACATTTTAGAAAGTAACTAATGTATTCAGTGCAGTCTCTCTGTGAAAAAAAATAGAGTTATGAGAGTTCATATAAAGCTAAGTAATGTGCAAGGGACACAACCATCAAAAGGTTGACTGTCAATCCAACAATCGTTGGATTGACAGTGACATTTCCCTCTCCATACAAAAACACAACAATTTGGGCAAAGAGCCATGGAGAAAAGTCTTAAAATGCATTAGCTCAGATTGATTGATCCATTTAGATGTGATTCAATCGCAGGTGCATGGCACTGAGAAGCTTTCCATCCCTCATACTCATTAGCAGGGGTAATGCTAAATTGATTTTCAACTACTCTATTGGATTCATAGACCCTAACATAGAGCAGCACATTTGCAGCTCTTGCCCAAGCAAACAGTAAGACGGTACATACAAAAAACGTTTTTTATACAGTTCTATCATATTTTTATAATCATCTATTTAAAATATTTTTTGAATGACCCTCAATGTAAATGTTTACTAACCTAATATAATGCAACCTCTTGCCAGTGGAGGTCTCTATGTCGCCAGCTTGCTTCAACATTCTGCAGTGGATGCTTGCTGTGTGTGTATTTTTTTTTTGTATTCTTGAGGTGTGATTTTATTTAGCAGTTCATCAAAGTGATACCATACCTAATATGCTGTAACCTCTTGCCAGTAGAGGTCTCTATGTCTCCAGCTTGCCTCAACATTCTGCAGTGGGTAACTGCTGTGTGTGTGTTGAGGTGTTGATTATATTTTGCAGTTCATCAAGGTGATACCATACAGTGTACCAAAAACACATTGTCTTTTTCATAAATATTAATAAATCAAATATTAATAAAATATTTTAGCTTGATTTAGCTTTTTCACTTCTGGGACTATTCTATTGGTTCCAGAATAAAAGGCAAATTAAATCAGAACATGTATTTATTTGACCTATGTCTGGAGTCTGAGTAGAAATACAGTACCTCTGGCATTGTGCTTAGGCCAACATCTACCTGTTTCATGGAGAGAAGAATGACATTATTTACGTAAATCTCTAAAATGGTCAGTGTATAAAATAAATAGAGGGTTGCCTGAATGTGCTACCACCGACAGCATGCGGTTATCTCCTCATGTACAATTCACCTTGACATGATGAAAACACAACTAATAGCATTTTTGTTTAGAGCCCTTTGAAAAATAAAGTTAATTGACAAAGAGTTCCATTGTAACAGACACTGAGTTGGATGACATCAACAAGGATCTTCTTGAACGCCAGAGATGGAAAGAACTTATCCCAGCTATGAAATCTGCCATAGAGTGTGGGGACATTGCTTACATCCGCAATGACAAGCTCATTGTCCAGAGTTTCAAGGTCAGTAGCTTCAGCCCAACATCATACACACACAGTCGTGTAAAGTATTTTTAAAGTACAATACTTTAAAGTACTACTTAAGTCATTTTGGGGGGTGTATCTGTACTTTACTTAACCATTTATATTTTGGAATACTTTTACTTTTACTACATTCATTAAGAAAATATTTTTTAACTCCATACATTTTCCTTGACACCCAAAAGTACTTCTTACATTTTGAATGCTACACTTCTTACATTTTGAATGCTACATTTTGCTACATTTTGAATGCTTAGTAAAAAGTCTCTGTCTTAGGTCAGTTAGGATCACCACTTTTATTTTAAGAATGTGAAATGTCAGAAAAATAGTATAGAGAATAGGATTTATTTTAGCGTTTATTTATTTCATCACATTCCCAGTGGGTCAGAAGTTTACATAAACTCAATTAGTATTTGGTACCATTGCCTTTAAATTGTTTAACTTGGGTCAAATGTTTTGGGTATCCTTCCACAAGCTTCCCACAGTAAGTTGGGTGAATTTTGGCCCATTCCTCCTGACAGAGCTGATGTAACTGAGTCAGGTTTGTAGGCCTCCTTGCTCTCAAACGCTTTTTCAGTTCTGCCCACAAATTGTCTATGGGATTGAGGTCAGGGCTTTGTGATGGCCACTCCAACACCTTGACTTTGTTGTCCTTAAGCCATTTTGCCACAACTTTGGAAGTATACTTGGGGTCATTATCCATTTGGAAGACCCATTTGCGACCAAGCTTTAACTTCCTGACTGATGTCTTGAGATGTTGCTTCAATATATCCACATAATTTTCCTACCTCATGATGCCATCTATTTTGTGAAGTGCACCAGTCCCTTCTGCAGCTAAGCACCCCCACAGCATGATGCTGCAAACCCCTTGCTTCACGGTTGGGATGGTGTTCTTCGGTTTGCAAGCCTCCCCCTTTTTCCTCCAAACATAACGATGGTCATTATGGCCAAACATTTCCGATTTTGTTTCATCAGACCATAGGACATTTCTCTAAAAAGTATGTTCTTTGTCCCCATGTGCAGTTGCAAACCGTAGTCTGGCTTTTTAATGGCGGTTTTGGAGCAGTGGTTTCTTCCTTGCTGAGTAGCCTTTCAGGTTATGTCAATATAGGACTCGTTTTACTGTGGATATAGATAATTTTGTACCTGTTCCCTCCATCTTCACAAGGTTCTTTGCTGTTGTTCTGAGATTGATTTTCACTTTTCGCACCAAAGTACGTTCATCTCTAGGAGACATAACGTGTCTCCTTTCTGAGCGATATGACGGCTGCGTGGTCCCATGGTGTTTATACTCGCGTACTATTGTTTGTACAGATGAATGTGGCACCAAGGCTGAACCAGTCTTGTGGAGGTCTAAAAAAAAAATCTGAGGTCTTGGCTGATTTCTTTTGATTTTCTCATGATGTCAAGCAAAGAGGCACTGAGTTTGAAGGTAGGCCTTGAAACACATGCACAGGTACACCTGCAATTGACTCAAATTATGTCAATTAGCCTATCAGAAGCTTCTGAAGCCATGACATAATTTTCTGGAATTTTCCAAGCTGTTTAAAGTTACAGTCTACTTAGTGTATGTAGACTTTTAACCCACTGGAATTGTGATACAGTGAATTATAAGTGAAATAATCCGTCTGTTAACAATTGTTGGAAAAACGACTTGTGTCATGCACAAACTGGATGTCCTAACCGACTTGCCAAAACTATAGTTTGTTAACAAGACATTTGTGGAGTGGTTGAAAAACAAGTTTTAATGACTCTAACCTAAGTGTATGTAAACTTCCGACTTCCACTGTACATGAGTAAGCAGTATGATGAGTAAGCAGTATGTAAACATTATTAAAGTGGCCAGTTATTCCATGTCTACGTACATAAGGCAGCAGCCTCTAAGGTGCAGGGTTGAGTAACCGGGTGATAACCAGTTAGTAATTGCTATTTAACAGTCTGGTGGCCTTGAGATAGAAGCTGTTTTATAGTCACTCTGTCCCAGCTTTAATGCACCTGTACTGAACTCGACTTCTGGATAAAAGCGGGGTGAACAGGCCATGGCTCGGGTGGTTGATGTCCTTGATGATCTTTTTAGCCTTCCTGTGAAATCGGGTGCGGTAGGTGTCCTAGAGGTCAGGTAGTGTGCCCCCGGTGATGTGTTGGTTAGACCGCATCACCCTCTGGGGAGTCCTGCGGTTGTGGGCGGACCATTTTTTGTGATGCTCTCAATTGTGCATCTGTAAAAGTTTCTGAGGGTCTTAGGAGCCAAGCCGAATTTCTTCAGCCTCCTGAGTTTGAAGAGGCGCTGTTGCGCCTTCTTCACCACACACTCTGTGTGGGTGGACCATTTCAGATCGTCAGTGATGTGTACACCATGAGTAGTTAATCATGAAATATACACCCCCGCCTTTCTTCCTTTCGGAGAGTTCTTTATTCCTGTCTGCGCGATGAACTGAGAACCCAGCTGGCTGTCTTTACGTGGACAGTGTATCCAAAGAGAGCCAGGATTCCATGAAACAGAGTATGTTACAGTCCCTGATGTCTCTCTGGAAGGAGATCCTCACCCTGAGCTTGTCTATTTTAATGTCCAGAGACTGAACATTAGCAAGTGATATACTCGAAAGCGTGGATGCTGTGCTCGCCTCCTGAGTCAGACTAGAAATCCACTCCGAATACCTCTTCTCCACCGTCAGTGACTTGGAGCAGCCTCTGGGATAAGATCAATTGCCCTGGGGGGTACGAACAAACGTGTGGAATGATCTACAATGCACTTGTGAGGAATTGGTGTCTAGGGCATTTCAGACAGTTGCTAGGGGACCTTTTTACTGAAGAATGTGTCTGTTTTTTATGATTGTGTTTTGCTTTTCATGTATTGTTGTGTATAATAGCATGTATTTTATTGAGTATATGAATGTGTAGCTTAATGTGTTTATTGTATTTTGATGTGTATTGTGGTGCTATACAGGGCTCATCTGGAAAAGAGACTCAGTATTGACTCCCTGTCAAAATGTTAAATAAAAAGTCATACTGACAAAGATGTTGTGAAATTGGGGAGGGGTATGTCTGTTAATAAAATAATTAAATGAATTATTTTACTGTACTAGTTGTTCAGGCTTATCCCATCTTGATTACTGTGGGGTAATATGGTCAAAGAAAGATCTACCAAAGCTGCAGCTGGCTCAAAACAGAGCAGCACGCTTTGCTCTTAGCTGCACATACAGAACTAACATCATCAACAGCATGCATGCCAGTCTTTCCTGGTTGAGGGTTGACGAGAGATTAATTGCATCTAGTTTTTATGAGAAATATTACTGTGGTGAAAATTCCAGATTGTCTGCGTAATTAAATAACATTCAGGTCAGACACCCATACATACCCCACAAGACATGCCACCAGAGGTGTAGTTACAGTCCCCAAGTTCAAAATAATTCACAGAAACGGTATTATACAGAGCCATGATTGCATGGAACTCCCTTCCATCTCCAATTACTCAAGCAAACAGCAAAATTACCTTTACTAAACCAATTAAACAACATCTCATGGAATAGCAGGGACTGTGCGGGGACAGACACTAACACACGCACACATTCTAACATACATAATTTTTTAGGTGTATAGTTTGTATAATCTTTTTGTTGTATTGTTTGTATATCGTTGTATTCTACATTTGTGTGACTGTCTTTGACTATCAGTGTATCAGTGTTTTGTTACTTGTCATCTTTAGTTGTTTTTGTGGACCCCAGGAAGAGTAACTGCTGCTTCTGCAAAAGCTAATGGGGATCCTAATAAAGAAATAGGCCCACAGAGGGTATGGTAGAGAGATTTTCCACTTGAGGCTTGCAATCTGCGAGGAGAAATAGATTTTTCAGCATGTGTCTGTCTGCATGTATCACAAATAGTTATCTACTTTTATACACAAGGCATCACATAGCAGATCTCACTTATTGCCAGTGAAGACAGAGCTGTTAGTTTAATAACTGAACACATATCAGGGCTCACAGTAACATGTATCGAGAAAACAAGCGTTGTTCTCCTTCCCGCTAGGCACAGACGTCAGTTCAATGTGAGTTGAGTTGTCAACTAATGTGAATTCAACATGAAATCAACAAAAAGTGTCACCATGTCATTGGATTTAGGTTCAAAGTTGGGTGAAAAAAATCCGAAAGTCCCTTATGTTGATTACTTTTTGCAAATCCAATCAGTTTTCCACGTTGTTTCAACGTCACATAGATCTTTTTGGTTGAAATTACTTGATTCAGATCAGTTTTTGCCCAGTGGGTTGGCATTGTCCATCAACAAACTTTCATACAAATATGACTCTAATTTGTCCTTTCTTCATAGATATACTGGGACATTTTTAGTGAGACCTGTGGTTATTTCGCATTGAGGCTACAATACCTTTCATTTCTGACGCCTTTGATTAAGCTCTGAAGCTAGAATTCTCCAAATTTGGCAGCTGCTTTCCTGTCCATGTCGGTATGTATTGGCATCTATCTTTATTCCAATTCATTCTAGGGAGAGGTGGCGTTCCAATACCAGAGAGCAGATGCACTGGGCCCAGCTGCACTGAGACAGCTTGACACTGTGGTACTTAGGTGGATGGCACCAGGGCTAACATAAAAGGAGGAACGAGACCACTGTTTGCTTTTTTCACTCCACCACATAGTTGGCAAAGGAGACAGAAAGAGGGAAAACAAACAGCAGACCCGATTAAACAGTGAACAAAGCAACAAGAGAATGCTCTTGCCATCAGCCCAATGCTCTCCTGCACAGCTGTACTCTCACCAGCATCAGACACAGCCACTCTGTGCTCAGTCACCTTTTGAACAAGTGGATTCCAAAGAGGGTATAATTCATGCTTCTCCTCCAAAGATGTGCACTGGGGGAATGGGAGCAAAAGGAGAACTTAAATGGATACTTGGACAAAGGTCTGCAACTTCTGCATGTGTCCCAGAGCTATCTGGCTCACAGTTTTTACGAAGACTTTGTCTTCCTGCTGGAAAATCCAGTTTGACCCCTGAGCTGGTCAGTTGATAGAAGACCAGCTTCAAGCTGGTGGAAACATGGTTGAGCTGGTAGACCATAGCTTGGCTAAGCTGGTGGAAATATGCTTTAGCTGGCCATGTTGGTAAAGATGGTATGGTAATATAATTGCTTGAGCTGATATTGACACTGACATTGATGTTTATTTATTTTCCTACAGAAAAGTCATATATGGTGGACATATTCTTTTACTGTCACAAGACGTGTGTGTAGCTGGTGCGTGTGAGTCAGGCGCACTTTACTCATCTGTGGCACAGTATAAACACTGAACGCAACATTGCGTCACAAAAACAAATGCCTACAGGGAAAAAGGTGCGGCAGCACAAAGTACAAATACAGTCTGGTGCAACCAGCCGGAACGTGCCACTGACATAAAGCAATCACACACACAGACATGGGGGAAACCAGAGGGTTAAATACATGACAAGTAATGAGGTAATGACAACCCGGTGTGTGGGGAAACAAGACAAAACAAATGGAAAATGAAAAGTGGATCGGTGATGGCTAGAAGACCGGTGACGTCGACCGCCAAACACCACCCGAACAAGGAGAGGCACCAACTTCGGCGGAAGTTGTTACAGTACCCCACCCACCCCCTTGCCGCTGGGTCCAGCAGCGCCGATACAGCCTCGGGCCGACCCGGAGGACGAGGCACAGGGCGATCCGGACGGAGACGGTGGAACTCCCGCAGCATAGACGGGTCCAACAACGTCCTCCACCGGAACCCAGCATCTCTCCTCCGGACCGTACCCCTCCCACTCCACGAGGTACTGAAGGTCCCTCTTCCGACACCTCGAATCCAGTATGGAGCGGACTGAATACGCCGGGGCCCCCTTGATGTCCAGAGGAGCCGGAGGGACCTCCCATACCTCAGACTTCTGGAGCTGACCAGCCACCACCGGCCTGAGGAGAGACACATGGAACGAGGGGTTAATACGGTAATCAGGGGGAAGCTGTAACCGGTAACTGACCTCGTTCAGTCTCCTCAGGACTTTAAATGGCCCCACAAACCGGGGCCCAGTTTCCGGAAGGGCAGGCGGAGGGGCAGGTTTCGGGTTGAGAGCCAGACCCGGTCCTCCGGTGCGAACACTGGGGCCTCACTGCGGTGACGTCTGCGCTGATTTTCTGGCGCAGCACGGCCCGCTGGAGGTGAACATGAGCGGCGTCCTATGTCTCCTCCGCGCGCCGAACCAGTCGTCCACCACAGGAGCCTCGGTCTGACTGCCAAGGCGCCAGAACTAGCTGGTACCCCAATACACACTGGAAGGGGGAGAGGTTAGTGGAGGAGTGGCGAAGCGAGTTCTGAGCCATCTCTGCCCAGGGCACGAACGCCGCCCACTCCCCCGGCCGGTCCTGGCAATACAACCTCAGAAACCTACCCACATCCTGGTTCACTCTCTCCACCTGCTCGTTACTCTCGGGGTGAAAACCTGAGGTAGGTCTGATCGAGACCCACAGACATTCCATGAACGCCTTCCAGACCCTCGAGGTGAACTGAGGACCCCGATCAGACACTATATCCTCAGGCACCCCGTAGTGCCGGAAGACATATGTGAACAAGGCCTCCGCAGTCTGTAGGGCCATAGGGAGACCGGGCAGAGGGAGAAGACGGCAGGACTTAGAGAAGCGATCCACAACGACCAGAATCGTGGTGTTACCCTGTGAGGGAGGAAGATCAGTAAAAAAATCCACAGACAGGTGCGACCAAGGCCGTTGTGGAATGGGTAAGGGGTTTAGCTTACCTCTGGGCATATGCCTAGGAGCCTTACACTGGGCGCACACCAAGCAGGAGGACACATAAACCCTCACGTCCTTAGCCAAAGTGGGCCACCAGTATTTCCCACTTAGACAGCGCACCGTCCGACCGATGCCTGGATGACCAGAGGAGGGTGAAATGTGGGCCCAATAGATCAGCCGGTCACGGACAGCAAACGGATTGTACAGACGCCCAACTGGACACTGGAGGGGAGTGGGCTCTGCACGTAGCGCCTGCTCAATGTCCGCGTCCAGCTCCCACACTACCGGTGCCACCAGGCAGGACCGCTCCTCTGTGTCATACATCCGGGACAGTGCGTCTGTCTTAGCGTTCTGGGAACCTGGTCTGTAAGACAGGGTGAAAACAAAACGGGTGAAAAACATGGCCCCCCTTGCCTGGCGAGGGTTCCGGACGTCCACGGGTGGCCAGCAGGTTGTCCAGTCGGATGGACATGTCCACCAGTTGGTCCAGCGTGAGTGTTGTGTCCCTGCAGGCCAGCTCCCGACGGACGTCCTCCCGCAGACTGCACCGGAAATGGTCGATCAGGGCCCGGTCATTACATCCTGCGCCCTCGGCCAGGGTACGGAAGTCCAGGGCGAAATCCTGCGCGCTCTCCTCGTCCCCTGTCTTAAGTGGAAAAGGCGTTCACCCGCCGCTCTCCCCTCCGGCGGATGGTTGAAAACTGCCTGGAAACGGCAAGTGAACTCCTCATAGTGCTGCTGACCATGGAGCGATGGGAGAGAGGAGGACTGCCAGCACCTCTACCATCACCACCACCTACCCCACTGGTCACCCCTCCTTCATCTGGTCCCAGTGGGATAAGGCTCTCGCTCCCGAGGGAGTATGATGGGACGGCTGCCGGGTGCCAGGGGTTCTTACTACAGCTGGAGCTCTACCTGGCGACCGTCACCCGGCTCCTTCGGGACGCGAGAGCGTTTCCGCCCTCGTCTCCTGTTTATCTGGGAAAGCCCTGGAGTGGGCCAACTCCTGTATATAATCAGGAAATGAGGGTAGAAACGCTCTTGGGTGAACGGTCGCCAGGTCGCGCTCCTCTACCTGAAAAGGAGGGCTGTGTTCTCCTGCTGATTCCATGTTAATAGGTCCGTGATTCTGTAATAGCTCTGGTGATGCAGGTCTGGCGGAATCAATTGCAGGAAACAGAGACGAGTCAACTTATTTTACTATAGGAAAACAAACTACTCACGACAAGTAACGTATACACTGCTCACAACACAACAGAGCCAACACGTACAGACAATTAATCACAGACAAAAACCAGGGGGGAACAGAGGGATTAAATAACACATGTAATTAGGGAAATGGGAACCAGGTGTGGATGAGACAAGACAAACAGAAAATGAGAAATGGATCGGTGGTGGCTAGAACTCCGGTGACCTCGACCGCCGGTAGCCGCCCGAACTAGGAGAGGGACCGACTTCAGTGGAAGTCGTGACAAATATAAAACATATTTTGATTACTACATGATTCCATATGTGTTTTTTCATAGTTTTGATGTCTTCACTATTATACTACAAGAAGAAAATAGTACAAATAAAGCAAAACTCTTGAATGAGTAGGTGTGTCCAAACTTTTGACTGGCATTGTACATATTTACAACTGTAACAAATGATAAATGTCCATTGAGGAGGAAGTCTGGAGGACAGGAGGGGGACAGGGGAGCAGGTAGCTGACTAGTGGTGGCTATTCAGCAGACTGATGTTCTGGGGGTAGAACCTATTGGCCAGTCTGTCAGTTTTTGCCATGATGCTCTTATATTGCCCGCCTCTGAATGATGGAAGTGGGGAGAACACGCCGTGGCTCGAGTGCCCTGTCTTCAAAATAGGAATACCTATGTGAGAATGCTGTAGTGAAACGTATTCACTACAGCTCAGCGTTCAGCACCATTGTCCCCTCCAAGCTCGTCACCAAGCTTAGGACCCTGGGACTGAACACCCCACTCTGCAACTGGATCATGGACTTCCTGACAGGCCGAACAATGTTGGTGAGGGTAGGCCGAGCACCATGCCATCCAGGACCTCTATATCAGGCGATGTGAAGGCCCGGAAAATCGTTACAGACTCCAGCCACAGACTGTTCTATCTGCTTCCGCACGGCAAGTGGTACTGGTGCATCAAGTCTGATAGCTTCTATCCCCAACCAATAAAACTGCTAAATAGCTAACAAAATGGCTACACAAACTATCTGAGCTGACCCTTGTATTTTTTTATTATGCACACTCACAGGGCCCTACACACTCACCCATAAAAACACTCAAACACACACAAACACTCACATAATATGCACATACATTTATACTGACTCTACACATATGCACACCCAGTCACATACAATCATCATATACACTGTTGCTACTCTGTTTATCATATATCCTGATGCCTAGTCACCTTACCATATACAATCCCTGCACATTGTAATTATGGTACTGGAACTGACTGACCTTGTATATAGTCTGCTTACTTTCTCGTGTTCTGCTTATTTCTTGTTCTTATTTCTTGTGTGTTTTTTGTTTTACATTATGTTATCTTTAGTATTACATTATTGATTACTGCATTGTTGGGTTTAGAGCTTGCAAGAAAGGCATTTCACTGTACTTGTGCTTGTGACATTAAAACTTAACTTGAAACTTATGGACTACAATCCTGACGCTCTGTTTTAACATAGAAACGTTAATAATCTTAACTTGCGATGCGGTTTTGGAAACCTTTTGAACTTAACTTTCATATCAGCGAGAAATAATCTTTAAAACGACACATTCTCTGATCTATTTAAAACGACACAAGGACACATTCTCTCACCTCGGGCACGCATTTTCATTGGACCATCCATTCCACATTTCCGTCTTGAAGCATGTGTTATTCAAAACACATCCGGGTGCACCTTTGATAAACTGCTTACAGTCAGTGTATCTTTTCTATTTGAATTTTTTTCTTCTCGCTGAGTTAAGTTCCAAATATTTCCAGAACCGTATTTCAAGCAGGAATATTAATGTTTAGACAATGTTTGGGCATTTCCCTCACACAGCAGATATGTAAGTGAATGGGCCCTAATGCGCTAGGTTTACCATCGATAAATGGGCTAATATAAGCTATTTGGGCTAGCTAGATAGTTACTGTAGCTTTCATTTTATATCAAGCAATACATGTGTTGCTAGCTAGCTAGCTTTGAAGTTTATAGTGATGTTGACTAGGTCTGGGTTTCTCTGACAGCAGATATTTAGAGCTGGCTAGCTAGATAGATCAATACTATTTAAATAGTTATATTTTCTCTCTCCCGCAGTGGATCCTCCTGTTCTGAAGCATCGGCTGCCTATCAGACCCAAATGTAAGTCTTTCCCAATTAAATAAAAATTAGTGTTCGCAAAACATTTAGGCCTACCCATAAGTGTGCTTTGTTTCACTGCATCTGTCATCTATGCATTTTTGTAGGTAATTGCAACAAATTTTAGGGGTGCAACAGAGCTCAAGAATGAGAAGTATCATGCTTAGATGTAGTTCTTGTCAGATCCCTGTATTTTGGATGAACGGATATCCTCCATATAGGGTTCTAGCGTAGGAAAGAATATGGATAGGGGACACATATACAACTTGGCAATGCTAATAAAACAGCAGTGCATGTACTAACTGTGCTCAACAGTTGCAAATTTTCATAGTTTTAATTGAGACATATTGAATCACTACCAATGGTCAGGACAGGGAGAGCAAGAGAGGATGATAGGCACACTCCCTCACTGTGCTGCCCCTGTAGCAGATTATCTTTTCTTTAGTGGGGCTCTGTCTGGATGTCCCTCACAGCTGTCCACAATTCCTCCACCACTTATGCATGCCAATGATTAATTATTGATATGCCTGACCACTGTGTCCAAGCTGTCTAACTTAATGAGATAGACAGGAATAAAATCATAATTTGGTTCAGTTCCAAAAGGGTCTCTTTAGGGTTTCCATGCGTCACAACACATCTCATCACATAAATTCCTCTTGACATAGGATAGGTACATTGACATTTTCTTTTTAGATAATGTCTTTAATTCTATGTCCCCAAAACCCATTTAGAAATACCCACGTTTGTCCTCTTTAACTGAATACTGTTGAATTGATTGACGGATATTCAGAAGTACATATTCCGACTATATTTCAATTGTGTGATTTCTATTCTCAAAACCACTTTTGTTACTAGCTCTAGCTCTAGTCCATGGCTATCTGTTCAAAAAATAAAAGTGTGGATTCAGAGGATGGACCCACAGCCCTACCTGTAGAGGTGTTCCACAGATTAGAGAAATGCTCAGAATCATGTAGAATAACTTTAGGTAACTCAAACAGCCAGCTCAAGTTCACATGTCCGCCTGAGTTCAAGGGCTCATAACAAACACAAAAAGCTCTGGTTGACAGGAGGGAAACAATGAATTAAGAAACAGATTGATGCATTCTAGACCACAGGGCTCTACAGTCCACACACCTTGTTTCTTTCCAACCCAGATACTGAATGTCATAAAAAGTCAGCAAGCAAGCAACTTCTATCAATTTAGTCTGAGCATGGTTGTTGAGCATGGTTGTGCTTGGCTTGATCAAATGGTGTCTTGACATGGTTCACTAGTCTATATACTGTAGGCTCGAAATTATTAGTTGTTACTGGTAACATTTGGAATGGGTTGTTGATTTGACAGACTTCATTGAGCTTGGACAAACAGACTCTGTCAGAGTGGGAAATGAGACAGTCAATACAGGGTTCAAAACTGTAGTGTTCTGTGAAATTGTGTTCCACTTGACTTCCTTTAGGGCAGTTCCTATATAGTATCTTGAGCTTTGTATGTGTAACTTGGACTTTTCCATACAATATGCATTGAAGTTTAATGACTAGCCTCACTTGTGTAAAAATAGAATGACATATTTAATGTAGAAGAACACTACTGTAAGTAACCAACAGCAGCTCAGGGCAAGTAGCAGCTGTGCAGAGTGAGATCTCTACTGTCGATGCACAGCAGCACTGACTCACTGTTAGCCTGAACCCTAGAGACCTTCTGGAGAATGCTGCAGAGCATGCCCACAGGCCCAGGCTTGAGTGTGATACAATATAGAATCTTGATGGGGACAGATACAAAAATCCTCTTCTTTCAAACTCTTTCCTTGGTGTGTTTAGGCCAAAGCTTATGTTCAGTGTGCCTGTTGACTGATTCAATCACCTATACTCTGCAGCACTGTTTAACATCCCCCGTTTTAGGTAGCTACCTGTCTTTGAATCAACATTTAGGTTAGAGAAAGGAAAAATAACTAGGGAACATACTGTAATTCTGGACTTTTCTGTAGCCTAAATAATTCCATAATTCCATATTGTAGCCTATAAAATTAATTTAATAAAGGATGAATATGATGTGATGTGTTTGGACTTCCTCCCACAGATTATCCCAGAGTTGTTTTCCTCACACATAAAGAGGCACAATCATTTAAGGTCCACATAAGGTGAAATAAACAGATGTTTGTATATTGTGGCGTACAGCAGGTCAGCCACCAGGGGAGACTCGCCGAGGCCTGGTGACAGATGGAGTATACATCACGAGGCGATGGCTCCATCTGCTGGACGTGCCAGGTCTCGACGGGCTCTCCGGCCAGAACTAATTGGGGCTGATTGGGGAGTTGGTGAGTAATCAAGGGCTGATTGCTCACCAGCTGTACAAGCCCCATAAAGCTGCCAGAAGGGCAGCACACAGGGAGGACTGGGGGAAGTAAGGTGACTTCCGTGTAGTTGGAGATGGTGCCCGAGCTAAGACGAGACCCGGAGCCCAGAAGACGATATCCCGGAGAGGGTCTCATGGGGGAGACCTATCCTTTTCTTTTGATTTATTATTTAATAAACACCCTTGAAACTGAGCTAATCATACTCTGTCCGTGTCTGATCTGTGTAAACGTCTTGACCAAAACCCCTGGTTTGCCACAAGTAGTGGAGAATGCGGGCAATCTGATAACGTGGTCAGATCAGGGTTGACGTTTACGCAGCATCAGCATGGACGAGTTGATAGCTCAGTTTGTCCGGGCCCAAAAGCACAACAGGCGGTTCAGGAACGGACGCTGGAGGAACAGCGATTACAAAACGTCCGCCTCGTTGAGGAAATCAGGAAGCTGCTATGGGTACAGCCTGACTCATCGGGCTCTACGGTTTCACAACTGGAGGTTTGTAGCCAACGCATCCCCCCGAGCCCAGATGAGCGACCTACTGTGGGTTTCCAGGGCATGGCTCCTAACCAATGTATCCACCCTCTCCATCCTCGACAAAGTGGTTCTGGATCGCTTCTTACGGGCGCTACCATACGACATGAAGAGGGCAGCGAGTCTATGCGCACCCCAGACCTTGGGGGGCCTCCTGGAAGCAGTGGAGATGTATCAGAACACTCAGACCCTGCTGAGTGGGAGCCGGGGAGAGTCAGCGACCCGTTCGAGGGGAAGGAAGGACAGCCCCACCGCTGTGTACCCTGAATCGACAGTCGGGAGGGCCAAAGGACCGCAAACCCGTGGAGAGACGGCTGGGGTAGGGCCGGCCCGCCACAGATGACCCCAGGTAGGAGACCAAAGGAGGTGTTTTGAGTGTGGCTCCCGGGGGCATATTGCCTGGAATTGACCGGCTTGAGAGGAGTCAGGGCCATCAGCAAGCCCCAGAGGCAAGGTGGGTCACTCCGTGAACTATGTCACCTCCTGTTGGGCGCACCCTGAATCAACTGCACCCATGGTTTTGGTGAAGGTTGACGGACACGACACGGAAGTGCTATTGGACTCCGGAAGAATGGTTACGCTCGTAATCACAAGCCTGCTGAACCAGGAGACCGAAAAGGGTAGGGAGATGTCCATTTCCTGTGTTCACGGTGACACGAAGCGGTATCCAACCGTATGGACAAACATCGTGACGCCACAAGGGAGCAGCCAGATGATGTTAGGTGCAGTGTCAGAGTTGCCGGTACCTCTCCTAGTGGAACGGCATTGTCCGTTGTTCGCGGCCCTATGGGGGCACGAGTTGAGGGAAAAGGTACGAGCCGTCTGAAGAAGAGAATGGGGATGACCAATAGCCTGTGCGGCCCGGAAGTAACCGGTTAACCAGCATGTGTCTACGGCTCCAGAGTCGGAGGGGGCGCCGGGAACCCGAACCCCCTGGGAACACCTGCAGGAGGATCTCAGCCTCCCCCTCCTCGATTTGGAGGGGCCCCAACTGAGGGGACAATTCGGGACGGCCCAGTGGGAGGATACGAACTTGAAAGCCGCCGCAGCCCAAGTGATAGCGGTGGATGGACAGATACTTCTGGGGGTGAGTGACTGGCGATACCTCCATTTCCAATTCAAGAATAACCTTTTGGATCAGGGGTCGCGCCACCAGGGGGAACTTCGAGAGGTATTGTTGCTGCCCCGACGGTACGTGGGAACCGTTCTTCAGCTGGCCCACACCCACCTGTTGGGGGCGCACCTGGGAATGGAGAAGACCTGGGAATGGCTCGCCACCCGATTCCACTGGCCCGGGATGAGGAGGGCCATGGAAGACTGCTCCCCTGAGTGTCAACTTGGGTCCCCCTCCCCTGAGTGCCCATTGGTCCCCCTACCGATCATCGGGTTACTCTTTGAACGCATCGCCATTTACATAGTGGGACCCCTGGTAAAAACAGCACGAGGACACCGGTACATCCTGGTGATAGTAGATTATGCCACCAGGTATCCCGAGGCCATTCCCCTACGGGTGGCGGTATCCAAGGGAATCGCCCGGGAGCTGTTCCACCTCTTTAGCCGGGTGGGCATCCCGAACGAGATCTTGACAGACCAAGGTATGGAGTTTGTCCCACCTCATGAAAGAGTTGTGTGACCTCCTGCAGATCAAGCAGATCCGGACCTCCGTTTTTCACCCGCAGACAGATGGGCTCGTCGAGCGCTTTAATAAAACGCTCAAACAGATGCTGCGGAAGGTCATCGAGCAGGATGGGAAGAACTGGGACCAGCTACTACCCCACCTAATGTTCTCAATCCGAGAAGTAACCAAATCCTCCAACGGGTTTTCCCCGTTCGAACTCCTCGAAGGGGGGAGGCCACGCAGCCCACTGGACCTCGCAAAAGAGGTGTGGGAAGCCCAACCGACCCCATTATGCACGATGAGGGAACGGATGACAGCCATATGGCCCGTCGTGAGGGAACAACGCGCCCAAGCCCAGGTCTACAATTGGGGAACCCAGCCCAGAGAATTCCAGGTGGGAGACAGGGTGCTGGTCTTAATCCCCATGGCCGAATGTAAGTTCCTGGCAACATGGCACGGACCATACGAGGTGATCGAGAAGCTGGTCTGCCACAATATATATATTCTGACGTGTCACCATGGAGTCACGAAGGAGTCACCATGTGTCATCTATTCATCTGTCCTGTTCTCTTCTTCGTCTGTGCACCATCTGAGTTTCTCTTCAAAGAGAAAGATGACTGCATTCAAATATAAACCGTAGGATATAGTCCTATTTTAATCATATCAAAATACATTTAATGTTTAATCAATTGAATTCTATTTGCTACTTGTAGGCTACTGTCTGTAATTTGTCTCAATATATTTGATGTGTAACCTAACGTGCAGAATTTGTCAAATGTTTGATTTAGTGCATTTCTTTTGGGTAAGCTATATTTCATATGGTAGGTCAGGTGCATTTTTTTCGAAATCTTTTCCCCTCGGGACTGTTTCTGATTCTGAATCTTATTGGTGTTTTTGTCTCAGCGGCCATAATAAAAGTAGAACTGTGAAGTTAGACTTGAATCCCAATGTTGTCTTTGAGCATGTATGTACAGTGCGTTCTGAAAGTTTTCAGACCCCTTGACATTTTTTTTTACGTACAGCATTATTCTAAAATGGATTTAAAAAAAATTCTCATCAATCTACACACAATACCCCATAATGACAAAGCAAAAAACAGGTTTTTAGATTATTTTTTTTTAAATACCTTATTTACATATGTATTCAGACCCTTTGCTATGAGACTCGAAATTGAGCTCAGGTGCATCCTGTTTCCATTGATCATCCTTGAGATGTTTCTACAACTTGATTGGAGTACACCTGTAGTAAATTCAATTGATTGGACATGATTTGGAAAGGCACACACCTGTCTATATAAGGTCCCACAGTTGACAGTGCATGTCAGAGCAATTGTCCGTAGAGCTCCGAGACATGATTGTGTCGAGGCACAGATCTGGGGAAGGGTACAAAAACATTTCTGCAGCATTGAAGGTCCCCAAGAACACAGTGGCTACCGTCATTCTTAAATGGAAGAAGTTTGGAACCACCAAGACTCTTCCTAGAGCTGGCTGCCCGGCCAAACTGAGCAATGGGAGAACCTTCCAGAAGGACAACCATCTCTGCAGCACTCCACCAATCAGGTCTTTATGGTAGAGTGGCCAGACAGAAGCCACTCCTCAGTAAAAAGGCACATGACATCCCGCTTGGAGTTTGCCAAAAGTCATCTAAAAGACTCTCAGACCATGAGAAACAAGATTCTCTGGTCTTATGAAACCAAGATTGAAATCTTTGGCCTGAATGCCAAGCGTCACATCTGGAGGAAACCTGACATCATCCCTATGGTGAAGCATGGTGGTGGCACCATCATGCTGTGAGGATGTTTTTCAGTGGCAGGGACTGGGAGACTAGTCAGGATTGAGGGAAATATGAACGGAGCAAAGTACAGAGAGATCCCTTGGTGAAAACCTGCTCCAGAGTGCTCAGGACTTTCGACTGGGGGTGAAGGTTCACCTTCCAACGGGACAACAACCCTCAGCACACAGCCCAGACAAGGCAGGAGTAGCTTTGTGACAAGTCTCTGAATATCCTTGACTGGCCCAGCCAGAGCACAGACTTTAACCCGATCTAACATCTCTGAAGAGACCTGAAAATAGCTGTGCAGTGATGCTCCCCATTCAACCTGACAGAACTTGAGAAGATCTGCAGAGAAGAATGGGAGGAACTCCCCAAATACAGGTGTGCCAAGAATACTTGAGGCTGTAACCGCTGCAAAAGGTGCTTCAACAAAGTACTGAGTAAAGGGTCTAAATACTTATGTAAATGTGATATTTCCGTATTATATGGGGTATTGTGTGTAGATTGATGAGGAAAAAACAAACATTTAATACATTTTAGAATAAGGCTGTAACATAACAAAATGTGGAAAAAGTCAAGGGATCTGAATACTTTCCGAATGCTGTATGTTTGCACGTGTGCAGTCGTGAAAATATCCAGTATGCATTGGTCATTAGAAAAGGGAAAATATTAGTTGTATTTCTTTGAAAGTTCAAAGATCAATTAACAGTGGGAAAATGCATTGCCATACTGTGGTACTCCCGGATATTTTAATTTTTTAAAACATTTTTATGAGCAATGCTTGATGCTCATTTCTCATGCTTTGCTTCATGTCTGCATAATGGAATTAGAAAATAATACTAGGGAGGTGGGTGATGGATAAACCAACAGAGGTTAAATCAGGGGAAAATATTTTTACTTTCTTTACTTGTCGAGTCATGTAGGAACAAAGGAAGCTGGCTCTTGATCCATAAGCAATTGGACTCCATTTCCTTTTTCATCTAGATGCAGCCAGCTGAGTAAATTAATTCACAGAAGATGCATCTCAAACTTATCAAGGTATGGGGGAAAATAATATGCATGATCTTTCCTTAAACAGTGTGAAACATAACAATATCAAGAATGTGAAACAACAATACCATTAGATACTGGGAATCATCAACATTCAGTAACAAAAATGTGGGTGTAACTGTAACAGATTGTAGTTTGTATATAACTCTTTTGCGTTTTTATAGAAAGGAATGCCCAGCCAGAAAGGAATGCCCAGCCAGTGGTCCCAGTTGGTGTTTATTCTGACGATAGTCAAAAGGAAGCACATTACTGAATGCTGATCCACCTCTATGCAGACGACACCATTCTGTATTCTTCTGGCCCTTCTTTGGACACTGTGTTAACGAACCTCCAAACAAGCTTCAATGCCATACAGCACTCCTTCCGTGGCCTCCACCTGCTCTTAAACGCTAGTAAAACCAAATGCATGCTTTTCAACCGTTCGCTGCCTGCACCCGCCCGCCCGACTAGCATCACTACCCTGGACGGTTCTGACCTAGAATACATGGACAACTACAAATACCTAGGTGTCTGGCTAGACTGTAAACTCTCCTTCCAGACTCACATTAAACATCTCCAATCCAAAATTAAATCTAGAATCGGCTTTCTATTTTGCAACAAAGCCTCCTTCACTCATGTTGCCAAACTTGCACTAGTAAAACTGACTATCCTACCGATCCTCGACTTCGGCGATGTCATCTACAAAATAGCCTCCAACACGCTACTCAGCAAACTGGATGCAGGCTATCACAGTGCCATCCGCTTTGTCACCAAAGCCCCATATACTACCCACCACTGCGACCTGTATGCTCTAGTCGGCTGGCTCTCGCTACATACTCGCCGCCAGACCCACTGGCTCCAGGTCATCTACAAGTCCCTGCTAGGTAAAGCCCCGCCTTATCTCAGCTCGCTGGTAACCATAGCAGCACCCACCTGTAGCACTCGCTCCAGCAGGTATATCTCACTGGTCACCCCCAAAGCCAATTCCTCTTTTGGCCGCCTTTCCTTCCAGTTCTCTGCTGCCAATGACTGGAACGAACTACAAAAATCGTTGAAACTGGAGACACTTATCTCCCTCACTAGTTTTAAGCACCAGCTGTCAGCTCACAGATCAGTGCACCTGTACATAGCCCAACCAACTACCTCATCCCCTACCGTAGTCACTTATTTATCTTGCTCCTTTTGCATTCATCTACTGCACATTTACCATTCCAGTGTTAAATTGCTATACTGTAGTTACTTTGCCACCATGGCCTATTTATTGCCTTATGTTCCTTATCCTACCTCATTTGCACACATTGTATATAGATTTTTTTTTTCCTACTGTATTATTGACTGTATGTTTGTTTACTCCAATGTGTAACTCTATGTTGTTGTATGTGTCGAACTGCTTTGTTTTATCTTGGCCAGGTCGCAGTTGTAAATGAGAACTTATTCTCAACTTGCCCAACTTGCAGGACAACAGTATGTTGATGGCTGTAGATTTGTGATTTGTCGCTTGCATGTCAATTTCAGACTGGGTATTTTGTGATCAAACATCTTAACAATGACAAAATTTGCTAAATACAGTAAATGTAAGTACCTGACGATAAACACAAGAAAGCACATTAGATGTGCAGGACAACAGGATGTTAATGGCTGTAGATTTGTGATTTGTCTGTGAGCGTGGAAGTAATTGTGAATTAGCAGGGACCACTACAATTAGCGCATGCTAGCTAACTCACTCTTACATTCAAAAGCACATCACAGGAAGCCCCCAATAACTAATAGGTACCTTACATACACACACACAGAGTGTACAAAACATTAAGGACACCTGCTCTTTCCATGACATAGACAGACCAGGTGAATCCAGGTGAAAGCTTTGTTCCCTTATTGATGTCACTTTATTTGTCACATACACATGGTTAGCAGATGTTAACGCAAGTTTATTTATTTTTATTTCACATTTATTTAACCAGGTTGGCTAGTTGAGATCAAGTTCTCATTTACAACTGCGACCTGGCCAAGATAAAGCAAATCAGTGCAACACAGAGTTACACATGGAATAAACAAGCGTACAGTCAATAACACAATAGAGAAAAATAATAGTCTATTTACAGTGTGTGCAAATGGCATGAGGAGGTAAGGCAATAAATAGGCCATAGTAGCGAAGTAATTACAATTTGGCCAATTAACACTGGAGTGATATATGAGCAGATGATGATGTGCAAGTAGAAATACTGGTGTGCAAAAGAGCAGAAATGTAAATATAAACAATATGGGGTAGGTAGATTGGGTGGGCTATTTACAGATGGGCTATGTACAGCTGCAGCGATCGGTTAGCTGCTCAGATAGCTGATGGTTAAAGTTATAAGAGATAAGTCTCCAGCTTCAGCGATTTTTGCAATTTGTTCCAGTCACTGGCAGCAGAGAACTGGAAGGAAAGGCAGCCAAAGGAGGTGTTGGCTTTGGGGATGACCAGTGAGATATACCTGCTGGATCTCGTGCTACGGATGGGTGTTGTTATCGTGACCAGTGAGCTGAGATAAGGCAGAGCTTTACCTAGCAAAGACCCTTTGAAGAGGGGGATGACCGCTTTCCAATCTTTAGGGATCTCGGACGATACGAAAGAGATGTTGAACAGACTGGTAATAGGGGTTGCAACAATGGCGGCGGATAATTTCAGAAAGAGAGGGTCCAAATTGTTTCACAACAACTACCTTATACACACAAGTGTAAAGGAATGAATAAGAATATGTACATATAAATATATGGATGAGCGATGGCCGAACGGCATAGGCAAGAATCCGTAGATGGTATAGAGTACAGTATATACATATGAGATGAGTAATGTAGGATATGTAAACATTATATAAAGTGGCATTGTTTAAAGTGGCTAGTGATACATTTATTACATCCAATTTTTAATTATTAAAGTGGCTAGAGATTTGAGTCAGTATGTTGGCAGCAGCCACTTAATGTTAGTGATGGCTCTTTAACAGTCTGATGGCCTTGAGATAGAAGCTGTTTTTCAGTCGCTCTGTCCCAGCTTTGCACCTGTACTGACCTCACCTTCTGGATGATAGCGGGTTGAACAGGCAGTGGCTCGGGTGATTGTTGTCCTTGATGATCTTTTTGGCCTTCCTGTGACATCGGGTGGTGTAGGTGTCCTGGAGGGCAGGTAGTTTACCCCCGGTGATGCGTTGTGCAGACCTCACTACCCTCTGGAGAGCCTTACGGTTGTGGGCGGAGCAGTTGCCGTACCAGGCGGTGATACAGCCCGACAGCCCGAGTTTGTTTTTGGTGACAAGCTGAATTTCTTCAGCCTCCTGAGGTTGAAGAGGCGCTGTTGCACCTTTCACCACACTGTCTGTGTGGGTGGACCATTTCAGTTTGTCCGTGATGTTTACGCCGAGGAACTTAAAACTTTCCACTTTCTCCACTACTGTCCTGTCGATGTGGATAGGGGGGTGCTCCCTCTGCTGTTCCCTGAAGTCCACGATCATCTCCTTAGTTTTGTTGACGTTGAGTGAGAGGTTATTTTCCTGACACCACACTTCGAGGGCCCTCACCTCCGCCCTGTAGGCCGTCTCGTCATTGTTGGTAATCAAGCCTACCATTGTAGTGTCGTCTGCAAACTTGATGATTGAGTTGGAGGCGTGCTTCGCCACGCAGTCATGGGTGAACAGGGAGTACAGGAGAGGGCTGAGCACGCACCCTTGTGGGGCCCCAGTGTTGAGGATCAGCGGGGTGGAGATGTTGTTTCCTACCCTCACCACCTGGGGGCGGCCCGTCAGGAAGTCCAGGACACAGTTGCACAGGCCGGGGTCGAGACTTAGGGTCTCGAGCTTAATGACGAGTTTGGAGGGTACTATGGTGTTAAATGCTGAGCTTCAATCAGTGTAGATGAATGGGAGGAGAGGTTAAATAAGGATTTTTAAGCCTTGAGACAAGACATGGATTGTGTGTGTGTGTGCCATTCAGAGGGTGAATGGAGAAGACAAAATATTTAAGTGCCTTTGAACGGGGTATGGTAGTAGGTGCTAGGTGCACCGGTTTGTGTCAAGAACTGAAATGCTGCTTGGATACACACAGTTTCTTGTGTGTATCAAGAATGGTACACAACCCAAAGTACATCCAGCTAACTTGACACAACTGTGGGAATAATTTCAGTCAACATGGGCCAGCATCCCTGTGGAATGCTTTCGAGACCTTGTAGATTCCTATAATACAGATATTTATGCAGTGGCAAGTGGCCACATAACCAATCGTGTTACATGGGTATAAGATTGACGTATGTCATACACAAAGGGGCAGTTTCTCAGACACAGATTAAGCCTAATCCTTTACTAAAAAAAAATCTTAATGGAGTCTCCATTGAGTTTGCTTGTTAGTCCAGGACTAGGCTTAGTCTGTGTACAGGATACCGTCCCATTGTGTTAACATGCTTGTATTTGTCATGTGTATTGGTACTGCTTTGCTTTACCATACAGGTTATGTGTCATGCCGGTATGATTCAAGCATTTGATTTGATTTGATACCACATCACATTTCTTGAGAGTAACATCTTTTTATAGGTTTGTTCCTCTGTGGCTTCATGGGAAAAAATATTAAAGCAACAGGACTTAACAGCTGATGATGGAACTGAAGCATCTGACATTTTTGACAGTTATTTCTAGCAAAACATAATATTGACCAGACCCAACTCTCTTTCAAATAACGGACACCACAACCCAGTAGCATAACATCTAATTTACATCATATTATTACAGTGCCCTGTTAAATCAAAGGCAGTAACTGAGTTATATAAGATCCACCTGTAGGGTTAATCTTGTTGAATACTTATCATTACTTCATTGAATTAATGAATCTAAATATATTTTCTAGAAGCAATTTGTGGGAAGTAGGAAACCATTTACCAGTTTTCATACAGTAAGGCCTTAGATTTATTTTTTAAGAGCCTATCTAGACTTATTTTTGAATAGCCTGTGTAGACTAGTTCCCTTGGAACCATGAGACTATATATGCAATGTAATGTCATGTAACAGAAACAGAAAGGTCCATTTTTGAGAACAAGTTGAACCAAAGTGTTTAATGAATACAGTCCTCGACACTGGAAGCATCTGTCTTTTAACTCTCTAAAGTGGGGTCTTAGCAGTGTGTACAATATTTTATTGAATCCAAAAAGCATGATCCATACTGTCTGCTCTATTTAAAATACAATACAAAACGTCTGCTACTTACAGACAAATCGCATCGCAGGAAGTTATTAGTTAATAGCCTTATGTACAGACCCCACCCCTTCTTAAGGTTACTGGTGAATAAAAACAAGGTAATTAAACATAACTTAATTTCCTCTCCCCTCTCTCCTGTTTGAAAGCTGGATAACCACTTTCAGTCCAACACACTGTAGATCTCATAATGCAATCTTCTCTTCTGCTTATTATAAATATTTAATTGGGGCTTCCAGCTTTGCATTTAACCGTTCAAAGTCGCAGAGCTGGGCTAAAGACCCGGGAGTGCCTGCCGGATAGAACTGACCCCAAAGTGCTGGATTTGTGCTGCAGCAACAGGGTGTTTTTTTATAAGATTTTTATCTTTTACTTTGACACTCTTCTGTCCTGAAATTCTATACAGACATGTCTACCTTAACAAACACCCCCTGACAATTCATGCATCAGCATTTCTCATGCTCTGTTCCTTTATTTATTATGTCCATAGGGAGTTGGTTTGGTGCAGCACAGACCCATTGGTGAAGGGATCAATAAAATGACAAGGTTATCACCCGTCTCTATGCTAGATATACCACCATAGGCTTAACTTTGTAAATAAACATGACGCACTGATCAACTCACACCTTTAAGGGCCCAGTGCAATCCCCACATTTTTTCCCCAGTGTTTTATATATATTTCCACACTGATATTTGAATAATACAGTACATTTTGAAAATTATGATAATGCCCTTTTAGTGTAAGAGCTGTTTGACAAGACTGCCTGGAATTTCAGCCTGTTTTGGTGGGATGGAGTTTTGGCCTGCCTGGTGACAACACCAGGTAGTAAATTAGTTAATAGACCAATAAGAAAGAGTTCAAACCCATGTTTTTGTTCTCCCATGAAATGTAATGTGCTGCAATGCAAATCAATGCCATTTCTAGGGAAAAGCACATTTGGTTCCAGGGGAAATTTTCGGTAAGTATGTTTTTGGTTTCCCATTTTCCTGGGAATGAAACCATAAGTTTCCTGACTGGTAAACTGAACGTTTTTAAACATTCTGAGAACATAAGTGAAGATTTCGCCTGTTCTGGGAACATTAATTTTTAGGTTGCAGGGAGGTTTTGAGAATGTTTTATGGTAGCCAAGTTTCCAATATTCTAAAATCTGTATAAAACAATATGCGCATTTTCCCAACAGACATGTTTTCCCATCAAATTGGCAGATAAAAGGCTGCGTGTGATGACATAGTGCACATAAAATACATTTTGCAGTTCATTTCCCATGTACCCCCACCAAATAATTTTTTGTTACTTGGGTTTCCATTGCACTCTACTGACAAGACCCTCGATATTTACTGGAAAGGAGCATCAAGCTCTTCACCTTACGCTTTCACCACCCTCATTAATTTCATATGTAGCCTAATAAACTGCATGCTTCCCCAAGAGTGTGAGGACCACACAACATCGCCTGACTCCAAGTTAACTTCAACATGGTTACTATATATCCCACCTTGCCTAGCATTTTTTTTTTTACATTGTTTTGTTTCCATCAGGGTACTTTATTTCCATAAAAAGGTTGGATGGTAACCTGGTTAGTAGTTTCCTGAAAGTTTTCCTGGGAGAATTTATTAAACTTCTGAGAACAAAAATGATAGGTTATTTGAAGTTAATTACACTGAAAAAATTATAAATGCTACATGTCGGTCCCGTCTTCATGGGACCGACCAGCCATAGAATAACGCAATATATGTCACAACCGGTCGAAATATGTGTCATGACAGTGTTATGACAATTTGTCAGCTGTTATGATCGCTGTCACAACCGTTCGCTGCCCGCTCCTGCCCGCCCGTCCAGCATCACTACTATGGACGGTTCTGAATTAGAATATGTGGACAATTACAAATACCTAGGTGTCTGGTTAGACTGTAAACTCTCCTTCCAAACTCGCATCTCCAATCCAAAATTAAATCTAGAATCGGCTTCCTATTTCGCAACAAAGCATCCTTCACTCATGCTTCACAGTTGTGAAGAGGTCACAACAATGCCTATTCCCCATCAGAAGACTAAACAGATTTGGCATGGGTCCTCAGATCCTCCAAAAGTTCTACAGCTGCACCATAGAGAGCATCCTGACTGGTTGCATCACTGCCTGGTATGGCAACTGCTCAGCCTCCTACTGCAGGGCACTATAGAGGGTAGTGCGTACAGCCCAGTACGTCACTGGGGCCAAGCTTCCTGCCATCCAGGACCTCTATAGGTGGTGTCAGAGGAAGGCCCTAAAAATTGTCAAAGACTCAGCCACCCTAGTAATAGACTGTTCTCTCTGCTACCGCACGGCAAGCGGTACCGGAGCGGCGAGACTAGGTTCAAAAGGCTTCTTAACAGCTTCCACCCCCAAGCCATGGGACTCCTGAACAGCTAATCAAATGGCTACCTGGACTGTTTACATTGACCACTCCCCCCCACCCCCATTTTTACGCTGCTGCTACCCTGTTTATTATCTATGGATAGCCACTTTACCTACACATACGTATTACCTTAATTACCTCGACTAACCTGTATCCCCGCACATTGACTCTGTACCGGTATCCCCTGTTTCTAGGCTCATTACTGTTATTTTATTGTTGCTCTTTAATTATTTGTTATTCTTATTTTTTTTCTTTAGTTTATTTTAGTAACTACTTGAACACCTGTTTTTCTTAAAACGGCATTGTTGGTTAAGGGCTTGTAAGTTTTCCACTGTAAGGTCTACACCTGTTGTATTTGGCGCATGTGACAAATAACATTTGATTTGAATGCATTTCAATTAACAGGTGTGCCTTGTTAAAAGCTACAGCTACACAAGAGACCTGACAAAGACGCAGAGAATGTAAAATAATACGCCTACGTATGTCATCTGAGAGCATAATAATAATAGGACCGCAATCGTCGTTTCTTTTTTTATTTTATTTTACCTTTACTTAACTAGGCAAGTCAGTTAAGAACAAATTCTTATTTTTAATGACGGCCTAGGAACAGTGGGTTAACTGGATGATGTTCCAACATGGTATAGCCTACGTTACTGGCAACAACAGTTAAAACAAGAAAAACACATAAGGCAATATACAAGCATAATAAAGATAAATGTCCAAGGGAATATGATCAAATAAAGATAAATGTCCAAGGGAATATGATCAAGACAAAACTTAATTGTTTCTTTCACCCTAATTAACATTTGTCATCAAACGTAGCACAACACATCATAGAGTATGGAGTCAGGAACCATGTTGCCCAGCTACATTATACCTTTACCAGCCGTTAATTTATAGAGAAGAAGAAAGACTGAAAGCCAGATGTTCTCTAGATTGAGGCAAATTGTAGTTAAACAAAACATGGCTGCATCGCTGAAAACCCATTCCATCTTTAGCGTGCGATGTTTTCATAATTCCCAGTACAGATATGAAAAAAAAAACAGTTCTTTGTCCATCTGTTCGTGTTTTCATAATCTTCTTTGATTATTCCCAACTTGCAAAGTGGCAAAGGAGGCATAAACACTTATAGAATGGAAAATAGTTTTATTTGAATTAAAAGAAAAAACGAGT
Organism: Brachymystax lenok tsinlingensis; assembly: GCA_030435695.1. NCBI lineage: Eukaryota > Metazoa > Chordata > Actinopteri > Salmoniformes > Salmonidae > Brachymystax > Brachymystax lenok. Next base: position 59,789,269 of record CM059780.1, read on the forward strand.
CTAAACAAAAGGAAAACCCACTGACAATATTTAGGAAATAGTGTGTGTTAAATCAAGATTTTTTTTCTTGATAAAAAGCATGTTTTTAACACAAACTAGGCCTAATAATTTTGTTTTATCATATTGAGAGCCAAATATGATCCTGTGCATTTTGAGAGGAACATTATTATGGTTATATTGTGCTATATCAGAGGTACACAACATCAAGATCACTATGACATTGTTCAGAGCTGAAAAACACCCAAAATAATCATAGCATCAATTGTCAGGTTGCTCGTAATTGTAATAATTAAATTGTCGGTAAACAAAAGGAACCAGGACATCAAAATATACAGGTATACAGACAAATTTAGCAGATTTTTTAACATTCTGAAAGTATATAATTACAGGTAAACAAAATGTGCTCCTTATGAAAGATTACAGACAAGCATAGAGAGCAATAGCTGTAGAATAGAAATACAGTGCATTCGGAAAGTATTAAGACCCCTTGACTTTTTCCACATTTTCTTACGTTACGTAAATCCTTAATCTACACACAATACCCCATAATGACAATGTCAAAAGAGGTTTTTAGAAATGTTTGCAAATGTATAAAAAAAATTATAAACAGAAATTCCTTATTTACATAAGTATTCAGACCCTTTGCTATGAGACTTGTAATTGAGCTCAGGTGCATCCTGTTTCCCTTGATCATCCTTGAGATGTTTCTACAACTTGAATTACCTGTGGTATATTCAATTGATTGGACATGATTTGGAAAGGCACACACCTGTCTATATGAGGTTCCACAGTTGACAGTGCATGTCAGAGCATAAACCAAGCGATGAGGTCGAAGAAATTGTCCATAGAGCTCTGAGACAGGATTGTATCGAGGCACAGATCTGGGGAAAGGTACCAAAACATTTCTGCGGCATTGAAGGTCCCGAAGAACACATCATTCTTAAATGGAAGAAGTTTGGAACCACCAAGACTCTTTCTAGAGCTGGCCGCCCGGCAAAACTGAGCAATCGAGGGAGAAGGGCTTTGGTCAGGGACCAAGAATTCAATGGTCTCTCTGACAGAGTTCCATACTTACTCTGTGGAGATGGGAGAAACTTCCAAAAGGACAGCCATGTCTGCGGCACTCCACCAATTAGGCCTTTATGGTAGATTGGCCAGACGGAAGCCACTCCTCAGTAAAAGGCACAAGATAGCCCGCTTGGAGTTTGCCAAAAGGCACCTAAAGGACTCCCAGACCATGAGAAATTCTCTGGTCTTATGACACCAAGATTGAACTCTTTGGCCTGAATGCCAAGCGTCACGTCTGGAGGAAACCAGACACCATCCTTATGGTGAAGCATGGTGGTGACAGCATCATGCTCTAGGGATTTTATTCAGTGGCAGGGACTGGGAGACTAGTCAGGATTGAGGCAAAGGTGAACGGAGCAAAGTACAGAGAGATCCCTTGATGAAAACCTGCTCCAGAGTGCTCAGGACCTCCGACTGGGGCGAAGGTTCACCTTCCAACGGGACAACGACCCTAAGCACACAGCCCAGACAAGGCAGGAGTAGCTTTGTGACAAATCTCTGAATATCCTTGACTGGCCCAGCCAGAGCACGGATCTCTGGAGAGACCTGAAAATAGCTGTGCAGTGACGCTCCCCATTCAACCTGACAGAACTTGAGAAGATAGGCAGAGAAGAATGGGAGGAACTCCCCAAATACAGGTGTGCCAAGCTTGTAGCGCCATACCCAAGAAGACTGGAAGCTGTAATCGCTGCCAAAGGTGCTTCAACAAAGTACTGAGTAAAGGGTCTGATTACTTATGTATATGTAATTTCAGTTTAACATTTTTAATACATTTGCAAACATTTCTAAAAATCTCTTATTGCTTCTTCATTATGGGGTATCGTGTGTAGATTGATGAGGAAAATGTTTTATTTAATCCATTTTAGAATATGGCTGTAACGTAACAACATGTGGAAAAAGTCAAGGGTCTAAATACTTTCTGAATACACTGTATATCTAGAGGGAGCCTAATGGAATTACATACATTTTGACTGGGTCGCGTACCAAACTGATAGAAAGAATGACCAGCCGGCTAAGGTAGCAAACCTAGATTTGTGTCGGGACTATATCTTGTGGAAGGAATAGTATGAATAAATGTATCAAAATAACTTTTTCATTAAAATATGTCAATCATTATTTGAATATGTTGGTAACCCGTTGTATAAAAGTGATAATGCATGTAGTGATAATCCCCTTGAAGCTGGTGTATATTGGCATGGTTTGCCGGCCCTCGACTTCGTTTCGGGCCTAACAACACCGTGCCAATATATCCTCCAAACACCGTCTTCTCGGGCATTATCACTTACATTTTGTGGTGGGCAGGAAAACTCAAATGCCTCTTGGAGATGATTGACTGGAAAATGGCATAGCCAATTGAATAACCAATAGTGACTGTAACTATGCCGTTCGGCTCATTTTAAGGTCACATATAGATACTGCTTAGCACAGATTTATGCAACTTGAAAAACAGTAGGATATTTCTGTGGTATGAGTGTATTAGCCATATTCAAAGTTCAGTTGAGGGAGACAATGGTCAAGTGTCCAAAGTGGCCTTTAAAATGGAAAACAGTAAACATACTGCAATGATACAAAGAAGTGGTGATTAGAAAATGGCACTGACATTTCTAAAGCCATACATCCAAGTTGGAAAAAAAACAACCTAGAAGTCTCTAACTGGGAATGGAGCTGAATTAAAGGAGTTATTTGTTGATGACTCACTTTGCTGCAATAATGTGCCCACTCTTTTCTCCACCATAACTGCCAATGCATTATTACTGTGGAGCCCTAACATGTGATGCGTGGCTAACATGTAGCCTATATAATGTGTCAGACAGAAAAATTCAAAGGTATTTGAGCTGCTAGTAGCTTGAATACGATTCTGAGAGCATTGAGGTCAAAGTAGAGTTCATTGAGGGTGACACACGTAACTCTAAACATCAGCTGCATTTCAAACACATTATCAAGTTCAACCAGTAAGGAGTTTGAGCTGATCTATTTCTGGCCTGTATCGGGTAACCAAGGTGAAATACAGTACAGTCTGACTTAATCTCTGTAAAAGAAAACTGCTGCTATCACTATTATAACATCTATGAGTAAATGGAGAGGGAGAGAGGGAAGGGGAGCAGCAGCAAGGGAGGTTCAGTTTAGTATAACTTTAATTACTTGCCTTATCTGGGTGGGGCGATTGTGCTAAATTACTACCCTGTCAATCCGTTCGGCTGAGCTTGGAAACTCAAAAATGTTTTTGCAAGGGCCCGTCAAGGTGCTTAGCTCATGAAAACACACATCTTAAATATAGGAGAACAACGGAAGTAAATTCCTGTGAGAAGGTGCATAGAGGTCATGAATTCATAAGCTATAGTGCTTAGAGAGGCAATCACAGAGGACTATTACTGCAAAAGGTTGAGTTGGGAGAAACTTTTTTAGTTTCAGATGCTCTGCAATTAAATCTAATTCATTGGAGATGGTAAATCAAAACTGCCTGTTCTCTTGCCGTATGCAATCTAATAGAGCGATACAACCGCTGTGGGTCAAAACAGATTAGACCCAATGACACCATGATGAACAGCTTATTTGATAACTTTAAAGAATCACATTACTTTCAATTACTCTAATGTCAGATAATCCCCACGAGATGCCATTGTGGAACATTGTGACTTACAGTAGAGGCCGCCGCAGTGAGCGCTGTAGACATCGCTCTTTCCAGAAGTGACCTTTCCTGCCGAGGGGACAAACTGTATAATGACATTAAAATCATGTTTATACTAAATTAATTTTCTCTAGACCACTTTAATCCCTGCTTTATGGATATTGGAACGTGCGATAGGCAGGTTCAGGTTAATGCCATAGAAATGTTTGAAGTTTGTCACAGTTAAGTTTGATATTGGGTAAAAGTCAAATCATGTCAGCATGCGTCTCAAAAGGCTTTTTATTAAGTTCTGAAGGCAATGCTTATTCTGTAACTGATAAGATTTACATTGTCCCTGTGTGTTTTTGTGGTTTTGAAGGATAGCTCCACCAAACAGGTATTCATTGTATGGGAAATATGTAAAACATTTCCTGTACAAAAAATAGCCTACCTCGGCAGACGGGTTGCCTCCCACATTAACAATGATCCAGAATACATGTCTGCACAAAACCCAGCGTCGGTTGGGTCAAGCGGAAATGGACATCTGTCATGTTTCCGTGGGGATTCTTTTTCCAAGAGCACAAGGTTGATCTTTATGGCTGGTTGTGAGCCCATGTTGGCATGAACAACACTTCCCATATTCTTAATTCTTGTCATCCTCCAAATACATTTAAACTCAGTTTTTCACAATTCCTGAAATTTTATCCTTGTAAAAAATTCCCTGTCTTAGGTCAGTTAGGATCACCACTTATTTTAAGAATGTAAAATGTCAGAATAATAGTAGAGAGAACAAATTATTTCAGCTTCTATTTATTTCATCACATTCCCAGTAGGTCAGAAGTTTACATACACTCAATTAGTATTTGGTAGCAATGCCTTTAAATTGTTTAACTTGGGTCAAATGTTTCGGGTAGCCTTACACAAGCTTCCCACAATAAGTTGGGTGAATTTTGGTTCATTCCTCCTGACAGAGCTGGTGTAACTGAGACAGGTTTGTAGGCCTCCTTGCTCGCACACGCTTTTTCAGTTCTGCCCACACATTTTCTATAGGATTGAGGTCAGGGCTTTGTGATGACCACTCCAATACCTTGACTTTGTTGTCCTTAAGCCATTTTGCCACGACTTTGGAAGTATGCTTTGGGTCATTGTCCATTTGGAAGACCCATTTGCGACCAAGCTTTAACTTCCTGACTGATGCCTTGAGATGCTGCTTCAATATATCCACATAATTTTCCTTCCTCATGTTGCCATTTATTTTGTGAAGTGCACCAGTCCCTCCTCCAGCAAAGCACCCCCACAACATGATGCTTCCACCCCCGTGCTTCACGGTTGGGATGGTGTTCTTCAGCTTGCAAGCCTCCCCCTTTTTCCTCCAAACATAACAATGGTCATTAAGGCCAAACAGTTTTTTTTTCCCCATGTGCAGTTACAAACCACAGTCTGGCGGTTTTTTATGGCGGTTTTGGAGCAGTGGCTTCTTCCTTGCTGAGTGGCCTTTTAGGTTATGTCAATATAGAACTCGTTTTACTGTGGATATAGATACTTCTGTACCTGTTTCCTCCAGCATCTTCACAAGGTCCTTTGCTGTTGTTCTGAGATTGATTTGCACTTTTCGCACCAAAGTACGTTCATCTCTAGGAGACAGAGTGCGTCTCCTTCCTGAGCGATATGGTGTTTATACTTGCGCACTATTGTTTGTACAGATGAACGTGGTACCTTCAGGCGTTTGGAAATTGCTCCCAAGGATGAACCAGACTTGTGGAGGTCTACAATTTTTTTCTGAAGGCTGATTTATTTTGATTTTCCCATGATGTCTAGCAAATTGGCACTGAGTTTGAAGGTAGGCCTTAAAATACATCCACAGGTACACCTCCAATTGACTCAAATGATGTCAATTAGCCTATCAGAAGCTTCTAAAGCCATGACATGCTTTTCTGGAATTTTCCAAGCTCTTTAACTTCTTAGGGAGCGGCTGCATAGGTGACGATTTTGGAGAGTCTGGTGTGCCCAAAGTAAAATGCCTGCCACCTAGGCCCAGAAAATAGGATATGCACATAATTTGTACTATTGGATAGGAAATGCTCTGAAGTTTCTAAGAGTGTTAAAATCATGTATGTGAGTATAACAGAACTGATATAGCAGGCGAAAACCTGAGGAATCTTCTCCATTGTGCCTATTGCATACAATCTTATGTAGGACTGAGACTGCAGTACCTATGGCTTCCACTAGATGTCAACAGTCAAAGACTGGGAATTCTAGGAGTGACCAGAACGGATAGGGACAGGAAGAAGTCAGAGGACCACTTTTGTAAACAAGGTTTGACGCGCGCGAGATTGTGAACGCGCACCACTTTATTTTTCTTTCCTATCGTTCACGTTATCGTCCGGTTGAAATATTACAGCAAATATACACAATAGGATACCTAAGGATACATGAAAAATGATGTTTGATTTGTTTGTAGAAAGTGTATAGGTATAATTTGAACGTGTTCTCTTCACGGTTCAATGGGCGACTCAACGGTGGATTTTATGATCATAACGCGCCAACCAAACGGAGATTTATGGATATAATAAATTACTTTTTCGAACAAAAGAACCATTGGATGTCTTCGTTGGACACTTGGGAAGCCCTCAGCAGAAGTTCTTCGAAAGGTAAAGGATTTTATATTAGCGATTTGCGTTTTTTGAGACCCGCTTTGGTTATGGATTTATGCTAATGCATAAAATATGAGAAGGGCTATCCTTAAACAATCAAATGTTGTGCTTTCGCCGTTAAGCCTTTTTGAAATCTGACAACGCTGTGATATTGCCAAGAATCAGAGCTTTTGATGACTATACAACACTTGTATATTGATGAATGTTTAATAATTCAACTTTTGGATTTTGAATTTGGCGGCTCACATTTCACCGGGTAGTGTCGGGAGTGGTGCCCCACTGCTCCCTAAGTAGTTAAAGGCACAGTCAACTTAGTGTATGTAAACTTCTGACCCACTGGAATTGTGAAATAAGTTAAATAATCTGTCTGTCAACAATTGTTGGAAAAATGACTTGTGTCATGCACAAAGTAGATGTCCTAACCGACTTGCCAAAACTATAGTTGTTGAAAAACAAGTTTTAATGACTCCAACCTAAGTGTATGTAAACTTCTGACTTCAACTGTAAATGGTGTCTCTAGAGACAAAACCTCTCTCATCGTCACTCAATGCCTAGGTTTACCTCCGCTGTATTCACATCCCACCATACCCTTGTCTGTACATTATGCCTTGAATTTATTCTTCCGTGCTCCGAAAACCTGCTCCTTTAACTCTCTGTTCCGAACGCACTAGACGACCAGTCCTTATAGCCTTTAACCGTACTCTTATCCTACTCTGTTCCTATGGTGATGTAGAGGTTAATCCATGCCCTGCAGTGCCTAGCTCCACTCCCATTCCCCAGGTGCTCTCATTTGTTGACTTCTTTAACAGTAAAAGCCTTGGTTTCATGCATGTTAACATTAGAAGCCTCCTCCCTAAGTTTGTTTTATTCACTGCTTTAGCACACTCTGCCAAACCGGATGTCCTAGCCGTGTCTGAATCCTGGCTTAGGAAGGCCACCAAAAACCCAGAAATGTCCATCCCTAACTATAACATTTTCCGACAAGATAGGACTGCCAAATGGGGAGGAATTGCAATCTACTGCAGAGATAGCCTGCAGAGTTCTTTCATACTTTCCAGGTCTGTGCCCAAACAATTTGCGCTTCTACTTTTAAAAATCCACCTTTCCAGAAACAAGTCTCTCACCGTTGCCACTTGGTATAGACCACCTTCTTCCCCCAGCTGTGCCCTGGACACCATATGAGAATGGATTGCCCCCCATCTATCGTCAGAGCTCATACTGTTAGGTGACCTAAACTGGGACATGCTTAACACCCCGGCTGTCCTACAATCTAAGCTGGATGCCCTCAATCTCACACAAATTATCAATGAACCTACCAGGTACAACCCCAAAGCCGTAAACATGGGCACCCTCATAGATATCATCCTAACCAACCTGCCCTCCAAATACACCTTTGCTGTCTTCAACCAGGATCTCAGCGGTCTGCGGTCAAACAACCACCCCTCATCACTGTCAAACGCTCCCTAAAACACTTCAGCGAGCAGGCCTTTCTAATCGACCTTGCCCGGATATCCTGGAAGGATATTGACCTCATTCCGTCAGTAGAGGATGCCTGGTTATTTTTTTAAAGTGCTTCCCTCACCATCTTAAATAAGCATGCCCCACTCAAAATGTAGAATCAGGAACAGATATAGCCCTTGGTTCACTCCAGACCTGACTGCCCTTGACCAGCACAAAAACATCCTGTGGCGTATTGCATTAGCATCGAATAGCCCCTGCGATATTAAACTTTTCAGGGAAGTTAGGAACCAAAATACACAGGCAGTTCGGAAAGCAAAGGCTAGCTTTTTCAAGCAGAAAGTTGCATCCTGTAGCACAAACTCCAAAAAATCCATGGAGAATAAGAGCACCTCCTCCCAGCTGCCCACTGCACTAAGGCTAGGAAACACTGTCACGACCGATAAATCCACAAAAATTGAGAATTTCAATAAGCATTTAACTACGGCTGGCCATGCTTTCCACCTGGCTACCCCTACCCCCCCCACAGCAACTTGCCCAAGCCTCCCCCATTTCCCCTTCACCCAAATCCAGATGGCCGATGTTCTGAAAGAGCTGCAAAATCTGGACCCCTACAAATCAGCTGGGCTAGACAATCTGGACCCTCTCTAAAATTATCAGCCGCAATTGTTGCAACCCCTGTTACTAGCCTGTTCAACCTCTCTTTCATATTGTCTGAGATCCCCAAAGATTGGAAAGCTGCCGCGGTCATCCCCCTCTTCAAAGGGGGGAGACACTCTAGACCCAAACTGTTTCAGACATATCTATCCTACCCTGCCTTTCTAAGGTCTTCGAAAGCCAAGTTAACAAACAGATCACCGACCATTTCGAATGACACCGTACCTTCTCCGCTATGCAATCTGGTTTCCGAGCTGGTCATGGGTGCACCTCAGCCATGCTCAAGGTCCTAAACGATATCATAACCGCCATCGATATGAAACAATACTGTGAAGCTGTACTCATCGACCTGGCCAAGGCTTTTGACTCTGTCAATCACCACATTCATATTCGCAGACTCAACAGCCTTGGTTTCTCAAATGACTGCCTCACCTGGTTCACCAACTACTTCTCAGACAGAGTTCAGTGTGTCAAATCGGAGGGCCTGTTGTCCGGACCTCTGGCAGTCTCTATGGGGGTGCCACAGGGTTCAATTCTCGGGCCGACTCTTTTCTCTGTATACATCAATGGTTTCGCTCTCGCTGCTGGTGATTCTCTGATCCACCTCTATGCAGACGACACCATTCTGTATAACTCTGGCCCTTCTTTGGACACTGTGTTAAATCTCCATTTGGTTTGCGCGTTATAATGAGAAACTACAGCCTCCACTACTCCATTCAAACGTGACGAGAACTTGTTCAACTTAAAGCTATAAACTTGTCCAAGAACAATCAAAAATCATTTAAAATGTATCGTTAGGGACACTTTTACGTATATTTACTATTATAAATCAACCGGAATATAAACTGATCGATAAAGACGGAAAAAAACACAGAGCGAGCCTTCTCGGAAGCGCGCGCTGCCTTGTTGTTGAAATTGAGTGGACACTTCCTGTTTTCCTCTTCTTCTCTGCTCTAATGCATGCCAACAAAATCTGAACACTGTCTCGAGACTGTTGACATCCAGAGGAAGCGATAGGCACTGCATTCATATGCCCTTATATGGGCATTTTCATGAGGGAGGGGTTCCAAATGAGGCACTCTGTCAAAACCACTTTTTCCAGGACAGAAATTCCTCGGGGTTTCGCCTGCCATATGCGTTCTGTTTTACTTTACTTACTTTCCTATCCAATGGTACTAAATATGTGCATATTCTATTTCCTGGGCCTGAATGGGAGGCATTTTACTTTGGGCACGCCAGGCTCTCCGAAAACGGTCACCTCGTGCGCTCATCCCTAAGAAGTTAACTAACCTCCAGACGATTTTCAATGCCATACAACTTTCCTTCTGTGGCCTCAAACTGCTCTTAAATGCAAGTACAACTAAATGCATGCTCTTCAACCAATTGCTGCCCGCACCTGCCCGCCCGTCCAGCATCACTACTCTGGACGGTTCTGACTTAGAATATGTGAACAACTACAAATACCTAGGTGTCTGGTTCGATTGTAAACTCTCCTTCTAGACTCACATTGAGCATCTCCAATCCAAAATTAAATCTAGAATTGGCTTCCTATTTTGCAACAAAGCATCCTTCACTCATGCCGCCAAACATGCCCTCGTAAAACTGACTATCCTATCGATCCTTGACTTCGGCGATGTCATCTACAAAATAGCCTCCAACACTCTACTCAGCAAATTGGATGCAGTCTATCACAGTGCCATCCGTTTTGTCACCAAAGCCCCATATACTACCCACCACTGAGACCTGTATGCTCTCGTTGGCTGTTGGCTCCAGGTCCCATTGGCTCCAGGTCATCTATAAGTCTCTGCTAGGTAAAGCCCTGCCTTATCTCAGCTCACTGATCACGATAACAACACCCACCCATAGCACGCGCTCTAGTAGGTATATTTCACTGGTCTCCCCCAAAGCCAATTCCTTCTTTGGCTGCCTTTCCTTCCAGTTCTCTACTGCCAATGACTGGAATGAATTTGAAAAATCACTGAAGCTGGAGACTCCTATCTCCCTTTTTATTTTTAAGCACTAGCTGTCAGAGCAGTTCACAGATCACTGCACCTGTACATAGCCCGTCTGTAAATAGTCCATCCAACTACCTCATCCCCATATTATTATAATTATTTTTCTCCTTTGCACCCTAGTATCTCTATTTGCACATTCATCTTCTGCACATCTATTACTCCAATGTTTAATTGCTAAATTGTAATTATTTCGCCAATATGGCCTATTTATTGCCTTAACTCCCTCATCTTACCTCATTTGCACACACTGTAAATATACTTTTTTATTCTGTTATTGACTGTATGTTTGTTTATTCCATGTGTAACTCTGTTGTTGTTTGTGTCGCACTGCTTTGCTTTATCTTGGCCAGGTCGCAGTTGTAAATGAGAACTTGTTCTCAACTGGCCTACCTGGTTAAATAAAGGTGAAATAAAAAATACATATTTGTCCACAACCTCCGGTTTCCGTCAGCCAAATGCTGTTTTCTTGTTCTGTTAAGCTTGTCCCTTCAATCTGACAAATGCATTCCTAAATGAAACATGCTGATTACATAAAAAACACAAAATAACACTTTAGTGGGGTCTTTTAGCAAAATCTGCTCCCTGCACCAAATATAATTAAGCAATAAGGCTTGAGGGGGTGTGGTTTATGGCCAATATACCAAGGCTAAGGGCTGTTAGTATGCAAGACACAAAGCAGAGTGCTTGGATACAGCCTTTAGCCATGGTAAATTGGCCATATACCACAAACCCCTGAGGTGCCTTATTGCTATTATAAACTGGTTTCCAATGTAATTTAAAAAAATGGTCATACCCGTATATACCATGGATTTCAACCAATCATCAAATCTAATTTATTTATAATGCCATTTTTTCATCAGCAGATGTCACAAAGTGCTTATACAGAAACCCAGCATAAAACCCCAAACAGCAAGCAATGCAGATGTAAAAGCACGTTGGCTAGGAAAAACTCCCTAGAAATTCAGGAACCTATGACAAACATGGCATTCAGGGCTCGAACCAGCAGGTTTATAATACAGTGTACTGTATTGAACTGTCTTACTGCTTTCAATCCAGATAATATTATTGGACACTGCACAGAGTTTCCACCAAAGAACCATTGCATTGTCTGCCGTAAGAACAGCAGAGGCGTTTGGCCCACTGTTTCCTCCCACGGGTGAGCATGAAGTAGAAATAAACAATTTTCTTTGCTTGATGGGGATTCTTGTCAGACGCCATCAAGGGAGTCAACAACCACTATTTGCATAACCTTGTGATGGTTGCAGTAAATGACAGAACCACTAAATCCATGAGGATGTACAAATACACTGCTCAACACTGCATGTGTATTACTGTCAGATGGGTGGGTGTAGCTGGTGTATGAAGTCAGGTGCAGGAGAGCAGAGATGAGTGAACCAAACGCACTTTACTTAGACAGCACAAAGTAAAACCATAGTACAAAGTGCACAAGAACGGTTGCCACAGAACACGGGTGAAAATAAATGGCACCCAGCACAAACCAGCCGGAACAATACCTACCTGAACAAAAATGAACAATCACACACAAAGACATGGGGGAAACAGAGGGTTAAATACATGACACTTCATTTGGGAACTGAAACCAGGTGTGTGGGAACACAAGACAAAACAAATGGAAAATGAAAATTGGATCGACGATTGCTAGAAGACCGGTGACGTCGACCGCTGAACGCCGCCCGAACAAGGAGAGGGACCGACTTCGGCGGAAGTCGTGCCAATTACACAAAGGTACTGCAGTTTGAAAGGCTGCACAATGAGCCTGGACATGGAATATTTACAAGAAGAGAGAGAGCTATAAATAAATTATTTATTTGTCAGAACAAGCCTTGTGGTAGCATGATTTACTTGAGCAATTTTATACTTCAATAGGTTCACATAGTTTTTATTTAGCTTTGACGCATGAGTGCAGTACACAGTAAGTTATACTTGATAATGGTTCCTATTTATACCGATTGTACCTCAGGAATTGTAATGCTATTTCCATGAGCATGGTTAGTATTGTAGTCAAATCAAATCAAATTTTATTGGTTGCATACACGTATTTAGCAGATGTTATTGCGGGCGGCAGGTAGCCTAGTGGTTAGAGCGTTGGACTTGTAACCGGAGGGCTGCAAGTTCAAATCCCCGAGCTGACAAGGTAAAAATCTGTCGTTCTGCCCCTGAACAAGGCAGTTAACCCACTGTTCCTCGGGCCAAGACGTGGATGTCGACAAAGGCAGCCCCGCACCTCTCGGATTCAGAGGGGTTAAATGCGGAAGACACATTTCGGTTGAAGGCATTCGGTTGTACAACTGACTAATAATGGTGACTTTGACTTTGACTTTGACTTTGTGTAGCGAAATGCTTGTGTTCCTAGCTCCAACAATGCAGTAGTATCTAACAGTGCAGTAGTATCTAAAAACAATTCACAACAATACACAAAAATCTAAAAGTAAAAAAATGTAATTAGTAAATATAGAATTATTTGATTGAGCAATGTCTGAGTGACATTGACTAAAATACAGTAGAATAGAATACACGATATACACTTGAGATAGGTAAAGCAGTATGTAAACATTATTAAAGTGACTAGTGTTCCATTATTAACGTGGCCAGTGATTTAAAGTCTATGTATATAGGGCAGCAGCCTCTAAGCTGCAGGGTTGTGTAACCGGATAGAAGCCGGCTAGTGATGGCTATTTAACAGTCTGATGGCCTTGAGATAGAAGTTGTTTTTCAGTCTCTCAGTCCCAGCTTTGATGCACCTGTACTGACCTTGCCTTCTGGATGATAACGGGGTGAACAGGATGTGGCTCAAGTCCTTGATGATCTTTTTGGCCTTCCTGTGACATCGGGTGCTTTAGGTGTCCTGGAGGGCAGGTAGTTTGCCCTCAGATATGCGCTGGGCAGACCACACCACCCTCTGGAGAGCCCTGTGGTTGCGGGCGGTGCAGTTGCCGTACTAGGCGGTGATACAGCCTGGCAGGATGCTCTCAATTGTGCATCTGTAAAAGTTTGTGAGGGTTTTGGGTCCAAGCCAAATTTCTTCAGCCTCCTGAGATTGAAGAGGTGCTGTTGCGCCTTCTTCACCACATTGTCTGTGTAGGTGGACCATTTCAGATCATCAGTGATGTGTATGCCGAGGAACTTGAAGCTTTCCACATTCTCCACTGCGGTTCCGTCGATGTGGATATTGACGTTTTCCCACTGCTGTTTCCTGAAGTCCACGATCGGCTCCTTTGTTTTGTTGACTTTGAGTGAGACGTTATTTTCCTGTCATTACCCCTGTTTGAATCTTTGATTCAGTCTGTGTCAAGTCCGCAGCTACATTTCATTTTAAGTCAGGGGGAGAATATGCATGTTTGCCCAAATCAATGTCTAAAAGAAGCACTTCCTATTTGGATGTAATAGTGGCTCAGCATCTCTCTCACTCCACTTCCTTAGATGGGCTGGTTGGTCATTCCAAGCACAGGACTGGTGTATGGGGCTAAATGTTCAACTAGAACAGATCTTGACAGAGATTAAATGTTTTTCATTTACATGTTTATGCCTCTTCGAGTCAAGGCAATGAATTGATTGGGGGATGGAAGGAGGATCCAATGCCAGCCTGACATAAGGCAATGCTAGGGGAACCCTGACCCCCAAAAAATGTTTAGGAACTCAGTCAAGGTCTTAAGTTCCTGTTGAGCGTGAGAATAGTTGAATACCCAAGATGCAATTTAGAAATTGGGTAGTGCATAATCCGTTTTCACTCAATTAGCCCATGTTAACATTTTGCGGGGGATTGCTGGGTAAGTTAGTCCATCCACCTATTTAAACCTTGTAGTAATCATGGCCGAATTACCCACATGCCCATGGGCCCTGACCTCCAGTGGGCCCCTGTTGATTTCAGATGTCATATGAACATTCAGTTATCATATGAACATGGCATATAAGTCATGGCAAAATTTGCTTAAATACGGCAACCTTTCCTTTACACCCCATGGCACAATTTGTATAATTCCAGGAAATTGACATTAAAACTGTTAAATGTTCTGCCCGCCACCAAGAGGGGGGCCACTAAAACGTTTTTGCCGGTGAGATGGGGCTGCCCACCCAAACAAATCTTGCTTAGGGCCCCCCAAAAGTCTGGGGCCGGCCCTGGGGTGAATATATAATCTATCCTCAAAAGAAAGCTGGAAGATTGAGCTCTTGTGCAATGTCTCAGAGTTTGGTCCAAAAAGCAGGTGTGGTCTTGTTTCGTTCTTCTTCATCAAATAATATCAAAGGCATCCAATCATCCACTCCTGACTGGCATACAAAGCCTGAAGTGGTTTGCTATGATGGTTTGTTTGCAATGAAGAACAACATTGAATCTCAAAATAAAGCAATATCCGGGAATGGCAGATCGCAGACCCAAGAGGGCCAGCAGGAGATTGCTGTGTCTGACAATACTAAATCTCACTGAATTCATCCAGTACATCCATCTTGTTATGTTCCCCAGAAAGAAAACCAAACATTTATGCTCAAACAGAAATGAGGACAACCAAAATGAAACAGGTGGGCTTTTAGGAGGGATTTTGAAAGACTCATGGGAGTGTCCACTGAAAGTAGACTAGCAACAACAACTGGGACCTAAAAGACTTGAAGTGTGTATTAGGCTTCGTAACTACAGTCTTTATATGCATGAACCTCATAAAGCAGCTACAAGGTTACCGTTCGTGGATCAACACAAAATCCACCTCTTCTTTCATCATTGTACCTCTGTGACACACGTACGTATAGTTTCCATGCTGTTTCACCTTCCATTTTTTAAGTCTTAAAAGAAAACGTTAATTATTAATTCATTTGTCGATTTGTATCTGCGTCAGTTTTTAAATAAATCAAGTCAGTCACAAATCGAGGAGGAAAAAATACGTTATTTTGTTGTTACAATGCTCTTATACAATCCTTGATGTGAGAGACACAGATGTAATGGGGATACCTAGTCAGTTGCACAACTGAATGCATTAAACCGAAATGTGTCTTCAGCATTTAACACAACTCCTTTGAATCAGAGAGGTGTGGGGGGCTGCCTTAATCAATGTCCATGAGAAGCAGTTGTTGGGGGTTTACTGATTTGCTCAAGGGCAGAACAGCAGATTTTTCCACCTTGCTGGCTCGGTTACTGGCCAAGCGCTCTTAGCCCCTAGACAACCTGCCACAAATGAGGCAAAGGTTATGTTGTGAGGAAACAATCGTATTCGTTGCTACCTTTACCCCGCTGGAGCTTACAGCAAATGCGATGACAGTTGGGATCGCTCCTCATATTATATCCAAGCAGAGAATGAAACCATTTATATCCATCCTGAAGCATAGACACTGAGTGGACATTACAAGAAAATCTAATGTGGAATCTTCCTCTCAAGGAGTTACATCCACACCTTCCCCATTACTGCATTTTTAATTAGAGAGTAGATTTCAACACCACGTTTGCCTTGAACAAGCATGTGTAGACCGATAAACTCTGACATGATTGGTAAATACTGTCATATTCAGAAACTGAAGGTTAGTCTTGTCTATATACAGTTGAAGTCGGAAGTTTACATCACTTAGGTTGGAGTCATTAAAACTCGTTTTTCAACCACTCCACAAATTTCTTGTTAACAAACTATAGTTTTGTCGGTTAGGACATCTACTTTGTGCATGACACAAGTCATTTTTCCAACAATTGTTTACAGACAGATTATTTCACTTATAATTCACTGTATCACAATTCCAGAGGGTCAGAAGTTTACATACACTAAGTTGACTGTGCCTTTAAAGAGCTTGAAAAATTCCAGAAAATGATGTCATGGCTTTAGAAGCTTCTGATAGAATAATTGACATAATTTGAGTCAATTGGAGGTGTACCTGTGGATGTATTTCAAGGCCTACCTTCAAACTCAGTGCCTCTTTGCTAGACATCATGGGAAAATCTAAATAAATCAGCCTAGACCTAAAAAAAACCTCCACAAGTCTGGTTCATCCTTGGGAGCAAAATGAAAAATTATCCGCCGCCATTGTTGCAACCCCTATTACCAGTCTGTTCAACCTCTTTCGTATCATCCGAGATCCCTAAAGATTGAAAAGCTGCCGAGGTCATCCCCCTCTCCAAAGGGGGTGACACTCTAGACCCAAACTGTTCTAGACCTATATCCATCCTGCCCTGCCTTTCTGAAGTCTTCGAAAGCCAAGTTAATAAACAGATCACTGACCATTTCTAATCCCACCGTGCAATCAGGTTTCAGAGCTGGTCACAGGTGCACCTCAGCCACGCACAAGGTACTAAACGATATCATAACCGCCATCGATAAGAGACAGTACTGTGCAGCCGTCTTCATTGACCTGGCCAAGGCTTTCGACTCTGTCAATCACCGTATTCTTATCGACAGACTCAATAGCCTTGGTTTCTCAAATGACTGCCTCGCCTGGTTCACCAACTACTTTGCAGACAGAGTTCAGTGTGTCAAATCAGAGGGCCTGTTGTCCGGACCTCTGGCAGTCTCTATGGGGGTGCCACAGGGTTCAATTCCCGGGCCGACTCTTTTCTCTGTATATATCAATGATGTCGCTCTTGCTGCGGGTGATTCCCTGATCCACCTCTACGCAGACGACACCATTCTGTATACCTCTGGCCCTTCTTTGGACACTGTGTTAACTACTTAGGGAGTGGTGGGGCGCTAGCACTCCCGACACTACCCGGTGAAATGCAAGGCGCCAAATTCAAAATCCAAAAGTTGAATTATTAAACATTCATCAATATACAAGTGTTGCATAGTCATCAAAAGCTCTGCTTCTTGGCAATATCACAGCGTTGTCAGATTTCAAAAAGGCTTCACGGCGAAAGCACTACATTTGATTGTTTGAGGGTAGCACCTCCAATATTTTCTATTTGCATAAATTCATAAACCATCGCGATTCACACAAAACACATTTCACAGCAAAAACAAATCCCCTACCTTTTGAAGAACTTCTGCTGAGGGCTTCCCAAGTGTCCAACGAAGACAATCCATGGTTCCTTTGTTAGAAAAAGTCATTTATTATATCCATAAATCTCAGTTTGGTTGGTGCGTTATGATCATAAAATACAGCATCCACTCGCCCATTGAACCGTGAAGAGAACTCGTTCAACCTATACCTATACACTTGTCCAAGAACAATCAAACATCATTGATAATGTATCCTTAGGAACACTTATGTATATTTAGTATAATATTTCAACCGATTATAAACTGGGCGCTAGGAAAGGAAAAAAACACAGCGAGCGCAAGGCCATGAACGCACATCCTCTTCTGTTTACTTCTGGTGACCACTTCCTAATTCTTCTTCTATTACTATCCAGAGCAACTAAACAGAATCAAAACACTGTCTAGAGACTGTTGACATCCAGTGGAAGCAATAGGTACTGAAATCTTACTCCCTTATATGGTCATTTTCAATAGGGAGGGGTTCAAAATGAGGCAATGTGTCAAATACACTTTTTCCAGGACAGAAATTCCTTGGGTTTTCGCCTGCTATATCCGTTCTGTTATACTCACAGACAATATCTTAACACTCTTAGAAACTTCAGAGTGTTTCCTATCCAATAGTACTAATTATGTGCATATCCTATTTTCTGGGCCTGAGTGGGAGGCATTTTACTTTGGGCACGCCAGACCCTCCAAAACCGTCACCTCGGGAGCCGCTCCCCTAAGAAGTTAACTAACCTCCAAACGAGCTTCAATGCCATACAACACTCCTTCCGTGGCCTCCAACTGCTCTTAAACGCTAGTAAAACCAAATGCATGCTTTTCAACTGTTCGCTGCCCACACCCACCCGCCCGACTAGCATCACTACTCTGGACGGTTCCGACTTAGAATATGTGGACAACTACAACTACACGCTACTATGGCCTATTTATTGCCTTACCTCCTTATGCCATTTTCACACACTGTATATACACTTTCTTTTTTTTTCCTATTGTGTTATTGACTGTACGCTTGTTTATTCCATGAGTAACTCGGTGTTGTTGATTGTGTCGCACTGCTTTGCTTTATCTTGGCCAGGTCGCAGTTGTAAATGAGAACTTGTTCTCAACTAGCTTACCTGGTTAAATAAAGGTGAAATAAAAATAAAATAAAGCTTGGTCGCAAATGGGTCTTCCAAATGGACAATGACCCCAAGCATACTTCCAAAGTTGTGGCAAAATGGCTTAAGGACAACAAAGTGAAGGTATTGGAGTGGCCCTGACCTCAATCCTATGGAAGATTTGTGGGCAGAACTGAAAAAGCGTGTGCGAGCAAGGCCTACAAACCTGACTCAGTTACACAAGCTCTGTCAGGAGGAATAAGCCAAAATTCACCCAACTTAGTGTGGGAAGCTTGTGGAAGGCTACCCGAAATGTTTGACCTAAGTTAAACAATTTAAAGGCTATGCTACCAAATACTAATTGAGTGTATGTAAACTTCTGACCCATTGGGAATGTGATGAAAGAAATAAAAGCTGAAATAAATTATTCACATTCTTAAAATAAAGTGGTGATCCTAACTGACCTAAGACAGGACGTTTTTACAAGGATTAAATGTCAGGAATTGTGAAAAACTGAGTTTAAATTTATTTGGCTAAGGTGTATGGAAACTTCCGACTTCAACTGTATGGTATATAGGACACACTAGGTCACTAAATAGATAGATCTGAAACTCACAGCATTTCTAGTTTCACAGGGAAACCTGTGAACTTAGTGTTCTGCTCCTGTAACATATTCTACAGATTTGTAGGCAATGTCATCCATTGTTGGACTACGAAACACCAGAGAATCCATGGATTCAATGATTTGAGCCTAACATTTAAATCTAACAGTTTTTCATTTCGAAGTACTACTTTATTGTGAGTAACACACAAACCAAACTTTGTTGAGAGACAAACTCAATGATTTGTTAGACCTTTGCTTTGGCTCACAAATACTCATCTTAATTGTGAAACAATCGTCTAAGCTGATTAAACATTTTTTATGGTAGTTATCGCTCAGCTTTGAGTCAAGTTAAAACTGTCTGCAAAGACTTCTTGTTTAATCAAATCTGAGATAAGAATGTCACTTCAAAACTGGTAGCACAACCAGTTATTGCGTGTAAGGGGGTAATTACTTTTTCACACAGCGGTATTGGGTGCTGCATAACTTTGTTTATAAAATAAGCATGTCATTGTTGTTATTTGTTCACTTAGGTTCCCTTTATCTAATATTAGGTTTTGGTTGAAGATCTGCTAACATTCAGTTACCACCGGCTAAATCTATGACGTTAAAATGCATATTTACTCTGTTCCATCTGACTCCGCAATCCACTGTCTCATCAGCACAGCCAGACAATTTATAAACTTGATCTCCAATATAAAAAGCATCTAGATATTACCTCACATTTCTTTTAGACTAACATTTAGTTTTCAACAGAGATTTGAATAAACCTTGCATCCTGTCTCTTGAACATTTGCAACATTGTTTCAATATTCAAATTCAATCGCCAGCTGTCCCATAGTAATGAACGTGTCGGGACGAGACAGGCAGGCAGGCAGCGTTTCTCAGCCAGACTAAATCATGAATCAGATGGCATGATTTTCATGGACATATACAAAGAAATGTCAATTGAAAAAAGGTAAAACGAAATGAAGTGCAGCTAGTTTGCAGTCTTTACAGCTTCAGCTTGAAGTGATTATGTTAGCTGTGTTGTTGACTAGCTTCTGTGAACAACAAGAGAGCACATTTTCTATGGCAGGCAAAATCGTGCCTCATTAGCTCATTGTTATGGATGTATTCAATTAAATGTCACTAGAAAACAGCTTAAACAAATGCAAGTGCAGCTACTGTTGTTATTCTGGCTGCACTGTTTGACCTGAATGTAAATTAGCTATAGTTGGCTAGCTAGCAAGCAAGGGATAAGAACGTTGCCAGCCAGTATGGCTATGGAACATTTAGAACGAACGACTAGGTCGCGTCTCTGGCAACCAACCCGATAGAACGAACGACCAGCCGGCTTGGGTAGCAACCCTAGCCGGCTGGTCGTTCTTGTGGATGGATGAAAGAGTATAAATAAATTCATAAAAATAACGTTGAAGGAAAATATGTCCATCATTATTTGAACATGTTGGTAACCTGTTGTATAAAAGTGATAATGCCCTTGAAACCGGTGTCTGGAGTATATATTGACACGATTTGCCGGCCCTCAACTTAGTTGCCAATATATCCTTCAAAACACTGGCTTCTCTGGCATTATCACTTAAATAACCTTGTATAAAGTTCTTAATTACCTGGATGTTCACCTTTTAAGGTGCGGGTGACCATGTTCCAACTATTACAAACTGTCTAATCACAAAGTATAAAGGCTAAGAGGGGGGTGAGGAGAAAGGACAGCTAGTTTAACAAGTTGTCATTCTCTCTTGCCCCAGAGCAGTGCAGCAGGCTTACTGATCATTTGACTTGTGACTGATGGCATCAGGAAGCAGCTGTGAGTATCTTTGTTTTAATAAAGCTAAGACTAATGCGTTCACTTGCACTCTTTTAGTACCACTCACTGAATTTACTATGGGACTGACAGTGTAAAGTTAATCTTGTCCTGTCCTGTAATACAATTAAATGTTTCAGAGAAGTTGCGGGGGAAGCTTTGAAGGCAAGGTGCAAGTTGATGCAATTATGACAGAAGCTGAATGCAGTTTTCTATTCTAATAAGCGTCACAATATTACTAAAGAACACAGGACTGTACTATAAAATAGCAAAACACTTAGTTGTATTTCTCTAAATTTACTGGATAAGGACCTCAAGATTTTTTTTTTAATGTCAAATAGGTTTCCAAAGTAATTTCCCAAACTCTTATTTAAAATATTTGTTTTGTCTGAGCTATACATTTACATACATTTTACTTTGTGTGATAAAAATGGGGACATGCTTCTTCTACTCCATTTGAGAGATTTTACAGCCCGTAAAACAATAATTCTTGTTCTTTTGATGAATATATACTGTCCACCTTCACTAAGAGAGATACAAGGGATGATCAGTACCATGGGTCTGTGTGTTCAACACATTTCATCGATTATTTTGTTGATTTGTCATTTTATATTAATTCCAGCTATCCAATACAAGTGTTGAAGGCTGAATAATGTAGTACATATGTCCCTGTGTAAGTTAAAAATATATATCTCCAGTTGGAATAAGTTTAGTGACAGTGAAAATAATGTATTACTAATATTGACTTTGAAATTTGGTGAGCCCTGTGAATCAAAATAAAATATTAGCCTTAATTAAATGTACATCTTTTTTTAGCGAGTTCTCTTTTGAAGTTCCTCTACAGATTTAACTTCTTAGGGAGCGGTTGCATAGGTGACGGTTTTGGAGAGTCTGGCGTGCCCAAAGTAAAATGCCTGCCACTCAGGCCCAGAAAATAGGATATGTACATAATTAGTACTATTGGATAGGAAACACTCTGAAGTTTCTAAGAGTGTTAAAATAATGTATGTGAGTATAACAGAACTGATATAGCAGGCGAAAACCCCGAGGAGAATCCATCCGGATTTTTTTTGTAAATGACCATCTTCTCCATTGTGCCTATTGCATACAATCTTATGTAGGACTGAGACTGCAGTACCTATGGCTTCCACTAGATGTCAACAGTCAAAGACTGGGAATTCTAGGAGTGACCAGAACGGATAGGGACAGGAAGAAGTCAGAGGACCACTTTTGTAAACAAGGTTTGACGCGCGCGAGATTGTGAACGCACACCACTTTATTTTTCTTTCCTATCGTTCACGTTATCATCCGGTTGAAATATTACAGCAAAAATACACAAAAGGATACCTAAGGATATATTAAAAATGATGTTTGATTTGTTTGTAGAAAGTGTATAGGTATAATTTGAACGTGTTCTCTTCACGGTTCAATGGGCGACTCAACGGTGGAGTTTATGATCATAACGCGCCAACCAAACGGAGATTTATGGATATAATAAATTACTTTATCTAACAAAAGAACCATTGGATGTCTTCGTTGGACACTTGGGAAGCCCTCAGCAGAAGTTCTTTGAAAGGTAAGGAATTTTATATTAGCGATTTTATGCGTTTTTTGAGACCTGCTTTGGTTATGGATTTATGCTAATGCATAAAATATGAGGGGCTATCCTCAAACAATCAAATGTTGTGCTTTTGCCGTAAAGCCTTTTAAAATCTGACAACGCTGTGATATTGCCAAGAATCAGAGCTTTTGATGACTACACTTGTATATTGATGAATGTTTAATAATTCAACTTTTGGATTTAGGGCCCCACTGCTCCCTAAGTAGTTAATAAAGCCAGTATTTATCTTTGAAAGATAAGAAACTTTACTCTTTCTGTGACACACTGTGATTGTCACGACTTCCGCCAAAGTCGGTCCCTCTCCTTGTTCGGGCGGCGTTTGGTGGTCGACGTCACCGGTCTTCTAGCTATCGCCGATCCACTTTTCATATTCCAATTGTTTTGTCTTGTTTTACACACCTGGTTTCAATTCCCCAATTATACGTTCATTATTTAACCCTCTGTTTTCTCCATGGTTTTATGCGTGATTGTTTTTGTGTTTTTCAGTCCGTATTTTGGGCTTGGTTATTCTTGCTGTAATGAGTACGTTTTTGAGTAAAATTATGGATCGATGGCAGAGAGGAGGAGTTCTTCCAGTGCCTCCACCAGCACCACTACAACAGGTACCACTGTCCACCCCTCCTTCACCAGGTCCCAGTGGGTTCGGCTCACGCTCCCGAGGGAGTATGATGGGACGGCTGCTGGATGCCAGGGGTTCCTAGTCCAGCTGGAGCTCTACCTGGCGACCATCCACCCGGCTCCTTCAGGATGTGAGAGCGTGTCCGCCCTCATCTGCCTCTCAGGCAAAGCCCTGGAGTGGGCCAACGCCGTATGGATGGAGGGAGAGGCAGTGTTGGACCATTACACGGAGTGAACGTCTGTTCCACCTGAGGCAGGGGACGAGGAAGGCGCAGGATTTTGCTTTGGACTTCCGGACACTGGCCGCCAGGTTGGGATGGAATGACAGGGCCCTGATCGATTACTGCATTCTGTGCGAGGACGTCCATCGGGAGTTGGCCTGCAGGGACACCACCCTCACGTTTGACCAGCTGGTGGATCTGTCCATCTGACTGGATAGCCTGCTGGCTACCCGCGGATGTCCGGTTTGGGGCCTGTCAGTTCCATCCCCCATGGAGCTGGGAGGTGCTGCGCTTAGGGCGACCGGAGGAGGGGCCATTCCCTGCACCATCTGTGGCCGCAGAGGGCACACTGCTGGTCGGTGCTGGGGGGGTTCCTCAGGGAGTCGAGGCAGCAGGCAGGGCACTCTCGTGTCACCCCAGGTGAGTTGGCACCAGGCTCACCCAGAGCCCCCTGTTGCTCACATGTTTTTGTTTATTAAATTTCCTGAGTTTTCCCCGCATTCCCAGCATAAGGCGCTCGTAGATTCAGGCGTAGCTAGGAATTTTATTGACAGATCATTTGCCCAGAGTTTAGGGATTCCCATTTTTCCTGTGGAAATGCCCTTCCCTGTGCACGCCCTAGATAGTCGACCATTAGGGTCAGGGCTAATTAGGGAGGCTACCGCTCCACTGGGTATGGTTACGCAGGAGGGTCAGAAGGAGAGAATGTATTTTCCTTATTGATTCTCCTGCGTTTCCCGTGGTGCGTACCCTGGTTGGCCTGCCATGACCCAACTATTTTGTGGCAACAGAGGGCTCTCAAGGGGTGGTCACGAAAGTGCTTGGGGAGGTGTTTAGGGGTTTCCGTCGGTGCGACTACGGTGGAAAGTCCAGACCAGGTCTCCGCCGTGCGCATCCCCTCTGAATATGCCGATTTGGCTCTCACCTTCTGTAAGAAGAGGGCGACTAAATTACCACCCCATCGATGGGGGGATTAGACGCAGCACTTCCCAGGAGTCATGTGTATCCCCTGTCACAGGAGGAGACGGCGGCTATGGAAACATATGTCTCCGAATACCTGGGACAGAGGTACATTCGGCCCTCCACTTCACCTGGTTCCTCGAGTTTCTTTTTTTGTGAAGAAGAAGGATGGAGGTCTGCACCCTTGCATTGACTATCGAGTTATCAACCAAATCACTGTGAGGTACCGCTACCCCCTGCCTCTCACAGCCAGTGCGATAGAGTCAATGCACGAGGCGCGCTTCTTCACAAAATTGGACCTCAGGAGATGATCACCAATATTTTCCCATTAGCATAAATTCATAAACCATTGCGGTTCACACAAAACACATTTCACAGCGAAAACAAATCCCTTACCTTTTGAAGAACTTCTGCTGAGGGCTTCCCAAGTGTCCAACGAAGACAATCCATGGTTCTTTTGTTAGAAAAAGTCATTTATTATATCCATAAATCTCCGTTTGTTTGGCGCGTTATGTTCAGAAAATCCAATGTCGAATCGCCCATTGAAACGTGAAGAGAATGCGTTCAAATATACCTATAAACTTTTCCTAAACAAATCAAATACCAGTTAAAATGCATCCTTAGCTATCCTTTTATGAATATTAGCGATAACATTTCACTCGGATGGTCACCTATACCTTATATAAGTCAAATAAAGTGGGGCGCGCCAGCCAGACTCGCGCCGGAGAAAACTTGTTGACATTTCAGGTCCCAATGCAATTTCCTGTACCTATTCGCCCTGCCTACTCCAATCTCTCTGAGGCTTTATATATAGACTGTTGACATCTAGTGGAAGCCATAGGTACTGCAGTATCAGTCCTGGTAACAAATGGATTCAATAGGGAGTGTGTCTAAGAGAGCCAAAGGTCACCAGAAACTGATTTCCAGATGTTTTTTTTCTCTGGTTTTTGCCTGTTAAATGAGTTCTGTTAACACTTTTAGAAACTTCAGAGTGTTTCCTATCTAATAGTACTAATTATGTGCATATCCCATTTTCTGAGCCTGAGTGGCAGGCATTTTGCTTTGGGCACGCCAGACTCTCCAAAACCGTCACCTCACCTGCCGCTCCCTAAGAAACCTTTTTCTCTAGTGGGTACAAGTACTCTGGTGAGCCAGACTGGGAGTCCCCCTAATTCCCATCACCCGTACACCTTTTTTTTGTAATTCTGCTGTGGGGAGACCAGTCTAAGTCTCTCCAGGTGCTCATTGACTCTGGGTCCACCTACGAATCTTGGTAATCGAACCGCGTTGTCGGATTTAAAATAGGCTTTACGGCAAAAGCAGGACAGCGCCCAAAAACAACATATTATTCAAACCAGCACAGGCGTTACAAAATCACATATAGCGATAAAATAAATCACTTACCTTTGAAGATCTTCCTCTGTTTGCAATCCCACGGGTCACAGGAACACAAAGAATGGTCGTTTTGTTCGATAAAGTCTTTCTTTATATCCCCAAAAGTCAGTTTAGTTGGCGCTATGGAGTTCACCTCGTGTTCGGCTATATTCGCTATCCGGCCCAGAGACCAAGGCCATGGAGGACTACATTGAGGATTCTCTGGCTACTGGAGGCATCCGTCCGTCTGAATCTCCTCCTGGCGCATGGTTTTTCTTTGTGGAGAAGAAGGACAGGACCCTATGTCTGTGCATTGACTACCGGGGTCTTAATGATATAACGATCAATAATCGTTACCCCCTACCACTCATCTCCTCGGCTTTCGAATCTCTCCAGGGGGCCACCATTTTTTCCAAGTTGGACCTTCGGAATGCCTACCACCTGGTTTGGATACGCAAAGGAGATAAGTGGAAGACAGCATTTAACACAGCCAGCAGACATTATGAGTACCAAGTCATGCCGTTTGGACTCACCAACGCCCCCGCTGTCTTCCAGGCCCTGGTAAACGATGTGCCCCGGGACATGCTAAATCGTTTTGTGTTCGTCTACCTTAACGACATACTGTTTTTTTCCAGGTGTGCCCAAGAACACGTTCTCCATGTCAGACAATTCCTTCAGCACCTCCTAGAGAACCGGTTGTTTGTGAAGGCTGAGAAGTGTGAATTCCACCGCTCTACAATCTACTTTCTGGGATATGTCATCACAGATGGAAATGTCCAAATGGATCCCGAAAAGGTGAAAGCAGTGGTAGATTGGCCTCAACCTACGTCCAGGGTGCAGTTACAACGTTTCCTGGGGTTCACTAACTTCTACCGCCATTTCATTCGGGGCTACAGCACCCTGTTCACATGGTCTCCAGCTGTCGACAGAGCCTTTGTGGACCTGAAGCATCGGTTCACCACAGCACCCATCCTTGTCCATCCGGACCCATCCCGTCAATCTTTGGTGGAGGTTGATGCTTCTGATGTTGGAGTGGGGGCCATCCTGTCCCAGCGATCTGCCCAGGACAAAAAGCTCCATCCCTGCTCCTTCCTGTCCCATTGTCTCAATCCTGCAGAAAGGAACTACGACGTAGG
Organism: Brachymystax lenok tsinlingensis; assembly: GCA_030435695.1. Lineage (NCBI taxonomy): Eukaryota > Metazoa > Chordata > Actinopteri > Salmoniformes > Salmonidae > Brachymystax > Brachymystax lenok. The sequence continues at coordinate 59,816,129 of CM059780.1, forward strand.
TTACCGAGATCTTCTGGCAGTCAAGATGGTGCTGGAAGAGTGGAGGCACTGGCTGGAAAGAGCAGAACAGCCATTTTTGGTTTGGACCGACCATAAAAATGTGGAATATCTCCGTACAGCCAAGCGCCTTAACTCCAGGCAGGCCCGGTGGGCTTTACTATTTACAAGATTCAACTTCACCCTTTCCTACCGCCCAGGGTCCAAAAATGTGAAGCCTGACGCCCTCTCCCTCCTATACAGTTCCTCTGCCACACCTTCAGTCTCCGAAACCATTCTCCCTTTCTGCACTCTTATCGGGTCGTCGGCCAGCCTATCCTCTGGATTCCATCCCCAATCCAACAGCCAGTCGGAACGAGCTAACCAGGAACTGGAAACCACCATAAGATACCTGGTCTCAACCAACCCCATTATCTGGAGCCGGAAACTGGTCTGGGTGGAGTATGCCCGGAACACCCTTCCCTGTTCAGCCACGGGACTCCCCTTTTGAGTGCTCCATGGGGTATCTTCCCAGAACAAGAGCAGGAAGTCAACGTACCCTCGGCCGCCGGACTCCAGCTCCCCGCTACCACATTGGGCAGAGGGTATGGCTTTCCACACGGGACCTGCCCCTTTTGGTTGAGTCCCACAAACTGTCACCCCGTTTCATTGGTCCTTTTCCCATCTCTAGAGTCCTTAGTGCCACTGCTGTCCATCTCTTGTTACCCCGTACCCATGTGTCTAGGATTAAGCCCGTGTCTCACAGCCCTTTGTCTTCTGTCTCCAGGCGCACTCCTCCTCCTCATGCCATCGATGGCCATCCGGCACACACGGTAAAACGCCTCATGGGTGTTCGACCACTGGCAGGTTTACGGCCCGGAGGAGAGGTGGTGGGTTCCCGCTAGAGACATCCTGGATCCAGCCCTCAAATCCTAAAATGGCCCAGACAATATTATTGGCACCTTCTAGAAGTAGTTAGAAATAATTAGATTTCAAGCAGGTGATTCTCATTTACTTTGGAATCCGTGGTGAGTTGAATGTGCCTGCAGTATAAAAATAATGTATTCAACCAGTTTGATTAGAGAAAAGTACTCATTCTCCTGTTTTGTGTCAGTGTGTGTCCTGTAATGAGCATGGACAAAAGAAAGAAAACCAGAGAATTATCTGAGGAGGTCAGACACAACATTATAGCCAAGCATTGACAATCTCAATGGTACAAGTCCATCTTCAGAGACTTTGATGTTCCTGTTTCCACCGTATGTAATGTTATCAAGAAGTTGAAGGTCCGTGCCACTGTAGCCAGCCTCACTGGACGTGGCCGCAAAACTTGATGGAAGATTGCAGCGAAGTATTGTTCAAATGGTGGAGAAAGTACCTTGGTCAACTGCACATATTCAAGCTGACCTTCAGACACAAGATACGACAGTTAACTCGCACCATCTGTCGCCAACTTAATGAAAGGGGGTTATATGGTAGAAGACCCAGGAGGACCCCACTGCTGAGGGAAAGACATAAGAAAGCCCGACTGCAATTTGCCAAAACACACCTGAACATGTCAAAATCCTTCTGGGAGAATGTCCTGTGGACAGATGAGACCAAATTAGAGCTTTTTGGTAAAGCACACCATATCTGTGTTTACAGAAAACAAAATGAAGCTTTCAATGAAAATAACACCTTCCCTACAGTCAAACATGGAGGAGGTTCAGTGATGTTTTGGGGTTGTTTTGCTGCCTCTGGCACTGGGTGCCTTGAACGTATGCATGTCATCATGAAATCAGGTGAATACCAAGATATTTTGGAGTGCAATGTCGGACCTAGTGTCAGAAAGTTGGGTCTCCGTAAAATGTCATGGGTCTTCCAACAGGACAATGACCCCAAACACACTTCAAAAAGCACCTAAGAATGATTCAAGGCAAAACACTGGACTGTTCTGAAGTGGCCAACAATGAGACCAGATCTAAATCCATTGAAAACTTGTGGAGAGATCTGAAAAAAGCAGTTAGGAGAAGGCACCCTTCTAATCTGGGAGTACTGGAGAAGTTTGCACAAGAGGAGTGGGCCAAACTGCCAGTACAGAGGTGCAGGAAGCTCATTGATGGTTATAGGAAGCACTAGATAATAGATAATAACCAGAGAGTAGCAGCCGCGTAAAATCGGGGGGTGGTGGGGGGGATTGCAAATAGTCTGGGTAGCCATTTGATTATCTGTTCAGGAGTCTTATGGCTTGGGGGGTAGAAGCTGTTGAGAAGCATATTGAACCTAGACATGGCGCTGCGGTACCGCTTGCCATGCGTTAGCAGAGAGAACAGTATGACTAGGGTGGCTGAAGTCTAACAATTTTTAGGGCCTTCCTCTGACACCGCCTATAGAGGTCCTGGATGGCAGGAATCTTGGCCCCAGTGATGTACTGGGCTGTACGCACTACCCTCTATAGTGCCCTGCATTCGGTGTTGGTGTTGATGTGAGCCATGACCAACATTTCAAAGCACTTCATGGCTACAGACGTGAGTGCTACGGGTCGGCAGTCATTTAGGCAGGTTACCTTAGTGTTGTTGGATACAGGGACTATGGTGTTCTGCTTGAAACATGTTGGTGCACAGGCATAGTTCATTGGGTTGGCTGCGGCATGTGTTTGGCACCGTCTCCTATCTTAACAAAGAACATATTCTGGGCATTCTGCCAAATAGTCTAAAGGAGGAGGTCATGACAGCCCCTCATAGCTTTACCATGCACAGGTAGGAACCAAGGATTGCTTATGACACCAAAGACAAGTAAAATTTGTTTGTGGTTGAATCTGTGTTTGAAATTCACTGCTCGACTTAGGGATCTTACAGATAATTGTATGTCCATGCAACTTATTATGTGACTTAAGCACATTAAACCTAGTTAGGCTTGCCATAACAAACGGGTTGAATACTTATTGACTTAAGACATTTCAGCTTAATTTTTTTTATTAATTCCACTTTGACATTATGGGGTATTGTGTGATTTATTTATTATTATAATTGTTTTAATCAATTTTAAATTCAGGCTGTAAATGTGGAAAAGGTCAAGGGGTCTGAATACTTTTTGAATATAAGGGCGAGACCCAAATGCAGACACAGGAGGCAGATGGTTGAGCTCCGATATTTATTATACCAAAAGGGGTAGGAAAAAGGCAGGTCGGGGACAGGCGAGAGTTCATAAACCAGATCAGAGTCCAAACAGTACCAGGTGATAGGCAGGCTCGAGGTCAGAACAGGCAGAGTGGTCAGGCAGGCAGATACGGCGTCAGGACAGGTAAGGGTCAAAACCAGGAGGGCTAGGAAAAAAACAGAGACTGGGAAAAATAGGAGCTAGGAGAAACGCTGGTTGACTTGGCAAAACAAGACGAACTGGCACAGAGAGACAGGAAACACAGGGATAAATACACTGGGGACTAATGGGGAAAACAGGAGACACCTGGGGGTGGGTGGAGACAATCACAAAGACAGGTGAAACAGATCAGGGCGTGACAATGAAGGCACTGTATGTATGAAAAAACACTCAAATAAAGGTGACCTTCTGTACTATTGTCTTATATAATACATTTGATCTCTAATTAAAAATGTAGCAGTAAATAGCCACATTAAATATTTTAGCTTCACTGTCCAAATACATACAGGGCAGTGTTTGTACATGAAAAATGTTTGCCAAAGATCAGTTTGACATATCAAGCATTTTACTTGAACTGTCGGTATGACTTACATACTGTAATTCTGTCATACAACTGATAACCAAATGTCCTTAGGAGTTATAACAACAGTCAACAAGTCTTCATTGACACTTTACTTGAACATTTATTTTAGTGCCTGAAAAGTACAGTAGTCAGTAGTCACTTGGAGAGACAGTCTCTCTTGCTATTGTTGCTCTTAAAAGAGACACAGTATTTCTGTTTCTGTCAAGCTGGGATCACTGCTACTAGAGGCTCATCTTTACTACCTCATGTTGATGAGTTCTTGTTTTTGTTTTTACTCTCACCTGTTTCCGTTTTTCTCAGTTGAAGTATCCAGCTCCTCCCTGCCTGAACAAAAGCAAAAGATCTTGTAAACCCACCAGTATGTCCAATTCACACTTTTGGATAACACTTTACTTTTAAATAAAATATATAATTTAAGCAGACGCTTTGCTTGCATTAATTTGTATTATTTTTACATTCAGGTGGTCCCGGGAATCGTACCCACTAACCTGGCGTTGCAAGCGCAATGCTCTACCAACTGAGCTACAGAGGACCACATTGGACCACTTTGATCATCCCCTACAGATGGTTAAACTAACTGTCAACAAACTGTTCAATCTTCTACTGTATACAAATGTGTCTTCATGACCGCTTTGACCTGTTGAATTAAAGTAATTGAATAGAATAATTTAAATCACACAATGATCACTGGTTAGGCTACTGATACTGGAACAGGTTCATTTCGAATGGGCCATACTGTGGGTGTCCATATTAAATACCTATTTCAACAGTAACCTGAGGGCAGCAATTTTGGAGAAAAAAGGTGCTAAACAAATCGTCTAATAAGTTGCATGGATTCGACTGAGAGACCTTACAGCTAATAGTATGTGTGGGTTACGGAGATGGGGGTAGTTATTCAGAAATAATGTTAACCACTATTATTGAAGGTCTCTCAGTCGATTCAACGACAAAGACCAGGGAGGTTTTCCAATGCCTCGCAAAAAAACGATTTGGTAGATGTGTAAAATAATGCAGACACTGATTATCCCTTTGAGCATGTTGAAGTTATTAGTTAGGCTTTGGGTGGTGTATCAATGCACCCAGTCACTACAAAGATACAGGCATCCTTCCTAACTCAGTTGCCGGAGATGCTCAGGGATTTCACAATGAGGCCAATGGTGACTTTAAAACAGTTACAGCGTTCAATGGTTGTGATATGAGAAAACTTAGGATGGATCAACAACATTGTAACTCCACAAGACTAACCTAAATGACAGAGTGAAAAGAAAGAAGCCTTACAGAATACAAATATTCCAAAACATGCATCCTGTTTGCAACAATGCACTTAAGTAATACTGCAAAAAAATGTAGCAAAGCAATTGACTGTTTGTCCTGGATACAAAGCGTTATGTTCAGGGCAAATCCAAAACAACATCACTCTTCATATATTCAAGCATGGTGGTGTCTGCATCATGTTATGGGTATGCTTGTCATCAGTAAGGACTAGGGAGTTTTTTTAGGATAAAAAGAAACGGAGTACAGCTATCAGCACAGGCAAACTCTTAGAGGAAATGGTTCAATCTAGTTTCCAACAAACACTGGGAGACGAATTCACCTTTCAGAAGCACAATAACCTAAAACACAACGCCAAATCTATACTGGAGTTGCTTAACAAGACGACATTAAATGTTTATGAGTGGCCTAGTTACAGTTTTGACTTAAATCGTCTTGAAAATCTATGGCAAGACATGGAAATGAAAACTTGACAGAGCTTGAAGAATGTTTTAAAGAATAACGGGCAACTACAATTAAGGTGTGCAAAGCTCTTAGAGACGTATCCAGAAAGACTCAGTTGTTATCGCTGCCAGAGGTGCTTCTACAAAGTATTGACTCAGGGGTGTGAATACTTATGTAAATTGTATTATTTCTGTATTTCATTTTTTTTTTATAAATGTGCAAATATGTCTAAAAATACATTTTCACTCTCTCATTATGGGGTAGTGTGTGTAGATGGGTGAGAAAAATGTATTTAATACATTTTGAATTGAGGCTGTACCAACAAAATATGGAATAAGTCAAGGGGTATGAATACTTTCTGAAGGCACTGTAAGTTCCCCTCCAGGCAAGATATGTACTTACTGTAATGATGCCTGAACTTTAAAGATGTGTCATACTGCTGTTAAAGATAAAGTACCTTCCCCGTTGCTTTCATAACTTTTTCAACCACTCCCTAACTTTCTACCTTAATACATGCAGCTTAGATGCTGAGCGATGTCTGCAAATCGAAAATATAACAAGGAATTTAATTGAGATTCTATATATTTTTTTAAATATGTACTTAATCAACATCATAGTACAAACATTTCATATTTACTTCAAATTTCAGTCACACAAATCTTCCATTAAAATTGGCACACGACTCAATGGAATACTAATATCTTTTATATTCAGTCGACGAGAACAAAATAAGTCAAGCGAAGTCAACCAGTTTGGCTGGCTTGTAAAACAGGCTCAATGCAGGTTGACAGCCGGTGTAAAACGTCTGCATGGGCTCAAAGGAAGCATGAGACTGAAAACCTGTTTCACTCAATACAGGCAAGATGGACCCGGAATAAAGATCAATAATGGCAAACCTGTGCATCTCAAAGGAATAATCTATTAGCAAGAGATGAAGGTGCATCAGTTAAGCAGAGCAGAATTGACATTGATTTGGCAGACAATTGCATAGGTCCTCTGCTAAGCTATTTAATTACACGTGAAACGTTGCCCAGGAGAATTGATAGAGCAGGTTTCTGCCAGTCTTGTTAGACGGTTCTTTCATTCTGGGTAGAAGTTGCCTGTTGGCACAGATCTAGTATCAGTGTACCCTCCCTCAAATCTTAACTTAGGGGGGAAACACAGAATATAAGGGGTTGTTACGGGGGCAACTTCATCCTATAGTTGTTTATTCATAATGTATCTCAGGGCTGTGCAGTTCACAAAGGAATCAATCTTTTTTACATATCTGGTTGTTAGACTTGTTCCCAGGAATGTGTTGTCCCTTTTCCCCTCTGTGAAGAAAGAAGTGATTCGAGTGCAATTAATGCAAGCAGCAAAATAGAGCACAGCAATCTACCTTGATCAATGTGGGCCTACACTAACCTCTGAGGTAATTGGACTTCATGTTTGTGGCTTTGCACGTAAAGCTTAATATGGTATTAGGGCTTACTATGGCATGCCTTGTACTTACAGCGGACCTTGGTGTTGCTGTCCTTGGTTCTGAAACCTAGTTGTCCCGTTTGCACTATCAACTTATTGAAACACTGTTACCAACCTCACTGCATTTTCAGACAATTGAACATAATACTGCCCATCCAGGCTGCCCACTGAAAGGGTGATCTTCTTAGTGATTGTATTTGTGGTCCTCTGTAGCTCAGTTGGTAGAGAGTGGTGCTTGCGACACCAGGATTGAGAGTTTATTTCTCAGTACCTACCACCCGTACATCAAATGTATGCACGCATTACAGTAACTCGCTTTGGATAAAAGTGTCTGCTAAATGGCATAATTTTTATCATTATATTATCCTCTGTACTTAGAGTAGGTGTTGCTATCTGTGGTTCTGAAGCCAAGTTGTCCTGTTAGCTTGGTTTGACATTGGAACACAAAATGAGTCTGAATAATACTAAGGGGATGTGGAGAGCTAGGTCACGTTCCTATGTAGCACAGTTGGTAGAGCATGGTGCTTGCAACACCAGGATTGTAGATTTGATTATTGCTGGGACCACCAAAACGAATGTCTGCACGCATGATTGTAAGTCGCTAAGGATGAATGGCATGTATTATTAGATCTACATTTCACCTTTTTCGAAGACCAAGCATTAAATATAGAAAGAAAGATTTGTAAAGTTATTAGATTTTCTGTTAAACCTTTGTGATGCCTGGCAATTAACAACATCCTGGGGTCTACTACTAAAATAATATGAGAGAAAATGTTGCCATTACATCAGCAGCTGTCAAAGATGTCTACTTGCACTCATTTTATTCAGGAGACAACATCTTGACAACCCAATGATTTGCAATATATGATTGATTAATGAAATGGCATCTCAAATTCAGTACATTCCAATTGGCAATTAACCAGTCCATTATACTGGCAAACAGATGTTAATTTAATATGAGTTGGCAAAGCATGACTCCATAAGAAGCTAGACTTTAAATCTTTTATTTTTGAATCTTTTTTTTTTTTTATCTTGGAGGCCTTCTCAGACTCAATGTTTAAAGTGATACCTGCAATGGAATAATGCTCTCCTAATCAGCTCAGAGCATGAACTTCCTTTAACCTCATTTTCTTAGTTTGACCCCAGCAGGAGTAATGAAGCAAATCAAAAATAGTCCTTAGCTTTAGCATTGTCAAATGGAAATATGACCTTTCCACCATAATAGCACACGGCTGCAATTCACTTTTATTAATCAGACAGCCAATAGAATAATACATGAAGGAAGAAAAGAGAGGAATCATACACTATATATACACAAAAGTATGTGGACACCTCTTCAACTTAGTGTATTCGGCTATTTCAGCCACACCCTTTGCTGACAGGTATGTAAAATCAAGCACACTGCCATGCAATCTCCATAGACAAACACCGGCAGTAGAATGGCCTTACTGAAGAGCTCAGTGACTTTCAACATGGCACCGTCATAGTGGTTAACATGCACCTTTCCAACCCTAGGTCTCGACCCCGCCCTGTGCAACTGGGTCCTGGACTTCCTGGCGGGCCGCCCCCAGGTGGTGAGGGTAGAAAACAACATCACCACCTCGCTGATCCTCAACACTGGGGCCCCACAAGGATGCGTTCTCAGCCCTCTCCTGTACTCCCTGTTCACCAATGACTGCGTGGCCAAGCACGCCTCCAACTCAAGTTTTCAGGCGACACTACAGTGGTAGGCTTGATTACCAACAACGACGAGACGGCCTACAGGGAGGAGGTGAGGACCCTTGGAGTGTGGTGTCAGGAAAATAACCTCGCACTCAACGTCAACAAAACAAAGGAGATGATCGTGGACTTCAGGAAACAGCAAAGGGAGCATCCCCCTATCCACATCGACGGGACAGTAGTGGAGAAGGTGGAAAGTTTTAAGTTCCTCGACGTACACATCACGGACAAACTGAAATGGTCCACCCACACAGACAGCGTGGCGAAGAAGGCGCAACAGCACCTTTTCAACCTCAGGAGGCTGAAGAAATTCGGCTTGTCACCAAAAACCTCACAAACTTTTACAGATGCACAATCGAGAGCAGCCTGTCGGGCTGTATCACCGCCTTGTACGGCAACTGTTCTGCCCACAACTGTAAGGCTCTCCAGAGGGTAGTGAGGTCTGCACAACGCATCACCGGGGGTAAACTACCTGCCCTCCAGGACACCTACACCACCCGATGTCACAGGAAGGCCAAAAAGATCATCAAGGACAACAACCACCCGAGCCACTGCCTGTTCACCCTGCTATCATCCAGAAGGCAAGGTCAGTACAGGTGCATCAAAGCTGGGACCGAGAGACTGAAAAACAGCTTCTGTCCCAAGGCCATCAGACTGTTAAACAGCCATCACTAACATTAAGTGGCTGCTGCCAACATACTGACTCAAATCTCTAGCCACTTTAATAACATATTCTCATTCATTCCTTTACACTTGTGTGTATAAGGTAGTTGTTGTGAAATTGTTAGATTACTTGTTAGATACTACTGCATGGTCGGAACTAGAAGCACAAGCATTTCGCTACACTCACATTAACATCTGAAAACCATGTGTATTTGACAAATTAAATTTGATTTGATTTTGATTTGCTTCATCTCTCCAGCGTCATCCGGGTGAAATATCTCTTATTTAAAAAGCCATGATACAGATTTCATTTTTTTATGTCTTTCTTCTCCAGCTTCTTTTACCACACCCCAGGAGTAGTTTTTACATACAAGCAGCTTCACCCACTCACTCTTAAATGACTGCCTTGAATGACCAAGTCTGTCATTCACCTCCTTGCCTGCCCCCTAATTTAGTCTAGTCTGTGGGCAGTATAAAGTCTACTCCTTGCAATAAACACTATCAATTGCTAAGTTCACAGAGAGGGGTTACCAACATCAAAACGAAAAATCCAATCACAAATTTGCCCTGGAGGGGTCATTTGAGCAGATTAAAAGTTAACCAAGATACCTGGATCGGACCCTTTTTTATCGCCTAAAATGACATACCCAAATCTACCTGCCTGTTGCTCAGGACCTGAAGCAAAGATATGCATATTATTGATACCATGTGAAAGGAAACACTTTGAAGTTTTAGGAAATGTGGTATTATTGTAAGAGAATATAACATAAGATCTGGTAAAAGATACTTTTTTGTTCCATCATCTTGAAATGCAAGAGAAAGGCCATAACATTGCAGTTTAGACGGAGGGTATGTGAAAAGTTTCAGACTAATCCAGTGAAGCATTGCAATACATTAGAAAATGTTGTATCAATTTTACTAGGCAAGTCAGTTAAGAACAAATTCTTGTTTTCAATGACGGCCTAGGAACAGTGGGTTAACTGCCTGTTCAGGGGCAGAACGACAGATTTGTACCTTGTCAGCTCGGGGATTTGAACTTGCAGCCTTTCGGTTACTAGTCCAACACTCTAACCACTAGGCTACCCTGCCGCCCCATTATATAACTATAGAGAACATAAAAAAATTATATGGTAATAACAAATGTAAGTTTACACACTCCCAGGAAGATCATACATGATGGGAAACTAGCTTCCCTGCAGAAAAGACACTAACCTTCACACATCTAACCTTCACACTTCACACATGGGTGTAGAGTCAGAAACAGCAGGGGTTCAAACTTTAGAACCCAGTTCCTACATTTGAATGTAAAAATTGATTTGATCAAAGAAAACTATGCTATATTGTATCTCTGGGACCCTCAGGATGACAAATCAGAGCAAGATTACTGAATGTAAGTACATTATTTACATTCTGAGGTGAATGTATCAAACCAGTTGCTGTGATACGTTTTTTGTTGTTGTGCTCTCTCCTCAAACAATAGCATGGTATTAATTAACTGTAATAGCTACTGTAAATTGGACAGTGCAGTTAGATTAACAAGAATTTAAGCTTTCTGCCCATATAAGACATGTCTATGTCCTGGGAAATGTTCTTGTTACTTACAACGTCATGCTAATCACATTGGGACACCGATCACATAGAGGTTAAGTGTGACATTTCACATAAATCACTACTTTGAGCATCCATTAGTGGTACGATTGGTTTATTACAACTTCTGGCCTGCATTCTCTGGGCCAGGTCAAATGTCCTCTCTTCACTGAGGTAGTGCCATAAGTGGTACTTTACTATTCATATTTTTGACTACTTTTACTTCAATACATTCCTAAAGAAAATAATGTACATTTTACGCCATACATTTTTCCTGACACCCAAAAATACTTATTACATTTTCAATGCTTAGCAGGACAGGAAAATGGTCCAATTCACACATTCGAAAGTACTTCTGATGTTAGAAATGAGAGATGTATGGGTCCTGCTTTAAATTACTTGCAGTTTATAAAGCCTTCATAAACACTACATAAATGTGTTACGAATCATCTATAACTCTACAGTATGTCATGCTTTATAAAGGGTTCATAAATGTGGCATAGCTGTGTGACAACCACCAAGGTCAAATGTGACATAATATATTACATAAACTTGTGCTTTATAAATGTATAACCCTGTCATGCATCGTGGTAGAGCATTGAAAAGCCAAGATATTGGGTTTGATTCCTAGGACCACCCATATGTAAAAATGTATTCATGCATGACTAAATCGCTTTGGATAAAAGTGTCTGCTAAATTTGATATATTATATATCACTAAAACGTTTCCAGGATGGCCCAACCTTTTTGCTTCTTGGGTAAATAGTCAATATTGGACTTGATCTCAACTTCCCCCAAATGCTGCAGGATGACACACACTCTAAAGTGCAGTCATGCACAGCAAAAAACGTTGTTTATATTTTTTGCCTACTTCTGTTTATTTTCAAAATTCAGTTTTCTTGATTTTGTTATTCCAGGTTTCGGGTTTACCAATTATTTTCTGGTTTACCCCAGTTTTTTCAAACTTTTTTGTAACGATGTGTGCTGAGAGTTGGGAAGCAAGTTCAGGGAGTGAGTGTTTTAATAAAATAAACGGAACATAATACAAAACAAGAACCTCGAACAACGCACAGACATGAAACAGAAACAGAAATAATGACGCCTGGGGAAGGAACCAAAGGGAGTGACATATATAGGGCATGAAATCAATGAAGTGATGGAGTCCAGGTGAGTCTGACGACGCGCAGGTGCGCGTAATGATGGTGACAGGTGTGCGCCCTGGTGACCTAGAGACCGTAGAGGGAGCACACGTGACATTTTTAATAGAAAAACAACATAATTTGATTTCCGGTGTTCACAAGTATGCTTAAACCATAACAGGGGACGACTTTTGAGGTCTGGGTAAAATCAAAAAAACTTTGAGTGTAGTTGCCCTTTAATTCAGTGAGCTTGCCCTGCACTGTTGTTTTCTGTGATATGATTCGGCCGCCAATGGAATGGGTAGAGTAAAGGGCCAGCAACACTCCGTATTATTCAGAGCCCCATGAAATGACACCATACAGTTTATACATTCTACAGACCCTACTGAGTATTCCCTACAATACTTTCAATGCGGCCCCAGAATAGTTAGTGCTCTAAGCCAATATGTATATCATATATATCGTGATTCGCATTGGTGGCATTTATTTGACATTGGAATATGTTTTAAAGCCCAAATTGAATGCAAATCTCACTCAATATGAATCAATGTTTAGACAATTCTTTGTCATATATTATGAATAGTTATTAACACTTTTACGTGGGGGACTTTTATTTTGAACATTTCTGAATTCCTTGACACGGAAGTACATTTTTTGTGTTGCTAACGAGTTCGCAAATCAAAATGCTCTACTTGTGCTGCCACTGGACAGCGGAAAAACAAGTCAACCTTTATTGTAATTTAAATTAGTTTGTTGTAGATAAGTGTTGTTAGATTACATGCTGTAGCTACCTCAATCGTTATTTAAAATCATTCACAGCGTTCACAGCAATTGCTAGCTAGCCGAAATGTAGCTAGCTAGCAGGCTCAGCTAAATTCAAATCCCCCTAGATACAGCCATGTCTCAGTCACGTCATGAGATTGTAAATGAAAGAGGAATATAAAAATACAAATTGAATGGAGTTTCCCCATCTTCCCATTTAGAGTTTCTGGCGCACCACAGAAATTCCCTTGTCCAGATGGTGGGACAAAGGCATTTACTAACAGACATGCTAACTTTTTTGTTGTTACTTTTAGGTTGGAACCAACATTCAGTAAAATCGCTATTTAGCAAGATAGCTGACTTGCTAACATTATCCAGCTAACTAGCTAGTGTTATGGCATGAGTATGAAATTGTAATTCATGTTGTTTCATGTTTTAGGGACTCCTGAGAAAACTGGATGTAAAGAATCTAGCTAGCTAAAGCATTTACTGCAAATTGAATGTATAATTGTTAGTTTGCCTTGCTTATATTTGTCATACAATAGAGCTGAAGTAATTTTCTTATTGTGTAGTGGAGGATAAAAAATAACTGTATGCCTATGGATGTGTAGCTAGCTACAGTATGTAGCCAATCTGTGTATGGACCCTAACACTTTTGGTATGAATATTAGTTCAGAACCTATCTATCTATGAACCTCATCTATCATAGTTGTTGGATCCACTTCAAGTCTGAATGGCATTAATGAAGCCTATGGATTGAGTAGAATATAATAACTTTATTGTGCCAAGGATGCAAGTCCTATGTACGTGTACTGTAGTTATTACCACGCATAAGAACCCCACATTGTAACCTGTACATTGAATATATTCACTGATCATGTACTCTTCCTTGGCAAGTAAAGGTGCAGTTCAGGTATGAATCTCTGTGAGACATTCTTTTTCAGTCATATCCAATACCAGGTGTATCAAACTCCATTCTTTGAATGATGCTGTGTCTGCATGTATGTAATACAACTATACACTTCAACAGTGTTTACCACATTTGTACTATGCAATAGACTAGAAACATGATTTAAGTAAAGGCTGATTTGTAATTCATATATACAGAAAAACAGTACACTACACTTCCTATGCATATCTAACCTTCATCTGCATTAATCTGAGGACACAGGATAGGTGTAATATTCCAACTTAATTTCAACCAGTGGAGAATGTGAAACGCTTTATTGAAAGTTCATTATCCATGTGTTTTAGATACATAATACATGCATTATGAATATTATAATTGTAATATTATATTATAAATACAAGTTCAATCTGTACTTCAATGGACATATGGTGTGCATTATAAAAAAAGAGGACGAAAGAGGAGGTCGGGAGAGAGGTGAAACAGAGGTCAAACAGAAGAGCAGGGAAGACAGCATATGATTCATGAATTACAGTGCTACCCTAATAGTGTCTCTAGCGGCTCCCAGTCGGCCCGAAGGTTATCTTAAGAGTGGGTAAGGTGGCGATGACGAGACTGGTTTCCTCTCTCACATCAAAACATACCTGCAGACAAGAGACAGATGGATAGAGAGAAAGCTTTGTTTTTTTTATTCTAACACGGTCAGTCATCATAATCATCAGGAGGTGAAATGCAAAACTGACCTTGGATCATTAACTCTAGGACTACTACATCTCTATCTGTATTTCAATGTAAGCATCTCTTTAATAATACTTCCTGTATAATATATGTATAATATCTCTTATAACAAATCATTAAAACATTGGATAGATAAATAGATAGATGTGCATATGTAGCATGTGACAATAGCAGGATCATATCAAGGATAGCGTCACAAATTAATACATAAAAAATACCACCTGAAGCTTGATGATGAATTGATCATTTTTATCAGTTGTGTAGTGCTAAACAAAAAAAGGCAAAAACAAAAATGTTCACCCCTTTGAGTACCCAGGACCAAGACTGAGAACTGCTGCTCTTCATTGGGACCTATTAATCTGCAGACAGGCTTTCACAGCTCTCTGTATCTGAGGACAGAAAACCTCACAAGAAAAAGACTACACAAAAGTACCTGCTCTATCCAGAATAGCCTACTCTCTCACTTTGACAGCTGGGCCTGCTATCCTTTCACAATCCTCCAAAAAATACAAATGTTTGCCATTACCAAGAGTGGCACTGGGGCTAAAACAATATCCTACATAGTGTGGGAGGACTGCACCTAAAAAGGCTGGAGACTCATAACTAATCGAAGAGCATGCATGTAAAGTTGAAGTCGGAAGTTTACATACACTTAGGTTGGAGTCATTAAAACTCATTTTTCAACCACTCCCCATATTTCTTGTTCACAAACTATAGTTTTGGCAAGTCGGTTAAGACATCTACTTTGTGCATGACACAAGTAAGTTTTCCAACAATTGTTTACAGGCAGATTATTTCACTTATAATTCACTGTATCACAATTCCAGTGGGTCAGAAGTTTACATACACTAAGTTGACTGTGCCTTTAAACAGCTAGGAAAATTCCAGAAAATGATGTCATGGCGTTAGAAGCTTCTGATAGGCTAATTGACATCATTTGAGTCAATTGGAGGTGAACCTGTGGATGTATTTCAAACCCCATCTTCAAACTCAGTGCCTCTTTGCTTGACATCATGGGAAAATCAAAAGAAATCAGCCAAGACCTCAGAAAATTGTAGACCTCCACACTTCTGGTTCATCCTTGGGAGCAATTTCCAAACGCCTGAAGGTACCACGTTCATCTGTACAAACAATAGTACACAAGTATAAACACCATGGGACCAGGCAGCCGTCATTCCGCTCAGGAAGGAGACGCGTTCTGTCTCCTAGAGATGAACGTACTTTGGTGCGAAAAGTGCAAATCAATCCCAGAACAACAGCAAAGGACCTTGCGAAGATGCTGGAGGAAACAGCGGCTCTTGCAGAGCAAGGGGTACAACTACTTCAAGTTTTTAGAGCGAGTGACGTCACCGACTGAAATGCTGTTAGCTAACTAGCCATTTCACACCGGCTACACATGCTCAAACCTATTGTTCACATAATACCTTTTTTTGCATTGTTGGTTAGAGCCTGTAAGTAGACATTCCACTGTAAGGTCTACACCTGATGTATTCGGCGCACGTGACAAATAAACTTTGATTTGTTAGCTATCTACCTAACGTTAGTAGTTATACATCAAACCTGACAGTGTATTAACTATAGGCTATCTAACTACCCAACGTTTATTGACTTGATTATTCCCGTCATTCTTAGCTTAGCTAAATGGTAGAGTCGTTGTACTTTCTCAATGGACATTCGGGGTGCTTTCTTAGATTTGCTCTGGCTATCTACTCCGATTTCAGAACGCTCTCGTCTGAGTGTACCAGAGCGCAAAATAATGAATTTACTAGTGCCCAACACCCGTTGAATATGGCCGGTGTCGGTAAACTTCGGCAAAAAAGCATAATTAAATTGTTGCCAGCAGCACAGTTATGATCACCAACGCTCTGGTTAACACGAAAGCTGCCTAACCAGCTCTGCTAGGGTGAGTAAAATGGTCAGAGTGGTCTCATTTGTGCCTGGAAGTGGCTAGCAAACTAGCCAACGTTAGCTTGGGTGCATGACTGCCATTGTAAGGCCAGAATGGTCAAATCAACCCTACTCCTCGGCCCAAACGTCCAGTGTGCGCTCTGAGAGCGAAATGGTCTGAAATTACACAGAGGGTTTTTAGTTTTTCATGGAATAGAAACACCATAATATTAATCAAATTAATTAAGCAAGTACCTACTCATTCCAGGATTTTTCAATATTTTTACAATTTTCTACATTGTAGAATAATAGTAAAGACATCACAACTATGAAATAACACATATAGAACCAGTTAAGAACAAATTCTTATTTACACGGACAACCTACTCCTTCCTCCCTGTCAGGGAATTGAACCCTGGTCTCCCACATGCCTGCAATATGGAAGACTATCAAATGCTTCTCAAAGATGCCCTCTAGTGGTCAAACTAGCAATAACTTGCATTCACAGAAAAAATGGCTGACAATTAGATAACGTGCCACAGAATGCTGCTGCAGGCCGCAAAGTGTGCCGCAGTATGACACAACTTTTAAAGGAGGAACCACTGTACTGCAGGAAGAGAGGAAAGAACCAAAGGGCCAAAGGGCGGGCTGCAATCGAATAAACCCCCACTTCCTTCGATTCTACTAGCAAATGTGCAATCTTTGGAGAATAAAATCAATGACCTACGTGCAAGATTAAACTACCACGGGACATTCAAAACTGTAATATCTTATGCTTCACGGAGTCGTGGCTGAACGGCGACACTATCAACATACAGCTGGCTGGTTATACGCTGTACTGGCAGAATAGAACAGCGGTGTCTGGTAAGATGAGGGGCGGCGGACTATGTATATTTCTAAATAACAGCTGGTGCACGATATCTAAGGAAGTCTCGAGCTATTGATCGCCTGAGGTAGAGTATCTCATGATAAGCTGTAGACCACACTATCTACCTAGAGAGATTTCATCTGTATTTTTCGTAGCTGTTTACATACCATCACAGTCAGAGGCTGGCACTAAGACCGCATTGAATGAGCTGTATTCCGCCATAAGCAAACAAGAAAACCGCCACCCAGAGGCGGCTCTCCTAGTAGCCGGGGACTTTAATGCAGGGAAACTTAAATCAGTTTAACCAAATTTCTATCAGCAATGTACAACCAGAGGAGAAAAAAAATCTGAACAACCTTTACTTCACACAAAGAGACGCATACAAATCTCTCCCTCGCCCTCCATTTGGCAAATCTGACCATAATTCTATCCTCATGATATCCTCAAGTGGTCAGATGAAGCAGATGCTAAGCTACAGGACTGTTTTGCTAGCACAGACTAGAATATATACTGGGATTCCTCCGATGGCTTTGAGGAGTACACCACATCAGTCATTGGCTTCATCAATAAGTGGATCGATGACATCGTCCCCACAGTGACCGTACGTACATACCCCAACCAGAAGCCATGGATTACAGGCAACAACCGCACTGAGCTATGGGCTAGAGCTGCCCATTTAAAGGAGCGGGACTCTAACCCGGAGGCTTATAAGAAATCCCTCTATGCTCTCCGACAAACCATCAAACAGGCAATGCATAAATACAGGACTAAGATCGAATCGTACTACACTGGCTCTTGTCGGATGTGGCAGGGCATGCAAACCATTACAGACTACAAAGGGAAGCACAACCAAGAGGTGCCCAGAGATACGAGCCTACCAGACGAGCTAAACTACTTCTATGCTCGCTTCGAGTCAAATAACACATGAGAGCACCAGCTGAAACATGCATGAGAGCACCAGCTGTTCTGGAAGACTGTGTGATCACGCTTTCCGCAGCCGATTTGAGTAAGACCTTTAAACAGGTCAACATTCACAAGGCCACAGGGCCAGACAGATTACCAGGATGTGTATTGCAAGCATGCGCTGACCAACTTGCAAGTGTCTTCACTGACATTTTTAACCTCTCCCTGTCCGAGTCTGTAATACCAACATGTTTTAAGCAGACCACCATAGTGCCTGTGCACAAGAACACTAAAATAACCTGCCTAAATGACTACCGACCTGTAGCACTCACGTCTGTAGCTGTGAAGTGCTTTGAAAGGCTGGTCATGGGTCACATCAATACCATTATCCCAGAATCAATCAATCAATCAATGAATCAAATGTATTTATAAAGCCCTTCTTACATCAGCTGATGTCACAAAGTGCTGTACAGAAACCCAGCCTAAAACCCCAAACAGCAAGCAATTCAGGTGTAGAAGCACGGTGGCTAGGAAAAACTCAATAGAAAGGCCAGAACCTAGGAAGAAACCTAGAGAGGAACCAGGCTACGAGGGGTGGCCAGTCCTCTTCTGGCTGTGCCGGGTGGAGATTATAACAGAACATGGCCAAGATGAAACCCTATACCCACTCCAATTTGCATACCGCCCCAACAGATCCACAGATGATGCAATCTCTATTGCACTCCACACTGCCCTTTCTCACCTGGACAAAAGGAACACCTTTGTGAGAATTCTATTCATTGACTAAAGCTCAGCATTCAACTCCATAGTGGCCTCAAAGCTCATCACTAAGCTAAGGACCCTTGGACTGAACACCTCCCTCCAACTGGATCCTGGACTTCCTGATGGGCTGCCCCCAGGTGGTAAGGGTAGGTAACAACACATGGGCCACGCTGATCCTCAACACTGTGGCCCCTCAGCGGTGCGTTCTCAGTCCCCTCCTGTACGCCCTCTTCACTCGTGACTGCACGGCCAGACTCCAACACCATCAATAAGTTTGCTGACGACACAACAGTGGTAAGCCTGATCACCGACAAAGATGAGACAGCCTATAGGGAGTTCAGAGACCTGGCTGTGTGGTGCCAGGACAACAACCTTTCCCTCAACGTGATAAAGACAAAGGAGATGATTGTGGACTACAGGAAAAAGAGGACCGAGCACGGCCCCATTCTCATCGACAGGGCTGCAGTGGAGCAGGTTGAGCTCCACTGAAGAGCTTCAAGTTCCTTGGTGTCCACATCACCAACAAACTAACATGGTCCAAGCACACCAAGACAGTCGTGAAGAGGGCACGACAAAACCTTTTCCCCCTTTAGGAGACAAAAAAGATTTGGCATGTGTCCTCAGATAATCAAAAGGTTCTACAGCTGCCCTTTCGAGAGCATCATGCCTGGATGCATCACTGCCTGGTACGGCAACTTCTTGGCCTCCAACCGCAAGGCACTACAGAGGGTAATGCGTACGGCTCAGTACATCACTGCGTCCAAGCTTCCTGCCATCCAGGACCTCTATACCAGGTGGTATCAGAGGAAGGCCATAAAATTGTCATAGATTTCAGCCACCCTAGTCATAGACTGTTCTCTCTGCTACTGCACGGCAAGCGGTACCAGAGAGCCAAGTCTAGGTCCAAGAGGCATCTAAACAGCTTCTACCCCCAAGCCATAAGACTCCTGAACACATAATCAAATGGCTACCCAGACTATTTGCATTGCACCCCCCCTCCCCTTTTACACCACTGCTATTCTCTGTTGTCATCATCTATGCATAGTCACTTTAATAACACTTCCTACATGTACATATTACCTCAACTAACCGGTGACCCCGCACATTGACTTTCTACCGGTATCCCTCTGTATATAGTCTCGCTATTGTTATTTTACTGCTGCTCTTTAATTACTTGTTACTTTTATTTGTTATTCTTAAACTGCATTGTTTTGTGCTTGTTTGTACGTCATGATAGAGTGGTGCATTCAACAAGGGAAATAGTTTGTGAACGTTGGCTAACGTTCGCTAACATATTGAATTTGTTTTGTGTTAGACGTGATCGTTCTCTAACGTCAGCTTACAGTCTGAGAAGATAGTGTGCGGCAAACGTAAGTGTCTGTTTTGGGTCTAAACTGCCGCTAAAAATAATCAACTGGCCATGTAGACTTTCTAATATATTAATAGGAATATTTAAGTTATTACTAAGAATAGTTAAGTCATTTTTATTCTGAATATTGTCACTAAAAAGCCACAGTAATCCTTACAAAAAGTAGCTGTTTCATGTCTTACCGTAACATTTTGGAATGTTCATTTACATCATTCAACTGAAAGTATTACTCTGGCAACATGTTCGCTGCAAACAAAAGCCTTGTTGAACGTGCCTCAGGGCATTTCTATTGCTTCTATTCCTCGCATTCCACTTACGTGAGAGTTCTCAATCTATTTGTGAGTGAATTTAAAAAGCAATTTTTGGGGCCTTCCTCTGACACCACCTGGTATAGAGGTCCTGAATGCCCCAGTGATGTACTGGGCTGTACTCACCACCCCCTGTAGCGCCTTGCGGTCAGGTGCCTTGCAGCTGCCATACAAAGCGGTAATGCAGCCAGTCAAGATGCTCTCAATGGTGCAGCTGTATAACTTTTTGAGGATCTGAGGGCCCATGCCAAATCTTTTCAGCCTCCTGTGTGGGTGTGTGTGGACCATGTTAATTTCTTGAACTTGACGTTTTCGACCCACTCCACTACAGCCCCATCAATGTGGATGGTGATGAGCTTGGAGGGGACTATGGTGTTGAATGCTGAGCTGTAGTCAATGAACAGCATTCTTACATAGGCATTCCTTTTGTCCAGGTGGGTGAGGGCAGTGTGGAGTGCAATCAAGATTGCGTAATCTGTGGATCTGTTGGGGCGGTATGCTTTATTGGAGTGGGTCCAGGGTGTCTGGGATGATGGTGTTGATGTAAGCCTTGACCAGCCTTTTCAAATTTCATGGCTATAAATGTGAGTACTATTTGTTTCAGTATGATATGTTGGAGAAAAGAATAAAGCCAGACACCAATGTTAAGTTCAATAGCCTTGTTCAAGCATTGTACAAGTCCCTACACACAGACTCCGGGGAACAGCCCAGCTAGTCGATTACCTATCAACTAGACTCTGTAACACTATGGGGCGATAGTCATTTAGGCAGGTTACCTTGGTGTTCTTGGGGACAGGACCATGGTGGTCTGCTTGAAACAAGTTGGTATTACAACCGGGTCAGGGATAGGTTGAAAATGTCAGTGAAGACACTATCCAGCTGGTCAGCGTCCTGGTATTTCATCTGGCCCTGCGGCCCTGAGAATGCTAACCTGTTTAACCTAAGAGTCTTACATTGGCTACAGAGAGCGAGATCACAGTTATCCGGAACAGCTGGTGCTCTCATGCATGGCTCAGTGTTGCTTCCCTCGAAGCAAGCATAGAAGGTATTTAGCTCATCTGGTAGGCTCACGCCACTGGGAAGCTCGCGCC
Organism: Brachymystax lenok tsinlingensis; assembly: GCA_030435695.1. Classification (NCBI taxonomy): domain Eukaryota; kingdom Metazoa; phylum Chordata; class Actinopteri; order Salmoniformes; family Salmonidae; genus Brachymystax; species Brachymystax lenok. Next base: position 59,837,702 of record CM059780.1, read on the forward strand.
TTGTTTTCCCTTTGTAATCGATGATAGTTTGCAAGCCCTGACACATCTATCGTGCATCACAGCCGGCGTAATAGGATTCGATCTTAGTCCTGTATTGACACTGCGTGTTTGATGTCTCGGAGGTCGTAGCTGGATTTCTAATAAGCATCCAGATTAGTGCAGATGTTGGCTGTAATCCATGGCTTCTGGTTGGGGTATGTACTGTACTTACACGGTCACTATCGGGACGACTTTAAAAATGAGGTAAAACAGTTTCCTTGCATTAAAATCACCGGCCATGAGAAATCCCACCTCTGGATGTGCATTTTCTTGTTTGTTTATGGCCCTACACCACTTGTTGAGTACAGTGCCAGCATCGGTTTAAAAATTAAGTACAATTTGTATTAGTCACATGCTCCGAATACAACAAGTGTAGACCTTACAGTGAAATGCTTACTTACGAGCCCCTAACCAACAATGCAGTTTAAAAAAATACGAAGGAGAATAAGAAATTAAAGTACAGCCAGATATCTAAACTTGTACAGTAGTAATAATGGCCTAATACTGAACGGGCACCTGCCAAGGGTCCCTGACCTCCAGGGGGCCCCCACTGATTTTGTTTGTCATTCTCACTCAGATATCATTAACATGGCATATGTCATTACAAAATTGGGTAGAATTTTACAGGAAATTAGCTGTAAAACTGCAACAACCAAAAGATCTGCCCTATGGCAAATGACTGGAATTGCATGAAAACTATTATAAAAGTGAAAGGTTCCCTCCTCCCCATCGCAAAATGTGCAGAATTGCATAAAACTTGCACTAAAACTGCTACATTTTCTTTGCGCCCCATGGCAAAATGTGTAGAATTGCAGGAAATTAATTTTAAACATATATGTTTCACTCCACAGTCAAGGGTGGGTGGGGGGCACTAACATGTTTTACCCCCATAAGTCTAGAGCTGGCCCTGGGTGTATGCATGTTGTTGAGTGTTTGTATATAAATGTAAGTGTGTGTGTGTGTGTGTGTGTGTGTGTGTGTGTGTGTGTGTGTGTGTGTGTGTGTGTGTGTGTGTGTGTGTGTGTGTGTGTGTGTGTGTGTGTGTGTGTGTGTGTGAATGTGTGAGTGAGTGTGTGCAAGAGTGACAGTATAGGCGTGATAGGTGGATATACATGTAAACTGTGTTGGAAAGTGACTAACAGCATGATTATGTACAGTGCATTCGGAAGGTATTCAGACCCATTGACTTTCACCACATTTTGTTACGTTACAGCCTTATTCTAAAATTGATCAAATACACATTATCCTCATCAATCTACACACAATACCCCGTAAAGACAAAACAAAACAGGTTTTTAGAAATGTATTAAAAATAAAAACGGATATCACATTTACATAAGTATTCAGACCCTTTACTCAGTACTTTGTTGAAGACCCTTTGGCAGCGATTACAGCCAAGAGTCTTCTTGGGTATGACGCTACAAGTTTCTTCCATTCTTCTTTGCAGATCCTCTCAAGCGCTGACCGGTTGGATGGGGAGTGTCGCTGCACAGCTATTTTCAGGTCTCTCCAGAGATGTTAGATCGGGTTCAAGTTCGGGTTCTGGTTGGGCCACTCAAGGACATTGAGACGTGTCCCCAAGCCACTCCTGCGTTGTCTTGGCTGTGTGCTTAGGGTCGTTGTCCTGTTGGAAGGTGAACCTTCGCCCCAGTCTGAGGTCCTGAGCGTTCGGGAGCAGGTTTTCACCAAGGATCTCTCTATAATATGCTCCGTTCATCTTTCCCTCAATCCTGACTAGTCTCCCAGTCCCTGTCGCTGAAAAACATCCCCACAACAAGATGCTGCCACCAACATGCTTCACTGTAGGGATGGTGCCAGGTTTCCTCCAGATGCGACACTTGGCATTCAGGCCAAAGAGTTCAATCTTGGTTTCATCAGACCAGAGAATCTTGTTTCTCATGGTCTGAGTCCTTTAGGTGCCTTTTGGCAAACTCCAAGCGGACTGTCATATGCCTTTTACTGAGGAGTGCCTTCCGTCTGGCCACACTACCATAGATTCCTTATTAGTGGAGTGCAGCAGAGATGGTTGTCCTTCTGGGAGGTTGTCCCATCTACACAGAGGAACTCTGGAGCTCTGTCAGTGACCATTGGGTTCTTGGACCAAGACCCATCTCCCCCAATTGCTCAGTTTGACTGGGCGACCAGCTCTGGGAAGAGTCTTGGTGGTTCAAAACTTCTTCCATTTAAGAATGATGGAGGACACTGTGTACTTTGGGATCTTCAATGCTACAGACATTTCTTTGTGCCCTTTCCCAGATCTGTGCCTCAACACAGTCCTGTCTCTTTGCTCTACGGACAATTCCTTCAACCTCATGGCTTGGTTTTTGCTCTGACATGCACTGTCAACTGTGGGACCTTGTATAGACAGATGTGTGCCTTTCCAAATAATGTCCAATCAATTGAATTTACCACAGATGGAATCCAATCAAGTTGTAGAAACTTCAAGGATGATCAATGCAAACAAGATGCACCTGAGCTCAATTTTGAGTCTCATAGCAAAGAGTCTGAATACTTACGTAGATAAGGTATCTGTTTTTTAGTTTTAATAAATGTGCAAAAATGTCAAAATAATTGTTTTTGCTTTGTCATTATAGTATTGTCTGTAGATTGATGAGGAGAATGTATTTTATCCGTTTTAGAATAAGGCGGTAACGTAACAAAATGTGGAAAAAGTCAAGGGCCAATACTTTCTGAATGCACTGTAAATACTTATGGTTAAATACTAGTGGTAATGTATACACATGTGAACAAGAGTAATAGTGACCAGTAGCACGAGTGGTGCAGTGATCTAAGGCACTGCATCTCAGTGCTAAAGGTGTCACTACAGACCTTGGTTTGATCCCGTGCTGTATCACAACCGGCTGTGATCGGGAGTCCCATAGGGCGCCGCACATTTGGCCCAACGTCATTGTTAAATACATTTATTTACAGGGGGTACAGAGTAGGACACACCTACTCATTCAAGGGTTTTTCTTTATTTTTACTATTTTCTACATTGTAGAATAATAGTGAAGACATCAAAACTATGAAATAACACATAAGGAATCATGTAGTAACCAAAAAATTGTTATACAAATCAAAATATATTTGATATGAGATTCTTCAAAGTAGTCACCCTTTGCCTTGATAGCTTTGCACACTCTTGGCATTCTCTCAACCAGCTTTACTTGGAATGCTTTCCCAACAGTCTTGAAGGAGTTCCCACATATGCTGAGTACTTGTTGGCTGATTTTCCTTCACTCTGCGGTCCAACTAATCCCAAACCATCTTAATTGGGTTGAGATCGGGTGATTGAGGAGGCCAAATCATCTGTTGCAGCACTCCATCACTCTCCTTCTTGGTCAAATAGCCCTTTCACAGCCTGGAGGTGTGTTTGGTCATTGTCCTGTTGAAAAACAAATGATAGTGGGACTAAGCACAAACCAGATGGGATGGTGTATCGCTGCAGATTGCTGCGGTAGCCATGCTGGTTAAGTGTGCCTTGAATTCTAAATTAATCACAGACAGTGTCACTAGCAAAGCACCCCCACTTCTATTTGCCACATCTTCCATTTAAGGCTACTAGAAAGTGTGTGCCCTCAGGCCTGGAGGAAAGCTAAAGTAATTCCGCAACCCAAGAAAAGTAAAGCCCCCTTTACTGGCTCAAATAGCCGACCAACCGTTAGCAAACTTCTGGAAACAGATACAATGCTATTTCACAGTAAACAAATTGACAACAGACTTTCAGCACACTTATAGGGAAGGATATTCAACAAGCACAGCCATTACACAAATGACTTATGATTGGCTGAGAGAAATTGATGATTATTGTGGGGGCTGTCTTGTTAGACTTCAGCACAGTTTTTGACATTATCGATCATAGTCTGCTGCTTGAAAAACTTGTGTGTTATGGCATTACACCCCCTGCTATAATGTGAATAAAGAGTTACTTGTCTTACAGAACACAGAGGGTGTTCTTTAATGGAAGCCTCTCAAACGTATTCCAGGTAGAAGCAGGAATTCCCCAGAGTAGCTGTTTAGGCCCCTTGCTTTTTTCAATCTTTACTAATGACATGCCACTGGTTTTGAGTAAGGCCAGTGTGTCCATTTATGTGGATGACTCAACACTATACACATCAGCTACTACAGCGACTAAAATGACTGCAACACTTAACAAAGAGCTGCAGTTCGTTTCGGAATGGGTAGCAAGGAATAAGTTAGTCCTAAATATTTCCAAAACTAAAAACTTTGTATTTGGGACAAATCATTCACTAAACCCTAAACCTCAACTACATCTCGTAATGAATAATGTGGAAATTGAGCAAGTTGAGGTGACTGAACTGCTTGGAGTAACCCTGGATTGTAAACTGTCATGGTCAAAACTAATTGATACAACAGTAGCTAAGATAGGGAGAAGTCTGTCCATAATAAAGAGCTGCTCTGCCTTCTTAACAACACTATCAACATGGCAAGTCCTACAGGCCCTGATTTTGTTGCACCTCGACTACTGTTCAGTCGCGTGGTCAGGTGCCACATAGAGGGACTTGGGAAAATTACAGTTGGCTCAGAACAGGGCAGCACGGCTGGCCCTTAAAAGTACACGGAGATCTAACATTAATGACATGCATGTCAATCTCTCATGGCTCAAAGTGGAAGAGAGATTAACTTCCTCATTACTTGTTTTTGTAAGAGGTGTTGGCAAGCTGAAGGTACCAAGCTCTCTGTTTAAAATACTAGCTCACAGCTCGGACACCCATGCATACCCCACAAGACATGCCAGAGGTCTCTTCACAGTCCCCAAGTCCAGAACAGACTATGGGAGGCGTACATTACTACATAGAGCCATGACTACATGAAACTCTATTCCACATCAGGTAACTGATGCAAGCAGTAGAATCAGATTTAAAAAGCAGGTATAAATACACCTTATGGAACAGAGGGGACTGTGAAGTAATACAAACAGGTGCAGACACATGCATACACACATGATACAATACACACTATACACACTTGTACACATGGATTTTGCGTTGTAGATATGTGGTAGGGGAGTATGGGCCTGAGGGTATACACTTAGTGTGTTGTGAATTCTGTAATGAGTGTATTGTAGTGTAAAATTGTATAACTGCCTTAATTTTGCCAGACCCCAAGAGGAGTAGCTGCTGCCTTGGCAGCAACTAATGGGGATCCATAATGAATACAAATACAAAATACAATACAAAATACACCATCACACCTCCTTCTCCATGCTTCATGGTGGGAACCACACATGCAGAGATCATCCGTTCACCTACTCTGCGTCTTACAAAGACACTGCGGTTGGAACCAAAAATCTAAATTTGAGATTTTTGGTTCCAACCGCAGTGTCTTTGTAAGATATGTGGTAGTTATCAGAAGAGGTTTGCGTGGATGCACTATTGAAAATAACCCCTCAGTTAACTGCTTACCTGTAAGCTGTGGGTGGAGTGAGTGATTAACGGTGGTGGTATTTCTTTGCAGAGTAGGCCTACTTTCATTACCAAAAGTGCTTGTCATTAGTAGGGTGCAATAGGTAGAATTTTGGCTTGCAATATTTAAAGGTAGTTTACAGAATGACATTGCAAACACTGTTGGCAAGAAAACACGATTGCTAATGTGACCAACTGGGGCTGAATCCCTTTCACCTACCATTATATACTGAACAAAAATATTTCATTGATTTTACCGAGTTACATTTCATATGAGGAAATCAGTCAATTTAAATACATTAATTAGGCCCTAATCTATGGATTTCACATGGCTGGGAATACAGATATGCATCGGTTGGTCACAGATACCTTAAAAAAATGCATTGACATCAGCAAACCGCTCGCCCACACAATGCCATACACGTGGTCTGCAGTTGTGAGGCCGGTTGGAGGTACTGCCAAATTCACTTAAACAATGCAGGAGGTGGCTTATGGTAGAGAAATTAACATTACATTCTCTGGCAACAGCTCTGGTGGACATTCCTGCAGTCAGCATGCCAATTGCACGCTCCCTCAAAACTTGTGGCATTGTGTTGTGTGACCTTTTATTGTCCCCAGCACAAGGTGCACCTGTGTAATGATCATGCTGTTTAATCAGCTTCTTGATATGCAACACCTGCCAGGTGAATCAAATATCTTGGCAAAGGAGAAATGGTTACCAATGCAGATGTACACAAATTTGTGCACAACATTTGAGAGAAATAGGCTTTTTGTGCGTATCGAACATTTCTGGGATTTTTTATTTCAGCTCATGAAACATGGGACCAACGCTTCACATGTTGCGTTAATATTTTTGTTCAGTGTACTTTGTTAACCCACTGAACTAAAGCATAGTCTTTAGCAAGTGTTCAGATCTCTGGCATGATTTACTCATCACTCAAACGTGGTTTACTGAATGGCCAATGCATTAATTCCTCAATTAAATATGCACAATGACATACTTAGACCTTGCAGATTATACAGAAATACCAATTTAACTGTTAATCAGTTCAACTTTTCAGCTCAGTGAATTCTGTCATTCAAATTAGTGTAGAGCCACAGAAAATCTCCCCACCCACATCGATCTCTAATTCAGTCCTTTCAGCCAATAACTATCAAGAGGGAGAGAGGAATTCCACATTCAGAATAGACAATAGATCTACCTGTTTGTTTGTTTAATGAAATGTTCGTTCTCTCCTCTAAAAATGTATTTCTAAATCTCACCAAACTCTTGTTTGTGTAGGCACTTAATCGTTTGTAATTGTACATCTTTATTGGAGTGCAAAATATGTTATTTGTCTTTAAACTATTGTGGACTTCGGCACATTCAGTATACTGGTCATGTATTCATTTCCACTAGATGGCAGCAGAGTCACACATTTTACTTTAGTGTGTTGCTGTCCAATGTACATGACGCAGTTAACAGAAAACAGCTGGGCTTCTATTTTGGCAATGACTGAATATTTTTTGTTGTATGTAGGCTTAATGAACATGTGAACAACTAAACAGATATTGTGTTCTATCCTATTTGAACATGTTTTATAAGGTAAATTGGAATTTGATGTTTTGAAAGGTTTGATGACAAGCTTTCTTCCATTAGTTACCTGTCCAAAAAAATTACAAATGTTCCTCCCAATGCAGCAAACCAGATCATTTAGGTTACTTTATAATCAAATAGATGCAGGTAGACATCCATCTTAAGGGAATTTCATCTTTATGTAGGAGTCATCCACATCTTCTGAAAACAAAGTGCAATTGTGAAATATATTTTGTTAACCACATCATAATGTCTATGTATGTCTTTGTAGGCTTCCTACCAAAATGGAGGGTACAGAGCATTGGTGCTAGTTGGAGAGTGATGATAAGAATGCAGTGTTACATTTCTGATTATAAAGCAGTGGTGTTCCCACTCTACTTACGTACTGGGCTACACCAATCAACAAAGGCTACATGCAACAATCGCTTGCATATTAATTTGATTCGATTAAATAATGGGTGAAGCAGCCTAGAGGTGTGATCTTGTGAAATTGGTTTCATTCCTAGGGATCGTGTAAAGCAGAAACTTAGAAAATATTAATTTAAAAGATGTTCACATGTTCCTTTTCTTGGTCACATTGTCTATCAATCCTAAATCTCTTGGTCTAGTAGGTGTTATTACAGTGTTAACATGCGTTTCACTGAATTTGATGCATTTGCACCTGTGTAGGTGCTTCTTCAGAGTGGTGGTATGCTACCAGTCTCAGGCATTCCAAATTCCCCTGCATCATATATGGCAACCTGGACTCAGGGGTAGACGTAACACAGTAAATATAATTCTGAGACACTCCAATGAGATGTTACGTTTCGTGTGATATGTATTCATTTATGTATGTCCATCATCCTTTTCGTACAATATGTTATCATTTGCAAAATTGATGATATGTTACGAACTCCAATTTGTGGGGCTAACAATAACATTTGCTAGGGGTTAAGGTTAAGGGTTAGCTAACATGCTAAGTAGTTGCAAAGTAGCTAATTAGCTAAACTGCTAAAGTTCCCTGTGAAGATATTTCAACACGCAACCTTTAGGTTGCTAGACATTCACGTTATACGACCGACCATCCTACTTTAGTTTTTGCCTTAAGCAGCCTTATGTAACCATACCAAATGTAGCATAATACTAATTTGAGTGTCTCAGATTTACATTTACTGTGTTACGTCTACTCTATGAGACTAGGCTGTATATGATGGTTGAGTCCAACTCTTTTTGTTGGATACAGGCTCCTTCTATTCTTCCCTCTCTTTCAATCTCGTAGTAGCCCACAGTACACATTCTGTCTATCCTTGGATCAAGGAAACCTATTTGGGTCTCTGCTCGACAATCTCGTGTCTCTGCAGTAGCATTTCTTGGTGATATGAAAGCTAATATAGGCGAATCCCTGCACCATAGGCGTCACATCTTCTTGCCAAAGCTGGATCTCTATGTGTTTTTGTGATCGTTGAACAAAACCCAAGAAACCGGGGGCTGCGTGGAATAACAACGAACATGACTGCGATGGGGAAATATAAGCATACACTGCTTATTTTTGCATGTCTGATTACCGCAGCTAACGGTAAGTTAAAATCCTTTCCATATGTGGGGTTTGCTCTCTAGAGATGTGACTGTGTCATACGTCTAATCTGACGTTTAATAGTTTGAGAAAAACTTGCATGTATGCAATATATCCAGAGCCAAAACGTTTCTCAATTAGCCTACAGTGACTAAACGCCCGATGAACGACGGTGACTATTTATTGTGTCTTTTCGTGGTAGTCTATTGATAAATTTATAATTTGAGCATAATTTCAGTTTTTAGATAGACCGTCAGGTTTCAGTCAAAAGCCTGTCTCATTCCTGCATTTCCGAGAGAGACAAGTGCCTCATCACTAGCGCCTTTATGAGCATTTTATTTCTCTTCTGACAAGTGACTGTGCCCTCCAATGATTTTAAGTGTTTTAAAAAGCCACATTCGTGTGAAAGAAACAATGGCATAGGCTTGTGTCACTTTAGCCTAATCATGAAGTCTCTGTGGAGGCCACCATTGCCATTGCCATTAATATTCCTCCACTAGCCAAATTAATGGATTGTAAAACAATCCCTTTATGATTATACCAGTGGTTCTTATTCTCATGTACTTTTCATTGCCATTATTGGATTAATCATGTAGGCCTATTGGAAATGTGTGTACTTCTTATTTGATACTGTTTTGGTTCCTAAAGATTAGTTTTTATTGATCACATCTGTACTTTCATGTAATTTAGTTTAAATAATGTCTCTATATTTGAATGGTAAACCACAGAAGTACAATGATGGGCAATTTGTGAATATTTGTAATGGTTCATGAATATTGCTAGTAATGAAAACACGTTGGTAACTTGGCAAATAGGCTATCATCAGTGTCGTTTTCTCTGTAATGCCTCTTAAAATGTCAGTTTCAATCACGTAGATGTACTGTAATTGAAGGGGGAACCAGTACTGAAGAGGGGAGGGGGTTGGGGGTAGAGTGAGATACAATATTGATCATAAGTTCAAGACTATGTCTATAGTCGACTACAGTGGCCAGTGTTGAATATTGAATATATATCAGTAGCATCTATGGTTGTAGCTAGCTGACTGCTAAGCATTTATGAACCAGATGTGCATTCCAATGTTGTTCTGACAATAGGCATTAATGATAATGATGTGCCTCAAATTCAGGTTCATAGGCTATTTAAATTGCTACAGTCTACCCTAATGTCCAACGTTAATCCCGGGAAAACCTTATGGAACACGTGTTGACAAGGGAGGCTCACTGCATAGTGTGTTGTAACATCTGAATATTTAATTATTGACACAAGTGATTCGTCATCGTGTCAATTATGTCATCAAAATTAGGCCGTTATGACAACAGACTCTTACGTAGCAGGCTTAGCAGCATATGACTATGGATATTGCTGTTTGTGTGTGACAATTGTTCTGTAGCAGCCTATATATTCACTCAATTTTCGTCTTAAGTAGTAAGGCCATGGAATTCCACATGCGGGCGTAAAGGACATCACGCTGCTTGCCTAGCGAGTACCACTTTTCCTGATTCGTCTCACAGCGAGGCTCAAACCAAGGACCTCTGCCTTGCTAGCACACGTGACTGCCTTCCCAAAGCGTCACACAGAAAACTAGTCATTCAGCGACGCAAGTGGGGACACTTCAGTCTGAGGTGTAAGTTTCACATCCCCATGTGCAACACAGGCTATATGTTTCTAAACTGAGAAGTGTCTGAAACTCTGAACACAACACCCTCAGCACGCTTACAGGTCATAGGCCTACCTCCTGGCATAGGGTGAACCCCATACTCCAATTAATATCATTTTGATCAACAATTGATAGTGAAGTGCAGTGTCATCATAACTCCCACCCACACCCACCCAATCCTTTAGCCATATTAGGCAAGGTCTCATGTTTGTGCTGACACTCAAGTGGATTCTAGATGCATATACGGGCCATAATGACAACTTCCACTGACTCTCGCAATACTTTGATCACATACAATTCTTCTAGATATCATTTAATTAATCATTCTTCGGGAACTCACCCATCACAGGCTAACTTGCAGATCTTTTTTTGATGCAGCAATTGTCCTAGTAAAGGGAAGCTTTGGTACGTTAAGTATTCAGTGTCTCTCCTGTGCTGGTCACTTTATGTAGTGTAGCTCGCATTTCCATAGAAACAGAGAACTTAGTCCAAGTGGTTTATACTCGTAAGAATCTGGTTTGAAATGGCACAATGACAGAGGTCAAATTTTTTTGTTGGACTCAGTAAGACTTTGTGATGGCCAGTGGTGTAAAGTACTAATTAAGTAGTCTTTTGGGGTATCTGTACTTTACTTTTTATATTTTTGCCAACATTTACTTCACTACATTCCTAAAGAAAATAATGCACTTTTTACTCCATACATTTTCCTTGACACCCAAAAGTAATCGTTACATTTTGACAGAAAATGGCCCAATTCATGCACACGTCAAGAGAACATCCCTGGTCATACCTACTGCCTCTGATCTGGCAGACTCACTAAACACAAATGCTTTGCTTGTAAATTATGTCTGAGTGGTGGAGTGTGCCCCTGGCTATCCATCAATAATAAAAAATTATAAAAACAGTCCCGTCTGGTTTGCTTAATATAAGTAATTTGAAATGATTTATACTTTAACTTTTAATACTTAAGTATATTTTAGCAATTCCATTTACTTTTGATACTTAAGTATATTTAAAACCAAATACTTTTACTCAAGTAGTATTTACTGGGTGACTCACTTTTACTTGAGTCATTTTCTGTTAACATATCTTTTACTCAAGTATGAAAATGGAGTACTTTATCCACCACTGGTGATGACCTCCTCTTACATTAGGCTAGCATCCTTAGTCATGGGATACTGTTAAAGAACGAGTTTAGGAGTTGCTTGGACAAAGTGTCATTGCGCCAGCAAGGCAGTTGCCATTAGATTACTCAGTCTCTCACCTTCATTACAGCATTGGTTTTCAAGTTCTTCAAGTTTCAATGTCACATGTACAAGTACTGTACAGTGAAATGCCTTTCTTGCAAGCTCTAAACCCAACAATGCGGTAATCAATAACAATGGAATATTAAAAATAACATAAGGTAGAACAAAAACACACGAGAGATAATAATAAGAACACGAGAAAGTAAGCAAGCATAATATATGGGGTCAGTCAGTTCCAGTACCATATTTACAATGTGCAGGGCGTGATAAAGGTAGATATGTATAGGGGTAAGGTGACTAGGCATCAGGATATGAGATACCTGGTACTCATTTAGCCAGCCTGATATATTAATATGAAGCTTCTACTTTCTGCAGAGGGGCCTAATGTGCATGAATCATACGTCAAACACTAGTTTTTCAACTCCCATAATATTTAGTTTTGAGTTATACGATTTCCAGAGGAATTAACGATGCTGCAGGCATTTTCAGTGGATCCCAGGCTTGTGAAAGAAACATTTGTTTTGTCACAGCTGTGCCATCAGAGTTAATGACAATGCTGCATCTCAAAGGCATGTGGGGAATTTGGGCGGACATGGCCTAATTAATCTTTTTTTATCATGCAGGATGTTATAGATTATTCTAATAGAATGCACCGTACATATTTCAGACCTACGTCATTGTAATGCCAATAATACGTTTATGGTTAACAATTACATGTGTTTATTAATGTATCTATAGGATAGAAAGTGAGTTCCCTGATTCACAAAAATTCTATTCTCAACTGTTTGCCTTATTCTGTAAACTACATTGCACAGATTGAAATCCTATGATGACGGTAGAGATACAGTGCCTTCAGAAAGTATTCACACCCATTGACTTTTTCCAAATTTTGTTGTGTTACGGCCTGAATTTCAGATTAAATTGATATTTTTTGTCACTGGCCTACAGACACACAACACCCCATAATGTCAAAGTGGTATTACGTTTTTACAAAATGTATTCAAATGATAAGCTGAAGTGTCTTGAGTCAATAAGTATTCAATCCCTTTGGTATGGCAAGCCTAAATAAGTTCAGGAGTAAACATTTGCTTAACAAGTCACATAATACGTTGCATGGACTCACTCTGTGTGCAGTAATAAATGATTTTTAAATATATACATCATCTCTGTACCCCACACATATAATGAATTATCTGTAAGGTCCCCAGTTGAGCAGTGAATTTCAAACACATATTAAACCACAAAGACCACAGAGGTTTTCCAATGCCTCGCAAAGAAGGGCAACTATAGGTATATAAACTCAGCAAAAAAAGAAACTTCCTCACACTGTCAACTGCGTTTATTTTCAGCAAACTTAACATGTGTAAATATTTGTATGAACATAAGATTCAACAACTGAGACATAAACTGAACAAGTTCCACAGACATGTGACTAACAGAAATGGAATAATGTGTCCCTGAACAAAGGGGGGGGTCACAATTAACAGTCAGTATCTGGTGTGGCCACCAGCTGCATTAAGTACTGCAGTGCATCTCCTCCTCATGGACTGCACCAGATTTGCCAGTTCTTGCTATGAGATGTTACCCCACTCTTACACCAAGGCACCTGCAAGTTCACAGACATTTCTGGGGGGAATGGCCCTAGCCCTCACCCTCTGATCCAACAGGTCCCAGACGTGCTCAATGGGATTGAGATCCGGGATCTTTGCTGGCCATGGCAGAACACTGACATTCCTGTCTTGCAGGAAATCACGCACAGAACGAGCAGTATGGCTGGTGGCATTGTCATGCTGGAGGGTCATGTCAGGATCAGCCTGCAGGAAGGGTACCACATTAGGGAGGATGATGTCTTCCCTGTAACGCACAGTGTTGAGATTGCCTGCAATGACAACAAGCTCAGTCCGATGATGCTGTGACACACCGCCCCAGACCATGACGGACCCTCCACCTCCAAATCGATCCCGCTCCAGAGTACAGGCCTCAGTGTAACGCTTATTCCTTCAACGATAAACGAGAATCCGACCATCACCCCTGGTGAGACAAAACCGCGACTCGTCAGTGAAGAGCACTTTTTGCCAGTCCTGTCTGGTCCAGCGACGGTGGATTTGTTCCCATAGTCAACGTTGTTGTCGGTGATGTCTGGTGAGGACCTGCCTTACAACAGGCCTACAAGCCCTCAGTCCAGCCTCTCTCAGCCTATTGCGGACAGTCTGAGCACTGATGGAGGGATTGTGCATTCCTGGTGTATTGCCCTGACCTCATCTGCAGTCCTCATGCCTCCTTGCAGCATACCTATTTTGAATCTGGCGCCTTACATTTCACCGGGTAGTGTCGGGAGTGGGGCGCATGTTCATTAATTGTTTATGTGTCATTGAACAAGCGTGGGAAACAGAGTTTAAAGCCTTTACAATGAATATCTGTCAATTATCTTTGAAATACAGGGTCCTGAAAAACTGACGTTTCTTTTTTTGCTGAGTTTAGGTCAAACAAAAAATATAGATATTGAATATCCCTTTGAGCATTGTGACGTTATTAATTATACTTTGGATGGTATGTATCAATTCACCCAGTCACTACAAAGATACAGGCATCCTTCCTAACTCAGTTACCGGGGAGGAAGGAAACCGCTCAGGCATTTCACCATGAAGCCAATGGTGACTTTAAAACAGTTACAGAGTTTAATGACTGTGATAGGAGAAAACTGAGGATCAACGTCATTGTAGTTACTCCACAATATTAACCTTGTTGACAGAGTGAAAAGGAGGAATCCTGTACAGAATAAAAAGTATTCCAAAACATGTATCCTGTTTGCAACAAGGCACTAAAGTAATATGCACTTTTTGAAAAATACAAATCCAATAGAACATTACTGAGTATCCATATTTTCAAGCATAGTGGTGGCTGCATCATGTTATGGGTATGCTTGTAATCGTTAAGGACTGGGGAGTTTTTCAGGTTAAAAAAATTAACTGAAGTACAGGCAAAACCTGAAAACCTGTTTCAGTCTGCTTTCCCCAGACACTGGGAGATGTATTCACCTTTCAGCAGGACAATAACCTAAAACAAGGCCATATCGACACGAGTTGCTTATCAAGAACACAGTGAATGTTCCTGAGTGGGCGAGTTAGTTTTGACTTAAATCTGCTTTAAAATCTATGACAAGACTTGAAAATGGTTGTCTAGCAATGATCAACAACCAATTTTACAGAACATGAAGAATTATGAAAAGAATAAATGTGCAAATATTGTACAAGCCAAGTGTGCAAAGAAAGCTCTTAGAGACTTACCCAGAAAGACTCGCAGCTGTAATCGCTGCCAAAGGTGTTTCTAACATGTATTGACTCAGGGTGTGAATACTTATGTAAATGAGATATTTTGGAATTTAATGATCAGTAAATGTGCAAACATTCCCCCCCCCAAAGATTCACTTTGTCATTGTGTGTATATGGGTGAGAAAGAAAATTTATTTAATCCATTTTGAATTTGGTCTGTAACAAAATGTAGAATTGGTCAAGGGCTATGAATACTTCCTGAAGACACTGTATGTAGGGAACATCTTAAAAATCAATTTGATGCAATTATTTGCTAGTATATGCTTAACACTTAAGTGCATTGATATTGTAAACAAAGGTGAAATTACTGTAAAGCCTATTTGCACCGAGGCAGGGTGCGGGGTTGTAATACAAGAAGGGTGGTAACTTAATTTCAGGCCTGGCCGTGACAGCCATCTTGTGCATGTTTGATTGTCCAAGGCAGATACATGGTGACAATTAGATGGTAGAGTCGTTGCTTAACTGCAAGACATTGTGAATCCGTCAGACCACAAACCTTGCATGCATATGTGACATTATAGAATCTAGACCTTGATAGGGAGGGAGCGCAGTCATAGAAAGACACTTGTTTATTGAAACAAGACTGACCTTTTTTGATTTGTGAAACAGCCTAATTAAGCAGAAATATTGCCTTGATCAGAAATGTAGCGTCAGTCCTTTACCTCGTTTATGGCTAAAGTCTATGTACAAATTATTATACAATAATGAACATGACTTAAAAATAGTCTTGGTTGGGCATGGTTCGGATAGTTTTGAAGAGCTCTAACCTACATTTCAAAGAGATGTCTAACCATTTCTGCCATGGAGCTAGTGAATAATTTTTGTGCTTGCATGAACATTCATGAAACTCTATTGAATCTTTACTGCCTGCTATTTTGTATAATAGTATTTCTTCTACTATGGCACTCTTCAAGACAAACTTACTATAAAACAAAGGCTATACTTGTAGTTTATTGATGGTGCTTTTTACACATATGTATACTAAATACTTTGAGTTTTGTGACTGATTCTGGAACATGCAGATAGTATTATATGTAAATTACTAGAATCATCTACAATTCTTAGAAGAGGCAAGATGCATAGCTGTCCATGCCATTTTAGACTCTAAATTGTGTAATCAGTAAAATAGATTCCTATTTATAGGTACAGTTTTTATTGGCGTTTTTATTTGGATTTCATGTAATGGACATACACAAAATAGGCTAATTTGGTGAAGTGAAATGGAAAAAAATTAAACGGAAAACTGGTGCGTGTATATGTATTCACCCCCTTTGCAATGATGCCCCTAAATAAGGTCTGATGCAACCAATTACCTTCAGAAGTCACATAATTAATTAAATAAAGTCCACCTGTGTGCAAGTGTCACATGATCTGTCACATGATCTCAGTTTATATACACCTGTTCTGAAAGGCCCCAGAGTCTGCAACACCACTAAGCAAGGGGCACCACCAGGCAAGCGTCACCATGAAGACCAAGGAGCTTTCCAAACAGGTCAGGGACAAGGTTGTGGAGAAGTACAGATCAGGGTTGGGTTATAAAAAAATATCAGAACCTTTGAACATCCCACGGAGCACCATTGTATCCATTATTAAAAAATTGAAAGAATATGGGACCACAACAAACCTGCCAACACACCAAATCTCACAAACCAGGCAAGGAGGGCATTAATCAGAGAGCCAACAAAGAGACGAAAGATAACCCTGAAGGAGCTGCAAAAATCCACAGCAGAGATTGGAGTATCTGTCCATAGGACAACTTTAAGCCATACACTCCACAGATCTGGGCTTTACGGAAGAGTGGCCAGAAAAAAAGCCATTGCTGAAAGACAAAAACAAGCAAACAAGGTTTGGTGTTCGCCAAAAGGCATGTGGGAGACTCCCCAAACATATGGAAGAAGGTACTCTGGTCAGATGAGACTAAAATGTAGCTATTTGGCCATCAAGGAAAACGCTATGTCTGGTGCAAACCCAACAACACCATCCCCACAGTGAAGCGTGGTGGTGGCAGCATCATGCTGTGGGGATGTTTTTCATCGACAGGGACTGAGAAACTGGTCAGAATTGAAGGAATGATGGATGGCGCTAAATATAGGGAAATTCTTGATGGAAACCTGTTTCAGTCATCCAGAGATTTGAGACTGGTTCACCTTCCAGCAGGACAATGACCCTAAGTATAATGCTAAAGCAACACTCGAGTGGTTTAACTACTTACGGAGTGGTGGGGCGCTAACCCTAACCCACTCCTGACACTACCCAGTGAAATGCAAGGCGCCAAATTCAAAATCCAATAGTTGAATTATTAAACATTCATCAATATACAAGTGTTGCATAGTCATCAAATGCTCTGCTTCTTGGCAATATCACAGCGTTGTCAGATTTCAAAAAGGCTTTACGGCGAAAGCACAACATTTGATTGTTTGAGGGTAGCACCTCCAATATTTCTGCATTAGCATAAATTCATAAACCATCGCGGTTCACACAGAACACATTTCACAGCGAAAACAAATCCCTTACCTTCTGAAGAACTTCTGCTGAGGGCTTCCCAAGTGTCCAACGAAGACATCCAATGGTTCTTTTGTTAGAAAAAGTCATTTATTATATCCATAAATCTCTGTTTGGTTGGTACGTTAGGATCATAAAATACAGCATCCACTCGCCCATTGAACCGTGAAGAGAACGCGTTCAACCTATACCCTTGTCCAAGAACAATCAAACATAATTTATAATGTATCCTTAGGAACACTTTTCTGTATATTTACTATAATATTTCAACCGGATTATAAACTGGATGATAGGAAAGGAAAAAACCACAGCGCGCGTGAGCCCGTGAACGCGCATCCTCTTCTGTTTACATCCAATGACCAGTTCGAAATTCTTCTTCTATTACCATCCAGAGCAACTATAACATCACCAAACACTGTCTAGAGACTGTTGACATCCAGTGGAAGCAATAGGTACTGCAATCTTACTCCCAGAAATGGCTGTTTTCAATAGGGAGGGGTTCAAAATGAGGCAATGTGTCAAAAACACTTTTTCCAGGACAGAAATTCCTCTGTTTTTCGCCTTTTATATTTGCTCTGTTATACTCGCAGACATTATGTTAACACTTTTAAGAAGTTAAGGGGAAACATTTAAATGTCTTGGATTGGCCTGGTCAAAACCTAGACCTCAATCCAATTGAGAATCTGTGCTATGACTTAAAAATTGCTGTACACCAGCGGAACCCATCCAACTTGAAGGAGCTGGAGAAGTTTTGCCATGAAGAATGGGCAAAAGTCCCAGTGGCTGGATGTGCCAAGCTTATAGAGACATATCCCAAGAGACTTGCAGCTGTAGTTGCTGCAAAAGGTGGCTCTACAAAGTATTGACTTTGGGGGGGATGAATAGTTATGCACGCTCAAATGTTCTGTCTTATTTCTTGTTTGTATCACAATAAAAAAAAATTGCATCTTTAAAGTGGTTGGCATCAAATGATACAAACCCCCCAAAAATCTATTTTAATTCCAGGTTGTAAGGCAACAAAAAAGGAAAAATGCCAAGGGGGTGAATACTTTTGCAAGGCACTGTATATACTTTCCATTGAAAAACATTGATTAGACAGATGGATGCAAAGTTGAGAGCCAAAATAATCAATTATTTAGCGCCAGCTGTCTGCTATGTGGCAGCAGAATCTTTTATTTGGAGTTTGTGACAGCCACCTCATCTCCCACACAAGGTAAATGGAGAGTTTTGTGACTTCGAAAATTGTTCCCTGTCCAGTTATTTTACTTCTTTGGGCACTAGGTTCGAGGCCCACTTATGCATTTAAAAGACCCCTCTTATAAACCACGTTTCCATTGACATTTATGCAAGTCAAGTAATACCGAATAAAATAAAAAAATCACAACACCTGTTTTTGTACAATTTTATAAAGGCTGGCAGATCATTTGTTTGTTCAACATGGTGGGATCTTTCGGTGTCGATAAAATTAATTATGCGAGAATGGTGGTGGAAACACCTTTATGCGCAAATATTGATGTAATAATATCATATCGAATTAAACTTGGAGTCACACGATGATATGGTGTGTGGTCCTCCTACTACGTCTCGGTAAATCATGCAGTTTATGATGAACTTCACAGGCTGGTGAAGGTGCAAGGTGATGAGCTTGATGCGCTTTCTAATAAATATTGAGGGTCTTATTCTGGTGACATGATGATCGGTCCTTAACTGACGTTTCACAAATATAAATATTCTCACTCTTATCCATAATCATCTCATCATGTAGATGAGCCTACCCGCAATGTATCTGCGAGCTGTTGGCTAGAGCGCATGTGCCAAGACCAGAGTAGGCACATTTGCTATTTAACGCAACAGTTGTGACAAAACTATCAGGAGATTTGATAATGCAATGGAAAACGTAGAATTTTAGATTTTTATTCAGTGCATGAAAACATAAGCGAAAAAGTACATTGTGTGCACTACGTCACCACACACAGATTTTCTTTATGCAACAAGTCAGTTTGGTGGAAACACATCCCTGGTGGGAAAATTCACGTTTTCTTTATGCGGATTGTAGAATACTTCCATGAAAATCTGTCACCTTTTGGATGGAAACCCAGCTATACATACATAACCAATAAGGCCATTTGCATTTCAAAGCAGACAGAGTCAGCAGAACTTGTGTTGCGTTTTTCATCTTTTAATGTGATTTTAAGGTTATCGAAATCAGAGGCATAATAAAAGAAAGGCTGGATGGCCTGGAACTCCACACATATGCATTTAAATTTAGTGGCTGGTTGGCACAGTTTAGGGATGATATTGAAATGTTGAAGTTGTTCTCTCCCGTTTGGTGGTTATCGGGATGTATGGTATATGACAATTAAAATGGTTATGTAGGCTACTTTGATTTTCAGAGGAGAAATGTAGGGCATTTAAAATGGATATGTCAATAATTTCTACAGACTCTGTGTACTGTTCAAATCAAATCAAACGTTATTTGTCACATGCGCTGAATACAACAAGTGTAGACCTTACTGTGAAATGCTTACTTACAAGCCCTTAACCAACAGTGCAGTTCAAGAAGAGTTAAGAAAATATTTACCAAATAAACTAAAGCAAAAAATAACAATAAAATAACAATAATGAGGCTATATACAGGGGGTACCGGTACCAAGTAATTTAATGAATTATTCAGCAGTCTTATGGCTTGGGGGTAGAAGCTGTTAACTTCTTAGGGAGCGGTGGGGCACTCCCGACACTACCAGGTGAAATACAAGGCGCAAAATTCAAAATCCAAAAGTTGAATTATTAAACATGCATCAATATACAAGTGCTTCATAGTCATCAAAAGCTCTGCTTCTTGGCAATATCACAGCGTTGTCAGATTTCAAAAAGGCTTTACGGCGAAAGCACCACATTTGATTGTTTGAGGGTAGCACCTAACATATTTTTTCCATTACCATAATTTCATAAGCCTCCACGGTTCACAGAAAACACATTTCACAGCGAAAACAAATCAATTACCTTTTGAAGAACTTCTGCTGAGGGCTTCCCAAGTGTCCAACGAAGACAATTCATGGTTCTTTTGTTAGAAAAAGTAATGTATTATATCCATAAATCTCCGTTTGGTTGGCGCGTTATAATCAGAAAAAACAGCTTTGACTCCATTGAAACGTGAAGAGAACTCGTTCAACTTATACCTATAAACTTGTCCAAGAACAATCAAACATAATTGATAATGTATCCTTAGGAACACTTTAATGTATATGTTGTATAATATTTCAACCGGAATATAAACTGGGCGATAAGAAAGGAAAAAAACAAAGAACGCGCAAGCCGTGAGCGCGCATTTACTTGTATTGACAACTGCGTGGACACTGCAGTGCTTTGTGGTGGCTGTGTGGTGGAGGAATACTCTACTGTTACGATCATATTTAATTGGCTTTAAATGGACTGTGATTTCTGAAATAACCCCCTGGGAATTGTGAAATGTCCCACAGTCAATGTCATCTCAGTGGTTGGAATGGAGGTGCTTTGGCAACAAGGCTCCAGTGGTGGGCAGTATTATAGCTCCTTGACCAGATAAGAGATGGACTGTCCTTGCACCAGGTTAGACAGTTGGTTTGAGGCTTCAGTAACACCCTTAAGGCATACAGATAATATGCATGATAATGCAGTCATCATGCATTCTAAGAATGGACAGCATTCAGAAGAATCAACATTGCCACATGGAAAAACATAACAAAAGACCAGGAAAACTTAGTGGCACTAGGTTTACTGTTGATAGATGCAAAACCATTCCTGACAGGGAGATGCAGGCTAGGCCTACTTAATACATGTTATGGCTGTCACTCTATTTATGGATGGCTATTTATGGATAACCCTTTATAACTATGGATAACTATGGACATGTTCAAAGGGTTATGAGGCCCTGATGGGAAGTCTCATTGGTAGAGGTAGATGTTATAGTTCTGTAAGAATATTGTAATTCTATTTCATATGCATTATTTCTCCTTTGGTCTATTTTGAGATTCAGTGTATGGTAAACCCAGGGGGGTGAAGCCCAGGGTGCATATTAAACACAAGAACATTGAAGAACAATGTTTACCTGAATTCTCATGTGACTATGCTGAGGCCGGATGCTCCAGTTGGTTGTAAGTGGGTCGTAACTATGTCCAATGCAAAATGTGCTCTATGCCGGACCTACAAATTATACCTGTTGCACCACATGGGCGTAAATTCTTCAATGAGCTACGACTGGGCATGTCCACACAGCTGTTCATCTATAAATATGTTCAAAGTAGGCCTACTCCAAAAGAGTAGAAATGTATGAAATATAGATGCAAGCCTACAGTATATTTAGTAGTAAGACAAACTGTATTACAATTATTTAGCCTTTAGAGTCCTCCTAACTAGTCAGATATGAAGAGGTTCTCTTAACCTCTCCTTTAGAATCCTCTTAACTAGTCAGATATGAAGAAATTCTCATGACCTCTCCTATAATTGGCTAAATGTTACCAACAGGTGGCTGCATTTCTAATAAGGCAGTGTGCTAGCACTTCTTGCGTGACATCAGAATGTGAGAAAGAAAATTAAGTTGAGAATCAAGTGTGAGGAATCCAGACAAATTTCTGATAGCTATCTATAGCTATTAGACAGTACTAGCTAATATCTTGTGCTTTGTGAACAGCTGATTACATTTTACTAACTGCGTGGAACAATGTTAGAATCATATTAGACACATCAAAGTATTTTTTTGCGTAAAAGCGGTTTTGTCAGTAATGTCACGGATGTAAGCAACTGTATCAGTGACTATCTAGCTAAATCAAAGTTGATCACTTTCAGTAGCATATTGGCTAAAATCATCTCTCTCAAACAAATTGAAAAATAAACATTAAAATATATTTAACAAGCATTAGATTAAGTTTAATAAGCAATATACTTAGAGATCAAATCCCTCTTCCTCACAAGTCGTAGGCTTACGTCTTTCCAAAAATACAGCATAACAGAACACATACAGGAAATTATTATTATCTCACCCATTGATTGCACTGCAGAAAGTGGCTCAGTGTAAATAAATAATTTATTTAGTTAAATGGGAAGAGAACACTGTAGACATCTGATTTGAATGGAGGAAATAATTGAGCAAAATGTAGATAGTCCATTAACTCATGCACTTAACAGCTTTAGCTGTTCTGCAATACATAGTCAGTGAGCGAATCTTAATCAGACATCACACCCACACAAAATGCTGGTGATTTACCCTAAATCTATTAGTCTCATCAAAAAGTTCTCATTAATGATTATTGGCCAAATATTGATGTAAATGTACGTGTTTACTCCTGCTGTAATTACAGCCATAAGTATTGGACATTATACTTTGTGTTTAGCTTACCTGAATGCGCAAATAGCAATGGAGTATTAGAGACTGAACTTTAGATCATTGGCTGTATAGGAAAGTTTGTAGACTTAACAATTGGTTGTCAACCTTCTGACAACTTCTAAGGATGTATAATTATCTTTAAAGGCTTCACAATAATTTTTATTTGGTACATATTACAGTAGTCATACAAAATAGACACTGCAGAGTCTCTCTCTCTTCACAGTCTGCTAAGTATCAACAGGTAAGAATCATCACGTGATAAATTGTGGTGTTCTGGATAATTCTTTGACACCTTCAATAGAGAACTGAGGACAACTGCAGTGGTTGACAATAGAAAATAACAGGCATTGTGTTATGTTGTACATGCAGCGCAGATGCATTGACAGTAATTGGAGCCAAAGATCTGAGGGTAGAGTATCTCACAAAGAAAAGCTTCAGTAGTCTTACATGAAGTAACACTTCAACAAAATGCCAGCAACCTAATCAAAATTATCTAAAGGGCAAAATATTGCCAAAAATAGGAGTTGCCAGCTGCTTGGTATTTGACATTTACCATTTGAAAGTGGATTTTACTGGACTATTGCAACTTTCTCCTCAAGACTATGTGGGCATATTTCAAATATTGTACTATCTTAAAGTAATTACCTACTGAAAATCTTACATTCTGTTAACTCCTATACAAAAAAGGTTGTTGACTCGTCCTCTACTCGCATGGAGAAGAACATATTTTGTTTTTAAACACCTCAAACAGACCATTTAAAAATGTTTGCTATTTCTTCATCGAACATGATGTCATCTCCCTGAGGAGGATGAGCTGGCCAATCAGCTGTCTACTTGTATGAATATTTTTTATGACCTGTATGAGCCCACACCATTGTTGTTGGGGTATGCCCACACCATTTCAACACAAAATCTGCTTGAAGGCTCATATTGTAATTAATTATAGGTCATATTTTATAGAACTCTGGAAACTCTGCAGTTCATTTAAAATGTAGTGCTCCATGAACATGTTTTTTTGTGAAAGTATTTTAGAAATACCACCAGGCACTATAGACCCACAGTTGTTTGCTCGACTGAAGTTCCTTTCAGTGTGCTGAGGTTTACACCACAGGGACTCAGAGAAACAATGGTTATAGTAGTTATACTTTAAGGTGTTTTGATTGACTCCAGACATACCCTCACTAGGCCTACATTATTCAGTTCTCCTTCCCAAACGCCTGACTGACTAACCTCCTGAAAAATTATAGGAAAATACAAACCTACTGGTAGGTAGCACTGATGTGAGCTGTGAGATGAATGCCCAGATTTAATTTGATTTATCACAGTCAAAAAACAGTGATAGTGACACCCACCTATTGGCATGTTTGCAGTTAGAAATGAAACTTGGCCCACATCCATTTTTGTAACAATCCAACTATGGCCACACTTCCATGATTAAGAACATGAGCTTGGTTTGAGCTATCAGTCTGTTGGATACTGTAGATCTCAATACTTCTCTCTGATATTGGTAGGATATATTTGATAAAAAATAGAAAACTGTACTATAGATCCACACATCAGTTTCCTGTGCTAATGTTCACCAAAATATACCCTACACCCGTTTTTATGTCAATCATTGGAAGATCACAGTTCTTTTTGACCAGGCATATTCCACAATTTTTGTGACTTTATTTCATGCATAAAAGATCCAAACACTTTATCTGATAACTAATTGTATAATTTTGTCATTTGTCTCACAAAAGCAACAATTTACAAGTCATTGAGCATAAAGGGTACGACAGATATCGGCAGATTTGAAGACCACCCACTGTGATGTATCTAGATCTATCAACTGTAAGAAAGCGGTTTAGTGCTTTTCTCCAGGGTATTCAATCAAATTTCAAATGTATTTATAAAGCCCTTCATACATCAGCTAATGTCACAAAGTGCTGTACAGAAACCCAGCCTAAAACCCCAAACAGCAAGCAATGCAGGTGTAGAAGCACAGTGGCTAGGAAAAACTCCCTAGAAAGGCCAGAACCTAGGAAGAAACCTAGAGAGGAACCAGGCTATGAGGGGTGGCCAGTCCTCTTCTGGCTGTGCCGGGTGGAGATTATAATAGAACATGGCCAAGATGTATTCCCTTTGTGTTTAAATGAATGTTTTCCTTGTGTTTGAGCATCATTATTCCAAGTGTGTCTTGTTTCAACTCAGATGTAGGTAAAACGTGCAACTAATATGGATTGGGTTACCATAAATTTGCGTTCCTCCTGTGATTTTACAGTTTATTTAAGTAACAGATAGATTTTGTAATGAAACGTCATTGACATTTGTTGAGGAAAATTCTAGATGCATATGTTGGAAACTTAGGGTGATTTGCACATCACTATTTCTTCTGAATCAATATGTTTTGAATCGTCACAACTTGCATTGCTTTCAGGGTCATATTATTTATATTTGTGTAGGTACACTATGCCTGTGAAATTGTCTGTTGAATGTAGCTATATACAGTCAGTCTCAAGCACCAGTCTAGGACAGTTACACAGTGAGATTTAATGGACAACATACTTTGAAGAGAGAGATGGTCATGAGCTACCTGTTGGACGCTTTTGTAACCACAGATGTAGACTAACGGGAGATTACGTGCACCTGCGTGCTAAAGCAAACTTGCCTGCAACCAAAAACCCACAAGAGTAAACCACCAAATTAATTTATCTGTGATTATGATACCAGACAGCTGCGTCTAGGTTCTCTACTCCCGCCCCCAACAAAATATCAACCTATCCGGATCATCGGAAACCTTAAGGCTGATGAATTTAAGAAATTCTTAATAAAGTATAAGAATATCGAAGTAGTAGGCCTATATTTAATTCAAAGAAATTCACCTTAAAAGGCTAAATAATATATGCCATTTGAAATAACTTTATTAGTCTACATTTTCATCTGATAAAAGAAATATAGACTATATACAGTGCGGCAAAAAGGTATTTAGTCAGCCACCAGTTGTGCAAGTTCTCTCACTTAAAAAGATGAGAGAGGCCTGTAATTTTCATCATAGGTACACTTCAACTATGACAGACAAAATGAGGAAAAACAATCCAGAAAATCACATTGTAGGATTTTTTATGAATTTATTTGCAAATTATGGTGGAAAATAAGTATTTGGTCACATATAAACAAGCAAGATTTCTGGCTCTCACAGACCTGTAACTTCTTCTTTAAGAGGCTCCTCTGTCCTCCACTCGTTACCTGTATTAATGGCACCTGTTTGAACTTATCAGTATAAAAGACAGCTGTCCACAACCTCAAACAGTCACACTCCAAACTCCACTATGGCCAAGACCAAAGAGCTGTCAAAGGACACCAGAAACCAAATTGTAGACCTGCACCAGGTTGGGAAGACTGAATCTGCAATAGGTAAGCAGCTTGGTTTGAAGAAATCATCTGTGGGAGCAATTATTAGGAAATGGAAGACATACAAGACCACTGATAATCTTCCTCGATCTGGGGCTCCACGCAAGATCTCACCCCGTGGGGTCAAAATGATCACAAGAACGGTGAGCAAAATCCCAGAACCACACGGGGACCTAGTGAATGACCTGCAGAGAGCTGGGACCAAAGTAACAAAGCCTACCATCAGTAACACACTACGCCGCCAGGGACTCAAATCCTGCAGTGCCAGACGTGTCCCCTGCTTAAGCCAGTACATGTTCAGGCCCGTCTAAAGTTTGCTAGAGAGCATTTGGATGATCCAGATGAGGATTGGGAGAATGTCAGATGAAACCAAAATAGACCTTTTTGGTAAAAACTCAACTCGTTGTGTTTGGAGGACAAAGAATGCTGAGTTGCATCCAAGGAACACCATACCTACTGTGAAGCATGGGGGTGGAAACATAATGCTTTGGGGCTGTTTTTCTGCAAAGGGACCAGGACGACTGATCCGTGTAAAGGAAAGAATGAATGGGGCCATGTATCGTGAGATTTTGAGTGAAAACCTCCTTCCATCAGCAAGGGCATTGAAGATGAAACGTGGCTGGGTCTTTCAGCATGACAATGATCCCAAACACACCGCCCGGGCAACGAAGGAGTGGCTTGTAAGAACCATTTCAAGGTCCTGGAGTGGCCTAGCCAGTCTCCAGATCTCAACCCCATAGAAAATCTTTGGAGGGAGTTGAAAGTCCGTGTTGCCCAGCGACAGCCCCAAAACATCACTGCTCTCGAGGAGATCTGCATGGAGGAATGGGCCAAAATACCAGCAACAGTGTGTGAAAACCTTGTGAAGACTTACAGAAAACGTTTGACCTCTGTCATTGCCAACAAAGGGTATATAACAAAGTATTGAGATAAACTTTTGTTATTGACCAAATACTTATTTTCCACCATAATTTGCAAATAAATTCATAAAAAATCCTACAATGTGATTTTCTGGATTTTTTTCCTCATTTTGTCTGTCATAGTTGAAGTGTACCTATGATGAAAATTACAGGCCTCTCTCATCTTTTTAAGTGAGAGAACTTGCACAATTGGTGGCTGACTAAATACTTTTTTTCCCCCACTGTAACTCAATCATGATTGACTTACACATTTCAAATATGGACAGTCCAGGGATATTTTACCCTCAACTTGATATGATTTAAAAACAGTTTTATACAATGGATTACTACATAAATTGAAAACAAATAAAACAAGAGTAGGCTACAACTAGGCTACAACTATATTTTTACATTCATACAAGGTGTCAGGTAAATTGCCACAGCAGATTTACCATGGTTAACAAGGAAACCATTTATTTCACTTGTACGGAATGATTGTCAAATCGATAAATCGCCCTTTGTCTTCTCAAAAACATCAGCTTTTAGGGAACGGTAATGAGGTGACCAATACTGTTTGCAATTGAGATCAGCTATGCGGGTGAATTTAGTGCATATTGATGGTTTAACGAGAGATCAGCTGGCAATAGGTGGCCATTGAAGGTTGCAATGGGTCCAATTTGACTGCAGTTATTACTTTTTGTTAAAGGTCCAATGCAGAGTTTTTTTTTTCTCAAAACATCTCACTTACTGTGATTGTTTTAAATAAAAATTATTATAAAAAATAACTAAAATAGCATCTTAGCAAAGAGCACATTCTCAAGCAAGTATTTTGCTAGGACTATCTAGGAATGGTCTGAGTGGGGTGGAAAACTAGCTGTTATTGGCAGAGAGGTTTGGAACTCTTTCTTATTGGTCTATTAACTAAATTTACCGCCTGGTGATGTCACCAGACAGGCCAAAACTGAAATTTCAAGCGGCCTTTTCAAACGGCTCTTATACTAAAATGTTATTACCATAATTGAAAAAAAGGAGGTTATTCAAATAGAGATTTTGTATGCTCCCAAAATGACATTATTTTATACTAATACCAGGGGTTAAAGTATAATTAATTTATTCCCGGTATGGGACCTCCTATAAGTGCATGCTCTTGTCAAACACTCACTTCAAAGGGCTCCTTTACTAGTCCACCCGCACACGTTCATCCACTCGCAACAGATTTCCAGCCTCTAAACAGTGGTTAATGGAAAAACATCTGTTACACAAAACACCAAAACGGGTAATGACGTTTTTCAATTGACATTAGGACAGAATTTATGCGTCCACTGCTGTCCGTGGGCATCTTGGCCACTCATATCAGCCTTAGCAAAATGTCTGTGTTCTCGTCGAACCACATTGCATTTTGGAGCGTAGGCTATACCACCTGTTTTCAAGTCCATTCGCAAATCTTTAATGCCTCTGACATGTGGTTGTGATAAATAGTGGTATAATAGCCTACAGTTTTGACATTTTGTTAAAGATTATTGTAATCGGCTCATGTTTTACCAGTACGGCGTACCCCCACTATTTATTTTGCCGGGACGCCGTACCAGACCAAACCACCTTACTTTCACCCCGAACTAAGTCAAACCACACGTTTTTAATAGGTTTCAAGACCGGAGACTGAAATGGCCAATGCAAAATGT
This sequence comes from Brachymystax lenok tsinlingensis, assembly GCA_030435695.1. Classification (NCBI taxonomy): domain Eukaryota; kingdom Metazoa; phylum Chordata; class Actinopteri; order Salmoniformes; family Salmonidae; genus Brachymystax; species Brachymystax lenok. The sequence continues at coordinate 59,866,369 of CM059780.1, forward strand.
TGGTTTTGTGGCCAATTAACGATTCCTTAGTGGATTTTGATGTTTGCTTGGAGTTATTGTCTTGCTGGAAGATCCACTTGCGACCAAGTTGCAGAGGCAAACAGGTTTTTGGAAAACAAATTCTGGTACTAGTAAAGTTCATGATGCCGTTGACGTTAACAAGGGCCCCAGGACCCAGGAACCATCACTATTTTACAGCAGGTATTAGGTTACTTTCTGCTTAGGGTTTTTTACACTACCTTTGAGAAAAAATAGTTACTTGTTAAATAAAATCTTTCTCTGAGCAAGTGTATTAGTATAAAATAATACAATTACCCCCCCAAAAATTGCAAACAATAAAGCTCAGTATTTGAATTATTTATTTTATAGTAATTTTTACTCATCTTTATCACGAGTGTCAATCATTTCAGACCCCACTGTATACAAAACCCCCCAAAAATGTTTTTGCACTTCACTAGGCTTTAATAATTATTGTTCCTACTTTGTAAAAAAAAAAAAAAAAAAGGAAGTGGATTGTTAGTTGCACAGTATAGGCCCCTTGAACAGGAGGCACCTATAAGGCTGCCATGGAATTATGGGATCTTGTCTAGACTTATTTTTGATTGATGTCTGACGGACTTTGACATTGTCTGTTTGACTGAAGTCTGTATGACAGATTGTCTGTCCCTGACAACTTCCTAGTGCATGCAACTCTGTCGTAAATTGGGCAAGAAGTTCAAGAAATTCCCTTCATATAAAGTTTATTCTTGACAGATTTGTGCTATGGCTCTCTACTCCATGACTGGGGGTAGAGATCATAATGACAACATTGTCAGAAGGGAGAGAATGAGTAGTATGGAGCTTGTGAACCTTTGGCCCTCTCGTTTCACAGTACACAGCACTCTACTGTGGAGCGGTATCGGAGGCCGGCACAGCCCGGGACTGTGTTCACCACAATCTAATGAGCTGTCAGGGCGGAATCTATGGTTTAACACAGACAATTTCTCAATACACAGCTCAATGTAAATCGTCACAGCATAAAATACAAAGCGTGAGCTCGTTTATTATAAATGGCTGGAGAAAGGGTTGGCCAAAAGATTGACTCTCAATTGTAACAATGCCATTGGATGCCAGGAGTCACGCCGATAAACGTTTTTGTGTAAAACTGTTGTCAACTATCCCTACTGAAAAAAACTGTTGGTCACTAAATCCGGCGAGAACTGGGACCATGACAAAATAGCTAGCTGGAGCTCGTCTGAGCAGTTGGCTGGATATGCCCTCACACGCTGTATACTTAATACTGATGGTTTTGGTTCTGCCCACTATAGTGCTGTCTGGTTAGAACGTGATGTTGAGGCCCATTACAGTAACTTGGTCACCACCACCACACACACACACACACACGGACACAGCTGGTTCCATTGGAATATTTTTGATATCAGTGTGGTTATTACAATGGACGCACAACACTTCATTGAAAGGCAGCATGTGAAAAGCCCGTCAGCATCAAACAGTATTTCTCAAGAAGGTAAAACACACTTGGTTGGTTGGTGAGTGATTGATAGGTCTGAAGGCCAGTCATACACCTACAGCTCATTGTATACATTACTACTGCTTTTACAACACTTGAGGACGCAGGTATATGGTTTTGGTCGACTAAATACAGACCGGAGCAAGGTATTTTATTTAAAATAATTTCAAAAGTTGTGCAAATGCAGGGTGAAACGAGCCTCGAAAGTTCAATACCTCATTACTTGGTGTAGAAAAATGGTTGTGATCAGGTGAGCGCAAAAGTCACATTACCAGCAGCACTTAAGATATATGTACAATGTGTAATAGTATGGAAGTACCTTGGTGCCACTTTACTCAGAGTAGCCAATGCCAGCCCCCAAGGCTATTTGTACATGCAGAGTTTGTCTATACAGTAAATAGACATACCAGTATTATACAGTCACGCAGAATCATTCCATTGTGGGAACTGCAGCCCACACAGACATGCCAAACTGAGGGCTCCCTGTATTTCCTCTGCTAAACTTTGGAGGAGTGTTATGAAACACCTCCCTTCATGAATCAAGTCCATTTACATAATGCTGACAGACCCTGAAGGGCAATGTGTGTTGTTACTGTATATGAAATCAATAAAAATAACACCAAGTATATAAATCACTGAGATTAATCCTATTGTTTGAATGTGTAAATAATTTAGTGATGTAAATAGGAGATTTACGTCTAAAGTTTAGTTACGCACCCATCTCATTGAGGTGTTACGGGCGCTTAGGCTTAGGGCACTCAACGATTGACATCTCACTGATAGATGCAAAACCATACCTATCCATAAAATAGTTTGAATCTCAACCATTTTGAATTGATTGTTTAAGTTTTGTAATGTTTGAATTTTTCAATGTGAAGGATTGGATTAGAGCCTTAAAACGGTGTATGACAAAAGAGCTAACATCTGTGTCATGGCCTTAATGCAAATGGAAGATAACCATAGCAGTTGATTTGCTACCCTTGCAGTGATCTTACTTCCAAAAGGTTGCTCATTATTCCCACATTGGAGAGCTAGTTGGGTATGCAAGCACCATGCCTTTTATTAATGGCAGTAGTCAATTTCCAGATACGCACATCAACTTGTGTAGACTCAGGCAATGCTGCATTCACTCCTGGGCTGTTGTACATTAAGCAGCTTCTGACAGTCTTTCATACTTAATTGGACTCCTATCACCGCAGATTACAGGAGATGAACTGTTTCCTTTCTGTCTGGATGCCACACAACATTGAGAAATAACTCCGCTTGGTGAGTGTCTTTAGCCTTTTCAGTTGTTCTTTTTGTGTTTTATAGAGTGTGTGGGTAGGTGAATGGACCTCAAAAGGCAAATTAAGACATTTCTGCATAACTTTTCCAGAATGAAGATGGAGGGGTCCTGCTTGCATATTTGTTTTGTTTTTTAATTGTAATTTTCCCCCCTTTTTCTCCCCAATTCCATGATATCCAACTGCGATTTTTGTCTCATTGCTGTACTCCCCAACGGGCTCGGGAGAGGCGAAAGTCGAGTCATGCGTCCTCTGAAACATGTGCTTCTTAACACGCTCTTATATCAGAAGCCAGCCGCACCAATGTGTTGAAGGAAACAGCATTCAACTGACAACCGAAGTCAGCCTGCAGGCGCCTGGCCCACCACAAGGAGTCACTAGAGTGTGATGAGCCAAGTAAAACACCCCTGCCAAACCCAGACGACGCTGGGCAAGTTGTGCGCCGCCCTATGGGACTCCCGGTCACAGACGGTTGTAACACAGCCTGGGATTGAACCCCAGGCTGTAGTGACACTGCAACACTGTGTTGCTGTGCCTTAGACTGCTGCGCCACTCAGGAGGCCTTCCATGGCTAGCATATTATATAGGGATAGATTCAGTAAGGTACAGTTTGCTGTTCATAATGATTAATACCATTATGTCAAGTGAGAAGGCTGACATCTATGGGGTCTGGATTGTTTGTATGTGAGTGTGTGTGTGTACATGTCTGTGTGTAGTGTAGCGAGGTCATGTGAATACAGTAGTGGTAGACTCCAGGCACATAGGTGGTGGAGGTGCACCTAATTCAATTCCTCAGGGGCGATCACAATCATTTTAATAACCTGACCTGAATGAGATTGAAAGGATGGGAATAATGCCATAAGCCTGAGAAGCATATCTGTATGCTTCACATTTGATATTCTACAGTATATGCCTCTAAACAAAGGGAGATGTTTTCTATTAACTGTTGATTAAAGGTCACATCAACAAGTGAGGAGTGTGTAGGGAGGGGCAAGTATACTAATCATGACGTTTGAGGACACGTACTAACAGGAATGTTAAATTGTTTTTCAACTGACTATCATGAATAATACTGATTAAGGTAAATGATCACCATCCTTCTCGTGCCTGCAACCCTGCAATTACTAGCACGTTGTTCCTTAGGGTGTCTCCGTATAATAAGTGTCTTAGAGGATACATGTATATCTATCATTTTGAACACAAGCACTTAGTGTAAGGCAGGAATGTATGGTTCGGTTAACTGCTTTCATATTGTAAAGAAATTGATCCAAAAACAAATCAGGTTCAAGAAGGCATGAAGGAGAGGGAAACGCACCCCCCCTTTCTCAAAGGGGTAATGGATGTTATCTTCAACAGGGAAGGGGATTTTAAACATTAACACAGAGAAAACTGAAATGGACAAGTGGCAAAAGCCCTGGAGCTTAATATGGCTGTCTTGGATATTTTAATCAATATAAAGCTCTCTATGAAAGGATGTGAGCTTGAGAGAAAAAAAGGGACAGAATGATTGTATTGCTTTATTGCCTTTGCCGAAACCGTTTTTTATAGAATGGTTCCAAGCTGAGAGAGTATTTGAAAAAAATAAACAAGATTCAAGATAGATGTTGTGCAGACAGCTGTGTTTTGTTTGACATTTCTATTTATTTTGGTTTTGAAGGAAATATTCAGCTTGGGTCAGTATTTCTTTTTAGTACTTGTAAAACTAAAGATCCACTCTCCCACAACAATACATTTTAATATGTAATAATAATAGCCATTTAGCAGACTCTAATCCAAAGCGATTTACAGTCGCTTTGGCGTGCATAACCAGATCAAATGCTATTGGTCGCATTACAGCGTTTATCGCAGGTTCAGCGAAATGCTTCTGTTTCTAGCTCTAACGGTGCAGTAATACTTAACAATACACACAATATAAAAATTAAGAAATATCAGAACAAGCAATGTCAGTCCAGAATATAAATGTATAAGTATATTTGATTTATTAGAATCCCCATTAGCTGACGACAATGGCGAAAGCTAGTCTTACTGGGGTCCAGCATACTGAAAAAGACATTACAGACAACATACTTTACAATTTACATACGTTTCAAAATATTTACATGTAGTGTGCATCTATCAGTTACACATACATGTCAGTACATACACACAAGTAGGTCACATGCGGGAGAGGTGTTGTGCCGTGAGGTGTTGCATTCTTTTATAAAACAAGGTTTGCTGTTCACTAGCGCTATACAAGATGGAAAGGAGTTCCATGCACTCATGGCTCTGTATAATACTGTACATTTCCTTGAATTTGTTCTGGACCTGGGGTCTGTAAAAAGAACCCTGGTGACATGTCTGTTGGGGCGTGTGTGTCAATGCTGTGTGTAAGTTGACTATGCAAATAATTTGGAATTTCCAACATTCATGTATCTTATAAAAAAAAGAAGTGACACAGTCAGTCTTTCCTCAACTCTTAGCCAAGAGAGACTGGCATGCATAGTATTTATATTAGCCCTCTGATTACAAAGAAGAGCAAGACGTGCCGCTCTGTTCTGGGCCAGCTGCTTCTTAACTAGATCCTTCTTTGAAGCACTTGACCAGATGACTGGACAATAATCAAGATACGAATAAACTAGAGCCTGCAGGACTTGCTTTGTGGAGTGTGGTGTCAAAAAAGCAGAGCATCTCTTTATTAGGAACAGACCTCACCCCATCTTTACAACCATTGAATCTATATGTTTTGACCATGACGATTTACAATCTAAGGTAACACCAAGTAATTTACTCTCCTCAACTTGTTCAAAAGCCACACCATTCATTACCAGATTCAGCTAAGTTTTAGAACTTAGGGAATGATTTGTACCAAATACAATGCTCTTAGTTATAGAGGTGTTCAGGACCAGTTTATTACTGGCCACCCATTCCAAAATAGACTGCAACTCTTTAAGGGTTTCAGTGACTTCATTAGCTTTGGTTGCTGATGTGTATACGATTAAATCATCAGCATACATGGACACACATTCTTTGTTTAACCTCTACAGGCACTGGGGCAGTATTCGGAAGTTTGGAGAGTCTGGCGTGCCCAAAGTAAAATGCCTGCCACTCAGGCATGCACATAATTAGTACTATTGGATAGAAAACACTCTGAAGTTTCTAAAACTGTTACAATAATGTCTGATAGTATAACAGAATTGATATGGCAGGCGAAAACCCAAAGAATTTCTGCCCAGATTTTTTTTTTTGTGACATGCCCTCACTTCCAATGGCTGTCTATGGAATTTGCTGTAAAATAGGACCCAGGTTGCAGTACCTATGGCTTCCACTAGATGTCAACAGTCTTTAGACAAGGTTGCATGCGTTTACCATGGAAAACAACCTTACAGAAGAAGAATATGTAAGTGGATGGAGGAAGTGGCTTTTGTTTTTTAATGCGCGAGACCGTGAGCACGCTCCTCAGGATTTTACTTTTCTATCGTCCAGGTTATTATCCGTGTGAAATATTATAGTTAATATACATAAAAGTGTACCTAAGGATACATTATAAATTATGTTTGATTTGTTTGGGAAAAGTTGATAAGTATAATTTGAACGCTTTTTCTTCCCTGTACAATGGGCGAGTAGACAGTGGATTTTCTGAACATAACGCACCAACCAAACGGAGATTTATGGATATAAACAATGACTTTTTCTAACAAAAGAAACATGGATTGTCTTGCTTGGACACTTCGGAATGCCCTCAGCAGAAGATCATCAAAGGTAAGTGATTTCTTTTAGCTCTTTTATGTGTTTTGTGAGACCTGTGCTGGTTATGAAACTATGCTAATGCAGAAAATATGTGAGGTGCTGTCCTCAGAAAATCAAATGTTGTGCTTTCGCCGTGAAGCCTTTTTGAAATCTGACAACGCTGTGAGATTGCCAAGAGTCTAAGCTTTTGAAGAGTATGCAACATTTGTATATTGATGAATGTTTTATAATTCTACTTTTGGATTTTGAATTTGTCGCCTTACATTTCTACGGGTAGTGTCGGGATTGGGGCGCTAGCTAATGCCAGTGGCAGGTCATTAATAAAAATAGAACAGAGGACCTAGAGAACTGCCCTGCAGTACACCACACTTTACATGTTTGACATTAGAGAAGATTCCATTAAAGAACCCCTCAGTTCTATTAGATAGATAGCTCAATCCACAATATGGCAGAGGTTGAAAAGCCATAACACAAGTTCTCAACAGGTTATGGTCAATAATATCAAAGGTTGCACTGAAATCTAACAGTACAGCTCCCACAATCTTATCAAATTCTTTCAAACAATCATCAGTCATTTGTGTCAGTGCAGTACATGTTGAGTCCCCTTCTCTATACACATGCTGAAAGTCTGTTGTTAATTTGTTTACAGAGAAATAGCATCGTATTTGGGCAAACACAATCAATTTTGATATTTACAAATTTTTCCAACAGTTTGCTAAGAGATGGCAGCAAGCTGATTGTTCTGCTGTTAAAACCAGTAAAGGCCACTTTACCACTCTTGGGTAGTGGAATGACTTCGCCGTCGCTCCAGGCCTGAGGACAAAGACTTTCCTCTAGACTTAGATTAAAGATATGACTGATAGGAGTGGCTCTAGTGGCTACCATCCTCAGTAGCTTTCCATCTAAGTTGTCAATACCATGTTTGTCATTATTGATCAATAATAATTTTTCCACCTCTCCCACACTAACTTAAAATTCAAACTTGTAATGCTTCTCTTTCATACTTTATTTTTTATGCATGAGTATGATGGCGCACTGTTTGCTGTTGGCATTTCCTGCCTAGTTAGTCCATTTTGCCAATGAAGTAATTATTAAAATAATTAAATGGTTGTGTGATGAATAAGCCATCTGATTCGATAAAAGATAGAGTTGAATTTGTCTTTCTGCCCATGATTTTCCATCATTTATATAATCGACCTTGGCTTCATAGTATAGTTTCTTCTTTTTTTTTTGTTGAGTTAAGTCAGCCAGTCAGATGTTCAGCCAGACTTATTAGCCACTCCTTTTGAACAATCTCTTTCATCCATACAGTTTTTCCAATTCCTCAACCCATGGAGCCGTAACAGTTCTAACAGTCAATTTCTTAACAGGTGCATGTTTATCAATAATTGGAGGGAGGAATTTAATAAATTCATCAAGTGCAGTGTCTGGATGCTCCTTATTAATCAAATCAGACCAACAAATATTTTTAACATCCACCTAAGAGTCACAGCAAAGTCTTACACTATTTTAGGCCCAGCTTTTGGAACTTTGGCTTTCCTGGATGTAGCCACTATATTGTGATCACTGCATCCAGTAGGTACAGATACAGCTTTAGAACTAAGTTCTACAGTATTAGTAAAAACATGATCAGTACATGTGGATGATCTTGTTCCTGTACTGTTTGTAAACACCCTGTTAGATTGATTAATAACCTGAACCAGATTACAGGCACGGGTTACAGTGAGAAGCTTCCTCTTGAATGGGCAGCTTGATGAAAACCAGTCAATATTCAGATCCCCAAGAAAGTAGACTTCTCTGTTTACATCACATATGCTATCAAACATTTCACACATTATCTAGATACTGACTGTTAGCACTTGGGGCCTATAGCAACACCTCAAAATAAAAAGGCTTTAGATGTGCCCGGCGAACCTGCAACCACAACACTTCAATAACCCTTGACATAAGATCTTCTCTAAGCATTACAGGGATATGGCTCTGAATATACAGTAACACCTCCCCCATAAGTATTCCTGTCTCTTCTATAGATGTTATATCCATGTATTGCTACTGCTGTATCATCAAATGAATTATCTAAGTGAGTCTCAGAAATGGCTAATATATGAATGTTATCTGATGTTAGCAAGTTATTGATTTCATTATTCTTATTTCTAAATCTACATATTAATATGGGCTATTTTCAGCCCTTTACTGGGTAGCTTATTAGAGACATAATATGGGAAAGAGAAAACAAAGCAAGATAAAAACATATACATTCAGCAGTCCATTAATTTTTTATTTCACCTTTATTTAACCAGGTAGGCAAGTTGAGAACAAGTTCTCATTTATAACTGCGACCTGGCCAAGATAAAGCAAAGCAGTTCGACACATACAACAACACAGAGTTACACATGGAGTAAACAAACATACATTCAATAATACAGTAGAAAAACAAATCTATATGCAATGTGTGCAAATGAGAAGATAAGGAAGGTAAGGCAATAAATAGGCCATGGTGGCGAAGTAATTACAGTATAGCAATTAAACACTGGAATGGTAGATGTGCAGAAGATGAATGTGCAAAGTAGAAATACTGGGGTGCAAAAGAACAAGATAAATAAATAAATACGGTAGGGGATGAGGTAGTTGGTTGGGCTATTTACAGATGGGCTATATACAGGTGCAGGGGTCTGTGAGCTGCTCTGACAGCTGGTGCTTAAAGCTAGTGAGGGAGATAAGTGTCTCCAGTTTCAGTGATTTTTGTTGTTCGTTCCAGTCATTGGCAGCAGAGAACTGGAAGGAAAGGCAGCCAAAGGAGGATCTGGCTTTGGGGGTGACCAGTGAGATATACCTGCCGGAGCATTACAGGTGGGTGCTGCTATGGAGACCAGTGAGCTGAGATAAGGCGGGGCTTTACCTAGCAGGGGACTTGTAGATGACCTGGAGCCAGTGGGTTTGGCGACGAGTATGAAGCGAGGGCCAGACAACGAGAGCGTACAGGTTGCAGTGGTGGGTAGTATATGGGGCTTTGGTGACTAAATGGATGGCACTGTGATAGACTGCATCCAATTTGTTGAGTAGAGTATTGGAGGCTATTTTGTAAATGACATCGCCGAAGTCGAGGATCGGTAGGATAGTCAGTTTTACGAGTGGATGTTTGGCAGCATGAGTGAAGGATGCTTTGTTGCGAAATAGGAAGCCAATTCTAGAATTAATTTTGGATTGGAGCTGTTTAATGTGAGTCTGGAAGGAGAGTTTACAGTCTAACCAGACACCTAGGTATTTGTAGTTGTTCACATAATCTAAGTCAGAACCGTCCAGAGTAGTGATGCTGGACGGGCGGGCAGGTGTGGGCAGCAATCCGTTGAAGAGCATGCATTTGGTTTTACTTGCATTTAAGAGCAGTTGGAGGCCATGGAAGGATAGCTACAATTTCGGCAGATAATTTTAGGAAGAAAGGGTCCAGATTGTCTAGCCCGGCTGATTTGTAGGGGTCCAGATTTTGCAGCTCTTTCAGAACATCAGCTAACTGGATTTGGGAGAAGGAGAAATGGGGGAGGCTTGGGCGAGTTGCTGTGGGGGGTGCAGGTTAGTTGACCGGGGTAGGGGTAGCCAAGTGGAAAGCATAGCCAGCCGTAGACAAATTCTTATAGTGGATTTATCGGTGGTGACAGAGTTTCCTATCCTCAGTGCAGTGGGCAGCTGGGAGGAGGTGCTCTTATTCTCCATGGACTTTACAGTGTCCCAGAACTTTTTTGAGTTTGTGTAACAGGAAGCAAATTTGTGCTTGAAAAAGCTACCCTTGGCTTTCCGAACTGCCTGTGTACATTGGTTCCTAACTTCCCTGAAAAGTTGCATATCACGGGGGCGGTTTGATGCTAATGCAGAACTCCACAGGATGTGTTTGTGCTGGTCAAGGGCAGTCAGGTCTGGAGAGAACCAAGGGCTATATCTGTTCCTGGTTCTAAATTTCTTGAATGGAGCATGCTTCTTTAAGATGGTGAGGAAGGCACTTTTAAAGAATAACCAGGCATTCTCTACTGATGGGATGAGGTCAATATCCTTCCAGGATACCCGGGTCAGGTCGATTAGAAAGGCCTGCTTGCTGTAGTGTTTTTGGGAGCATTTGACAGTGAAGAGGGGAGGTAATTTGACCGCAGACTCATTACGGATACAGGCAATGAGGCAGTGATCGCTGAGATCTTGTTTGAAAACAGCAGAGGTGTATTTGGAGGGCAAGTTGGTTAGGATGATATCTATGAGGGTGCCCATGTTCACGGCTTTGGGGTTGTACCTGGTAGGTTCATTGATCATTGGCGTGAGGTTGAGGGCATCAAGCTTAGATTGTAGGATGGCCGGCATGTTAAGCATGTCCCAGTTTAGGTCACCTAGCAGCACGAGCTCTGTAGATAGATGGGGGGCAATCAGTTCACATATGGTGTCCAGAGCACAGCTGGGGGCAGAGGGTGGTCTATTGCAAGCGGCAACGGCGAGAGACTTGTTTCTATAAAGATGGATTTTTAAGGGTACAGACCTGGATAGTAAGAAAGAACTCTGCAGGCTACACCGCCCCCTTTGACCATTCTATCTTGTCTGAAAATGTTGTAGTTAGGGATTGACATTTCTGGGGTTTTGGTGGTCTTCCTAAGCCAGGATTCAGACACGGCTAGGACAAGGTGTGCTAAAGCAGTGAATATAACAAACTTAGGGAGGAGGCTTCTAATGTTAACATGCATGAAAACCAGGCTTTTACGGTTGCAGAAGTCAACAAATGAGAGCGCCTGGGGAATAGGAGTGGCGCTAGGCACTGCAGGGCCTGGATTAACCTTTATATCACCAGAGGGTACGACTAAAGGCTATAAGGACTGGTCGTCTAGGACGTCCTGAACAGAGAGTAAAAGTAGCAGGTTTCCGGGGGTGATAAATAGATTCAAGGCATAATGTACAGACAAAGGTATGTTAGGATGTGAATACAGTGGAGGTAAACCTAGTCATTGAGTGATGAAGAGAGAGATATTGTCTCTAGAAACATCATTTAAACCAGGTGATGTCATCGCATGTGTGGGTGGTGGAACTGAATGGTTGGATAAGATATATTGAGCAGGGCTAGAGGATCTTCAGTGAAATCAGACAATAAACACTAACCAGAACAGCAATGGACAATCAGTTGGTGTGTGTAAGTGTGTGTGCTGCAGGGTTTAAGCTACGAATCATAAGGCTTGGCTCTCTCATCCCTTCCAAGCTTTTGGTATAGAGGGTGGACAATGAGCCTGTCATAGTGCATGTAAGCAATGTCCCTATTTCCAGAGCAGCTACCTTGCCCTTGAACCTCAGGAACTTGATCATTTATGGCCTGGGCCTGTCACTGTCACCTGGGCTGGTAGTGGGTTTTCCAGTCATGTGGGCGCTCTCCACCTCAATTTTCCTGTGGTCGGTCATCAGTTTCTCTGAGATCATTTCCCTCACTTTGTCCTCAGACTCTGTCCAGGTCTCATGTGGAGATTCTGCAATTCCATCCACAACTGTGTTGCTCTGCCTAGATTGTCCCTCGAGATAATCCGATTTCTCCGTCATTGTTATTATGGATTCTAATACAGAACTGATGTCATCTCTCAGTGACTAACAGATTGCTGTCATCTTGCCGTTGTCCTGTTTAAACTCAAGCTGACCCTGGGAGAACTACAAACTGTTCTTCAGGTCCTGGACCTCTAGTTAGGTCATCCATTATTTTATTAGTTAACTATTTTCTTGTTGTTGTAACTGCTTGTAGAACTTAATTCAGCAAAAAAAAGAAATGTCCTCTCACTGTCAACTACGTTTATTTTCAGCAAACGTGTAAATATTTGTATGAACAAGACAAGAGTCAACAACTGAGACAAACTGAACAAGTTCCACAGACATGTGACTAGCAGAAATGGGGAGGGGGTCAAAATCCAAAGTACCAGTCAGTTTTTGGTGTGGCCACGAGCTGCATTAAGCACTGCAGTGCATCTCCTCCTCATGGACTGCACCATATTTGTCAGTTCTTGCTGTGAGATATTACCCCACTCTTCCACCAAAGCACCTGCAAGTTCCCAGACATTTCTGGGGGGAATGGCCCTAGCCCTCACCCTCTGTTCCAACAGGTCCCAGACGTGCTCAATGGGATTGAGATCCGAGCACTTCGCTGGCCATGGCAGAACACTGACATTCCTGTCTTGCTGGAAATCACACACAGAACGAGAAGTTTGGCTGGTGGCATTGTCATGCTGGAGGGTCATGTCAGGATGAGCCTGCAGGAATGGTACCACATGAGGGAGGAGGATGTCTTCCCTGTAACACACAGTGTTGAGATTTCCTGCAATCCGATGATGCTGTGGCACACCGCCCCAGACCATGACGGACCTTCCACCTCCAAATCGATCCCGCTCCAGAGTACAGGCCTAGGCATGACGCTAATTCCTTCGACGATAAACGCGAATCCGACCATCACCCCTGGTGAGACAAAACCGCGACTCGTCAGAGAAGAGCAATTTTTTCCAGTCCTGTCTGGTCCAGCAACAGGGGGTTTGTGCCCATAGGAGACGTTGTTGCCGGTGATGTCTGAGGACCTGCCTTACAACAGGCCTACAAGCCCTCAGTCCAGCCTCTCTCAGTCTATTGCAGACAGTCTGAGCACTGATGGAGGGATTGTGCATTCCTGGTGTAACTCGGGCAGTTGTTGTTGCCGTCCTGTACCTGTCCCGCAGATGTGATGTTCGGATGTACCGATCCTGTGCAGGTGTTGTTACACGTGGTCTGCCACTGCGAGGACGAACAGCTGTCCGTCCTGTCTCCCTGTTGCGCTGTCTTAGGTGTTTCACAGTACGGACATTACATTTTATTGCACTGGCCACATCTGTAGTCCTCATGCCTAAGGCACGTTCACGCAGATGAGCAGGCACCCTGGGCATCTTTCTTTTGGTGTTTTTCAGAGTCAGTAGAAAACAGTGTTTAAACCCTTTACAATGAAGATCTGTGAAGTAATTTGGATTTTTACGAATTATCTTTGAAAGACAGGGTCCTGTAAAAGGGATGTTTCAAGATCCTTCCCCTGTGATAGAGACACCACTGTCCTCAACGGTACTTCCGCCTGCTTTGGTCTTTGTCATGGTATCAAAGTAGGTTACGCTGTTATTCCTCTCAGCTCCTGACAGGGCAGTTTGCAGGGAAGATTAATGGTGTGTATAGACGTTATGGACAGAAAATATCAAATTTTATTTGTCACATACATATGGTTAGCAGATGTTAATGCGAGTGGAGCGAAATGCTTGTGCTTCTAGTTCCGACCATGCAGTAGTATCTAACAATTTCGCAACAACTACCTCATACACACAAGTGTAAAGGAATGAATACGAGTATGTACATATAAATATATGGATGAGCGATGGCCGGCCGGCATAGGCAAGATGCAGTGGATGGTATAGAGTACAGTATATACATATGAGATGAGTAATGTAGGATATGTAAACATTATATAAAGTGGCATCGTTTAAAGTGGCTAGTGATACATTTATTACATCCAATTTTTTATTATTAACCCTTTCACACGTACCATCACACTCGTGTGATCGTTCTACACTGGTCCCAGAATTGTACGATCACACCGTGTGATTAGAACACTCGTTTAGAACGCTCATTTAGAATGGCCAGTTTCGAATGACAACAATCAACAATTGAGCTGGCCACACTTTTTTCAGAAACTATTTACACAAACACAGTCCTTACAAAGTTATGTCCAGAATGTGAGCAGTTTATTTTTGGATGCAATGTTCAGACATTCACAGAAGTAGCTACAGCATAACACAATCACCCTAACCGGAAAAATGTAGGCTATATTTGTCCTTGCGCTAACTGAGGAAAGATCGACGCAACACAAGTGGTCATATTTTCTAACTCTCGGCTGACATAAACTACTATATGAATTAGGTAATAGCAATTATTACGTATAATTAATCACATCACGGGTGAGCTCACCATTGATCGAAATAATTAGGTGAAACACTTTCTAGAAGACGATTAGTTTCAGTGCGCAGCCATGCTTTTTTCCTCACAGAAACCAAAGATTATGAGAGAAGACAAGATGAGTTTGGTCTGTGTATAGTATGCACTTTGAAGGGATGTGTTGTCTACCATCGTTCACATCCCACCATTCATTTCCGGAAGTCCTCAAAAAATTAGTGAACCCTTACTCACCTCATTTTGTTATAACATCTTTGGTCAAACAGACGATTACGTGAAACCCAGAATGCATTGTATGTCAACAAACATGGCTACACAGCTGGAATATTTTACACACAGAATATGTGCCAATTACAATCTATGCAAGAATCGGAATGCATGATTTGTCACCTGTAATTGAAAACGTGTGAATAAAACAGTAAATATATAAATAATTACCACACAAAACATTTTCTGCTAGTGATTTATTGATACAAGTGGCACGTGCCGGCAGTCAACCACGTAACCTCTCACTCCCACTCTGAGCCATTCAGTGTTGTTTATGTATGTAGCTAGTGAGCTAAGCTGTAGCATTAGCAATGTCTTTCAAAACTCACAAATGTGGAAATTCTGGAGATTTTTTAAAATTCTGACAATGAGTCTGAGTATGAAAGTCAGGAATCTGATTCTGACAGTGAGGAGCTGCCCCCCAACCTTGTAGCCATTGAGAACCCTGAATCTGAGGTTCCCTTGTCCACTGACGAAGTACCAGGTCCCTTTGAAGATGCTGGTGGTGATGGAGGAAAACCGACTGTGGATGAAGTACAGGAGTTCTGTGGTAGCTGGAAGGCCGCCAGTCATTTCACCCCTCCTAGCCCTGCTGTTTGCTTTGACGAGTCCCAGTCTGGAGTGCAACGCCCCTTGCCATTTCCAACTGAGGCAAAGTGCTTCAAGTTGTTTCTGACAGAGGAGCTGGTGGGAAACATAGTAGGGGAGACCAATCACTATGCCTTTGAGCTACAGGAGAAGAGAGAGCCAGGAGTGGTGGGGAAACTCGCTAAATGGGTGACAACCACAATTAGTGAAATGTATACATTCCTGGTGACAGTATTCCTCATGGGGATAGTAAAGAAAAACTCCCTAAGAGAATACTGGAGCACAGATCCTATGTTTGCAACTCCCTTCTTTGCCACCCTCTTTTCCCAAGACCGGTTCCTAGTTCTGCTGCGATGCCTACATTTTGTCAACAATGCTACTGCCATCCTAAGTGACCCGTTATACAAAATAAGAAATGTTCTTATCAGCCTGACATCAGCATTTGGTCAGGTCTTTGTGCCATACAAGGACCTATGCATTGATGAGTCCCTGATGTTATGGAAAGGTAGGCTGGCGTTCCGTCAATATATTCCCTCCAAAAAGCACAGGTTTTGGGTCAAGTTCTTTGTCATGTGCGACGTGAAGACAGGATTTGTCCAGGACATTATAGTTTACACAGGGTCCACCACTGACATCAAACATTATGAGGGGCTTCGGGTGTCCGGGTCCGTGGTGATGACCATGCTGGCTCCTCATCTCGGCAAGGGACACACTTTGTACTTGGACATTTGGTACAGCAGTCCCACACTCTTCCAGCATCTGCTCTCCAACTGCACAGGGGCCTGTGGCACAGTCAGGTCGAACAGGAAGGGGATGCCGGCATTCGGATGCAGGAAGATGCAGAGAGGGGAGGTGGAGTTCAAGTAGAATGGTCAACAGCTGGCAGTAAAGTGGCATGACAAACGAGACGTCCATGTCCTCTCCACTGTCCATACAGCAACCATGTCGGCCACAGGGAAGGTGGACCACCTGACGGAGAGAGAAAGATCAAACCAGATTGTGTGCTTGACTATAACCTCAAAATGGGGGCAGTGGATAAGGCGGACATGATAAACAGCTTTGTGGAATGCGCTCGGAAAACGACCAAGTGGTACAAGAAGATATTTTTCTATCTGATCGACACTGCTGTCCTCAACGGCAGCATAGTTCACCGCCAACTAACAGGTGAGATGATTACTGAACAAGGTATTTTTGTAATTGGATGTACAGTTCACATACAAATACATTATGCAATTATAGTGACAATATCTCACCCACATACCCACTGCCTCATCATCCTCAAACCTTCCTCATCCTCCCCACTCCCTCATAGGTAAAGTAATTACCTACCAAAAGTATAGAGAGAACCTCATGAGAGAGCTGCTGGAGGAGCACCACACCCCTCGGCGCCCATCAACTGGGGGTCGCCCTGCTGCGGACAATCCCCTTCGCCTCACTGCACTGCATTTTCCCTGCAAAGTCCCTCAAACTGCTGCTCAAGGTAGCCACACACGGAGGCACTGCAAAGTCTGCCTGTCTGGCACCAGCAGAAGTAAGCAGAGGAAGTTAACAAAATACATGTGTTTAGCTTGTGATACACCTATGTAATTCACCATGCTTTGAGGAGTATCATGTGCTCAAGCACTATTGAGCACATCTGCAGCAATAAGTGACTGACTGACCTGACAGGTGACACTATGTCTTTAGAGGTGGGGGTGGAAATGCAGTTGTTGTTCAGTCACTGCATGAATATTAAATATGGGTTATGCATATTCTGTTTTTTTTCTCTAGTAAAACAAGTTGTTGTTGAACCAACCACCACCAATACTGCAATATAATTGACGACTATTACATATTGGCCTATGTGTTTTCTTGCTGTGTTTTCATCCAGTAAAACTGTTAAGGTGGCCAAAAGCTGGCCTCAATCTTCAGCTCGAAAGATGTAATCTTCAGCTCGAAAGATGTCCAGTTCCAGTTATGATATTGGCAAATACTGTTTGTGGTTTCTGAAAGTACAGAATAAATAGGAATTATTCATTAGAATACAATATCAGGATATAGAAATAAAACAATATTACAAAGAAGTAACATAATAAACACTGCTATAAAAATAGTATATTGCATTGACAAAATCACAATTGCGTTATAACATTAAGAAACTATCTTTTGAGCTCCACAAGGGGGCATGGCAGGGCGGAACAGAGCTATGCTGAATAGACCAAATAAACAAACCATGGTCATATGCTTTATTTATTTAACTAGGCAAGTCACTTAACAACAAATTATTATTTACAACGATGGCCTACACCGGCCAAACTCGGACAACGCTGGGCCAATTGTGCGCCGCCCTATGGGACTCCCAATCACAGCCGGTTGTGAATAAGCCTGGATTCGAACCAGGGTGTCTGTAGTGATGCCTCTAGCACTGAGATGCAGTGCCATAGACCGCTGCACCACTTGGGAGGCATAAGGCCAGTGTAGCTTCAAAATACAACATAAGCTAATACTTCTCTGACGCAACTAGCATTGTTTTACAGAGCTAATAGAAGAATGTAGCTAGCTAACTAAGCAAGATTGAATACAACACCATAAAGGTTATGAAATGAGGAACATTACCTCGCGTGTCCGCGGTTATAAGGAATATACACAAATATATTATGCTCCATAAATACAGTGAGCTACAATAGAAACGACATAACACGACATACTGAAACTACTATAACGTAATAAGGCACTTTGATAGAAACGCACACATTTCCAAAGTTATTATTAGTAACGAAAACAACAATGACTGCGATGCGGGCAAAAGATGGAAAATGTGAACACGTGTGCAGATGATGTTCTGACGTGAGATGAGCAAATGTCTGCAGACTTGAACTGCACAAACAATTAGGAAGTGCTTGGGGAATTTTGTCCGGGTCAGAAATGTCCCAAAAATGTAATGGTCCGGAAAAGTAAAAATGACCATTTTTATGTAAATGAATGAGGAGGCGGAATACACCTCAATTCAAACTGTTCTTAAAAAATCTTGTTCGAAAATAATTTGAAGTTGAAACAGCCTATAAATAAAAACAGGCTAAATTCCTTGGTTTGAGGGCAGCTCGGATTAAATGTACTGTTGAATAACAATCACATTCTGGAATGGAGAGAACGATCTAACATCATCACGTGCATAAAAAAACTCACGCTGGGATGACCGTTAGAGATATTTGGAACTCACGTATGAAAGGCAAGGTGCCTTTCGTATAGAGTACAGTATATACATGTGACATGAGTAATGTCGGATATGTAAACATTATATAAAGCATTGTTTAAAGGGGCTAGTGATACATTTGTTACATCCACATTTCAATTATTTAAAGTGGCTAGAGATTTGAGTCAGTATGTTGGCAGCAGCCACTCAATGTTAGTGATGGCTGTTTAATTAACAGTCTGATGGCCTTGAGATAGAAGCTGTTTTTCAGTCTTTCGGTCCCAGCTTTGATGCACCTTTACTGACCTTGCCTTCTGGATGATAGCGGGGTGAACAGGCAGTGGCTCGGGTGGTTGTTGATCTTTTTGGCCTTCCTGTGACATCGGGTGGTGTAGGTGTCTTGGAGGGCAGGTAGTTTACCACTGGTGATGCGTTGTGCAGACCTCACTACCCTCTGGACAGCCTTACGGTTGTGGGCGGTGATACAGCCCGACAGGATGCTCTCGATTGTGCATCTGTAGAAGTTTGAGAGTGTTTTTGGTAACAAGCCGAATTTCTTCAGCCTCCTGAGGTTGAAGAGGCGCTTTTGCGCCTTCTTCACCACGCTGTCTGTGTGGGTGGACCATTTCAGTTTGTCTGTGATGTGTACGCCGAGGAACTGAAAACTTTCCACCTTCTCCACTACTGTCCCGTCGATGTGGATAGCGGGGTGCACCCTCTGCTGTTTCCTGAAGTCCACAATCATCCCCTTTGTTTTGTTGACGTTGAATGTTGTTTTCCTGACACCACACTCCGAGTGCCCTCACCTCCTCCCTGTAGGGCTGTCTCATTGTTGTGGGTAATCAAGCCCACTACTGTTGTGTCGTCTGCAAACTTGATGATTGAGTTGGAGGCGTGCATGGCCATGCAGTCATGGGTGAACAGGGAGTACAGGAGGGGGCTGAGCACGCACCCTTGTCGGGTTTTGAGGATCAGCGAAGTGGAGATGTTGTTTCCTACCTTCACCACTTGGGGGCGGCCCGTCAGAAAGTCCAGGACCCAATTGCTCAGGGTGGGGTTGAGACCCAGGGCCTCAAGCTGAGGATGAGCTTGGAGGGTACTATGGTGTTGTATACTGAGCTGTAGTCAATGAACAGCATTCTTACATAGGTATTCCTCTGTGGACCTATTGGGGCTGTATGCACATTGTCTGAGCCGTTGAATTGCCACTCCACTTTGTCCATATACCGACATTTTGCTTGTTTGATTGCCTTGTGGAGGGAATAACTACACTGTTTATATTCAACCATATTCCCAGTAATTTTTACATGGTTAAATGCGGTGGTTTGTGCTTTCAGTTTTGCACGAATTCCGCCATCTATCCACAGTTTCTGGTTAGTGTAGGTTTTAATAGGTCACAGTGGGTACAACATCTGATTTGTTAGACCAGCGTTGAATAGTTCTTGTCACGGGAACATCCTGTTTGAGTTTCTGCCTATAGGATGGTAGGAGAAAAATGGAGTCGTGGTCGGATTTGCTGAAGGGAGGGCCCGGGGAGGGCCTTGTATGCATCATGGAAGTTAGAGTAGCAGTGATCCAATGTATTGCCTGCACGAGCGCTACAATCAATATGCTGATATAATTTAGGTAGCCTTGTTCTCAAATTTTCTTTGTTAAAATCCCCAGCTGTCGGTCACGCTGGTCTAATGTAAAGTCTAACCATTTTACACGTCCGGCTTACCATGTACTGGTCTAATCTTGTAGAATTTAAACCTGGCGCTGCACGTATACTGGTCTGATCGGAATTTTGTCACGGGTCCTTTTATACACTCTGGCAAAAGGGCGGTTCCATTACCTTTGGCATAATGTCTGTGCTCACGTGGGTGTTGTTACTGACTGGATAACGTTTATATGAATAACCATGTTCTCATTTAGAAGGCTAAGATCAAATTTCATCTTCTCACAAATAGTTTCATATTTAATCATATAAGTTCCACAACATTTAGATGTAAATCTGATAACTGGGAAATATACAGTTGAAGTCGGAAGTTTACATACACTTAGGTTGGAGTCATTAAAACTTGTTTTTCAACCCCTCTACAAATTTCTTGTTAACAAACTATAGTTTTGGCAAGTCGGTTAAGACATCTACTTTTTCCAACAATTGTACAGTCAGATTATTTCATGTATAATTCACTGTATCACAATTCCAGTGGGTCAGAAGTTTACATACACTAAGTTGACTGTGCCTTTAACTACTTAGGAAGCAATAGGTACTGCAATCTTACTCCCATATATGTCTGTTTTCAATAGGGAGGGGTTCAAAATGAGGCAATGTGTCAAAAACACTTTTTCCAGGACAGAAATTCCTCGGGTTTTCACCTGATATATCAGTTATGTTATACTCACAGACAATATTTTAACACTCTTAGTGTTTCCTATCCAATAGTACTAATTATGTGCATATCCTATTTTCTGGGCCTGAGTGGCATTTTACTTTGGGCACGCCAGACTCTCCAAAACCGTGACCTCGGGAGCCGCTCCCTAAGAAGTTAAACAGCTTGGAAAATTCCAGAATATGATGACATGGCTTTGTAAGCTTCTGATGTGCTAATTGACATAATTTGAGTCAATTGGAGGTGTACCTGTGGATGTATTTCAAGGCCCACCTTCAAACTCAGTGCCTCTTTGCTTGACATCATGGGAAAATCAAAAGAAATCAGCCAAGACCTCAGAAAATTGTAGACCTCCACAAGTCTGGTTCGATCTTGGGAGCTATTTCCAAATGCCTGAAGGTACCACGTTCATCTGTACAAACAATAGTATGCAAGTATAAACACAATGGGACCACGCAGCCGTCATACCGTTCAGGAAGGAGACGCGTTCTGTCTCCTAGAGATGAACATACTGTGGTGCGAAAAGTGCAAATCAATCACATAACAACAGCAAAGGACCTAGTGAAGATGCTGGAGGAAACCGGTACAAAAGTATCTATATCCACAGTAAAACGAGTCCTATATCGACATAACCTGAAAGGCCGCTCAGCAAGGAAGAAGCCACTGCTCCAAAACTGCCATAAAAAAGCCAGACGGTTTGCAACTGCACATGGGAACAAAGATCGTACTTTTTGGAGAAATGTCCTCTGGTCTGATGAAACAAAAATAGAACTGTTTGGCCATTATGGCCATTGTTATGTTTGGAGGAAAAAGGGTGAGGCTTGCAAGCCGAAGAACACCATCCTAACCATGCTCAACTGAGCCATACAGGACCACATAAAAAAAGTTTTGCTACTGATAGAAAATACAACGTGGACATTATTAATTTGTACTGTAGAGTAGAGCTTTTCATTATTCATTTCGCCATGACCTCAGTGTGATTCATTAAATATTTCTAAGAATAGATTTGAGGTGAATAACTTGATTATCCTGCTTACTTCTAACTGACATTGGCGATAGTAAAATGAGTCTGTCTAGTAACCATCTTGAACCCAAACCTGTTAAGATCAGTGGTGTAAAGTACTTAAGGAAAAATAATTTAAAGTACTACTTAAGTTGTTTTTTGGGGTGTCTGTACTTTACCATTTATATTTTTGACGACTTTTACTTTTACTCCACTACATTCCTGAAGAAAATAATGTACTTTTTACTCCATACATTTTCCCTGACACCCAAAAGTACTTGTTACATTTTGAATGCTTAAAGAGAAATCCCTGGTCATCCCTACTGCATCTGATCTGGCTGACTCACTAAACACAAACGCTTTGTTTGTATGATGTCTGAATGTTGGAGAGGAGGAGACTTACTCAGTATCTTAATTGTCCTGTGTGATTGATAGCATTACACAGACTTTCATCGCAGACTAGGAGTTCTGTCCACCCCTTGGCCTTTTAGCCAAACTAAATTAATTATTCTGGACTGCCCACTGCCTCCCAGGCTTATTGCAATTTTTTAATTGCTTTGCTTACTCTTCAATTGCAAATAAATTGTCCCCTTAATTGAATAAATGTTCTGTATCTAGATGAGAAGTGTCAGCCAGGGCATTCATATTGACTGTCATAAAACACAAGCTGTAAAATAAGTTTGTCTCAATTCCTTTGGATTAGATTTACTCTGATATTCCAAATGGGTTTGTGACTATTTGCAGTGCAGTCATTGCCTCTAGACTTGCATGAAGATTGAAAGCAGTCTACTGAACAAAATCTAAATACACTAGTCCTGCTGTTAAGTCAATGGTTTGTAGAAACAATTGATTCCCTTGGTAACGACAACCAAAAGGCCAACCTGACAGTACCAAGCAGTGCCATGTTCTTTTATAGGATTTTTTTTTTTTTAAGAGAGTCACTTGGTTCTTTGTGTCACCTGGAAAAGTAATGTTAAATAGCTGATGTTTACATGCACTCTTTGTTCAATACAGTGGTGGGTTGGTGACAAATGCGTAATGTAAGTGCTGGAAATGATTTACGCAACATAAAGGACGACTTCAAGTTTAATATGGAGTCATATTTAATGTTCCCTCTAAGCTGCGAACTGGCACGCAGTAGCCCCAAGACTGCCGTGCAGCCCCAACCCCCGGACTACCGCGCAGAAGAAATATCAGCCCACAGAGAGAAGCACTAGATTGAACTTCACTCAGGGGGTTATTCAACTGGCCCCCCCGTTGCGATGTCCCCTGAACGCCCATCTGCTAGCCTGCTAGCCGCGGCCCGCTAGCTGTCTAGAGCATATCGGACTGTTAGCTGAATTTCTTGGGCCACTATACCTATTTTGCCGACTGGACCCCTTTACCACACGGAACCCTACTAATCCGTTACAACTGACGAGGAGGCTCTGCACGAGGAGGCTATAACAGACGTCCCTCCAAGGCCCTTCTGCTAGCTTGCTAGCCCCGGCCTGCTAGGTGAATGAATCGCCGTGTCTCCAGCCAGCCTCACTACTCACAGTACCCCTATGATTACTCGGCTACGCATGCCTCTCCCTAATATCAATATGCCTTGTCCATTGCTGTTCTGGTTAGTGATTGTCTTATTTCACCGTAGAGCCTCTAGCCCTGCTCAATATGCCTTAGCCAACCCTTTAGTTCCACCCCCCACACACGCGGTGACATCACCTGGTGTAAATGATGTTTCTAGAGACAATATCTCTCACATCATCACTCAATTCCTAGGTTTACCTCTACCGTATTCACATCCTACCATACTTTTGTCTGTACCTTATGCCCTGAATCTATTCTATCGCGCCCAGAAACCTGATCTTTTTACTCTCTGTTCCGAACGTACGAGACAACCAGTTCTTATAGCCTTTAGCCGTACCATTATTCTTCTACTCCTCTGTTCCTCTGGTGATGTAGATGTTAATCCAGGCCCTGCAGTGCCTAGCTCCACCTATTCCCCAGGTGCTCTCATTTGTTGACTTCTGTAACTGTAAAAGTCTTGCTTTCATGCATGTTAACATTAGAAGCCTCCACCCCTAAGTTTGTTTTATTCACTGCTTTAGCACACTCCGCCAAGCCGGATGTCCTAGCCGTGTCTGAACCCTGGCTTAGGAAGACCACCAAAAACCCTGAAATGTCCATCCCTAACTATAGCATTTTCCAACAAGATAGAGCTGCCAAAGGGGGCGGTGTTGCAATCTACTGCAGAGATAGCCTGCAGTCTTACTATGCAGGTCTGTACCCAACCAATTCGAGGTTCTACTTTTAAAAATCCACCTTTCCAGAAACAAGTCTCTCACCGTTACCACTTGCTATAGACCACCCACTGCCCCCAGCTGTGCCCTGGACACCATATGTGAATTGATTGCCCCCCATCTATCTTCAGAGCTCGTGCTGCTAGGTGACCTAAACTGGGACATGCTTAACACCCCGGCCATCCTGAAATCTAAGCTTGATGCCCTCAATCTCACACAAATTATCAATGAACCCACCAAGTACAACCCCAAATCTGTAAACACGGGCACCCTCATAGATATTATCCTAACCAACTTGCCCTCCAAATACACCTCTGCTGTTTCCAACCACGATCTCAGCGATCACTGCTTTAATGCCTGCATCCGTAATGGGTTTGCGGTCAAACGACCACCGCTCATCACTGTCATAAGCTCCCTAAAACACTTCTGCGAGCAGGACTTTCTAATCGACCTCGCCCGGGTATCCTGGAAGGATATTGACCTCATCCCGTCAGTAGAGGATGCCTGGTTATTCTTAAAAAGTGCCTTCCTCACCTTCCTAAATAAGCATGGCCTTTTCAAAAAATCTACAACCAGGAACAGATATAGCCCTTGGTTCTCTCCAGACCTGACTGCCCTTGACCAGCACAAAAACATCCTGTGGCGTTCTGCATTAGCATCGAATAGCCCCCGTGAAATGCAACTTTTCAGGGAAGTTAGGAACCAGTATACACAGGCAGTTAGGAAAACCAAGGCTAGCTTTTTCAAGCAGATATGTGCTTCCTGTCACACAAACTCAAAAAAGTTCTGGGACACTGTAAAGTCCATGGAGAATAAGAGCACCTCCTCCCAGCTGCCCACTGCACTGAGGATAGGATTCTCTGTCACCACCGATAAATCCACTATAATTGAGAATTTCAGAAAAATGTTTCTACGGCTGGCAATGCTTTCTACCTGACTACCCCTACCCCGGTCAACAGCCCTGCACCCCCCTCAGTAACTCGCCAAAGCCTCCCCCATTTCTCCTTCTCCCAAATCCAGTTAGCTGATGTTCTGAAAGAGCTGCAAAATCTGGACTTTTACAAATCAGCCGGGCTAGACAATCTGGACTCTTTCTTTCTAAAATTATCTGCCGAAACTTTCATGTCGTCTGAGATTCCCAAAGACTGGAAAGCAGCTGTGGTCATCCCCCTCTTCAAAGGGGGAGACACTCTTGACCCAAACTGCTACAGACCTATATCTATCCTATCCTGCCTTTCTAAGGTCTTCGAAGGCCAAGTTAACTAACAGATTACCAATCATTTCGAATCCGCTATGCAATCTGGTTTCAGAGCTGGTCATGGGTGCACCTCAGCCACGCTCAATGTCCTTAATAATTCAACTTTTGGATTTTAAATTTGGCGCCTTACATTTTACCTGGTAGTGTCGGGAGCAGCCCGCTAGCGCCCCAGTGATCCCTGAGAAGTTAACGGGGAAAACTCTAGAAAGTTTATTTATTTAACCAGGTAGGCTAGTTGAGAACAAGTTCTCATTTAGAACTGCGACCTGGCCAAGATAAAGCAAAGCAGTTTGACACATACAACAACACAGAGTTACACATGGAATAAACAAACATACAGTCAATAATACAGTAGAGAAATAAAAGTCTATATACAGTGTGCAAATGAGGTATGATAGGGGAGGTAAGGCAATAAATAGGCCATGGTGGCGTAGTAATTACAATATAGCATTTAAACACTGGTATGGTAGATGTGCAGAAGATGAATGTGCAAGTAGAGATACTGGGGTGCAAAGGAGCAAGATAAATAAATAGATACAGTATGGGGATGAGGTATTTGGATTGGCTATTTACAGATGGGCTATGTACAGGTGCAGTGATCTGTGACCTGCTCTGACAGCTGGTGCTAGTGAGGGAGATATGAGTCTCCAGTTTCAGTGATTTTTGCAGTTCGTTCCAGTCATTGGCAGCAGAGAACTGGAAGGAAAGGTGGCTAAAGGAGGAATTGGCTTTGGGGGTGACCAGTGAGATATACCTGCTGGAGCGGGTGGGTGCTGCTATGGTGACTAGTGAGCTGAGATAAGGCGGGGCTTTATCTTGTAGATGTCCTGGAGCCAGTGGGTATGGCAACGAGTGTAAAGCGAGGGCCAGCCAACGAGAGCGTACAGGTTGCAGTGGTGGGTAGTATATGGGGCTTTGGTGACAAAACGGATGGCACTGTGATAGACTGCATCCAATTTGTTGAGTAGAGTGTTAGAGGCAATTTTGTAAATGACATCGCCGAAGTCAAGGATCGGTAGGATGGTCAGTTTTAGGATGCTTTGTTGCGAAATAGGAAGCCAACTCTAAATTTAATTTTGGATTGGAGATGCTTAATGTGAGTCTGGAAGGAGAGTTTACAGTCTAACCAGACACCTAGGTATTTATAGTTGTCCACATATTCTAAGTCAGAACCGTCCAGAGTAGTAATGCTGGACGGGCGGGCAGGTGCGGGCAGCAATCGGTTGAAGAGCATGCATTTAGTTTTACTTGCATTTAAGAGCAGTTTGAGGCCACAGAAGGAGAGTTGTATGGCATTGAAGCTCGTCTGGAGGTTAGTTAACGACTCAAATACCAGTGGGTCGCTAGCGGGATCATCCCGACACTACTAGCAAAAACCTGTAGCGCCAGATTTAAAATCCGAAAATTGAATTATTAAACATCCAGCTATATACAAGTGTTCCATACTCATCAAAAGCTCTGTTTCTAGGCAATATCACAGCGTTGTCAGATTTCAAAAAGGCTTTACGGCGAAAGCAGCACATTCATTTGTTTGAGGGTAGCACCTCACATATTTTCCAATAGCCATGTATCGATTAGCAATCATGGCACACACATAACACATTTCACAGCGAAAACAAAGTAATTACCTGTTGAAGAACTTCTGCTGAGGTCTTCCTAAGTGTCCAACGAAGACAATCCATGGTTCTTTTGTTAGAAAAAGTAACGTCTTTTATCCATAAATCCTCCATTTGGTTCATGCGTTATAATCAGAAACGACAGCCTCCATTACTCCTTTGAAACTCGGCGCCGACTCGTTAAAATTATACCTATAAACTTGTCCAAAAACAATCAAACATAGTTTTAAATGTATCCTTAGGAACCCTTTTACGTATATGTACTATTATAAATCAGCCGGAATATAAACTGAACGCTAAAAACGATAAATAAGGCACAGCGCGCTTTCTCATGCACGCCAAGACTCTGAAGAGTTTTCATAACGTGGTCTCTCGTTCCATGCTGTTTATCAATGGCCGAAATTCCCCCAAGATGGAGTAAAACACCGTCTCGTGGTTGATGACATCATAAGGAAGCGACGTGCACTGAGTTCACATGCCTATATATGGTCATTTTGGATAGGAGGGGCTCAAAAATGAGCAATGTGTCAAAATGACTTTTTTCAGGACAGAGATTCCTCAGGGTTTTGCCTGCCAAATGCGTTCTGATTGACCCACAGACAGATGGTTAACAGTTTTGGAAAATTCAGAGTGTTTCCTATCCAATGGTACTAAATATATGCATATCCCATTTTCTGGGCCTAAATGGGAGGCATTTTACTTTGGGCACGCCAGGCTCTCCAAAACAGTCAGTTTTGCTGCTGGAGCCGGTGAAGTTAACACAGTGTCCAAAGAAGGGCCAGAGGTATACAGAATGGTGTCGTCTGCGTAGAGGTGGATAAGAGAATCACCAGCAGCAAGAGCGACATCATTGATGTATACAGAGAAGAGACGGCATGAGAATTGAACCTTGTGGCACCCCCATAGAGACTGCCAGAGGTCCGGACAACAGGCCCTCCGATTTGACACACTGAACTCTATCAGAGAAGTAGTTGGTGAACCAGGCGAGGCAATCATTTGAGAAACCAAGGCTGTTGAGTCTGCCAATAAGAATGTTGTGATTGATCGAGTCGAAAGCCTTGGCCAGGTCGATGAATACGGCTGCACAGTAATGTCTCTTATCAATGGCGATTATGATATCATTAACACTATCAACATTTCCCTTTACTATGGAAATTGTGATCAAAATAACGCAACATTAGCCACTTTCAAAGCAACATACTGAAACAAAACAAACTATGCAAGAGATTTTGTTGTAGGCAGAATGCATCGGAATAGGATTCTGTTGCATTGACACCCATGACTCAGTCAGTACTCTACCTTGACCGGTGCGGCATAACCAATCAGAGCTGCAGTAGGCCTATATGCAAATAGACCATTGCCATATATGGATCTGTGGCATTCACTTTGAACTGGACTGTGTTTACAGCATGAGCGGTCGGGAGTAGATGCTTGTAGCCACTTGCGCACATTTTTCTAGTTAGTGAGTTATTAGCCCAGTTATAGATAATTTATAGTCAGCAATGGGGGAATGATTGCTTCCTACAACAGCACCATTTTTTTTTTCTAGACATCTTTGAAAAATGAGTCAAGTGAAGAGCTTTTTTGTCTTAAAGGGGCAGTATTGTATTTTGAAACAGGCTTGAATAAGTCAAGTAGCCAATAGGCAGAGGGTAGCATCATTTGTCTGATTATCTGTAATAATGGTAAGGGAATAATAATGCTTTTTATTTTGTAAAGTTGTTTCTTGCATCAAATACCATTTTTAGTCACCTCCTTGTCTGAAGGACAAGTGGATATACTGGTTAATGTCAAGCCCTGCATGTTTGTTTTTTCAAAAGTATCATGAAATGTAGGCCTACATTGAACACCACACATTGGTTGCTACTGTAGGCTGAATGATAGAACAGCAATGTCCATGTTAAAATGTTATGGGATGCATTTTCTCCATAGTTTGAGGGTAGGCCACTCTAGTAAGCCTACATTACGATCGCTCTTAAAACTATGTGGGTACAGCCTCAGTGTTCACAGCAAACGCTCACTGGAAGTTGCACCGAATTTTCACAATGTTGAAGTTTGCACTCAGCAGACCTGAAATTTGCTGAGTGCAGGACAAAAAATTAGGGAACAGTATTAGTGAGACTACACAATATGACAATGCCCTTGTCACGATCTCCGTGAAGGACAGACCAAGGCGCAGCGAGGCATCCAGTATACATCTTTTATTAACGAACGTAACTGGGACAAAAACAACAAAACAAAGATTGTAACGTTGACCATAACATGTAACACAAACAAAGCTATGACCAATCAATAACCCACAAACCCCTAATGAAAACTACAAACATAGAGGTAACGACACTCAGCTGCCTCTAATTGGGAACCATTACCCCAACATAGAAATATATAACCTAGAACAGAAAAAACCCTACACCAAAAACAAAACTAAACACTCCAGCCTGTCTTCTCAGGCCTGGACGTGACAGCCCTTTAGAAATAAATGGTACAATGACATTCAGATTTGTTCCAACTGACTTCTCAGGTGAATTGTCTGTGGTTGTAAAGAGAGTTAATTGGGGCCTAAACCACAATAGGTATTGTGGCGAGAGTGGAGGTACACGGTGTTAATTGCAGATTTGGCTCCTCTTTATAGATCAAAAAGAGATACTGTCCTGTTTAAGAAACATATAGCCATGAGCATTAACAATAATGAGTCCTGTTTTAACTCTGCTATCTGCCCTTTTGTAGAAGACAGGGTCCTGGTCATTTGCATAATACAGGACATTCCAACTAAGTTTAACACTTCTGTTGGAATATAATAATATTAGTAGGCTACTTTTGAGGAAGTCTGTATGTGTTGTAGGACGTCTATAGTAGACTTTTCACAACATCATGGACACTTCATATCTCCACCCTGAATGTTGCAGTAATATATTTTTAACATGCCTTTTGTGGCACTGCTGTGGAATGTCATTTAAAGCATGTTTTGAATTGAAATGATCAACAATACTGCTGCTCAGAACACACATAACCCTCCAGGCTACGCAGGAGTCACATTTCACTTTTGTTCCATACCATGAGCAATTACTGAACTACAGTATATAAACCCAGTCAGCCTACAAACAAATACAATTTTCAATGCTTGTCACTTTTAACCTGGTTCTCAGTCAGCTCCACTGATTGACAGGTTGTTCCACAGAACCATAGCTCACCACTGAATACATCCTCTCCCCTGTCACGGCGAGGGATCAGTGTCACTCCGCCACCAATCTCATATTCAGTGGGAGAACACGCTGGGGCTTCTGCGATTTTTTTTGCTGAATGCCAGAGTAATTGGCCGGACTGCCACCTTTCCCACGTCCTCTGCTGCAGTATACTGCTCCCCCTTTTCCCTCGAGTTGCAATGTGTGTGAGCGCCTGCTGATACAATCCTAGAGTAAACTGACCTGCTTTGGCTCCTCTTAGTTGTTTTCAAATAATGCTGCTTGACGAGACTCCTGTTTGATGAAATGTGTTGGAGGGCCCGCTCATTCCCTTGCACCCGCCACCCCACATAAGCTCACTTTCTACTGCTCCTTTACTTCTCCCCAACACTAATCTGCTCCTACTGAGTTTCAGGGACTGTTTGCTGAAGCCCCAGCTCAGTGTTGTTGTGGGATTATTCAGGGAGATAATGTCTAAAGCAATTCACTACATAACCACCAGACCTGGGTCCCGGTATATAAGTTGTTTTCTCTCAAATACTTTAGCAGCACTTGAGTGAGCTTGCCTGGCTGTAATAGCTGTGGTGATGCAGGTCTGGTGGAATCAATCGCAGAGGAAACAGAGATGAGTCAACTTCTTTTACTATAGGAAAACGAACTACTCTCGACAAGTAGAGTATACACTGCTCACAACACAACGGAGCCAACACGTACAGAAAATGAATCACGGACAAAAACCAGAGGGGAACAGAGGGATTAAATAACACATGTAATTAGGGAAATGGGAAACAAGACGAACAGAAAATGAGAAATGGATCGGTGGTGGCTAGAACTCCGGTGACGTCGACCGCCGGTAGCCGCCCGAACTAGGAGAGGGACCGACTTCAGTGGAAGTCGTGACACTGGCACAGTGGAACGAATGTTCAAGCTCTTGCCATTTGGCACTCCAGGTATTATTATTTGGTCTGATAACTAACTTTCTCTCCAGCCTGATAAAATCTGATCTTGAACTTTGTTAACTGAATTCAAACACACTAGCTCAGGGAAGTGAGTGTAATATGTGATATGTTGAGCAATCAAGTGACAGACAAATTGATACAGAGCTTTTTACACTGAAAACAGAATTTAATTGTTGCTTTGTAACCTCAGCTTCACAAAGAGAGACACTGAAAATATATATGGCATGTATAAGCTGGAAGTAGAAGCCTAAGTACAAGCTTAAATGTTGTTGTCGATTAGTTTACTCCAATTAGGGGAGGGGTGGTAGGGTTAGGGGAAAATATTAAGGAAAAATATATATTTAAGAAAGCCACTGTAAAATGTGTTCTTGAGGAAATAAGTCTGGCAATATTAACAGAGACTGCGCAAATTTAATAGAGTTGCACTGATCAGCTCTGTAAGCAAGGGAGAAATGTCAGAAATGTCCAATAATTAATTATTTTCAACTTCCTCCTGTTGTGAAACCCCAGATGTCCTTCAGATGAATATCTAAATTATATATACTGTATTTACAAG
The DNA here is from genome assembly GCA_030435695.1 of Brachymystax lenok tsinlingensis. Taxonomy (NCBI): domain Eukaryota; kingdom Metazoa; phylum Chordata; class Actinopteri; order Salmoniformes; family Salmonidae; genus Brachymystax; species Brachymystax lenok. Next base: position 59,898,111 of record CM059780.1, read on the forward strand.
ACTTTGCTTTTCTAAAACCTATATACAGTGCCATGCATTATAGACCATTGTCAATACCTTGTGGATATTAGTAAAAGTGTATATGCTCTTTCAAAGAAAGTGAACGATATTTGATTTACCAAATAAATAACTCCACTGTTTAGCAGAACTTGATTGAAAACTAAAAATGCTTTCAGAAGTTAGGCACAACTCGTAAAACATTCATATCATTAAGACTTATGACGGACAATGAAATGTCTGCACTAAAAGCATGTACACATAAAGCCTTTCTCCCTGGATCAAATTCTACCTGGTGAGAACAGATATGAAATGGGAAGGTTGCTTTGCCAACCTCACAGAAGAAGGATTGGATTGTTGACTACAGATGACACAAGATGCCATTGCTTATTTGAAGTGCAAAATTGTTTTATTGGAACAGAAGGAATTTCAGCACATAAAAAGGGAAAAGTAAATGAAAACAGGGCTTGGAATCAGAAACTGATGAGGATAGTCACATGAAAAGAGACACAGAATGAAAGGGAATTTTAAAGGAATGATAAGCAAGCAGTTATACCAACGGGGTGGGGGTAGCTGGGTTAGACGGTTTAGAAATAATTTTCATCTTGAAGTACGACGGTAAAATACTACTTTTTCTGAGAACAAGATCAAGGATTTCAAAACACATCAGATTGTCAAACGCATTTAAAGCTAATCTGATATCTAAAGGAGAGGTGGGTTATTTATTTTCGATTGGAGCGTACTTGATTAAGTTATCTTATTTCTCCTAATAAAGTCTGGTACACTGTATTGAATCAAAATTTGTTTAAACCAGCAGACGGATGAGCAGAACTGCACTCTCCTTATTTATAAAATATTACTCCGTTTCACAGAAAAAGGTGATATGTACAATGCTTGTGGTGGTTTATTGCCTAAAAACAGAAATGTAAAATCATGACCAAGCTTACCCGGTGGCGCTGGAGAATGTGGGGCACAGACACACTTATGCAGGCCGTGTGTGTGTGATTCAGGTGTGACTCACTCTACAACCCCATGCTGTGTTGAGTGGCTCTTTAGAACACTGTAGGTGACCCGACCTATTGATGTCTATCCATCTGATCAACGAGACAAGGGGTCAGTGAAGCAGCACAGAAAGGGGCTATAGCCATGTACTGGCTCCCAGTCTCTTGTGAGAGCTAGTTCATCCACCAACTACTTCACAGACAGAAGAGGATCTTGGATGAGTGGTCTATGTTCCACATGATACTGCAGTCTAGCAATGCAGAGATGATTAATAGGATGAGGTTGTGAGATGAAAGACTGGGGAAGAGGGACATGGTGTTGATGGATGTTCTGGCACAGGTACAGTAGATGGCAGTCAAATGTAATTCAGACATATAGGTGGTGTTAAAGCAGTTCACACCTCCCACAGTGATCTGGGGATAATGTGACTTTTCAAACATCATTGGTTTCAAATGGATGTGTGATTTACACTTATAGGATACCTTTGCAATGGAAATATCCTTTTCATAGTTTCATTATGGAGTTTTAATTCTATAATGTGAGATTCATTACTTCATTATGGAAGCCCTGAAGCCCAAGGAAAGAAAATCAAAACAAAAAGACTCTTGGAATTCTAATTTGAACCACTTAGTATCGCGTTTTTACAACTTTTTTTATTTTATTATAATTTTTTTACTAAGTCGTTCAAACCAGATACCATACTAAGTTGTTAGAACAATATACTTGTCACGATCTGGAACAAGGACGGACCAAGGCGCAACGTGCATGGGGTTCCACATATTTTAATATATATACTGGAACATGCAAAACAATAAAGCGACCAACTGATCGGACATGCGCAGCGCACACAGGCACTAATCAACCACAATAACCCACAAAGGCTGGTGGGGAAGGGAACAAACTAAATAGGATTCCCAATTAGAGGCAACGACTAACAGCTGCCTCTAATTGGGAACCAACACAAAACCCAACATAAAGTCCCCCAGAAAACCCTTGTCACGCCCTGACCCAACACACCATAGAGAAACCCAGAGGGCTCTCTATGGCCAGGGCGTGACAATACTAAGTCGTTCAAACAAGATAATTTTTATTTTGTCTAATTGGGCCTCATTTGTTATGGTTGCTGCAACCATTAACTCACAGATTCCATCCGTTGATATGATTGACAGTTCTTTGATAGCCTAAAGCATGGTTGCGTTTGAATGCCAGAGCATTTAAGTGGGCGAGTGTGGAGCGAGGAGCATAATTGAGCAGATAAAAAAAAAAAAATGTCAGCCTTTATTTCACTCTGGTACTGCTGAGCCACAAGTTTTAGGCATGCTCTGCCTATAATATTTTGTTTCCATTATCACTTTTCTTTTAATTAGGTCTATTAAATTGTAATTATTTAGCCTACCCCACCCACAGTAACCTGTATCTAGTTAATATTCTACTTTCTAACAGGATATGTTAGAAAGTTTTCCTATCATCTCTACTACCAGTACTGCACTAGTTATTACTTACAAATTGGGTTAAACATGATTTTAGACCTTGTTTCATGAAAACTGTGTATAACTATATTTCAGTGTTTCTATTTTGAAGGCAATTTGTGGGTTCGATTACAGGCTAAAATTGGCCAGAAACAAAGACCTTTCTTCTGAAACTCGTCAATCTATTCTTGTTCTGAGAAATGAAGGCTATTGCATGTGAGAAATTGCCAAGAAATTGAAGATCTCATACAAAGCTGTGTACTGCTCCCTTCACAGAACAGTGCAAACTGTCTCTAACCAGAATAGAAAGAGTGGGAGGCCCCGAAGCACAACTGAGCAAGATGAAAATGCCATTAGAGTGTCTAGTTTGAGAAACAGACGCCTCACAAGTCCTCAACTGGCAGCTTCATTAAATAGTACCCTCAAAACACCAGAATCAACGTCAACAGTGAATAGGCGACTCCGGGTTGCTGGCCTTCTAATTAGCCTTTTAAAATTATAAACTTGGATTAGCTAACACAACATGCTATTGGAACACAGGAGGGATGGTTGCTAATAATGGGCCTCTGTACGCCTGTGTAGATATTCCACAAAAAAAACATCTGCCGTTTCCAGCTACAATAATCATTTACAACATTAACAACATTAATGTCTACACTATATTTCTGATCAATTTGATGTTATTTTAATGGACAGTAATGACATTTCTAAGTGACCCCAAACTTTTGAACGGTAGTGTATATCATCTTTCAAATATATATTTTTTTTATCTTTTTACTAAAATTCTAAATCAAATAGCTAAATGGTCCTTGGAATGATCATCTTTAAAAAATTCCATATGTTAGCGAAGTAGATAAGCTTCACTGTGTATGGATGGGCATGCAGCCATGGCTTCTTTTGTTTCAACCAAAAAGTGGACATTTCCTCAAATTTGCCATTCAGTTGTCTTTTCCTTTGGATTGTGCAAAGATTACACTCAACTCATGTGAGATAGCATACAAAGGTCCTAAAGCCTTTTGGCATCGGGCATGCGTTTCAAGGCAATGTTCCTGATGTTATTGTGAATAAGTCAAATCAAATCCAATGTTATTGGTCACATAAACATGGTTAGCAGATGTTAATGCGAGTGTAGCGAAATGCTTGTGCTTCTAGTTCCGACCATGCAGTAATATCTAACAAGTAATCTAACAATTTCACAACAACTACCTTATACACACAAGTGTAAAGGAATGAATAAGAATATGTATTTTTGTCTGCCATAACACTTTAAAGGAGAACACTAGCGTTCTACACACTCACAAGATGGCAGCGTCCTTAGGAAAGGTGTGCGCTTATCAGCTGCCACTGACTGCAGGGAGATTTGGAAGGTAATATACGTTGCTATTTCAATGTGTGGTAACGTTAACGACACACTATAGGAAGAGTCATAAGACACAGTAGCTGTCTTGGTGGGAGAAATATCTGGATGAGCGATGGCCGAACGGCATAGGCAAGATGCAGTAGATGGTATAGAGTACAGTATATACATATGAGAACAGTAATGTAGGGTATGTAAACATTTAAATAAAGTGGCATTGTTTAAAGTGACTAGTGATACATTTATTACATCCAATTTTAATTATTAAAGTGGCTAGAGATTTAAGTCAGTATGTTGGCAGCAGCCACTCAATGTTAGTGATGGCTGTTTATCAGTCTGATGGCCTTGAGATAGAAGCTGTTTTTCAGTCTCTCGGTCCCAGCTTTGATGCACCTGTACTGACCTCGCCTTCTGGATGATAGTGGGGTGAACAGGCAGTGGCTCGGGTTGTTGTCCTTGATGATCTTTTTGGCCTTCCTGTGACATCGGGTGGTGTAGATGTCCTGGAGGGCAGGTAGTTTACCCCCAGTGATGCGTTGTGCAGTCCTCACTACCCTCTGGAGAGCCTTACGGTTGTGGGCGGAGCAGTTGCCGTACCAGGCGGTGATACAGCCCGACAGGATGCTCTTGAATGTGCATCTGTAGAAGAAGCCTCCTGAGGTTGAAGATGCGCTGTTGCGCCTTCTTCACCACGCTGTCTGTGTGGGTGGACCATTTCAGTTTGTCCGTGATGTGTAGGCCGAGGAACTTTCCACCTTCTCCACTACGGTCCCATCGATGTGGATAGGGGGCTGCTCTCTCTTCTGTTTCCTGAAGTCCATGATCATCTCCTTTGTTTTGTTGACGTTGAGTGTGAGGTTATTTTCCTGACACCACACTCCGAGGGCCCTCACCTCCTCCCTGTAGGCCGTCTCGTCGTTGTTGTTAATCAAGCCTACCACTGTACAGTCGTGGCCAAAAGTTTTGAGAATGACACAAATATTAATTTTCACAAAGTCTGCTGCCTCAGTTTGTATGATGGCAATTTGCAAATACTCCAGAATGTCATGAAGAGTGATCAGATGAATTGCAATTAATTGCAAAGTCCCTCTTTTCCATGCAAATGAACTGAATCCCAAAAAACATTTCCACTGCATTTCAGCCCTGCCACAAATGGACAAGCTGACATCATGTCAGTGATTCTCTCTTGTGAGTGTTGACGAGGACAAGGCTGGAGATCACTCTGTCATGCTGATTGAGTTCGAATAACAGACTTGAAGCTTCAAAAGGAGGGTGGTGCTTGGAATCATTGTTCTTCCTCTGTCAACCATGTTACCTAAAAGCAAACATGTGCCGTCATCATTGGCAAGGATCAGGCAAGGATATTGCTGCCAGTAGGATTGCACCTAAATCCACCATTTATCAGATCATCAAGAACTTCAAGGAGAGCGGTTCAATTGTTGTGAAGAAGGCTTCAGGGCGCCCAAGAAAGTCCAGAAAGCGCCATGACCATCTCCTAAAGGTTATTCAGCTGCGGGATCGGGGCACCACCAGTCCAGAGCTTGCTCAGGAATGGCAGCAGGCAGGTGTGAGTGCATCTGCACGCACAGTGAGGTGAATACTTTTAGAGGATGGCCTGGTGTCAAGAAGGGCAGCAAAGAAGCCACTTCTTTCCAGGAAAAACATCAGGGACAGACTGATATTCTGCAAAAGGTACAGGGATTGTACTGCTGAGGACTGGGTTAAAGTAATTTTCTCTGATGAATCCCCTTTCCGATTGTTTGGGGAGAAGACAAAGTGACCACTACCATCAGTCTGTGTCATGCCAACAGTAAAGCATCCTGAGACCATTCATGTGTGGGGTTGCTTCTCAGCCAAGGGAGTGGGCTCACTCACAATTTTGCCTAAGAACACAGCCATGAATAAAGAATGGTACCAACACATCCTCCGAGAGCAACTTCTCCCAACCATCCAGGAACAGTTTGGTGACGAACAATGCCTTTTCCAGCATGATGGAGCACCTTGCCATACGGCAAAAAGTGATAACTAAGTGGCTCGTGGAACAAAACATCGATATTTTGGGTCCATGGCCAGGAAACTCCCCAGACCTTAATCCCATTGAGAACTTTTGGTCAATCCTCAAGAGGCGGGTGGGACAAACAAAACCCCACAAATTCTGACAAACTCCAAGCATTGATTATGCAAGAATGGGCTGCCATCAGTCAGGATGTGGCCTAGAAGTTAATTGACAGCATGACAGGGTGGATTGCAGGGGTCTTGAAAAAGAAGGGTCTTTGCATCAACTTCTTGTAATTGTCAATAAAAGCCGTTGACACTGATGAAATGCTTGTAATTATACTTCAGTATTCCACAGTAACATCTGACAAAAATATCTAAAGACACTGAAGCAGCAAACTTTGTGGAAATTCATATTTGTGTCATTCTCAAAACCTTTGGCTGTAGTGTCGTCTGCAACCTTGATGATTGAGTTGGAGGCGTGCATGGCCACACAGTCATGGGTGAGCAGGGAGTACAGGAGAGGGCTGAGAATGCACCCTTGTGGGGCCCCAGTGCTGAGGATCAGCGAGGTGGAGATGTTGTTTCCTACCCTCACCACCTGGGGGCGGCCCGTCAGAAAGTCCAGGACCCAGTTGCACAGGGCGGGGTCGAGACCCAGGGTCTCGAGCTTAATGACAAGTTTGGAGGGTACTATGGTGTTTAATGCTGAGCTGTAGTCGATGAACAGCATTCTTACATAGGTTTTCCTCTTGTCCAGATGGGGTTAGGGCAGTGTGCAGTGTTATTGCGTTTGCGTCGTCTGTGGACCTGTTGGTGCAGTAAGCAAATTGGAGTGGGTCTAGGGTGTCAGGTAGGGTGAAGGTGATTATGATCATTGACTAGTCTCTCAAAGCACTTCATGATGACGGAGGTGAGTGCTATGGGGAAATAGTCATTTAGCTCAGTTACCTTAGCTTTCTTGGGAACAGGAGCAATGGTGGTCCTCTTGAAGCATGTGGGAACAGCAGACTGGGATAAGGATTGATTGAATATGTCCGTAAACACACCAGCCAGCTGGTCTGTGCACACGGCTAGGGATGCCGTCTGGGCCGGCAACCTTGTGAGGGTTAACACGTTTAAATGTTTTACTCACGTTGGCTGCGGTGAAGGAGAGCCCGCAGGTTTTGGTAGCGGGCCGTGTCGGTGGCTTTGTATTGTCCTCAAAGCGAGCAAAGAAGTTGGCTGGTTTTCTTTTTGTAGTCCGTGATTGACTGTAGACCCTGCCACATACCTCTCGTGTCTGAGCCGTTGAATTGCGATTCTACTTACTTGTCACTATACTGACGCTTAGCTAGTTTGATTGCCTTGCGGAAGGAATAGCTACACTGTTTGTATTCGGTCATGTTTCCGGTCATGCAAGACTGTTTGTGTGGGTGTGTGTTTGTATCAGAAATAGGTAGAGGGGAAGGGGGAGGTGGCTGGAATGGGAGGAAAGAGATACTACACAAAAGGAGGCATGGAGAGAGCCTATAATTACTATGCACCCATCCTCCGGATTAGCCTGCCAGAGAACCTGAGGGGGGCCGAAACTGTGGACATTAACCTCTTAAGCATCAATAAGGAGCGCTGGGGAGCTAGCGCCCCATTCCCGACACTAACCGGAAAAATGTAAGGCGCCAAATTCAAAATCCAAATGTATAATTATAAAACATTCATCAATATACAAGTGTTGCATAGTCTTCAAAAGCTTAGACTCTTGGCAATATCACAGCGTTGTCAGATTTTAAAAAGGCTTTACGGCGAAAGCACAACATTTGATTCGTTGAGGATAGCACCTCTCATATGTTACGCATTAGCATAAATTCATAACCAGCTCGGGTCTCACAAAACACATAAAAGAGCTAAAATAAATCGCTTACCATTTATGATATTCTGCTGAGGGCATTCCGAAGTGTCCAAGCAAGACAATCCATGTTTCTTTTGTTAGAAAAAGTCATTGTTTATATCCATAAATCTCAGTTTAGTTGGCGCGTTCTGTTCAGAAAATCCACCGTCCACTCGTCCCATTATACATGACATATAGAGCGTTCAAATTATACCTATAAACTTTTTCCAAACAAATCAAACATAGTTTATAATCGATCCTTAGCTACTCTATTATGTATATTAACTTCTTAGGGAGCGGCAGCAGTGGTGACGTTTTGGAGAGTCTGGCTTGCTCAAAGTAAAATGCCTCCCATTCAGGCCCAGAACATAAGATATGCACATATTTAGTACCATTGGATAGGAAACACTCTGAATCTTCCAAAAGTGTTAACCATTTGTCTGTGAGTAAAACAGAATGCATATGGCAGGCGAAACCCCGAGGAATTTCTGTCCTGGAAAAAGTGATTTTGACACATTGCTCATTTGGAACCCCTCCCTCATGAAAATGACCATATAAGGGCATATGAATGCAGTACCCATCGCTTCCTTTAGATGTCAACAGTCTCGAGACAGTGTACATTTTCATTTTGGATGCTTTAGACCAGAGAATAAGAGCAAACCAGGAAGTTACCTTTTTATGTCAACAATACCCAGCGCGCGCTCCCGACAAGGCGCGCTGTGTCTTTTTTACCGTCTTTATCGATCAGTTTATATTCCGGTTGATTTATAATAGTAAATATACGTAAAAGTGTTCCTAAGGATACATTTAAAACTATGTTTGATTGTTCTTGGACAAGTTTATAGGTATAAGATGAACGAGTTCTCGTCACATTTCAATGGAGGAGTGGAGGCTGTCGTTTCTGATTATAACGCGCGAACCAAATGGAGATTTATGGATAAAATACATTACTTTTTCTAATAAAAGAACCATGGATTGTCTTCGTTGGACACTTAGGATGACCTCAGCAGAAGTTCTTCAACAGGTAATCGATTTGTTTTCGTTGTGAAATGTGTTATGTGTGTGCCATGATGGCTAATGGATTCATGGCTATGGGAAAAATATGTGAGGTGCTACCCTCAAACAATCAAATGTGCTGCTTTCGCCGTAAAGCCTATTTGAAATCTGACAACGCTGTGATATTGCCAAGAAACAGAGCTTTTGATGAGTATGGAACACTTGTATATTGGTGGATGTTTAATAATTCAACTTTTGGATTTTGAATTTGGCGCCTTGCATTTCACCTGGTAGTGTCGGGATTGGGGCGCTAGCGCCCCAGCAATCCCTGAGAGGTTAACAATTATATTTGACAAGGATAATATCTTGAACAATGGTAAAGTAAAAAAGCGAGGTGCACGCTCTCGTGTCTCTCACGCACCAGACAGAAATCACTTTGTCACTCCTCGGATATAAACATCCTGTATGAGGCTCTTGTTCGTGACAAACTCTTGAAACACTGTCTAAAGATGGTTGACATCTAGTGGAAGCCATAGGTACTGCAACCTGGGTCCTAGAATCCTCCAGGCTCTATACCAGCCTATGGTAATAGAAGGCATGTCATGGGTTTTTGCCTGCTATATCAGTTCTGTTATACTCACAGACATTATTTTAACAGTTTTAGAAACTTCAGATAGTTTTCTATGCGTTAGTACTGTGCATATCCTACTTTCTGGGCCTGAGTGGCAGGCATGTTACTTTGTGCACGCCAGACTCTCCAAAACCGACACCACTGCTGCTGATCCCTAAGAGGTTTTAAGAGAGATCTTAAAACACACCTTTATAGCTTTGATTTTTCCTTAGGTTGCTTTTTAGTTGTTCAGTTTTTGTTATTCATATTTTTTTTGCCTCATGTTTGTTGTGTAGTAAATATTTCAGTTTTTATTTTCAATGTTTTAATTTGTTTTTTTCCCCCCTGTGAAGCACATTGTGTTGCATTCCATGTATGAAATGTGCCGTTTAAATAAAGCTTGATTTGATTTTGATGGCTGGAAAAAGGCTATTCTTAGGAGCCGCTGGTGTTAACTGCCTCTGCATCTGCTGCAGATTACAGACATATTTTTCCACTCACTGTGTGGGTGTAGATGGTTTTCTGCTGCAGAGGAGGAGACAGAAATAAAGGCACTAGAGATAAATCCGCATTTATATATGTTTCCAGATAAAGGAGGACTGTGTTCCTGTTTTTTTCTTCCATCTCCTCTTACTGCACTATTCACTAGAGAAGCTTATTTTGTATTATAATTTTTTTGGGATCCAATGCAGCCATTTTTGTCTCTATATCAAATAATTTCTGGGTAACTATTAAGTTCTTTACTGTGACACACACACACCTTTCGGAAGGTATTCAGACCCCTTGACCTAAAATGGATTTAATACAAAAATTTCCTCAATCTACACAACATACTCCATCACAAAGCAAAAACAGGCTTTTTTGCAAATGTATATAAAATTATATACACACATACACACCTTATTTACATACGTATTCAAACCCTTTGATATGAGACTCGAAATTGAGCTCAGGTGCATCCTGTTTCCATTGATCATCCTTGAGATGTTTCTACAATTTCATTGGAGTCCACCTGTGGTAAATTCAATTCATTGGACATGATTTGGAAAGGCACACACCCGCCTATATAAGGCCCCACAGTTGACAGTGCATGTCAGAGCAAAAACCAAGCCATGAGGTCGAAGGAATTGTCCGTAGAGCTCAGAGACAGGATTGTTTCGAAACACAGATCCGGGGAGAGGTACTAAAAAATTGTTGTGCATTGAAGGCCTCCATCATTCTTGTTTGGAACCACCAAGACTCTTCCTAGAGCTGGTCCCCTGGCCAAACTGAGCAATCAGGGGAGAAGGGTGTTGGTCAGGGAGGTGATCAAGAGGAATAGTCACTGACTGAGCTCCAAAGGTTCTCTGTGGAGATGGAAGAACCTTCCAGAAGGACAACCATCTCTGTAGCACTCCACAAGTCAGGCCTTTATGGTAGAGTGGCCAGACGGAAGCCACTCCACAGTAAAAGGCACATGACAGCCCACTTGGAGTTTGCCAAAAGACAACTAAAGACTCTCAGACCATAAGAAAGAAGATTCTCTGGTCTGATGACACCAAAATTGAACTCTTTGGCCTGAATGCCAAGTGTCACGTCTAGAGGAAACCTGGCACCATCCCTATGGTGAAGCATGGTGGTGGCAGCATCATGCTGTGGGGATGTTTTTCAGAGACTGGGAGACAAGTCAGGATCGAGGGAAATATGAACGAAGCAAAGTACAGCGAGATCCTTGATGGGAACCTGGTCCAGAGCACTCAGGACCTCATACTGGGGCGACGGTTACAACAATACAATGACCCTAAGCACACACCCAAGACAACACAGGAGTGGCTTTGGGACAAGTCTCTGAAAGTTTCTAAAAATAAATTTTTGCTTTATCATTATGGGTTATTGTGTGTAGATTGACCATCACACCTCCTCCTCCATGCGTTATGGTGGGAACCACACATGCGGAGATAATCCGTTCATCTACTCTGCGTCTCACAAAGACACAGCGGTTGGAACCAAAAATCTTACATTTGGACTCCAGACCAAAAGGACACTTTTCCACTGGTCCAATGTCCATTGCTCGTTTTTCTTGGCCCAAGCAAGTATCTTCTTATTGGTGTCCTTTAGTAGTGGTTTCTTTGCAGCAATTCGACCATGGAGGCCTGATTCACACAGTCTCCTCCATACAGTTGATGTTGAGGTGTGCTTGTTACTTGAACACCCCCTCCCATTGTTACTGTGTGTATGAATGCTTCACGCAGACTGCAACCCGTTTTAAAGTATCCTCCGTTTGTTTTTATCTTGTCCCGTCTAAACATCGTTTTCCTATATTTTTAGTATATATTTTAATATCACTTATTATCTACTGAATATACTCACCTGCAACCCGCTTCACTCAATGTGGTACGGATCTGCTGTTTTTATACTTAAGAACTGGAACCTCCTCAAAAGCTAGCTAGCTAACTGGCTACCAGCTATTAGCTAGCCGCGACCCTAGACAGGTGTCTAGAGTACACCTGTCTCTCATGGCTTCGCTCACCCCTGGATGTACCTCCTGCCAGTACCTGAGCCAGAGAGTCGCTGAGCTGGAGGGGAGAGTATCTGTCCTGCGCCAGATCAAGGAGGACGAAGAACTCCTGGACTCCATGGTTGCTCAAACCAAAATCGACGACTTTACCTGCCCCTGGCTCGGCACCTCCACTTCCCGGTCTGTTCCACCCCTTCCGCCCCGCCTCAGGATGCCTGGATTGCTGTCCGGGGAGTAAAGCATTCCAGGAAACGGAATCCATCAAACGTTTCGGAGGTGATACAACTGGGGAGGAGATTCAGGGTCCTGGAAGACCTGGAAGTGCATTCCAATCATACTGTACAGGGTCCCTCCGCTACATCTCTACTGCTGCCATCTCACTCTCAGGTGGAAGTGCCCAAGCACACTCATCTGCGCTCCTTGCCCGCCACTAGGTCGTCAATTTTAGCAGCTGGCCCCCCTCAACCTGCTAGGAGACAGATCACCCGGGAGAGGCCCCGCCATTTACTCAATAAACCCATCTGTAGTCCTTCCGTTATTGTGGTAGGTTCATCCATGGTCCGAAATGTTTCAATCCGGAAAGCTGAGACCTTCTGTTACCCTGGAGCTAGGATCCCTGACCTAAACTCCATGCTACCGCTACTTATTAGCAAGAACTCCGCCGCTTCAACTGTCATTGTCCACGCTGGGTCAAATGACATTAAACTCCAGCAGTCAGAGAAATTGAGAGCTGATTTTAAAACATTGATAAATACGCTACTGGAATCTGGGAAGCAGTGCATTATTTCTGGTCCATTTCCATCCCCACGCTACACGGATATGGTTTTTAGTCGATATCGCCGATTACACACCTGGCTAAAGGGATACTGCTGCACGATGGGAATTCCCTTTGTGGATAACTTTGCAGATTTTACAGACCGACCAGGCCTATTTCTTCGGGACAATTTACATCTTAACAGGTATGGCTCCAGCATCCTCTCCACCAACATGTCTCTTACTCTTGCTTCATGTAGAGCCTTTGATACCTGACGTTGTGTATCTTCGGGGGTTGACTCTTGGGATTGTACGCTCCCCTATCAGACAGCTCCTCTCCCAGTTTCATTCATTAGTCCCCCAATTGCAAATATGGAACAAACTACAGTTAACAACCTTTTTGCAATTCCTAGATTATTGTCCAGTCACCGTATTGCGAATACTACTCACATGCAGAGAGGTATTGTTAGTAGGTATCTTGTCCCCATAAAATTGAGCTCTGTCAATAGCTCGAAAAGGGTTTATTGCTCATCCAGTGCAGCTTCAGGTGCTACCTTGGATACTCCATCTGACATGAATTCCCGTGGCAATGGCATTGGAATAATTCATTTGAACGCTAGAAGCCTGATCCAAAAGTTGGACTTTATTGACATTTTGGTCTCACAATCAAATGTTGACATACTGATTGTATCTGAATCGTGGCTGTGTGATTCTGTGCCTGATTCAGATGTTCAGTTGATTGGGTACAATATTTATAGAGCTGATAGAGTTGGTAGAGGTGGTGGTATTGCGATTTATGTAAAATGCTGCTTGAATGCTTCTGTGTCCATATCAACCTCTGTCCCAAAGCAATATGAATGTCTAGTTTTAAATGTGGTACTTGGTCATAACGCTCAGCTAACTCTAGCAGGGGTATATCGCCCCCCCTCAGCTCCTCCTTGTACTCTATGCAAATTATCTGATATACTGTCTAATTATGCAAACTCTGAATTACTGATTTTGGGAGATTTTAACCTGGATTGGCTCTCCCAGTATCCGATAAATGAAAAGACATTTGTACTGAACTAAATCTAACTCAGCTGATAACTAAACCAACCCGTCCCAACTTTAAGAACCCAGTGAAATCTACTCTACTAGATATTATTCTAACAAATACCCCCCATAAATACACAGCCAGTGGGGTTTTTGCAAATGATATCAGTGACCACTGCCCTATTGCTTGTATTAGAGATACCAGGCTGAAACACTGTGATCCCTGTATAATCTCTAAGAGAAATTATAAACATTTCTCACAGCAAGCTTTATCCTTGACTTAGATCACTCTGAGCTTTTATCCACTTGCTGCATTCTGGACCCTGTTTTAACCTTTGCTTTTTTCTCTTCTATTGTTACCTCTATGTCTGATAAACATGCCCCGCTTAAGAATCACAGAGTAAGAAACCGAACCAGTTCTTGGTTCTCTCCTGAATTGTCAGGTCTTTTCCTGCAAAAGAATCGGGCCTGGGCCTTGGCGAGAAAACAGGTACTCCAGCTGATTGGCTGTTTTTAGGCAATTGAGAAATAAATGTACTGCAGCTGTCAAAAGGGCAAAATCGAATTACTTCCTTAACGCTATGACAGATTCTGCAGGAGATCCTGCAAAATTCTGGAAAACCGTTAATTCACTGAAACGGGGAAATTCTGCTGTTTCTCTTCCTAAGCAAATTATCTCAGACTCCTGTATTTTAAGTGGTAAAATGATATTTGTGATGCTTTTAATAAGCATTTTATTTCTGCTGGTTTTTTATTTGAAAGGACAAGTGGCCATTGTGGTACTGGCCAGTTAGTTGATTTTTCGTCTTGCTTTTCAACCGTTACTCTGAAAAATGGTAACCCTGTTTTTAGTTTCCAGAAAATAACTGAAGCAGAGGTTCTAGCTGCCCTGTGTGCCATTGATACTAAGAAATCTCTGGGCGCGGACAATTTAGACCCGTACTTACTTAAGTGTGCTGCACCTATCATTGCTGGTTCAGTGACACACATTTTTAATCTAACATTAAGCACAGGAAATATCCCTAAGGTGTGGAAAGCAGCTTTTGTTCTGCCATTACATAAGGGAGGTGACGGTAGTGATTTGGATAACTATCGACCCATCTCTAGGCTCCCTTGTCTGGCAAAGATCCTAGAATCTTTAGTTAACAAACAGTTACAATCTTTTCTTTCTGCTAACAGTATTCTTAGCACCAATCAATCTGGTTTTAGATCTAAACACAGTACCACATCGGCCGCTATGCTTGTTGTAAATGATATTGCAAATGCCTTAGATGATAGAAAGCATTGTGCTGCGTTGTTTATAGATTTGTCTAAAGCTTTGACACTGTAGACCATGCCATCCTTTGAGTAAGCTGTCATCTATAGGACTGGGCACTGATGCCTGCCGATAGTCATAAAACCATCTTAAAGATAGAACTCAGGCCGTCATGGTCGACGGGGTCAAGTCTGACCCCTTACAGTTACTTAAAGGGGTCCCTCAGGGTTCAATAATTGGCCCACTATTGTTCTCAATATATATAAACAACATTGGTGATGATGTCAGATATTGTAATTTCCATTTATATGCAGATGACACAGTGATGTACTCTATTGCTCCAACAGCGGACCAAGCTTTAATGCAGTTGGAGTCTGATTTTAGGATATTACAGGAGTCTCTTTTACAGCTTAAACTTGTTTTAAACGCTAAGAAAACAAATGTCATGCTTTTTTCTAGGTCTAACCTCTCAGTTAGAAACACTTTTGTAATCACTAGCTTGGATGGTACTCAAAATCAAACAGGTCTCTGCATATAAATATTTAGGGGTATGGTTAGATGATAGGCTCTCTATTAAAAAACATGTTACTGAATTGGGAAAAAAGCTCAAATTCAAGATAGGGTTCCTTTACAGAAACAGGGCTTGTCTGTCCTCCGTAAATAGGAAACAAATTGTGCAGGCTACTTTTATGTCCGTTTTAGATTATGGTGATATTATTCATATGCATGCATCGGCAAACACATTAAAACCACTGGATGCTATTTACCATTGTGCACTCAGGTTTATCACAGGTGATAGTTACAAAACTCATCACTGTATCCTATATCAACATGTGGGTTGGGCCTCTCTATCTGTGAGGCGAGAGCAACATGCTCTTTTGTTTATTTATAAAGCACTTCTTTTAAAACTACCTCCATATATATCATCATTAATTTTAATTAGATATACACATTTTATGACCAGATCACAGATGTGGATTACATTAGAAACTCCTGCAGTCTCCACAGAGTTGGAAAGGACTGCCTTCAGTTCCTTTGCACCTTATTTATGGAACAAACTGCAGATCAAACTTAAGCTAGCCACTCTGGTGTCCCTTGCCCATTTTAAAAATATGATGGAGGATCAATATGATGTTGTCTGTGATTGTTTCTGTTGAATGTGTCTTTGTTTTGTATGTTTTGAAATGTTCTTGTCTGTATGCCTAGAACTGTACATGTCAACATGTTTACACAGGGCACAGCCGTAAAAGAGATCCAGGTCTCAGTCTGTTTTCCCTGTTAAAATAAAGATAAAAAATTTAAAAAAAATTGATTTGGGCTGCAATTTCTGAGGCTGGTAGCTAATTAACTTATCCTCTGCAGCAGAGGTAACTCTGGGTCTTCCATTCCTGTGGCGGTCCTCATCAGAGCCAGTTTCATCATAGCGCTTGATGGTTTTTGTGACTGTACTTGTAGAAACTTAAGAAAGTTCTTGAAATGTTCCATATTGACTGATTTTCATGTCTTAAAGTAATGGACATTTGTTGAGATGTTCTTGCCATAATATGGAATTGGTCTTTTACCAAATAAGGCTATCTTCTGTATACCCCCCCTTCCTTGTCACAACACAACTTATTGGCTAAAACGCATTAACCTGTTATGGATCCAATCCCGTGAACGGGATCGATTTTGACAACTTCCGGTGAAATGCAGAGCGCCAAATTCAAATTACAAAAATACTAATTTCAAACATTCATGAAAATACAAATGCTACACACCCTTCAAAAGATTAGACTCTTGTTAATCTAACAGCATTGTCAGATTTCAAAAAGGCTTTGGAAAGCAGAACATTTGATTGTCTGAGGACAGCACCCCCACTCAAAAACTCAATTAGCATAATAACATAACCAGCAGAGGTGTCACAAAACTCAAAAATAGCATAAAGTAAATCGCTTACCTTTGATGATCTTCCACTGATGGCATATCAAAGCGTCCAGGTTACACAATAAAAGGTCCTTTTGTTCGATAAAGTTGCTCTTTATATCCATATAGCTCCGTTTGTTTGGTGCGTTTTGTTCAGTAATCCACCTGCCCAAAGGCTTTCATCCATGCAGACAAACGATATCCCAAAAGTACCCGTAAAGTTAATTGAAAAAAGTCAAACAGCATTTGTAATCAATACTCAGATACCCTAAAATGAATGTACACTATAATATTTCAGACGGAATATAACCTGCTGAATAGAAGAGAAAAAGAACTGAGCGCGCGTTCCCTGTTACGCGCAAAATCCAAAACAGTACACTTGTCGTGAACTCAGGAACACGTGATCCTACTCCCTTAATTTTCATGATTGAACGTTCCAACCTTTTTCTGAAGACTGTTGACATCTAGTGGAAGCCATAGGAACTGCAATCTGGGAGCTAAAATACCCTGCATTGAATAGCATGCCAATTGAAAGTGTGACATGACTGATTCAGACATCCCAGATGGATTTTGCTCGTGTTTTTGCCTGCCACTTCAGTTCTGTTATACTCACAGACATGATCGTAACAGTTTTAGAAACTTCAGTGTTTTCTATCCAAAGCTACTAATTACATGCATATCCTAGCTTCAGGGCCTGAGTAACAGGCAGTTTACTTTGGGAATGTTTTTCATCTGAACTTCAAAATACTGCCCCCTAGCCCTAAGAAGTTAAAGAAAGAAATTCCACAAATTAACTTTTAACAAGGCACACCTTAATTGAAATGCATTCCAGGTGACTACCTCATGAAGCTGGTTGAGAGAATGCCAAGAGTGTGCAAAGCTGTCACCAAGGCAAAGGGTGGTT
Source organism: Brachymystax lenok tsinlingensis (assembly GCA_030435695.1). Lineage (NCBI taxonomy): Eukaryota > Metazoa > Chordata > Actinopteri > Salmoniformes > Salmonidae > Brachymystax > Brachymystax lenok. The sequence goes on from CM059780.1 coordinate 59,915,747, forward strand.
ATTTGAATAATCTCAAATATATTTTGATTTTTTAAACACTTTTGGTTACTACATGATTCCATATGTGTTATTTCACAGTTTTGATGTCTTCACTATTATTCTACAATGTAGAAAATAGTAAAAATTAAGAAAACCCTGGAATGAGTAGGTGTCCAAACTTTTGACTGGTACTCTATGTATATATATATATATATATATATATATATATATATATATATATATATATATATATATATATATATATATATATGCTCGTTTCTGCAGCCATCGTTTTTCTCTTCCCCAAAGCGTTCTTGCTTTGACTGAGCAGACAACACCCAGACATTGTCTTTTGGGAACATATCAACTCACTGGAGTGTACAAAGCATGTCTGTGTGGATCTCCTACTGTAGCTGGCAACTATGCACAGACTAACTGCAGTACCCATGTTTTTCTATCTAGTCTTGTCACCTGAAGTATTTCATGGTGCTAGTGTAGGCAACATACTGAATAACAATTTTTATAATAAGTAGAACAAACTGCACGTTTACAAGATTTGGCACGTTTACAAGATTTAAATAAGTAGCAAAACCAGCAAAGAGACATGTTGGATAGAGTCATCATTCAGCATTGTTTGAAGCTCACCATGTTCTTCCATTCACTATAAATGAAATACAATGTCATCACCACATACTACATCATGGTTATTATTCAGGCTGTTACAGTGACCATGTTACCGTCACACCTGCGGTCACGAGTCATGACCGCAGTCAAATTCCACATCACTGTTTAGTCACAGTAACTAGGCTTCTCCAAGCTCTAATTCTAATGATGATCATTAGAAGCCTATCAAACGTGCAACCTGCCTTGTACTCAGCACTCCAATGTCCCTCTAATCACTGACATCAATGCAAATGATCCAAAATCAAATCAAACACTTCATGAGAGCCCATGAGCTCATGTTGCGCAACATTTATATAGGCGATGCAATTACATGAGGATCCCATCAGCTTTCTATAGGCTAGGCTTACTATATTTATTTCTCAACTTTCCTAATATTAAGCACATTGCTTCACTTTACAACAGGAGTATAGCCTACATGGCTGGCACGGGAAATGAAACAAGGGAAACACTTCCTCCTTTCGCTATTTAAGTTCAGAGACTGGGGCATGATAATGGTCCATTCTAAATCAAAACTAATTTCACTTATATTATTTAGTAAATGTAAAGACAAGATTAAATTAAGAATTGTCTGATGGGTGACAATATTAGCCTATGACTTGTGAATGAAGCCCAGCATGAGAATTAAGGCAAGATACAGCGCATGCCTTTTTTTGTGACTTTTTCAAATCATAGTTGCATACCTCATGTTGCCAAGCCCATAGGCCTATATGTTTTTATAACTAAAGTGGCCAAATAACTTCTTAAAATGAAGCACATTAATCCGCTTTACAACCGATGTAGAGCCTAACTGGCACACATAGGCGGTGCACGAGTTTGAAGTTCGACCAAGATAATTTTTACCATAAAAATGCACCGTTATAATAAAGCATTACATGCATATTCACGTTTGCGATCACTTTTGAGAATGGTGTTTTCGCTAATTGATTGCATTTTGGAACATTCATGCTTATAGCTTACTGCCGTGTGCACATTGCTGCTCTTATAATATGAAGAAATTGCCTAAAAGTTTCACATTTTAAGCTATGCCCTCAGACGAACCACCAAACAAGCAAAGCGTCAATACAGGATTAAGATTGAATCCTACTACACCGGCTCCGACGCTCGTCGGATGTGGCAGGGCTCGAAAACTATTATGGACTACAAAGGGAAACCCAGATGTGAGCTGCCCAGTGACGTGAGCCTACCAGACGAGTTAAATGCCTTTAATGCTCGCTTTGAGGCAAGCAACGCTGAAGCATGCGCAAGAGCACCAGCTGTTCTGGTTTGTGTGTGTGTTAAGGTTGTGCGATTGTGTACAAGCCTACGTTGTCCAATTGCGCCCCATAGCGATCCTCGATAGTTGATCGCTATTGGGGGGGGGGGTCCTTCTTATGGCTACCCATGTATTTCCATGGAAATATAAAGTTTATTTGGAAAGTAATAAATATATTTTTAAAAGCATTCATGATTTGCGTAAATGTAATACACTAACTATTACTCTTGTTAAAAATATGAAATGGTATTACATTTGGTGAAGAGCACGTTATGACTTGTTTAGGACTCGAAACTCAAAGTTTAGGACTTGAGACTTGACTTGATTTGGTCGACTTCCTATGATCATATATGGAAAACGGACATAACATCCTGATTTGGTACGTTCAATACTTATATATGCCATTTGGACATTTCCTATGCCATTTGGACATGGTTCAGAGACTTTTGGGTTCAGAACCCAACTTCTTATGATCATACACTGGTTCCTCCTTTAAAAGTTGCGAGTTTACACTGTGGGACTTATAGGTACCCAGCGTCACGGCTTCGTTGCTCCAGACCACCGCAAGGGGGAGTTATTTTGGTCCCACGGTTTTTATATGACCAATTATATCGAGTGGTTCCAATTACGAATTTGACGCGAGCCATCCGTCACTGGTGACATTCTTCAGCAAAGATGGCTGACAAAACATTACGGTGGAAGCAAATGTAAGTAATTATAATGGCATAACGAGTCAAGCAAAAAATGTACAATTGAGAGGAATATGTTAGTTAATGTAGAGACTAATGATTGTGCATATTTCTTGTCATAAAGTTAATTTACGAAAATCGCCATTTAACAAGTTGACTAGCTAGTCAGCTATGGCATGAGTATGAAATTGTAATTCATGTGGTTTAATGTTTTAGGGACTCCTGAGAACCAGCAAACCAGGCTGTCATCTTGTGAAACAGTGGATGTAAAGAATCTAGCTAGCTAAAGCATTTATTGCAAATTAAATGTACAATTGTGTAAGCTTGCCTTGCTTATATTTGCCATGCAATACAGCTGAAGTAACATAGCTAGCTAACTATTTACGTGCTTATTGTGTAGTGGAGATAAAAAATAACTATGCCTATGGATGTGTAGTTAGCTACAGTATGTAGCTGATCTGTGTATGGACCATAAAACGTTTGGTATGAATATTAGTTTAGAACCTCTCTCTGAACCTCAGCTATCATAGTTGTTGTATCGACTTCAAGTCTGAATGGCATTAATGAAGCCTATGGATTGAGTAGAATATAATAACTTTATTGTGCCAAGGATGCAAGTTCTATATACATGTAGTTATTACCACGCTTGAGATCCCCAAGTTGTAGCCTGTACATTGAATATATTCACTGATCATGTACTCTTCCTTGGCAAGTAAAGGTGCGGTTCAGGTATGAATCTCTGTGAGACATTCTTTTTCAGTCATATCCAATACCAGGTGTATCAAACTCCATTCTTTGAATGATGCTGTGTCTGCATGTATGCATTACAATTATACACTTCAACAGTGTTTACCACTCCTGCTCCTGGGACATCAATGATTACACATTGTAACTATGCAATAGACTAGAAACATGATTTAAGGCTGATTTGTAATTAATATATACAGAAAAACGGTACACTACACTTCCTATGCATATCTAAAGCCCTTCATCTGCATTAAAGTTCATTATCCAGGTGTTATAAATACATAATATATGCATTATAAATATAAAAATTGTAATATTATATTATAGATACAAGTTGAATCTGTACTTCAATGCACACATGGCATTATAAAAAAGAGGCGTAAAAGAGAAAGGGAACGGGGTAAGAGCAGAGGAGCAGGGAAGACAGCATATGATTAATGAATTACAGTGCTACCCTAATATTCTCAGTTCATCACAATTACATAGGGACTCTAGCACTGTCTCCTAACTAGCCTTGGGCCCCCAGTTGGCCTGAATGTAATCTTAAGAGCAGGTGAGATGGCGATGAAGGGATTGGCGTCCTCTCTCACATCAAAACATACCTGCAGATGAGAGACAGATGAATAGAGAGAGAGCATGATTAAGCTTTGTTTTTTCTATTCTAACACGGTCAGTCATCATAATCATCAGAAGGTGAAATGCAAAACTGACCTTGGATCATTAACTCTGGGACTACTACATCTCCATCTGTATTTCAATGTAAGCATCTCTTTAATAATACTTCCTGTTGACCCGACCAAGCGACCTCTCACCTATGATCATGCTTTTACAGTGTTAACAATATAAAGATAGCTAGCTAATAATAAGTTAGGTAGCTGGTCAAATGTAATTAACTTAGCTAGCTATCTATAAAGTATGTAAACTGGCTAGCTACGTTAGCAGCTCATTTGAGTTAAAATGCACTGTAGCTAGGTACTGTAGCTAATAATACATAGTTTTTTTTACATTTTCGAAATGTATTTACTTACTTGAATAGGTTCTCCCAGCCTTGTGGACTATTGAAAACAGGGAAGCAAAGTTTGTCACCAGAGAGGTTTAGAGCATATTACTATTTGCTTGTGAATAATCAGACCTTCATACAAACTTGCTATGCTGAATTCTTGACGCACAACTGAAGGTGCTGCCATATCCTGCCAGCACGTCCAGAAGCGAGCCACTCAGGCGGAGAATGGCGCGTGGAAGAGGGCGAGGGACGAGATGGGAGTAACAATCCTGGCTATTTAACAGGTGGAAAGGGGGAAAAGTATTATTATTATTAACCCCGCATTATAATTATTTAAAAGCCCCTTAGATATTCTGTGTTTCAACAGCTGGAGGCATTTTGTTTTTCACAATGTTATTCCCCTTAGATATTAATTTAGAATCCTCCAATTTTCTTATGCTGTAGCCTACTCCCGACCGTCACGTTGTACAGTGCAATATTTTCCATTCCATCCTAACGGAAACTCTGAGGGTTTAGTTTTTTTTGGAATAGATAATATAAATACAATTAAGCCACATTTCTTAAAATCAATCCCATGTACTGTTATTACAAAAATTCTCTAGTAATGCCAATATGGGAGACTATCAAATGCTTCTCAACGATGCCCTCTGGTCTTCAAACTAGCACTAACTTGCTTTAACGCAAAAAACGTCTGACAATTAAATTAAGTGCCATAGAATGCTGCAGCAGCCCGCAAGATGTGCTGCAGTATGACGCAACTTTTAGAGGACGAACCACTGTATATGGAAAATGGACAAAACATAGGCCTCATGGACAAACTCTCATAAAATAATACATGTCCATACGGTTCCTACAAATTTATAATTTCCACAAAAAATCATTCCAAAAAACCCTTTTTAAATGAGGTTTTACATTTTATAATAAAAAAACCTGACTTTGACCATTTCACATGAAATCCTACGGTGGAGCACGCTCGCCACCTTTTGCAGAGCTCATTCAACTTTTTTAAAATCATGCAGCCCTACAACGTATAAAAAATCTAAACATATAGCCCAACGTTTGTATCACAATTAAAGTTGCATAAATAACTAAATTAAGCATACAAGAGGACCGGTTTCTTAGTTAACCGGTTTCTTAGTTAATGCCGTTGGGGGTACACCAAAAATATATATAAAAATGTATTTTATAAATAAAATATTAAAAAAACATTTTCAAACGGTCCTTTTAAAATTTACCAATGGGGCTATGCATTTGGGTGAGTTTTTTTCCCCCTCTCCTGAGTAGCCTCGTTTCACTGCCAAAAATAAAATTAAGCCATCTAGTGTTCATCAAAATAACAATGTCAAATGTTAGCCCAGCTAGCATTGACACTGACAGTTGTGAATCTGATGCAGCCGAAGAGCTACTGCCCCCTTACCCGGGAAAGCACCGAACAACAGACCGGGATGTTGGACCATCGAAGAGGCCCAAATATGATGAGAACTACATTGATTTGGGGTTCACTTCTATTTGGACGAGTGCCTTTCCTCAGCCACGGTGTATTATACGTGCAAAAGTACTCTCTCACAACTCAATGATCCCTTCACTCTTGCACAGACATTTAGAAACAAAACATGCCAATTAGAAAAATAATCCCCTGGAGTTTGAGCGAGAATTAAGACGACTTTCGAGTAGTAAGACATGTATAAAAGCAACAGATACCATTAATAAGAATGGGCTAGAAGCGTCTTATATGGTGAGCTGCCGAGTGGCAAAGGACAGGCAAGCCCCATACTATTGTGGAGGACTTAATTCTTCCTGCTTCCGCGGCTATGACTGGGACAATGATTGGGGAAAAAGCCCCCAAAAAACTACACAGACAATGACTTCATCAAACAACACTGTTTCACGACGCATTAGTGACATGGCAGGAGATGTTTTGAAACAATTACTGCTTCGCATACAAGCCAGTGAATTCTATGCGTTACAACTGGATGAGTCAACAGACATGGCGGGCCTAGCACAGCTCCTGGTATATGTCCGTTAGGTTTATAGGGGGTCAATTAAGGAAGACATCCTCTTCTGCAAACCACTGGAAACCAAGACAACAGGAGAGGATATTTTTGTGCGCTGACCCTGGTGCTAGAGGGGGTACACAGGAGTTTGAATGTTTGAAGGGGTACGGGACTATAAAAAGTTTGGGAACCACTGGTGTAGGCTATATTAAATGGATTTATTTCACTTTTTAAAATGTTGATGTTCCAAAGGTTTTCGTCAGTGGCTTGTAGGCTATGCGTGGAAGCCAGGAGATGCTAAACATGTTTGTGTTATTTAACGTGAGACCGACAATTATTTGCTTGACAATCACCGGCTTTAGACATTTCATGACCGCCACAGCCCTAGTTATTATTGACCTTTTCCATGGCAGAAGTACTGTGTGCTATCCCCTCAGTACCATGGCCTATGGCCCTTTTTGGCAACTAGTGATTGCCCCTTAGCCATATATATTAGAACATGAGGCATCTCAGAGCCTCAGAGAGATTATGTCCCTGTAATCCACACTGACTCACTCCTCTGGTGCCTCTCACTCACACTTGCTTTGCTAACATCGTCTTGACGAGCAGTGTCAGATAGGCATGACTCACGTTTATCTTAAAGCCAAATGACACAAAAATGTCTGGCTTCGTGTATGAGGGAGAGTGAGTACTGAGCAGTAGTGTGAGTGTGCCTAACCTCACAACGCCTCCTCCAACGATCTGTCCTAACACTTTAATCAAACTCGCTGGATGTGACATGCCAATGTCTGCTCCAGGCCAAAGGCCTAGCTGGTATAAGTATATGGGCCTAGCTGGTATGAGTCCTACTTCTTATTCCAAACTGCACCTTGCAGGAAGTGGTTAAAATCCAGGCCGTCTTAAGCTTGCGTTTCAATATCAAACAGGCTGGTTTGACTCCCAGACTCCAGGACAGCACGCTCTGCACATTAGAAGCAAGCTTCTAAATGACATAGCATGTATTAGTATACATATTAATTCAGGCTCTCGCACAGATCTTGGGAAGACTTGATTAGAACCACCTTTTTATCTTTGGCGTGTGTTTATACAGAGTTCTCTTTCACAGACTGCTCTCTCCTTCTCGGTTCAGCCTTCACCAGTAGAAAGGTAACGTAGGCCGGCATTAAAGGGCATCCCAGCTAGCAATGAGGAATCGGCCCAAGGACATCAGGCATTTCCGTCTACCAGAATTCCGCCGACTTTGCCGGCATCTTACCAGAATCCCCCCAGAAGTGTCCTGATGCAAATTTAAATTAATGAATACAAAATTACCTGATTTAGATATTACTATTATACATTTTATACATTCAATTTATAACCATCCACAAAAAAAACTGTGTTGCTCAGTTTTGCAGGCCTAGCTAAATGCTTAGCGCATAGAATTAAAAAGGTTTTGTCAAATGTTATTCATCCTAATCAGACTTTTTTTTTTTACATGAACGATACATTGGAGATAATATAAGACAAGTACTGGAAACAATAGAATACTATGAAATATCGGGGAAACCAGGCCTGGTTTTCATAGATGATTTTGAAAAGGCTTTTGATAAAGTACGACTGGAGTTTAAATATAAATGCCTCGAATATTTCAATTTTGGAGAATCTCTTATAAAAAGGGGTTAAAGTTATGTATAGTAACCCTAGGTGTAAATAGTAAATAATGGCTACATCTCAGAAAGTTTTAAACTGTCAAGAGGAGTATAACAAGGTTGTCCACTATCGGCATATCTATTTATTATTGCCATCGAAATGTTAGCTGTTAATATTAGATCCAACAATAATATTAAGGGATTAGAAATCGGTGTCATTGTACGCTGATGATCCATGTTATTTAAAAACCACAATTAGAATCCCTCCAGCCTCAGAGGATCTAGATACTTTTGCTAACTTCTCTGGATTAAAACCAAATTATGATAAGTGCACTATATTACATATTGGATCACTAAAAAAATTCAACTTTTACATTACCGTGTAGTTTACCAAAAAAATGGTCTGATGGGGATGTGGACATACACGGTATACATATCCAGGAAGAAAGACACTCTCACTCCAATACATTCTTATAGAAAGTTAGCAAAAATAGATGAGATCTTGCTACCATGGAAAGGAAAATATATCACGACTTCCGCCGAAGTCGGTTCCTCTCCTTGTTCGGGCTGCGTCGACGTCACCAGTCTTCTAGCCATCACCGATCCACCTTTCATTTTCCCTTTGTTTTGTCTTGTTTTCCCACACACCTGGTTTTCATTTTCCCTCATTACTGTTGTGTATTTAACCCTTTGTTTCCCCCAGGTCTGTGTGGGGAATTGTTTATTGGCATGCTGGTAAGCCGGGTTGTTGGTTTTTCACCCTTGCTTTTGTATTTTGTATTTTGTACTTTGTGCTGCCTTACTGGGCTTTTGGGCATTTGTTTTGTTACGCGGTTGCGTTCTGTATTTTGACGTTGCCTAAGTTAAGTGCTTAGTCCACTCATCTCTGCTCTCCTGCGCCTGACTTATTTACACCCGCTACACCCACCGCATGACAAAATACCAGTATATTTGTGGAAAAATCAACTCTTTAGTCATATCAGTTTACCTACAGTTGAAGTCGGAAGTTTCCATACCCATTAGTCAAATACATTTAAACTCAGTTTCACAATTCCTGACATTTAATCCTAGTAAGAATTCTCTGCCTTAGATCAGTTAGGATCACCACTTTATTTTAAGAATGTGAAATGTCAGAATAATAGTAGAGAGTGATTTATTTCATCTTTTAATTCTTTCATCACATTCCCAGTGGATCAGAAGTTTACATACACTCAATTAGTATTTGGTATCATTGCCTTTAAATTGTTTAACTTCTCAGGGATCAGTGGGGCGCTAGCGGGCTGCTCCCGACACTACCAGGTAAAATGTAAGGCGCCAAATTCAAAATCCCAAAGTTGAATTATTAAACATCCACCAATATACAAGTTTTCCATACTCATCAAAAGCTCTGTTTCTTGGCAATATCACAGCATTGTCAGATTTCAAAAAGGCTTTACGTCGAAAGCAGCACATTTGATTGTTTGAGGGTAGCACCTCACATTTTTCCCATAGCCATGTATCGATTAGCCATCATGGCACACACATAACACATTTCACAGCGAAAACAAATCAATTACCTGTTGAACTTCTGCTGAGGTCATCCTAAGTGTCCAACGAAGACAATCCATGGTTCTTTTGTTAGAAAAAGTAATGTATTTTATCCATAAATCCTCCATTTGGTTGTGGCGTTATAATCAGAAACGACAGCTTCCACTACTCCATTAAAACGTGGCGAACTTCGTTCATCTTATACCTATAAACTTGTCCAAGAACAATCAAACATAGTTTTAAATGTATCCTTAGGAACACTTTTACGTATATTTACTATTATAAATCAGCCGGAATATAAACTGATCGATAAAGACGGTAAAAAAGACACTGCGTGACTTCTCGTGCGCGCGCGCTGGGTACTGTTTTCATGACAGAGTGACTTCCTTGTTTGCTCTTCTTCTCTGGTGTTATTCATCCAAAATGAAAAAATACACTGTCTTGAGACTGTTGACATCATAAGGAAGCGATGGGTACTGCATTCATATGCCCTTATATGGTCATTTTCATGAGGGAGGGGTGCCCAAATGAGCAATGTGTCAAAATCACTTTTTCCAGGACAGAAATTCCTCGGGGTTTCGCCTGCTATATGCGTTCTGTTTTACTCACAGATGGTTAACAGTTTTGGAAAATTCAGAGTGTTTCCTATCCAATGGTACCAAATATATGCATATCATATTTTCTGGGCCTGAATGGGAGGCATTTTACTTTGGGCACGCCAGGCTCTCCAAAACCGACCCCTCAGCTGCCACTCCCTAACAAGTTAACTTGGGTCAAACATTTTAGGTAGCCTTCCACAAGCTTCCCACAATAAGTTGGGTGAATTTTGGCCCATTCCTCCTGACAGAGTTGGTGTAACTGAGTCAGGTTTGTAGGCCTCCTTGCTCGCACACACTTTTTCAGTTCTGCCCACAAATTTTCTATAGGATAAGGTCAGGGCTTTGTGATGGCCACTCCAATACCTTGACTTTGTTATCCTTAAGCCATTTTGCCACAACTTTGGAAGTTCGCTTGGGGTCATTGTCCATTTGGAAGACCCATTTGCGACCAAGCTTTAACTTCCTGACTGATGTCTTGAGATGTTGCTTCGATATATCCACATAATTTACCTCCCTCATGGTGCCATCTATTTTGTGAAGTGCACCAGTCCCTCCTGCATCAACGCACCCCCACAACATGATGCTGCCACCCCCGTTCTTCACGGTTGGGATGGTGTTCTTCGGCTTGCAAGCCTCCCCCTTTTTCCTCCAAACATAACGATGGTCATTATGGCCAAACAGTTCTATTTTTGTTTCATCAGACCAGAGGACATTTCTCCAAAAAGTACAATCTTTGTCCCCAAGTGCATTTGCAAACCGTAGTCTGGCTTTTTTATGGCGGTTTTGGACCAGCGGCTTCTTCCTTGCTGAGCAGCCTTTCAGGTTATGTTGATATAGGACTTGTTTTACTGTGGATATAGTTACCTTTGTACCCGTGTCCTCCCACATCTTCACAAGGTCCTTTGCTGTTGTTCTGGGATTGATTTGCATTTTTTGCACCACAGTACGTTCATCTCTAGGAGACAGAACGCGTCTCCTTCCTGAGCGGAATGACAGCTGCCTGGTCCCATGGTGTTTATACTTGTGTACTATTGTTTGTACAGATTAACGTGGTACCTTCAGGCGTTTGGACATTTCTCCCAAGGATGAATCAGACGTGTGGGGGTCTTGGCTGATTTCTTTTGATTTTCCCATGATGTCAAGCAAAGAGGCACTGAGTTTGAAGGTAGGCCTTGAAATACATCCACAGGTACACCTCCAATTGACTCAAATTAGCCTATCAGAAGCTTCTAAAGCCATCATTTTCTGGATTTTTCCAAGCGGTTTAAAAGGCACAGTCAACTTATTGTATGTAAACTTCTGACCCACTGGAATTGTGATACAGTGAATTATAAGTGAAGTAATCTGTCTGTAAACAATTGTTGGGAAAATTACTTGTGTCATGCACAAAGTAGATGTCCTAACCGACTTGCCAAAACTATAGTTTGTTAACAAGAAATGTGTGGAGTGGTTGAAAAACGAGTTTTAGTGACTCCAACCAAGTGTATGTAAACTTCCGACTTCAACTGTATTTGCTTATGCTTTTTAAATTATTTGAACAACAAAATTCAATTTTATTTGGAATGGTAAGCCAGACCAAATTAAAAGGGCATATTTATATAACAAATATGAATGAATTTGGAGGGCAGAAATTATTAAATATTAAATCATTAGACCTGTCACTAAAGGCATCAGTCATACAAAAGTTATTCTTAAATCCGAAATGGTTCTTTAGTAATAATGTCTCAACATGTTCAATAATGGCATTTTCCCCTTTATTCAGATGACAACTGCTTACTTTCGGTAATTTGAAAATGAAATCATCTCCAAAATAGTATTTCTTTTAAACAAGCCTTAGAAACTTGGTTTCAATTTCAGTTTAATCCACCTGAAAAGACAGAACAAATAATACAACAAATATTGTGTCTAAACTAAAATATACTTATTGATTAAAAAAGTGTTTTTCGATAAAATGTTTAAAAAAGGTATAATCTTTGTAAATGATATCATAAATAGGACTGGTGGAGTTGTGTCACATGTGCAGCTAACACAGACAAATGGAAATGTCTGCTCTACCCAAAATTACAACCAACTAATTGCAACATTGCCACAAAAATGGAAGGGGCAAGTGGAAGGGGAAAAAAGTAAGGAACTTGTCTGCATTAAAGACCAAAAATGGTTAAAGAAAATTGTGATAAAAATGTATACCAGTTTCAATTGCAAAATAGTTGGGAAGAGATTTGAGATGTACCTATTCCATGGCACATGGTTAATGAATTGACACGCAAAACGATCATTTATTTTGGTACTGTCCATATGTAGCTCGTTTTTGGTCACAGGTCCAGGAATGGCTTTAGAATTGCAACATTTGCCTAGAACTAATGCTGCAGATAGCAATAATAGGTGATTTGAAAAGCCAGTCAATCGATCAATAATATAATTATTTTAGCAAAACTATTTCTTTAATTTACAATCTGTAGAAGCTATGAGAATAGAAAGGGTCAGTACTTTTGTGAAGCATCACAGCACAGTTGAAAAATATATGGCAAATAGAAATCCAAAACGGATGGTGTTAAGAGATAGATGGGACGGGTTGAATGTACCTCTAGGGTGGGACTAATAACAAGATAAAAAAAATGTAAAACATACAGGGTCTGTAAAATGTATCTAGGTTCAGAAATTTTGTGAAATAGCGCAGTTACAAATAATGTGTGTATGTATGTATGTATGTACGTACGTACGTTTTGTACACTACCATTCAAAAGTTTGGGGTCACTTGAAAGAAAAGCAAATTTTTTGTCCATTAATGTGACAACCCCCCCACTCTGTGCCAAATTCTCTTTGCGCTTGTTTTCCTTGATAAGATGTCGGCGGGCGGAGCTGGTCGGCTCGTCAGCGAAATGGACACACCTGGGCTCGGGTGTGTCCCGGGTTAAATACACCTTTTCCCCATTCATTGAGGAGACTCTCTCCATGCAGACACACTGTCGGATTTTGGTTGTGGCATTTTTGTGGCCGTTTTGTTGGTTTGCTTTGGCACCTTTCAACACCTGTCATTATGCACGCAACCACTCACTTACACTACTGACTACACACACCATTGTTAATTGTATTTAGGTTACTTCAGTTAATAAATATGTTTCTGTTATTGCTTCTCCACATTGTCTCCCTTTTTGTTATGGACTTCGAGCCAGTTCGTGACAATTAAAATAACATCAAATTGATCAGAAATACAGTGTAGACATTGTTAATGTTGCAAATGACTATTGTAGCTGGAAACAGCTGATTTTCTTTTAATGGAATATCTACATAGGCGTACAGAGGCCTGTTATCAGCAACCATCACTCCTATGTTCCAATGGAACTTTGTGTTAGCTAATCCAAGTTTATAATTTAGAAACAGACACCTCACAAGTCCTCAACTGGCAGCTTCATTAAATAGTACCTGTCTCATCGTCAACATTGAAGAGGCGACTCCGGGATGCTGGCCTTCTAGGCTGAGTTTCAGCTGTGCTAACATAATTGCAAAGGGTTTTCTAATGATCAATTAACTAATCCAAGTTTATCACTTTAAAAGACTAACACAACGTGCTATTAGAACACAGGAGTGATGGTTGCTGATAATGGGCCTCTGTTACGCCATTGTAGATATTCCATAAAAAAAATCTTCTATTTCCAGCTACAATAGTCATTAACAATGTGTACACTGTTATTCTGATCTATGTTATTTTAAGGGGGAAAAAATATGCTTTTCTTTCAAAAACAAGGACATTTCGAAGTGACCTCAAACTTTTGAACGGTGTGTGTGTGTGTGTGTGTGTGTGTGTGTGTGTGTGTGTGTGTGTGTGTGTGTGTGTGTGTGTGTGTGTGTGTGTGTGTGTATGTATGTATGTATATATCTATATATATGTGTTTGTATGTAAATAGATATATATTTAGCAAAAAAATATATAGGGTGGATTTTGCAGACAATTACATTGATGGAAGCTGATCAATATTAAAGTTGATCCACCACCTGAAGAAAACAAAAAAAGAAAACATTGCCACAGGAGTCACTACAGTGCAATGGGTCAAGGACATTCCGACCGGCCAAACCCTCCCCTAACTCAGATGACGCTGGGCCAACTGTGCGTCGCCTCACGGGTCTCCCGGTCACGACCGGCACGGGTCTCGAACCAGCATCTGTAGCAACGCAGTTTGCACTGCAATGCAGTGTCTTAGACCGCTGCGCCACTCAGGAGGCTTCATCCAGTTTTTAATGCTTATTAATTGCCTTGCACAAAGAATTAAAATACTACTTAAACAGGAATCTTAAAGAATTTTATTTACATGTAAAAAAAAAAATCATCACAGAAACAATGAGAAAATATGGAAAAATAAATAATGTAATGTTAATTATATAAAGCAGCCCGCGAAATCTGCCAGAGAGTAGCCCCAATCGGCCCGAGCCCCAAGTAATACATTTGGGCCAGACAACTCACACCGGAATCGGCCCGAACTCAATCCCCGCATCCTAGCCATAAGTAATACTGTTGACTCTCAGCCAGAATCGGCCCAGATCTACTGTGCTAGTTGGGATGTCCCAGATCTGTATGGCATTAGGACTTGATTGAGTTCCCTCCGTCTCATCTCAGCCTGTATTCATGTGCCATCTGTTCTTTGAATTAAGCCGTTGCAAACCGTTACAACAATGCCACAGTCTCCCCTAAGACAAAATGCTATATAAGCTGTGTTTGCCTTTTGAAATAATGATCAGCACTAAAGACTGACAAGATTTCAGTTATTAAATGTGACCGACCGGCTCAAAATCGCTCTTATACAGCAACATTTTACATTGGATAAAAGTAGAGACTCAGAGGTACGAAATGGTATATCATACACTACATTTGAGGAACAATGGGAAAGTAATTTTGCTTTGAAAGTTGATAAACTCACTTTTGAGAAAATGGCCTTTGAATGTTTTGGTACTACAATTGGAGCCCTATTTGTCTACACCCATTCAGCATCATTCACGCCCTCTTAAGCTTTAGCCCCCTCTTAAGCTTTAGGGTTGATCTGAATGTACTAACAGTAGTCAAGCACCCAAGCTAACTTAATAGCTACTTCCAGACATCTAAGTGAGAGAGAACAGCTCACTGAACATTACTCGCCCTAGCAGAGCTGATTAGGCTGTTATGTTATCCATAGCGTTGGTGACCAACTGTGTTGTCAGATTGTCCATTCGTAAATTCAAAGCGTAACTGTGCTGCTGGCAACAATTTAATTACGATTTTTTGCCAACATTTACTGACACTTGCCATATTTAACAGGTGTTAAGCGTTCGTAAATTCATCAGTTCTTCTGTGCTTTCTGGCACACTCAGACGAGAGTTCTCTGAAATCGGAGTAGATGGCCAGGCTGAATTTACGAACCCCAAAATGGTTATTTGCATAGTGGAGTATTTTGTTAAGACATGTAGCTAGCTAGGTAAACAATGAACCATAATCACAACTCATGACGTTAATAACCTGCATGAATCTGCAGGTGGCTAACCAACTAGGTTCAATGTCAGCTAGCTAATTGGCTATAGCTAGCCAACCAAATGGCTCTTTGTCAAAATTAGAAATCTGTAATATCTGCAAATGTAGCTAGCTAGACTATTGTTGTGGAAATTCAGTACTGAGAGAGATTTGGTCATTTCTTCAAACAATCAACCTTTAACTATTGCAATAATGAAACCGTCAGCCCAACAGTCTTGACTGACTGTTAGGCTGAAACCAATATACACAGGCAGTTAGGAAAGCTAAGGCTAGCTTTTTCAAGCAGAAATTTGAATCCTGTAGCACAAACTCAAAAAGGTTCTGGGACACTGTAAAGTCCATGGAGAATAAGAGCACCTCCTCCCAGCTGCCCGCTGCACTGAGGCCACCGACAAATCCACTATAATTGAGAACTTCAATAAGCATTTTTCTACGGCTGGCCATGCCTTCCACCTGGCTACACCTACCCCCGGTCAACAGCCCTGCACTCCCCACAGCATCTCGCCCAAGCCTCCCCCATTTCTCATTCTCCCAATTCCAGATAGCTGATGTTCTGAAAGCGCTGCAAAATCTGGACCCCTACAAATCAGCCGGGCTAGACAATCTGGACCCTCTCTTTCTAAAATGATCTGTCGAAATTGTTGCAACCCCTATTACTAGCCTGTTCAACCTCTCTTTCGTATCGTCTGAGATTCCCAAAGATTGGAAAGCTGCCGCGGTCATCCCCCTCTTCAAAGGGGGTGACACTCTAGACCCAAACTGCTACATACCTATATCTATCCTACCCTGCCTTTCAAAGGTCTTCGAAAGCCAAGTTAACAAACAGATCACCGACCATTTCGAATCCCACCGTCCCTTCTCCGCTATGCAATCTGGTTTCCGAGCTGGTCATGGGTGCACCTCTGCCACGCTCAAGGTTCTAAACGATATCATAACCGCATCGATAAGAGACATTACTGTGCAGCCGTGTTAATTTACCTGGCCAAGGCTTTCGACTCTGTCAATCACCACATTATTATTGGCAGACTCAAGAGCTTTGGTTTCTCAAATGATTTCCTCACCTGGTTCACCAACTACTTCTCTGATAGAGTTCAGTGTGTCAAATCGGGGGGCCTGTTTTCCGGACCTCTGGCAGTCTCTATGGGGCTGCCACAGGGTTCAATTCTCGGGCCGACTCTCTTCTCTGTATACATCAGTGATGTCGCTCTTGCTGCCGGTGATTCTCTGATCCACCTCTACGCAGACGACACCATTCTGTATACTTCTGTCCCTTCTTTGGACACTGTGTTAACTAACCTCCAGACGAGCTTCAATGCCCTACAACTCTCCTTCCGTGGCCTCCAACTGCTCTTAAATGCAAGTAAAACTAAATGCATGCTTTTCAACCGATCACTGCCCGCACCTGCCCACCCGTCCAGCATCACTACTCTGGACGGTTCTGACTTAGAATATGTGGACAACTACAATTACCTAGGTGTCTGGCTAGACTGTAAACTCTCTTTCCAGGCTCACATTAAATATCTATAATCCAAAATTAATCTAGAATCTGCTTCCTATTTCGCAACAAAGCATACTTCACTCATGCTGCCAAACATACCCTCGTAAAACTGACCATCCTACCGATCCTTGACTTCGGCGATGTCATTTATAAAATAGCCTCCAACACTCTACTCAACAAATTGGATGCAGTCTATCACAGTGCCATCCGTTTTGTCACCAAATCCCCATATACTACCCACCACTGTGACCTGTACGCTCTCGTTGGCTGGCTCTCGCTTCATACTCGTCGCCAATCCCACTGGCTCCAGATCATCTACAAGTCTTTGCTAGGTAAAGCCCCGCTCCAGCCGGTATATTTCACTGGTCACCCCCCGGAACCAGTTCCTCTTTTGGCCGCCCTTCCTTCCAGTTCTGGAACGAACTGCAAAAATCACTGAAGCTGGAGACTCATATCTCCCGCACTAGCTTTAAGCACCAGCTGTCAGTGCAGCTCACAGATCTCTGCACCTGCACATAGCCCATCTGTAAGCAGCCCATATATATATATATATTTTTTTTTTTGTATTATTGGCTGTATGTCTGTGTATTCCATGTGTAACTCTTTGTTGTATGTATCAAACTGCTGTGCTTTATCTAGGCCAGGTCACAGTTGTAAATGAGAACATGTTCTCAACTAGCCTACCTGGTTAAATAAAGGTAAAATAAAAATTAATATAAGACATAGATTGGGGGGGCACCATAAGCCACTCTGGATTCATCTCCTGGTTATCTGCCTCTTGTGTCATTTTTAACCCCACCTTGTCTTAGTTTCCCAGATGCCAGGTCATCTGTATCCCAAAGTCAAAGTCACCATTATTAGTCAGTTGTACAACCTAATGCCTTCAACTGAAATGTGTCTTCCGCATTTAACCCAACCGCTCTGAATCAGAGAGGTGCGGGGGGCTGCCTTAATCAACATCAACGTCTTTGGCGCCTGGGGAACAGTGGGTTAATTGCCTTGTTCAGGGGCAGAACAACATATTTTTACCTTGTCAGCTCGGGGATTCAAACTTGCAACCCTCCGGTTACAAGTCCAACGCTCTAACCACTAGGCTACCTGCCGCGCTCCCGGCTAAACATACACCGTATCTTGTCTATGGAACGCAGGCTCAATCAGACCGGAGACATATGTCTCATATGCATCACAAATCATAGAATAAAATGTGGCTGTTAGTGATAAAAACTAAGACATCCATCTCAAGCCATCTCTAGCAAAACCATGACTTCGACACCCAGACTAGCTGCAGGAAGCTAGAGTGGACACCATGAATCTAAGCATTAGCTGGACAGAAATATTTTACTGTTAAGTAAATAATTGTTACATATCCAGCAAATAAGGTGAATACAATCTTACCCTCACACTAAGGTGAATACAATCTTACCCTCACACTATCTTAACCATATACACTATTCATGGTTGGACACGTTTCCTGTCGGATGCCATGGTTACTCAGTTTGATGTAATCCGGAGACAGGGGTTCTCAATCTCTTTATGTCACGATCGCTGACATGAGTAGACCAAGGCGCAGCGTACAGGGTTGAGTGAAACATGTTTTAATCAATGAAACTCACCAAAATCAATAAAATAACAACGACCGTAACGCACGGTGTAGCGCAACACAGCAACTACACACACAATAAACAAAACATTATCCCACAACACAGGTGGGGGGACTGAACACACCAAATAGGATTCCCAATTAGAGACAACGACTAACAGCTGCCTCTAATTGGGAACCCAAACCAACATAGAAAATACAACATAGAACCCTAAACCCCCCTGGTCACGTCCTGACCAAAAACACCATAGAGAAGCCAAAAAGGGCTATCTATGGCCAGGACGTGACAGTACACCCCCCCGGACCTGAGTGGCATGCATTTTACTTTGGGCACGCCAGACTCTCCAAAACCATCACCTATGCAGCCGCTCCCTAAGAAGTTAACCTCTCAGGGATTGCTGGGGGCGCTAGCGCCCCAATCCCGACACTACCAGGTGAAATGCAAGGCGCCAAATTCAAAATCCAAAAGTTGAATTATTAAACATCCACCAATATACAAGTGTTCCATACTCATCAAAAGCTCTGTTTCTTGGCAATATCACAGCGTTGTCAGATTTCAAATAGGCTTTACGGCGAAAGCAGCACATTTGATTGTTTGAGGGTAGCACCTCACATATTTTTCCCATAGCCATGAATCCATTAGCCATCATGGCACACAGCGAAAACAAATCAATTACCTGTTGAAGAACGTCTGCTGAGGTCATCCTAAGTGTCCAATGAAGACAATCCATGGTTATTTTGTTAGAAAAAGTAAGGTATTTTATCCATAAATCTCCATTTGGTTCGCACGTTATAATCAGAAACGACAGCCTCCACTCCTCCATTGAAACGTGACGAGAACTCGTTCATCTTATACCTATAAACTTGTCCAAGAACAATCA
Source organism: Brachymystax lenok tsinlingensis (assembly GCA_030435695.1). Taxonomy (NCBI): domain Eukaryota; kingdom Metazoa; phylum Chordata; class Actinopteri; order Salmoniformes; family Salmonidae; genus Brachymystax; species Brachymystax lenok. Next base: position 59,935,325 of record CM059780.1, read on the forward strand.
AACATAGTTTTAAATGTATCCTTAGGAACACTTTTACGTATATTTACTATTATAAATCAACCGGAATATAAACTGATCGATAAAGACGGTAAAAAAGACACAGCGCGCCTTGTCGGGAGCGAGCGCTGGGTACTGTTGACATAAAAAGGTAACTTCCTGGTTTGCTCTTATTCTCTGGTCTAAAGCATCCAAAATGAAAATTTACACTGTCTCGAGACTGTTGACATCTAAAGGAAGCGATGGGTACTGCATTCATATGCCCTTATATGGTCATTTTCATGAGGGAGGGGTTCCAAATTAGCAATGTGTCAAAATCACTTTTTCCATGACAGAAATTCCTTTTGGAGTGTTTCCTATCCAATGGTACTAAATATGTGCATATCCTATTTTCTGGGCCTGAATGGGAGGCATTTTACTTTGGGCACGCCAGGCTCTCCAAAACCGTCACCTCGGGAGCCACTCCCTAAGAAGTTAATAAATTTTTGAATAAGACTAACAAAATGTGGAAAAGGGGAAGGGGTCTGAATGCACTGTACGCTAAGTGTATTTTCAACACTCCTATACACTAGTAAAGGATAGTGAAGGCTAATCAACACAAATCCACTACCCACTTGTGGTTTTGTAGGTTACTGTCTAAAACTGTCGCACAAAATGATGGGTCTATAAAAACCCTCCTTGTGTAACTTTTTTTTTTTTTTTTTTAAGGCTTATTTTTCCAGGTACTAAGGGATTACTTGGAAGGGTTAATTTCATTTGATCTCTTATCTGAGGCATACATTGATACAGGAACTTATTTATTTTGGGCCAACGCTCACATGTGTGCAGCATGCATAGGGGGGAAAGTGTCCTTGACTGTCATGTGTTGAAAACGATCCATGGTGATATTAATCGAAATTGTCCTTCAGAGGACAGGAACGCTGAGAGAAAATATGCATGCAAATTAAGTCTCGCGCTGTAATGCTTTTCATACAGAATCCATACCAAGAGTTATACAAACCTTCACCTGGTAGTGGGTTTAGTCCTGTATATGGGCCACTGAGCACTGACTAGCCAATGCGGTGGGCAAACAGAGCAGTCCGGCATCCATTGAATTGTTTAATCAATGCATATTTCAATATTATGTGTCAAGAGTCCGGTCACAGTAAACTTGGCACTGTAAAATGTTGACATTTGCATTGATTCAAGTATAGCTAATTGTATGCCCATTTACTTTTAGTGCATGTCCCTCACCTTAGCTATCCAGTCACTGCACAGTAAAAACAGTAAAAAAAAGTGTTACGAAAAAAAATAGTGCAATTTTATGCTTAACTGGAGAGGACTAACAAAATCATATTTATCCCGCCTTTAAGAGAACACAGCGGTAAACTGTCATATTGTTTAAGGTGTAGACACAACAGCATGGTGGTGTAGCCTAGTGCCTAAAAATATAGTAGACAAACATAACAGCCGGAATTAAACCCTTTATGTGCAGTGGGTAAGCACTTGTACTGTGTACTTCCCCAGTTAGTGGTAAAGCTACAGCTGTAAAAATATAAAAATGTCACTCCCGATCAGGGGGAGGACAGAGAAGTGGGTAAAAAGCCTTCAACTTGCTGGGTAGATGTGGAACACGGACAAATTGAAAGACAGTAAAGTGCAAAAGAAATGTAATGAACCAAGTAGAGATGTGTGTGTGAGTTTGTGCATGTGTGTGTGCATCTGCGTACATACTTGCGTGCATATGAAGTGATCAATCATGGACTCGAGCACAGCAAGCTGTAGCCATGGGACTGTCAGTATCTCTCCACACTACGGTCCTCTTTCTTTTTCTGTGTTGTTATGTGTTGTGTGCTTCCCCTGCTCTCTTTCATGAGCCTTATCACCCTCCAGGTACTGTAGGTGATTAGCAATGGGCTGCAGCTGCCACCATTGAGTCATCAGCTCTGTTCGTGGTTGCTGAATAGGGAGGGGGAGAATGGTGGATGCTGTCCATGGTGCTACAGCCCTCTGCTGAGCCACACAGGCATATTGGAATGATGAGCGCAAAGTCCCCTGAATTGAAGGAATAGAGGGACTGAGGCCATGAAATGCAACATTAACTTTGAAATTACCAGCAATGTCTGTCTAGTCTGTAGAGCCAAATTACCATTTGTGGCTGGCTGAGCTCTGGGGCTAGAGAGAGCATGGAGAGACTATTCATTGAATATCCAGTCCTCACTCTTAATGGCTCAGCCAACATGCTATAGGCGTACCCCGTCTGTGTGTTCAAATCTAAATAAATAACATATTAAGAAACAAAAACAGAAGTAAAATTGATAAAACTAACAAAAAAACCTAAAAGAGATTCTCTGTTTAAAGTTTACTGGCCCATTTTGTGGGCGACACCACAAAAACAACACTTTGCCAGTGTAAACAAATTAGATAGATAAGAATTTGAACAGGCAAGCAATGTTTTAGCCCCTATGGGTGTAATGACCTCGGCTAATGTTGGCTAGTTGGCAAGGTGTAGAGTTTATAGGCACACACAGAAATGTGCTGAATCATGCCTACTCTAATGTACAAGACTTTCATTTATTATGTTCCTCACTGGCCATATCTTTGTGTCTCTTTGACACACATTGAAGAGGCTCTTAACTTTTTCCTTAGATATTTTTTTGCTAAATGTTTACTTGGCTATTTTACCCATGACTTCCTTTAAAGCTAGAATCCTTAATTGAAACATTTATAAAGCGGCCACCCCACCTGTGTTTTGGTAAGAAGCTGAGGGATAGGCCTGGAGATGCAAGGCCTGACCATCCATGATATCAAAATTATAGTTTTAATCAGTGTTTGTTTACATTTACATTGTTTACAAACATTGGAGTAAAACAAGCTTGTATTTTGGGTTCTGATAGTTAAACTAAGCTCATAAGAATTTCTGTTATATTCTTCAAGAGTAAAATGGGTATATCATTAATTTATAAGTCCAAAAGTATTCCAGCTTTAATATGGGATTTGTATGGGTTGTTATAGTAAACATGTGTAGCCTATAACTACATCATCATCCCTTCTCACTGAAGAAGTCATTTTCTTAATGCTATATGTCACAGTTTGTGTTTTTTCAGAAATGATTGCTTATGGGTACCTTCATGTGTGTGCAAAAAAATTCCTGTTCTCATATTTGTAATATATTTGTGTGCAAAATGCTAAATATCCATGTTTAATATTTGACTGTGATCTGGTTGTCTCACCTAGCCATCTTAAGATGAATGTACTTACTGTAAGTTGCTTTTGATATGAGCATCTGCTAAATGACTAAAATGTCAAATGTAAGTGTTTTATATACAGATATCATATTACTGTATTGAATTATTATATTTAAACAATTTGTACAGTTAATTAAACATTTAGTTATTTGTTCCATTTGACTGTGTAAAACTTACAGCTGTACTACTTATCTCAGAGTGATGCAGATAGTATTTTGCAAAAAACATTATTATTTTAAACAGTCAGGTGATAGATTTTAAACAAATACATGCCCGTCATTGAACAACGCCATGATTAGATAGTAGAAAAAGCACACCAATCTCTTTCAGAATTTCTTTAAACAAAATGCTAATTTATTAGGTGTTCCTAATGTTTGGTATACTCAGTGTATATTGTTTTGGAAATTAAACTCAAGTGTTTAAGTATGTTTTCAATTACTAGCCTTCTCTGGAGCATTTTCTCTCTTGTTAGCTGTGTAGGGTGTCTCAAGGGGTGACAAGCTGTGACATTTAATAGCTGGCAAAAATTCACGTATTATTACAAATTAACAGCAAACATAGCATCCAGCATAGGGTAGAAAACAACAGTCCCTTTCATATGCATTGATTTGCCCAACAAAGCCTTGCATTTCAACTCTCAATGTGACAAATGTGCACTATACAGATTAGCATAACTGATAAATACTGTATGTTTCCCCTTCTTAATAATGAAGGGGATCAAATATAAGGGAGCTGTGGGTTTGTATGTACAAAGATGTAGAAACACATCAACAAACCATTTACGCCGTGCTCCTTCCATCGCTTTTGGTAAGGTTGAGAAATCCAGTCTTTGTATCCAATAATGCAGGCAAACTGTTTAGACACATTTTGTGAGGTGACACAGGCTGTGATTTCTTTAATGTAGAAAGAGTGCCGTTTCGTGACTGTCGTATGCAGATGATCTCAACTCATACTGGCAAGACACAAAATGTATTCAATATTGCCAGTGGAACTGCCCGTGGTAATCAGTAAAACACAACTGTTTGGCAACTGTCTTGCATGCAGCATTTGACAGATTTCTAGATATACAGTAAGTCACATTTTAAAAGACCCAGCAAGCATTCAGACATGACAGCTAAAGCTGATTCACTTTAGGCTTGACTGAAAACCATTGCATGTACTTTTAGGTTTCAGAGCTCTTTTCATAGCAGCACAGTTGCAGGTACTAGTGAGATCTTTCCAGCTGCACCATTGTAACCACTAACCACCATTTTCTGTGTGAAAAATGTAGTCTGTGCAGTGAAAAGGCATGTATGGGAAGCAACAATAGTTTGGAACAAATAGGAAAGTGTCCATTTGTAATTTAAAAAAAATTAAACGCTGTCTATATCCGGAAGCAATCAATCCCAGTTTAGAGGCAGTGGACATTAATGCAATTAGCCAGCCTAACAGTTGTTACACTTGGGTTCAGCATGTGTAATGGTTTTATTCACATTAATGACAAGGCATTTGTGTGGATGTGGCTCTGTGAAATCATGTCTTTGGTGAGAGTTGAGTGATGGGGTTCTAGTTAATTAGATCAGATCGAGGCTGACGTGAATACATAAACCAGATGGACAGATGGGCATGGCATGCCGGGATTAATCACTACCTTGTGCAGGTTAGTGTGTATGACACAGTACTTCAAACATAACATTTACTGAAGAGTTTACTGCCATTGTTTTGGCAGCAGACAGGATTTGGAAGTTTCAATTGGCCTGGAATGTTAAGAATTGGCATGAAAGAAGTCAATGTGCAGGATTAATTTTAGATGGCGCTTCAATTTACAAATCCATATCCTCATCAACATTTATTCCAGGGTGTTAGTTGTAGGGTACTGTAATGTGGCTGGCTCTACAAAACCAAGGATATCGATTAGTTTCACTCTTGGTTGAATTTGCCGCTTGAACGTTTTCAGGTAGACACACACGACACAGCGCCTGACCTATACTCATTACTTATCCGCATTGCTATTACTCGTAACCTGGTAATATTACCCAGGCCTGGTAATTAACACAGACAGCACGCTGGTCGGAGCATGCTGGTTTTTAGGGAATCAATGGCTAATAGAATAAATAATTCAATTCGCCTGTGACTGTGGGGCAGACTGCCGTCCCACTGCGAGACGGCTGGAATGAAAGAAACAAGTGTATGCCTGTGTATTAGATATTTTCTTAGGTTTGACATGGCGGAAACAAGCTATTCCCGCCCCATGTAGGATACTGATGACTGAAACAAGGTTTTTAAGTTAAATTCAATCTACCGCCTACCTAGGGGAGTGTTCCAGTGGAATTCAAGGGAATTTGGCATAATGACATGGTCTGGTTCTCACTCTTATTAAAAGTATTCCATTAGCCAGCTGATTAGGTAGGGTGAAGAGTCATTCAGAAGTATAACACCAGGCATGCCCCAGGATAATACTGCCAGATTCAAGTTAAATGTTGCCAAATGGAGAGCTCTTATTTTCTGCTTCGGAACAAGACTGTTAAGAGATTTCTATTGTAACTATCATTCACGAGTTGGATAGTTGTAGGCTATATTCTTGTGTTGGGAAATCATTATGTTTGTTTTAAAAATAAATTTGAATCAATTTCAATTTACAGATCTGGAATCAAGATGATTTTAGTCAGGAAATTGAAAAATCTATCATGTGATATACTTTTCCAACACCTTTGCAATTATGAGCTTTTAATAATGCCATGAGAGAAAGGGATTGTCTTAGCCATAATTTACAGATGTAGGATCTTAGTTTGATCACCCTGTTGCAGGGGAACGTTCCAGTAATGCATGAACTTTCAAACATATCGGGTATTTGAGGTTCAAAAAGGTTCCTGAAGTTTAGAATTTCCACTTTCACATTTCAGACTGGATTTTTCTTTATGAAAAAAATGTATCAACCCCTACAAAAATGTGAATTATCACATTTCCTGTTGATGCAGCATTATTTTCCTGCTGTAGCAAACTGGCTCAAATTAAGATTCTACATCTGTATGCTAAATCCTCTGATCTGGCAATTAGCTACCCCACAGCCTGGCAAACATACTGTACCTGTGTCAAAGGATGGTCTGTAAAGCCCAACATAAGGGTCACCAGATTTCAGTTTAGACACATGGGTACTTGAATGCAACAGATGCTAACACAATTAGCCACCGCTCGCAGTCGTGCCACTTTGGCGGTGCAACGCCAACACTTTTATGAAGACCATACTCTAAAGCGGACAACAGCTGTGGAGACTGTCAGTAAATGGCGTTAGCTCTTTAATGCGTGGAAAGAGCCCTTCAGCCAAACCACATTTCTGATCCCCCTTAGACTGAGACAATATGGGTGGAGTAGAGGGGCCTTCCAGAAGGGGGACAGCTGCAGCCAGGGTTGTAATTAATGGAGCGAATAAGTAGCTGGATTGAGGATAAAATACCATTTACACTGTTCGAGAGGGAGGGAGTTCCTCTAAATCACAATGCACAAGTGAGGACTCGAGAGATCGAGAGAGAGAGCTGCCAGTGTAATTGTGCATACAGAAATTTAGGCCAATCTGTTTGGTTTTGTTAAACTAACCTTTTATGGGCTATGCTTTCCAACAGTTCACTGACCTTTAGAAAATCGTTATGTTGCAAAATATTGATAAGGCCTAATTCGAAATTAAATAGTTAAATTGTAAGATGGTGTGTTGAGTAATGCTCCAGAACTTTGGCGACTACTAAGTATTTTTTAAAACCTCCCGCTTCGGGCTGGATTTGTCAATGTGTAGTTCATACATGCATAATATATGAGCAGAATTACGTTTTTTATCTCAATTAGCCACAAAATCCCTAGTTTGAAATGAATGTTTTTCTGGAAGCTGTCCTGTGCCATTATCCCTCCATTTCCCCCACGTATGCCAGCCCCCTAGCAATTTGAGTTCAACCAATGAGCTTCAGCCCCTCGCCATATGAATGCACATTATGCACCCACAGCAGCGCAAGCGAGAGCAATGACGTGGTGCACATATAGTATCTGCACATATGTGACGTAGTACACGATTGTACGGGACTTCTTTTGGCTCGTGACCACTACTTTCAAAACTACTTACTAAAATGTTATACAAAGTACCGGAGAATCTGTAATCAGTGGTTCTCAAACCTCACAAGTGTCATAACATTGACCACAGTTATTTTCAATTACCTTTCCACACTATATTCCCAAAGGTTCTCTTGTCAGGACGCAGAGAGACAGGGTGTTGGCAGACAGGGCTCAAAGACAAGTCATCTCAGTCAAATTGACATGAGTTAACCTCCAAAACAACTAATAGTGAATAAAAAAATGTTTAAGTCCATCTGGGAGCTGTTGCCCTTTGACCCAGGGCATAATGCCTTGACTAATTGGTTCTCCTGTCTTTATTCATATACCTAGCTATCGCTATAGAGAGGTGGACTAAGATTGACTGCGATCTTAGCAGTATTCTTAAAGTTGCTTTGTGAAGCAATAGTATTTTCAAATTTCTTGAGATTTTCCTCAATTTATCATCTGACTTGTCCAAATAATACAACTGTCTGGCAAATCTCTTAAAGTGTTAGGCCTTCTTTATTTGAGATGCAGAGGTGATTACAAAATAGTGTCACTAGTGTCTATTCAGCTCTGATGCTTTTACAGTTAATGAGAATCTATCCCACCAGTTATGCTAATTAGACAATATTGTGTCAGTCATCATCACAGAAGGTAAGGAGGTTTTGACAAATATTCTACTTGTCAAGTTGTACCAGTTTCTCCTCACAGCTAAACGAATGAAGCATGGATTAATCTGATAGATATGCACTGTGAGTCACTATTTAATCTTCTCTGTCAACAGGGAAAGCTAACAGTGCAATCAAATCTTCCTTTAACCATGTACATATACCCTTTCCAAAAGTGATTAAGAGAAGACTCTTAACCAGGGGAGCAAAGTGCTTTAAGAAATACATCAGGCCGTATTATTCATTGACCAGCGAGAGGATCCCTGGCTGCGCTAAGCTTTGTGAATGTGATTTGAAATGCACAGGGGTGGTAAACAGATGTACAAATTTGAAATAGTTTAATTCAGGAATGTAGATGTCACGCCCAGGCCAGAGTTTAGGCTTGCGTGTTTTTGTTTCATTTTGGTGTAGGGTTATTTTGGTTCTAGTTTGTCTATTTCTACGTTGGGGTAATGGTTCCCAATTAGAGGCAGCTGTGTGTCGTTGTCTCTAATTGGGAACCATATATATGTTTGGGGTTTCTATAGTATTTTGTGGGTTATTGTTTAGGCATAGCTTCATTTGTTCGTGGTGTAAGTCTATGTTATATGTTACGATCTTCGTTCTGTTTATTGTTTTGCCCAGTTACGTGAGTTACGTTTCGTAATAAAATCATGTATACTGGATGCCTCGCTGCGCCTTGGTCTGTCACTTCCGAGGATCGTGACAGTAGACCTCAGTACTCCACTCGCTTATTCATTTCACCACTACAAATTACTCTAACACTAAGAGGGCCCATACACGTCATACAGCATAAAGGATGAGCATGTTGAAGTGTTTCTTCGTTGAACATCTCATGTAAGAACTTGTAGTTGTGCATCCCACATCTGTTTTCCCATGCAATTTTATGAGGGTACAGTAGCTGCCATAGTTCAAACCACCAATGGGTATTAAAATGTGAAATATCCATGTATATTATGTTTAATTAAACCAGTAATTAAAAAAAGGAATAGTTGCTTATTCTAGAATTAATAGGCTTATATGTCCCTGAGGAGAAAAGTAGTTGGCGAAGAGGGGCAAGGCCCTAAGTTTTTAACCCATTGTCTTGGACAACACTGTTGTTGAAAAAATAAGTACAATTTAAAGGATGTGCCTAACCACTCCATTGTTCCTCTTGTAATTTTGACATAGCAGCTAATAATCATGGAGATGATATGGGTAGATTCCTTCTGTTTAGGTCTTTTGTCAACGGGGTGCATTTGTCCAGATGTCGCTGTCAATGGGCTGGACATGAACTGACTCCACGCCCACTCTCTCACCCGGACAGATATTAATGACAAAAGCCTGTGTCCAGGCACCATCTGGTCCATGATAAAGTAAAGATCTCCATGCCACAAGAGAATTTCAAAGAAGAGAACCTTTAAGGCAGTGGTTCCCAAACGTTTTATAGTCCCGTACTCCTTCAAACATCTCCAGCTGCGTACCCCCTCTAGCACCAGAGTCAGCACACTCTCAAATGTTGTTTTTTGCCATCACTGTAAGCCTGCCACACACACACACACACACACACACACACACACACACACACACACACACACACACACACACACACACACACACACACACACACACACACACACACACACACACACACACACACACACACACACACACACTTATTAAACATAAGAATGTTTGTCACTTCCCACGAGCTGAGTTGTGACAAAGAGCTCTTATAGGACCAGGGCACAAATAATAAATAATGTTGCTCTTTATTTAACCGTCTTACATTTAAAGCCTTATTTGTTCATTGAAAATTATGAATAACTCACCACAGGTTAATGAGAAGGGTGTGCTTGAAAGGATGCTCATAACTCTGCAATGTTGTGTTGCACAGTCTGTGCCTGTATTTAGTTTTCATATTAGTGAGGGCCAAGAATCCACTCTCACATAGGTACAGGGTTGCAAAGGGTATCAGTGTCTTAACAGCGCAATTTGCCAAGGTAGGATACTCTGAGCGCAGCATAATCCAGAAATCTGGCAGTGGCTTCTGATAAAATTTTCACAGAACCGCTTGTTGCAATTTCGATGAGGCTCTCTTGCTCAGATATCAGTAAGTGGACTAGAGGCAGGGCGTGAAAGGGATAATGAATCCAGTTTGTGTCATCCGTTCCGTACCTGCGTAATTCCACACCCAACTCACTCAGGTGCTTTGCTATATCACATTTGACATGGTCTGTAAGCTTGAGTTCATTTGATGGAAAGACCTGTGTGTTGTCCTTGTTAATGCAGACACAGTGGAGCTCCAACTTCTTAAATCATAGCCTCAATTTTGTCCCACACATTGAATATAATTGTGTAGAGTCCCTGTAATCCTAGATTTAGATCATTCAGGCAAGAAAAAACAAACATCAACAAGATAGGCCAGTCGTGTGAGAAACTTGTCATCGTGCAAGTGGTCAGACAAGTGAAAATGAAGGTCAGTAAAGAAAACTTTAAGCTCGTCTCTCAATAAAAAAAAAGTGTCAATACTTTGCCCCTTTAAACCAGCGCACTTCTGTATGTTGTAAAAGTGTTACATGGTCGCTGCCCATATCATTGCATAGTGCAGAAAATACACGAGAGTTCAGGGGCCTTGCTTTAACAAAGTTAAATATTTTCACTGTAGTGTCCAAAACGTCTTTCAAGCTGTCAGGCATTCCCTTGGCAGCAAGAGCCTCTCAATGGATGCTGCAGTGTACCCAAGTGGTGTCGGGAGCAACTGCTTGCACACGCGTTACCACACCACTGTGTCTCCCTATCATGGCTTTTGCATCAGTACAGATAACAACACGTCTTGACCACCAAAGTCCATTTGATGTCACAAAGCTGTCCAGTACTTAAAAAAAAAAACCTCTCCTGTTGTCCTGGTTTCCAGGGGTTTGCAGAAGCAGATGTCTTCCTTAATTGACCTCCCATAAACATAACGGACATACCAGGAGCTGTGCCAGGCCCGCCACTTCTGTTCCAGCTGTAACGCATAGAATTCACTGGCCTTGTATGCGAAGCAGTAATTGTTTCAAAGCATGTCACAGATGCGTCGTGGAACAGTGTTGTTTGAGGAAGTCATTGTCTGTATGTTTTTGTTTTGCCTTTTCTCCCCGCCATACCCGCGGCAGCAGGAATAATTAAGTCCTCCATAATAGTATGGGGCTTGCCTGTCCTAGCCTCTCGGTAGCTCACCATATATGACGCTATAAGCCCCTTCTTATTAATGGTATCTGTTGCTTTTATAAACTCAGCAAAAAAACAAATGTCCTCTCACTCTCGTTTATTTTCAGCAAACTTGTGTAAATATTTATATAAACATAACAAGATTCAATAACTGAGACACGAACTGAACAAGTTCCACATGTGACTAACAGAAATGGAATAATGGAATAAATAAATAATGGAATAAATCCAAAGTAACAGTCAGTATCTGGTGTGGCCACCAGCTGCATTAAGTACTGCAGTGCATCTCCTCCTCATGGACTGCACCAGATTTGCCAGTTCTTGCTGTGAGATGTTACCCCGCTCTTACACTAAGGCACCTGCGAGTTCCCGGACATTTCTGGGGGGAATGGCCCTAGCCCTCACCCTCCGATCCAACAGGTCCCAGACATGCTCAATGCATTGAGATACGGGCTCTTCGCTGGCAATGGCAGAACACTGACATTCCTGTCTTGCAGGAAATCACGCACAGAACAACCAGTATGGCTGGTGACATTGTCATGCTGGTCATGTCAGGATAAGCCTGCAGGAAGGGTACCACATGAGGGAGGAGGATATCTTCCCTGTAACGCACAGCGTTGAGATTGCCTGCAATGACAACAAGCTCAGTCCGATGATGCTGTGACACACCGCCCCAGACCGTGATGGACCCTCCACCTCCAAATTGATCCCGCTTCAGAGTACAGGCCTCGGTGTAACGCTCATTCCTTCGACGATAAACGCAAATCCGACCATCACCCCTGGTGAGACAAAACCACGACTCGTCAGTGAAGAGCAGTTGTTGTTGCCATCCTGTACCTGTCCCGCAGTTGGGATGTTCGGATGTACCAATCCTGTGCAGGTGTTGTTACATGTGGTCTGCCACAGCGAGGACGATCAGCTGTCCGTCCTGTCTCCCTGTGCGCTGTCTTGGGCGTCTCACAGTACGGACATTGCAATTTATTGCCCTGGCCACATCTGCAGTCCTCGTGCCTCCTTGCAGCATACCTAAGGCACGTTCACGCAGATGTCAGGGACCCTGGGCATCTTTCTTTTGGTGTTGTTCAGAGTCAGTAGAAAGGCCTCTTTAGTGTCCTAAGCTTTCATAACTGTGACCTTAATTGCCTACCGTCTGCAAGCTGTTAGTGTCTTAACAACCGTTCCACGGGTGCATGTTCATTAATTGTTTATTGAACAAGCATGGGAAACAGTGTTTAAACCCTTTACACTGATGATCTGTGAAGTTATTTTGATTTTTACGAATCATCTTTGAAAGACAGGTTCCTGAAAAAGGGTTGTTTATTTTTTTGCTGAGTTTACAAGTCTTACTACTCGAAAGTAATTTTAATTCTCGCTCAAAAAACTCCCGTGGCTTATTTTTCTAATTGGCATGTTTTGTTTCTAAATGTCTGTGCAAGAGTGAAGGGATCATTGAGTTGTGAGAGAGTACTTTTGCACGTATAATACACTGTGGCTGAGGAAAGGCACTCGTCCAAATATAAGTGAACCCCAAATCAATGTAGTTCTCATCATATTTGGGCCTCTTTGATGGTCCAACGTCCCGGTCTGTTCGGTGCTTTCCCGGGTAAGGGGGCAGTAGCTCTTCGGCTGCATCAGATTCACAACTGTCAGTGTCCATGCTAGCTGGGCTAACAACAAATATAAAATGACTAATGCTAGCATTGGATGTGCTCGTGGAAGCAGAACAACTTGTGTCATTGACAGGTGCAGTACTGCTTGTATGTGTTGTTATGGACGCGTGTCTTACTTTTTAATCATTTATCTATTTTCGAGCAAACAGAATGAGCAGCAGCTACGTTTGGCTACATACGGACCGTTAGTGGAATTCCCGCAAGAGTGTAATGGTTAATGTTATTGGATGTTAATTATTTGACTAGGCTACCTGTATTTGACATTGTGTTATTTTGCTGAACAATAGATGGTTTAATTTTATTTTTGCAGTGAAACAAGGCTACTCAGGCAAGAAAATAACCTCACCCAAATGTATAGCCCCGTTGGAAAATATAAAAGAAACGTTTGAAAATGTGAAGAAATGTTATATATATATTTTTAAATGCGAATCATTTTTATTTGGAGTACCCCTGACGGTAGTACGCATACCCCAGTTTGGGAATACCTGCTCTAGGGGATTCATTCCCAGGCTTGGCTTCATCTGCACTCAATTTCCCTCTTGTATACCTCATATTGTCAAATATATCACCAGAGAGGTAATCTTCACTCAGGCCATTGAATAGCACTTTTTTTCCCATTGACCCTTCTTGACGATTTTGTTTTTCCCAGTGGCAAAGTTGAGTCTAGAGACCACAAAACATAAAAGGGGAGTTGTTCCATAAAATACCTCCTCTCCTGTGAGATGCATTTTTTCTAAATGTAATTCTCTACCTGTGCCTTTGGACACTTCATATCATTGGTGGCCAAGATGAGGGTACAGCTAAATCATATGTAATGCTGTTTCCATTTCTCTGAGGTATACTTGCATTTTATATTTACCCTATTAAAGGCAGGAGCGGTGCATGTCTCAGCAGGCTTTCAGCTCTTACCTCAGGACTGGTTCTTGTAGAAGATGTGTTTCTTCTGTTAGTTAGATTGGGCATCTGAGGAGATCCTCCTGAAATTGTAGGGCTAGAGGTCTTCCTCTTAAAACATGATTCACTGAAGGGTTTCCAACAATGTCTTTCATTTCCCTAGAAATATTTTTTTAAAGAGCATGGAGGCCCACTTACCTTGATTTGCAAGTAAACATCTACGAGCCTTAAATGTCATGTCTCTTGTTGCCATTCCTTTATTATGATTTTTCCATGAGATGTCAAAGAGAAGGGAATGTATAACATAATTATGGTACTGCAAGACATTAGTATCCGTTCCTGACCTGTACAGTGCCAATAATATCCTCCATTTTCACAGACTGCAAAAATGTTCAGGAAATAACCTAGGTGATTGTTATCAGACATAGGCTTAGGCTACATTTGTGTAAATTTTTCTCAATGAAAGGATATTGTAGTGTTGGTCCCATGTTTCATGAGTATAAATAAAAGATCCAGGAACTTTTCCATATCCATAAAAAGCTTATATCTCTAATGTTATCACAAATTTGTTTATATCCCTGTTAGTGAGCATTTCTCCTTTGCCAAGATAATCCATCCACCTGAAAGGTGTGGCATATCAATAAGGGGATTAATAGCATGATCATTAAACAGGTGCAAAAAGGACACTAAAATGTGCAGTTGTCGTCACACAACACAATGCCACAGATGTCTCAAGTTTTGAGGGAGCTTGCAATTGGCATGCTGACTGCAGGATAATTTAATATTAATTTCTCCACCATAAGCCACCTCCAACGTCTGTATGGCGTCGTGTGGGAGAGCGGTTTGCTGAGGTCAACGTTGTGAACAGAGTGCCCCATGGTGGCTGTGGGGTGATGGTATGGGCAGGCATAAGCTACAGACAATGAACATAATTGCATTTTATCGATTAGCAATTTGAATGCACAAAAATACCGTGATGAGATCCTGAGGCTCATTGTGAGGCCCATAATTTTTTTTTAAGGTTATTGTATCAAACTACTTTAATCTAACAATATGAATTGAATGTTGAGAGAAAATTACTTACATTCACATCTTGTGAATTTGTTGTATGTATGCATACAAATTCGTTTCAGTATGTTGCGTACCTGTGAAAATGCTGTCTGTCACTTGGTTTAAAAATAAAACCTTAGCTCTGCTTTGGTCTCATATCTTCTTTGAGTCTAGAAGTGTGTAAATATACCATTTATGTAAATAGGGTTTAGTGGTACACTTTGATGATCTGTGTCTAGACGTTAGTTGGCAGTGCTCTGCCATAGTCATTCAATGCTGGGGCAAGGATTCACTAAATCTACAGGAACTTGGGAAGGCCCTGTGTTACTGGCCTTTTCTGTAAGCAAACTATATACTTCATCTGAAGTATACATAGGAACAAGGCCAAGGTGGCACACACACAAACACACTTTACTGCTATCCATAATGAAGGAATAATTCTAAGTGTACATGTTTGTATTTATATTTTTGAAGGTGGGGACTGGCCTTAACTCAAGTGAATTATTGGTATACGAATATATGCATTAACAGTGAACATTTAAGACGATGAGAGCACTGAGATACCGCATATCAGTAGTTGCCAGGTGTCAAACAAGTAGCCTATTCATGACTCAAATATACTTTCTGTACATGGAGGCAGATCTCAGCATAGCAGCAGATCCACAGTCACTGACTGCTTCTATATTTTATAAACCATTTCTCTCCTGTAGATGCACTGAAAAGTAGGAGTCCTTATGAAGAGACAAGACACTATGTATTGTTAGCTTGGGGAGAAGTGTGGGATTGCACTCTTCTTATCCTCCTCCTCTTTTTACCTCTTATTCTTATCCGTATTCTTTTTAAACGGCATTGTTGGATAGGGGCTCGTAAGTAAGAATTTCACTGTAAGGTCTACACATGTTGTATTCGGCACATGTGACTAGTAACATTTTATTTGATTTATCATCTGCCCTGGAAGTTAAGCCAGGGAGAACTGAACCCCAAATTCCTGGGAGGTCTGATGGTTGACTTATAGGGCAATGCACTCTGGCAGGTTACAGTATCAGTCTTTGGTGACATGTGGGCCTGGCGTGAAAGGTAACTCAGGAGCGGCATTGCATTGCCCACTGAAATGTGTAGTGGAGGGCCGACCTGAAGGGCTTGCCTTTATTATTTTTTATCCTAGCGCATGATGCATACTAAAGACGCTCGTCTCCTCAATGGGCTCAACACACTTGCCAGAGCTGACCTAGTTCCATGTTGGAAAAACAATACTGGGAGAGCTCCGAACAGCATTTTCATTCTGCCAATCCAGGACATGGAGAAAGAGAAGATGAATATTTCAGCACGGCTAAATCCATCTAATTCTAATCCAACTTCCTTCAGACACCTGCCCTTATTCAAATCACACCTCCAGATGTTAAAGGTAAATATTGTAACCCAGTGCATCACACCGGCAGCAATTACATCCAAATTAATTAAGCTGTCAAGGCAAAAGAAAATGTGATTGTAGTGCTAGGATTTCCATTTAATTCGAGCCATAGTCTCATTTGTTCCTTAACCTTCTCGGTCCTCATGAACTTTCACCATAGGAGAGAAGTCACAGTTAGTTTTAGTGAAAGTGTCACTTTCCCCTCTGAATATTGGTTTGATTCACCAGCTTTAGCATATTAATTAAGCCCATCTGTGCATAGGTCATACCCCCTGATCACCTGACTTTAGTATTAGAAGGGAAAAACCATACCATTGTGAGTAATTGCTTCAGTGTGTAATAAGGTCTGCGGTGTTGGTCACCTTTTGGTACTTTTCTACTCGACCATCACAAACAATCATGGTCTGTCACAGCCAACAGATCCGGGTATCATTATAAGGGGCTCAAGGTGCATTAGAATTCCTCACTGTCTATCCTAGGGCCTTTTCAATGGGGATTTAAGTGCACAGTCTGTCTCTCTGATGTACAGTAATTACCTGTCAGATTTGCCCACACCGTAGAATCACCAAGGCAAATCTAACCAACTCCTGACTGCAGAGTTGTGCGTCATGTTTCTCTGATGTAATTTACATTGCAAGATGAAAATTAATGAGGCCTTGAATTAAGTTTCTTACATAATACCTTGATTTTCATCTCTTGGCTCTTTAGGATTTAATTAAAAAATAAATTTTACATAGAATTAAATGCCTCAAAATGCTGGCATGCTAAGTCTGATATTTGCTATATGAATTATTTGCTAGCACTTTATTTTACGGAACTGTTCCCACTGATATTTGGAAACAATCTGGTATTTACTTAATTATTCTACACAATAGTTAACTACCTGGCACCAATCAGTGCCCAGTGGTTTTTGATTACCAATGAAATAAGTTATTATTGTGTAACTAACATTTTACCATGTAGTTTCATAATAATATTTACCTAATATTTGACCTTGTGTAAAAGTAAAGTGCTTTCAGTTATTTAGTTAATGTATTATACTATAGTGATATAGTCAATTAATCCAATGGGTTTATGAGATCTAATGTACTGGGTTCATCAAGGTTTCATTATGTACTTTTGAACTGATAGGCAGAAAGCCAGCACATATACTCAGGAAAAAAAGACCCGTCCCTTTTTCAGGACCCTGTCTTTCGAAGAAATTCGTACATATCCAAATAACTTCAGATTATTATTGTAAAGGGTTTGTTCAATAAACAATTAATGAACAGGCACCTGTTGAACGGTTGTTAACATGTGTAAATATTTGCATGAACATAACAAGATTCAACAACTGAGACACGAACTGAACAAGTTCCACAGACATGTGACTAACAGAAATGGAATAAATAATGGAATAAATCCAAAGTAACAGTCAGTATCTGGTGTGGCCACCAGCTGCATTAAGTACTGCAGTGCATGTCCTCCTCATGGACTGCACCAGATTTGCCAGTTCTTGCTGTGAGATGTTACCCCACTCTTACGCTAAGACACCTGCAAGTTCCCAGACATTTCTGGGGGGAATGGCCCTAGCCCTCACCCTCCGATCCAACAGTTCCCAGACATGCTCAATGCATTGAGATACGGGCTCTTCGCTGGCAATGGCAGAACACTGACATTCCTGTCTTGCAGGAAATCACGCACAGAACAAGCAGTATGGCTGGTGGCATTGTCATGCTGGAGGGTCATGTCAGGATGAGCCTGCAGGAAGGGTACCACATGAGGGAAGAGGATGTCTTCCCTGTAACGCACAGCGTTGAGATTGCCTGCGATGACAACAAGCGCAGTCCGATGATGCTGTGACACACAGCCCCAGCCCCAGCCCGTGATGGACCCTGCACCTCCAAATCGATCCCGCTCCGGAGTACAGGCCTCGGTGTAACACTCATTCCTTCGACGATAAACGCGAATCAGACCATCACCCCTGGTGAGAGAACCGCGACTCATCAGTGAAGAGCACTTTTTGCCAGTCCTGTCTGGTCCAGCGACAGTGGGTTTGAGCCCATAGACACCATTGTTGCCGGTGATGTCTGGTGAGGACCTGCCTTACAACAGGCCTACAAGCCCTCAGTCCATCCTCTCTCAGCCTATTGCAGACAGTCTGAGCACTGATGGAGGGATTGTGCGTTCCTGGTGTAACTCGGGCAGGTGTGATGTTCGGATGTACCGATCCTGTGCAGGTGTTGTTACACATGGTCTGCCACTGCGAGGACTATGAGCTGTCCGTCCTGTCTCCCTGTAGCGCTGTCTTAGGCATCTCACAGTACGGACATTGCAATTTATTGCCCTGGCCACATCTGCAGTCCTCATACCTCCTTGCAGCATGCCTAAGGCATGTTCACGCAGATGAGCAGGGACCCTGGGCATCTTTCTTTAGGTGTTTTTCAGAGTCAGTAGAAAGGCCTCTTTAGTGTCCTAAGCTTTCATAACTCTGACCTTAATTGCCTACCGTCTGTAAGCTGTTAGTGTCTTAAAAACTTCTTAGGGATCGGATCCCGTTAGCGGGCTCGTTTTCAGAGCAAACAGGGCGGCAAATTCAAAATAAAAAATAAAATTCGTAATATTTAACATTCATCAATATACAAGTGTTGCATAGTCATCAAAAGCTCTGCTTCTTGGCAATATCACAGCGTTGTCAGATTTCAAAAAGGCTTCACGGCGACAGCACAACATTTGATTGTTTGAGGATAGCACCTCACATATTTTCCACATTAGCATAAATTCATAACCATCGCGGGGTCACACAAAACACATAAGAGCTAATAAATATCACTTACCTACAGAAGAACTTCTGCTGAGGGCTTCCCAAGTGTCCAAACAAGAGAATCCATGGTTCTTTTGTTGGAAAAAGTCATTTATTATATCCATAAATCTCTGTTTGGTTGGCGCGTTTTGTTCAGTTAGTCCACTAAGCAATTCCATTCTACTCGCCCGTTGTACAGTGAAGAGAACGCGTTCAAATTATACCTCTCAACTTTTCCAAAACAACAATCCTTAGGCATCCATTTATCTATATTGGCGATTATATTTAACTCCTTAGGGCTAGGGTCCCATTTTATGAATTTCCGCCTGTCTGATGTGCACAAAGTAAAATACCTGCCACTCTGGCCCAGAAACTAGGATATGCACATAATTAGTACTATTGGATAGGAAACACTCTGATGTTTCTAAAACCGTTTACAGAATGTCTGTGGGTATAACAGAACTGATATGGCAGGCAAAAACCAGAGAAATCTCTGTCCGGAAATCATTTTCTTTTTACTTTTCTTGACTTAGAATGGCTGTTTATTGAAAACTCAAGTAGATAGGAATGAGGTTGCAGTACCTATGGCTTCCACTAGATGTCGACAGTCTCTGGACAGTGTAATGGAGCATTTATAGTGGAAGAGAGTCAAATGGCTGTCGATTTTGTATGACATACCAGGATATCCTTTCTGTGTAGTGCATGAGATGCCCGGGAGCTAGCAGCACGGTGTTTACCTTCTGTATCGTGTAGGTTATTATCCGAGTTAACTTCTCAGGGATTGCTGGGGCGCTAGCGGGCCGCTCCCGACACTACCCGGTGAAATGTAAGGCGCCAAATTCAAAATCCAAAAGATGAATTATTAAACATTCGTCAATATGCAAGTGTTGCATAGTCATCAAAAGCTCTGATTCTTGGCAATATCACAGCTTTGCCAGATTTAAAAAAGGCTTTACTGCGAAAGCACAACATTTG
Source organism: Brachymystax lenok tsinlingensis (assembly GCA_030435695.1). Taxonomy (NCBI): domain Eukaryota; kingdom Metazoa; phylum Chordata; class Actinopteri; order Salmoniformes; family Salmonidae; genus Brachymystax; species Brachymystax lenok. The sequence goes on from CM059780.1 coordinate 59,955,250, forward strand.
ATTGTTTGAGGATAGCACCTCTCCTATTTTCCACATTAGCATAAATTCATATCCAGCTCGGGTCACACAAAACCCATATAAGAGCTAAAATAAATCACTTACCTTTCGAAGAACTTCTGCTGAGGGCTTCCCAAGTGTCCAACGAAGACATCCAATGGTTCTTTTGTTAGAAAAAGTCATTTATTATATCCATAAAACTCTGTTTGGTTGGCGCGTTATGATCAGAAAATCCCCCGTCGAGTCGCCCATTGAACCGTGAAGAGAACACATTCAAATTATACCTATACATTTTCACCAAACAAATCAAACCTCATTTTTAATGTATCCTTAGGTATCCTTTTATGTATATTTACTGTAATATTTCAACTGGATGATAACGTGAACGATAGGAAAATAAAGTGGGGCGCGCTCACAATCTCGCTCCCAAAGTCAAAGTCACCATCATTAGTCAGTTGTACAACCGAATGCCTTCAACTGAAATGTGTCTTCCGCATTTAACCTGGTCAGCTCGGGGATTCGAACTTGCAACTTGCAACGTGAAACTTTGTTGACAAATGTGGTCCCTTCACTACTTTCTCTTCCTATCTGTTCTGCTTAGTCATAGAGCCTCCAGACACTGTATAAAGACTGTTGACATCTAGTGGAACCCATAGGTACTGCAATCTCAGAGCTGGATACCATTAAAATCAATAGGGACAGTATCAAACAGAGCAAAGGTCACACAAAAAAAATTCTGACAGACATTTCTCGGGTTTTCGCCTGCTATATCAGTTCTGTTATACTCACAGACATTATTTTAGTTATGTGCATATCCTATTTTCTGGGCCTGAGTGGCAGGCATTTTACTTTTACTTACTTCACGCCAGACTCTCCAAAACCGTCACCTCTGCTGCCGCAACCCTAAGAAGTTAAGTTTGCTGAAAATAAAAGCAGTTGACAGTGAGAGGACATTTATTTTTTTGCTGAGTTTATTACACCAGATCAAAGTATTTACAGCCGTATTATCTTAAAACAACCTCAGGTCAGGATTACACAGGCCCATCCTTTCGACCTTGCAGTGAACAAATCCTGCAAATCCTACCAACCCAGACATCACAGGGTTACCAATTAGGCAATTAGTAACCATCAATCAGAATGATCTTCCCTGTCTCCGAGGGGAGAAATGTACACAGCAAGACACTTTTAAAAGCAAACATGTAGCAGACATGGAAATTCCTCTCTCGAAGCATGCAGTGTGTGGCTGTGAGACAGTAGCTAATAGCATTTTAGCAACGTCCATAGCAGATGTACACATGTTCTCTCAGATCCATAATCAGTTAAGGTTGAGGACTTTTTCTCTGCCATTTCTCTATCTCAGCTGAAAAGTGATATTTTAGAAGGGAATACAATTTCCTAGAGTACATGCAAGTGGCACAGAAAAAGGCTCTGCAAGGCTGCCGTTCTCCTTCAGTCCCCTGAAAGAAATGCTATTAGTTTCCATGGAGACAATGATCTTGTACATTAGCATACAATATTAACCCTTTATTCCACATCTATTATATTTTGTTAGTATGGTTAATCTAGTACATCCCATACTTTTTGGGGTTTTGTTCATTTTATTGGAAGGTCAACTTTTTCTATCCTTTTTCTTCCCTACCTCATACTGTGTAATCTTGCAAAATGAGGGGTGCACACAATCACCGGAAGACTCACATCAAGTAACTGTGCCACTCAAACAGGAAAAAAACACCCTATTTGGATTAAGGAGTGTGGGACTATGGGGGGGGAGGACACCGACAGGCCCTTGGGAGGACACCGACAGGCCTTTCCACTGTACTGTGAGGCCGAAGTAGCTCAATGTGTTTTAAAGAATCTGGATATGAATCTGGATATGGATGTTGCCTAAAATAGATTAAATGGCTCTTTTGCCAGAACACAATATCCTGGTTCAACTCAATATTAAAACCTATCCAAACCAAAAACCGTGGATAGATGGCAGCATTCACGCAAAATTGAAAGCACAAACCACTGCATTTGTCTGCGGCAAGGTGACTGGGAATATGGGCCTGAGTGACAGCCCATTTACTTTGGGCACGTCAGACAGGCGGAAACTAGGAATTCTGCCCCCTAGCTGTAAGAGGTTAAATTACGCCCTAATCAAAGAGACAAAATGTCAGTAGAGTCGCAATTCAACGGCTCAGACCCAAGACTTCTGTAGCAGGGACTCCAGACAATCCCAGATTATAAAGGGGAAAACCAGCCACGTCGTGGACAACGACATCTTGCTCCCGGACAAGCTAAACACCTTTCCCCGCTTCATGGGAAACACAGTGCCACTGACGTGGGCCACCACGTGGACTGTGAGCTCTCGTTCTCCATGGACCCCGTGAGTAAGACATTTAAGTGTGTTAACCCTCACAAGGCTGCTGAACCAGACGGCATCCCTAGCCACGTCCTCAGAGCATGCACAGACCAGCTGGCTGCAGTGTTTACGGACATATTCAATCTCTCCCTATCCCAGTCTTTTGTCCCCACTTGCTTCAAGATGTCAACCATTGTTCCTGTACCCAAGAAAGTGAAGGTAACCAAACTAAATTACTATCGCGCCATAGCACTCACTTGTCATCATGAAGTGCTTTGAGAGACTAGTTAAGGATCATAGCACCTCCACCTTACCCGACACCCTAGACCCACTGCCATTTGCATACCACCCCAATAGATCCACGGATGATGCAATTACCATTGCACTGCCCTATCCCATCTTTACAAGAGGAATTCTAGGTTAGAATGCTGTTCATTAACTACAGCTCAGCCTTCAACACCATAGAACCCTCCAAGCTCGTCATTAAGCTTGGGGTCCTGCGTCTGAACTCCGCCGTGTGCAACTGGGTCCTGGAATTCCTGACAGGCCGCCCCCAGGTAGTGAAGGTAGGCAACATCACCTCCACTACGCTGATCCTCAACACAGGGGCACCCCATGGGTGCGTGCTCAGCCGCCTCCTGTACTCCCTGTTCCCCCAATGACTGCGTAGCCACGCACGTCTCCAACTCAATCATCAAGTTTGCAGACAAAAGTGGTAGGCCTGATTACCAACAACGACGAGACAGCCTACAGGAAGGAGGTGAGGGCCCTGGTGGAGTGGTGCCACGAAAATAACTTCTCCCTCAACGTCAACAAAATGAAGGAGCTGATAGTAGACTTCAGGAGACAGCAGAGGGAGCACGTCCCTATCCACATCGATGAAAAGCTTCAATTTCCTCGGCATACACATCACTGACAAATCTGATGGTCCACCCACATAGACAGTGTGGTGAAGAAGGCGCAACAATGCCTCTAACCTCAACAGGCTGAAGAAATTCGGCTTGGCCCATAAGACCCTCAAACTTTTACAGAGAGCACCCTGATGGGCTGTATCAGGACTCTCCAGAGGGTGGTGCGGTCTGCCCAACGTGTCACCGGAGGCACACTGCCTGTTCTCCAGGACATCTACAGCACCTGGTGTCACAGGAAGGCCAAGAAGATCATCAAGGACCTCAGCCACCCGAGACATGGCCTGTTCACCGCGCTACCATCCAGAAAGCGAGGTCAGTACATGTGCATCAAAACTGGGACAGAGAGACTGAAAAACAGCTTCTATCTCAAGGCCATCAGACTTAAATAGTCACCATTAGCCTGGTACCCCTGAACTTAGTCAATCTCACTAGATGGCTAGTCAATCTCACTAGATGGTTACTCCACCATGCACCTTAGAGGCTGCTGCCCTTTGTACATAGTCAAGGAACACTGGTCACTAAGTAATGTTTACATACTGTTTATACTGTATTTTAGTCAATCCTATTTAACTATTGCTGTACATATACTATTCTTCAGCTGTACAACACATTCTATCCATATTGTATATGCATCCCATCACATATATTTATACTCCGGACTCCAACATTGCTCGTCCTAATATTTCTATATTTCTTAATTCCATTCTTTAACTTCTTAGATGTGTGTATTGTTAGATATTACTGCACTGTTAGAGCTAGGAACATAAGCATTTCGCTACACCCGCAATAACATCTGCTAAATATGTGTATGCAACCTATAAATCTTGATTTGATATCTCATACAACAGATGGAGGCAATAATTGTGACTCTTTCCAGCTTTCACTGTTGGTAATAGGTTTGGACAAGACATATGGCCTAAAATATCCATTGGACGCCCAAGACATACCTGTCTACAGCAGTAAAATACTATCAAATAGTTTTGAAGTGAATCTTGACATCAAAGTAGAAGCATATATCAGGCCCTCATCAGGCTGTTTATCAAGTATTTTCTTGGAATCACTTGTGACCCCAGCGCCAGAGAAATGAGGTCAAGTTGTTAACAGCGCATTAACTTTGAGACGACCACTTCTCTTAGATATTTTACCTCACTGTGACAATGCATAGGCCAGAGTGGTTTACCCCACTTGATTTATCTGTGTGGGTTTGTAGTTAAATGAGTGTAGTGTCGCAGCCTGCATTGATAATTTAATATGAAAGTCTGTAGGCGATTGTAGTGTATGGCGTCAAAAGGTTGGCGCTCTAGGTTGTAGTGTTAGGAGATGCCCTTAAAAATCTAAGGTGTATTTTAGTCCTGGCTACTATATATATATATATATATATACACACTGTACAGTATATTGATGGTTCAACAGCATTTTAAAACCGAGAGCTACGTACTTCTATCTACACTGAATAAACAGTACGCACCATGCAACAATATTGATTTTACTGAGTTACAGTTCATATCAGGAAATCAGTCAATCGAAATAAATTCATTAGGCCTTAATCTATGGAGTCCACATGGACTAGGAATACAGATATGAATCTGTTGGTCACAAATACAAAAAAAAAGTAGGGGTGTGGATCAGAAAACCAGTCTGTATCTGGTGTGACCATTTGCCTCAAGCAGCGCGACATCTCCTTCGCATAAATACAAAACGAGAGTTTCTATGTAAGATGGCGCCGGAGCAGAAGGCAGACGTTTTACGTGCCCCCAACCGACTGTGTTTTTTTGTTTGTAACTTATTTTTTTACTTATTTTGTACATAATGTTGCCGCTACCACCGAAAATAACTTCTAAACATCATGACTGCGATTACTCACCACGGACTAGCAGAATCCTTTTTCTTCTTTCACGAAACTGACGAGCCCGAGGATATATGGCTCACTCGGGAACAGGCCCCGACCCCAGTGATCTGCGTGAAGAGGAGGCGGAGAAAGGGAGGCCAGAGAGCGGGAGTCGGAGGCGATCGAACACCCACTTCCCTCAATTCTGTTAGCAAACACACAATCTTTAGAAAATAAAATGGACGAGTTATGGGGAAGAAGAGCGGCGTCTGGTAAGACAGATGGCGGCGGTCTATGTATTTTTGTAAACAACAGCTGGTGCACGATATCTAAGGAAGTCTCGAGCTATTGCTCGCCTGAGGTAGAGTATCTCATGTTAAGTTGTAGACCACACTATCTACCTAGAGAGTATGTCTATTTTTCGTAGCTGTTTACATATCACCACAGTCAGAGACTGGCACTAAGACACCATTGAATGAGCTGTATTCCGCCATAAGCAAACAAGAAAATGCTCATCCAGAGGAAGCGCTCCTAGTAGCCGGGGACTTTAATGCAGGGAAACTTAAATCAGTTTTACCAAATTTCTATCAGCATGTTAAATGTGCATCGATGACATTGTCCCCACAGTGACCGTACGTACATACCCCAACTAGAAGCCATGGATTACAGGCAGCATCCGCACTGAGCTAAAGGATAGAGTTGTCGCTTTCAAAGAGCGGGACTCTAACCCGGAAGCTTAAAAGAAATCCCGCTATGCCCTCCGACGAACCAGCAAACAGGCAAAGCATCAATACAGGACTAAGACCGAGTCGTTCTACACCGGCTCTGATGCTCGTTGGATGTGGCAGGGCCTGCAAACCATTACAGACTACAAAGGGAAGCACAGCCTAGAGCTGCCCAGTGACACGAGCCTACCAGACGAGCTAAACTACTTCTATGCTCGCTTCGAGACAAATAACCCTGAAACGTGCATGAGAGCACCAGCTGTACCGGAAGACTGTGTGATCACGCTCTCCGCAGTCGATGTGAGTAAGACCTTTAAACAGGTCAACATTCACAAGGCCGCAGGGCCAGACGGATTACCAGGACATGTACTGCGAGCATGCGCTGACCAACTAGCCTTTGTCTTTACTGACATTTTCAACCTCCCCCAGTCCGAGTCTGTAATATCAACATGTTTTAAGCAGACCACCATAGTGCCTGTGCCCAAGAACACTAAGGTAACCTGCCTAAATGACTACCGACCCATAGCACTCACGTCTGTAGCCATGAACTGCTTTGAAAGGCTGGTCATGGCTCACAACACCATTATCCCAGAAACACTAGACCCACTCCAATTTGCATACTGGGACATTTTCAGCTTCCAATTATTTTACAGATCCCTGCAACATGGGGCTGTGCATTATCATACTGAAACATGAGGTGATGGCAGCAGCTGAATGGCACGGCAATGGGCCTCAGTATCTCGTCACGGGTTCTTAGTGCATTCAAATTGCCATCGATAAATGAAATTGCGTTTGTTTATGCCTGCCCATACCATAACCCCACCGCCACAATTGGGCACTCAGTTCACAACGTTGACATAAGCAAACCGATCGCTCACATGATACCATACACTGTCTGCCATCTGCCTGGTAGTGTTGGAACCGGGATTTAGCCTTAAAGAGCACACTTGTCCAGCGCTTTCAGTTGCCACCGAAGGTGAGAATTAGCCCACTGAGGTCATTAATGACGCCAAACTGTAGTCAGGTCAAGACCCTGGTGAGGACGACGAGCACGCGGATGAGCTTCCCTGAGAAGGTTTCTCACAGTTTGTGCAGAAATTCTTCACTTCTGCAAACCCACAGTTTCATCAGCTGTCCGGTTGGCTGGTCTCAGATGATCCCGCAGGTGAAGAAGCTAGATGTGGGGGTCCTTGGCTGGTGTGGTTACACATGGTCTGATGTTGTGAGGCCGGTTGAACGTACTGCCCAAATTACAAAACCACACCTTTTAGAGGGGCCCTTTTTTCCCAGCTTCCTGATATGCCACGCCTGTCAGGTGGATGGATTATCTTGGCAAAGGAGAAATGCTCATTTACAGGGATGTGAACACATTTTATCACATTTGAGAGAAACACTTTTTTTCGTATAGGACATTTCTGCGATCTCTTATTTCAGCTCATGAAACGTGGGACCAACACTTTACATGTTGCGTTTATATTTTTGTTTAGCATAGATTGAGTTCTGTTGGTTGATTTTTCAAGCACCAGCTGTAGAGTGCTCTTAATTAAGAATACATTTTCATCTTGATTTAATTATCTTTAAGGTTGACCTAATTGAATTTCCATTTGTTCTGTACTTTTTCTTGCCTCCCCCTTGTGTCATTGTCCCGGGTGTTTTGCTTAGAGAATGGTTGTAACAATAGGAGCTGAAAATGGATTTAGAATATTACCTAATCTGCACTAGATTTGCTTTCCCACTTTCATCATAAAAGCTACTTGAGTTTAGCCCCCCATTCCCATCATAAACATTCTGTTTGTATTCAGACAACCCTGGGTTCAGCAAGACCAGCAAGAGGTCCAAGTGCAGCAATTTTCAGATTTCAAATGATTGTATAATTTCTCCCTCAGAGCATATTGAGGTTTAGTGTTCAGTCGTTGTTGGTCCCTTGAGATGTGTTTTGCAGGGGTGTGTGGCTCCTCAATGTGCAGCTTCTAGGACCTGCTCCAGGTTTATAATTAATGCTGACTCCGAATCATCTGTTGCAAGACCACCTGGGTCAGACGTATTGAAAAGAGGGGTGGGGTGGGGGGGATTAAACAGCCATGGCTCTTTATTAATGGACAACAGCTTAATGAAATCGTCACAGTTTTGTTCACAGTTTCATGTGTCAGTGTATTGTCTAAAGCTATTTCCTGAGGAAGGTGTACCGACGCAGCACAAAAAGGCAGGTATTTAAATACATAAGCCTCGGGAACCCATACTCTTGAACGATTGGAAGAACACATTTGGGTGAAAAACTACCCTGTGGGAATAATATTCTAACTTGCCCTCTGATCTTTAGAAAAAGCTAGGCTCTACTTACTTTGCTTTAGTAGGCTATACCGCTCTCTCAGAATATAGGCCATCGCTTTTGATTAGTTGAATCATGGTTCCCTGACATTTAATGTTTGCTGACGTGCTATGGAGGTTTGTGCAGGTTGGTAAGAGTTAGACTTCCCCTATGGACTTTACCTTACTACGTCAGATCCATCTGTCTGAGCCCGAGGAGCCTTTAACTTCTTAGGGAGCGGCAGCTGAGGTGTCGGTTTTGGAGAGTCTGGCGTGCCCAAAGTAAAAGGACTGCCACTCAGGCCCAGAAACTATGATATGCACATAATTAGTAATATTGGATAGGAAACACTCTGAAGTTTCTAAGAGTGTTAAAATATTGTCTGTGAGTATAACAGAACTGATATAGCAGGCGTAAACCCGATGAATTTCTGTCCTGGAAAAAGTGTTTTTGACACATTTGCCTCATTTTGAACCCCTCCCTATTGAAAACAGCCATTTCTGGGAGGAAGATTGCAGTACCTATTGCTTTCACTAGATGTCAACAGTCTCTAGACAGTGTTTGGTGATGTTAGGTTGCTCTGGATGGTAATAGAAGAAGAATTTCGAACTAGTCACCAGATGTAAACAGAAGAGGATGCACGTTCACGGGCTCACGCGCGCTGTGGTTTTTTCCTTTCCTATCATCCAGTTTATAATCCGGATGAAATATTATAGTAAATATACATAAAAGTGTTCCTAAGGATACATTATCAATGTTGTTTGATTGTTCTTGGACAAGTGTATAGGTTGAACGAGTTCTCTTCACGGTTCAATGGGCGAGTGGATGCTGTATTTTATGAACATAACGCGCCAACCAAACAGAGATCTATGGACATAAACAATGACTTTTTCTAACAAAAGAAGCATGAATTGTCTTGCTTGGACACTTCGGACTATCCTCAGCAGAAGATCATCAAAGGTAAGGGATTTTATATTAGCGATTTTATGCGTTTTTTGAGACCCGCTTTGGTTATGGATTTATGCTAATGCATAAAATATGAGGGGCTATCCTCAAACAATGCTTTCGCCGTAAAGCCTTTTTGAAATCTGACAATGCTGTGATATTGCCAAGAATCAGAGCTTTTGATGACTATGCAACACTTGTATATTGATGCGCCCCACCACTCCGTAAGTAGTTAAAATCAGGATGGCTGGCGCAGATAGGACTTCCTTGGTTTGACAATTTACTGCATGTTCTTTAAATTAAGATGGTACTTTTACTCAACTCAGAGCATACATTCCAGATGAATAAGTCATTGTCAGTGTGATTAGATTGGTAGACCGCATCGGACTGGAATCGAAATGAGGTTGACGACAAGGGCTGGCATGGCTTCACTAACAAGCTTGCTCAGGCAGTATACACAACAGGAGAGAAACACTTTGGCACACCACATTTTTAGCTAAATATAAATGTGTGAAGTTTCAGTAGACACCCTACTGTAGTTTACAATACAAATCTTAAGATGGCACTGTACAATCAAAACTTCATTAGGCAATGCAAATGATCATGTTTCGCCTATCACAATGTATATTAAGTCAGTCTACATGTGACACAGATTGAAGACATTTGACACACGTTGACAAAATGTGATTCAAAAAAGTATTTCTCTGTATAGTACTGTACCAAGAGTGGGCTCTGAAAGGGGAGTTATAGAATCTAAATAAAAACATTTAAAAACAATTTCACCTCACACAGGACTGAATCAAGCCAGGCAGGAATAATAATGTCTAATGGGCTGTTGTTGGAATAATAAACTCAGTCAGACTGCAGCTGGGTAGTAGTTAGGAAATGATGGAGGCAAAAATCAACATCCATGAAAGAAAGACCAATTTATTTTAGTGATGTTACATTCCCCAATAAGAAACCAAAAATCGTTGATCAACAGAAAAAGGGAACTAACAAATGAGCCACTACTGAATGCTGGCCAAGCAACTTCAGTTGGGTCTTAAAAAGGTCCCCACCATGGACACCCACTGGATTGTCCCCCACCAAAAAACACACCTTAGGATAGGGAGTGAAAAACATGGTGCAAACCCAAATGGGCGAGACAAGATAAAAGGCATTGTTTCGCAACTTAACAAAGAAGAGCTGAAAACCTGACCCTCCCAGGCCCACCCATGGCGGCACCCTTGCCCAGTCATATGAAATCCATAGATTAGGGCCTAATTCATTCATTTCAATTGACTGGTTTTTAACTAACTCAGTAAAATCTTTGAAATTGGTGCATGTTGCGTTTATATTTTTGTTCAGTATTTAGAACAAACCCTCAAAAACCAAAAGCTTGTAACACCTTCCCCCTTAAAGCAATTCTCCAGTAGTTTTGAATACTTTTTAGCCAGTAGTTCTCAAAGTAGCTCTCATGAGCTCCTAAGTCCCCGAAAATAGCGTACAATTTCACATGTGTAGATATGTACACCACGTCATTGGTCTCACTCAGCTGCGTGTGCATCTTGCTAGCTCAAATGGCGAGGGGCTAAACCTAATTTGGCTGGAACTGAAATTGCTAGAGAGCTGTAGGAAAAATGGCGCTGCACAGCTTCCAAACTAGGGATTTCTAATTGATGTAAGACCGTAATTCTGCTCATAGATTATGCATGTATGAACTAGACATTGACACATCCAGCACAAAGCGGGAGGTTGAAAAAAAATACTAGTCGCCAAAGTTCCGGAGCAAGTCTTTAAGACAACAAATATGTACCATGTAGTTTGCTCACAACCACAGAAAACTCACAACATGATCAACTTAAGTGTCACTACTTAAACACATCACTTTTCTCCAAGAAAGAAATTGTAAAACAGCCTCTTATTTTTTGATGTTTTTATAGTAGTTAAAAAAATATATGTATATTTTTTTTATATATAAAATAAAGTAGTGGAAAATCTTGATCTTTATACCCTTACAGTATTCCCATTCCCTCAGGACAAGCCCAACCAAAACCAAACTTACATCCCCAATACGGCAAAATGTGAAGCCAAAACAAAATGTTCTGGCTAAACAAAACAAAAATGTGTCGACTGCACCCCCTCGAAAGATAATCAGCCTATACCTGCTTTGGGCAAAGGACCAACACAGTCCACCAGAACACTGCTGAAAGGTTCGTCAAAATCAGGAATAGGCTGCAAAGGTGGAACCGGCATAGTTTGGTTCAGTTTACCCGTCAGCTGGCTAACGTGACACTATTTACCGTAAACCACAACATCATCTTTAAGATTAGGCCAGAACAAGTTAAGCAGATATGGTCATACATCTTTTGACACCATGATGGCCTGCCGTACTACCATCGTGAGCCAACTTCAGTATCTCTTGTCAAAGTGTTACTGGAATGACAATTTGAGATACACTGGGCCAATTGTCTTGCCGGGAATGCCATTTCCTCATCCGAACACTATTTGTCACACTGAATTAAAGTAATCCATTATTGATTATGTTTATCCATTTGTCAGGAACCATGCATAACATGTCTGTTGCACTACTAGTAAGCTCATTTGCATCGGAGGTGCTTTCATGTTGGTCCTTGTATACAGTACACTTTATTTTGTATGCACTCCTACACTCCCATAAGTACCTGTATCTTGAAAGGGCAAGGGGATTACATCACATCTCCTATACATTTACAGAATCACAATATGATTGCCAGATCAAAGTGAAATACATTTCCACACTCAAAACACAGAGGTTACGTATTGAATGTGTATCATGAAGGAGGATGTTCATGTGCATGCTCACAGACCAATACAGTTCACAGTGACTTTGAGTTCTATTGAAGTGAGCTTCAGTCCAACTAGCACTACTATGTCATTGCTAGCATAAGTTCAAGCAGCCTCTCTTTGATCATTACATAAACTAGAATAGAAAGAGCTAGTGTTACAAAACCACCTAGGTAGCCAACTTTTTTTGCTACACTCGCTACGTCTAGGCTTACTAGGTCGAGCTGAAGTGTCCGTAACCTGATTTTATGTGTGCATTTACGCGACAAGTCAGAGTATACAGACCATGTTGTATGCATGTGCCCCATGAGACAGCAAACTTACCTTGGGCCAGGGCCAGCTCAGTCTTGACTCCTTGGATGGTCAGCCCAAGCAGATCATTGTGTGTTCAGTTTATGCTGAAGAAAAATAAATATATACAAAAAAGAAATTACAAAAATGTATGCCTGAAGAGGTAACACAATGATTGTCCACACCTGTGTGCTTATCAAGGCTTGGCACAGCACCTGGCTCGACGCTAACACTAAACTACCCCCTCATATCATAACAATAGCTGCTCCAGAAAATAGTATTTTTGGTTTCTTTTGAAGCAGGGTAAGCCATGCAAAAAAATATATATTTAAGATAATAAAGCACAGTATCATCATGGTTGGAGTTAAACTGTCAATTTACCATGCATCGATTTGGGGGGACAACTTAGTCATATCATCTTGCCCCCTTGTGACAGTACACAGCCGAGGCGGTAGAGTAAGAGAGAGATTCAGCATCAGCATCACAGTGCCGTGAGTGAGATTAATTGGACAGTTGCTAAGTTTGCTGCAGAGTTTGGGGAGGGAATGTGCACCATGGTTCATTGTGTATATAATGAGTCTCTTACAGTGGTGTCAACCCCTGTTAACAGTGTTCAGATCCAGCGCCAGGAAGCTGATCTTCATGCACAGAGGGTTTGTGGTGATGGATTGGAGGGGGCTAGCATCTGCAGAAGTCTGAATGGCTCATTAGAAAACAATAGAATCTACAAAGTCTCCCAATCAAAGAGTGGAATTTAAAGAGTACATTTTCTGCCAAATAACAGTGAAACATGTTGCTATTCCTAGGATTTTATGTTTTTAGGGAGAGAATAGTACACACTATATATTATAGTTAATAAACAGATTTAAGCAGCCCATGGGTGTAATTCTGTATCATTGCTAAAACATGATGTTATGATAAACAGAACCACTAGTAATTTGGATTTAGTGACTTCAGTCCATGTTGATAATTTCACTGCTTTTTTGTACAGTAGGCCTACTGCTTTCTACTGAATTGCAAAACGAATACACAGATTTCTAGAAATCCATTCCCAGGTTGATGCTCACACAGCGTGCCATAAAACTAAACGATTAAAGAAGTCCATGTGCTCCCACCTCTCCAGAAACATTGAACTTTTTAGCCATTTCTATCAGTGAGTGAGCCTACTATGCTTTGCAGCATCAGTCATGCTATTCTGCTAGGAGTAACTGTCTGAGAGGATCTTCTCACTGGATGAGCAGCCAGAGGCAGACTGTCCAGGTAAGTGCTTGGCAAAAAGCACTTGTCGTGTACAGTCGCACTCTATGCCACACTCTTTCTAAAGGTCTTTGACACAGGTGTTTGTTGTTCTCAGATCGCATTACTGCTGGTGGGTTCCAAAATTAAGTCACCTCTTAAAAGTAAATTGTCAGTATCTCGCTGTCTGCTTTTAAGTATGTTACTAGATGTGTTATATGTGATGCGCAATAGGTAAATACATTTAAAAAACTATGAAGATATTTGCCCAGTTTCACTTAATTTTGAGTATCTCCGGTTCTACTTTGTAATTTTTTTGATATTGTTGGTTGCAGAGAGGGAAATACAAAGCCTTACATCACTGATATTTTACAGGAATACCAGTGTACACACTTTCTTAAGAGAAAGTAAGGCAGACTTAGGTGATTGTGGTCTATCAAGAGTAAGGAAAAGTGTTTTGTTAGAGGAAGGGTCAAACTGTAGTGTATGATTCCATCTGTTCAAGCATGCATGCATGCAGAGGAGCTTGAGCTTGTACAGGTGGTGGATCTTAATTTGATCACCCTTTGCAGGAGAAGTTTAAAAAGGCTTCTAAAGTTTTTAGTTTTCACTTAGATTTTTTCCTTACGAAAAATGTATCAACCACTACAAAAATGGCCAGTACTTATAATCCACATAATTCACATTTCCTGTTGTTGAAGGATTATATTTTCCTGCTGTAGGACTCTGGCTCAAATTAAGATCCTACATCTGTAGTACTATTTCAGCTATAGAGTTTATGTCCCTTATCAGAAGCTGTGAATGTACTGCTGGCCAAACAGGTATGTCAAAAAGCAGACCTCTTTCTGTCCAATAAAATCATTTCTGGACCCGTATTCGCAAAGAGTTTCAGAGTAGTACTGCAGATCTAAGGCCCCCCGTCCATTCATTATAATCTAAAAGGGAAACCTGATCCTAGATCAGCACTCCTATTTTGTCCATTTAGGGCACACTGGGGTGTCAGACTACAGTCCTCGAGAGCCAAGTTTCGGCAGGTATTAGCTTCCCCCTTGTACTTGATTGATCAATTAAGGTCATTGATTATTTAGGACCTCCCCTCACCTAGTTGTTAGCTCTTAATTGGACACATTGAAAGGAAAAAACAACACAACTAATTTAGGGGACCTATTTGGGGTCAAGATCGACCACAGAGGAAAAGGTTCCAAAGAGTATCTTAAAACGTGATTCTATATTGTTATTATTGTTACTTTCAGACTGGACCTTTTAGCAACCATTGTTATTCTATCCAACTTGCCCTTGCTAGGCAACAGAAGTAAAGCAATAAGACAGTGTGTATTGCGCATCCCGGCTAAATGATAAATGTGAAAAATCATGCAATCTTTGCACACACTAGCTTGTATGAAATGGGCTTGGTAGTGGACATTTGGCTTTGTGTTGCCCAGAAAGCCAGTGCATTGGGCGGCAGGAAGCCTAGTGGTTAGAGTGTTGGGCCAGTAACCGAAAGGTTGGTGGATCGAATCCCCGAGCTGACAAGGTAAAAATCTGTTGTTCTGCCCCTGAGCAAGGCAGTTAACCCACTAGGCCGTCATTGTAAATAAGAATTTGTTCTTAACTGACTTGCCTAGTTAAATAGAGGTAAAATATAAATAAAAAAACATTCCCCATTGTGTGTTTACAATACACTAGCCCCATTTATCTCAGCAAATCAGACTCATAAGTCACTTGGATTGATATCTTCAAACACTCCTTAATGAATTCAGAGGATGTAATAAAGACACTTTATGCTTGAAGACATTTAAAATCTAAGGAAAGCGAAAAATAAATGCATTTCACCCTCTCCTGTGTCAATGCTTTCTGACCATCAATTCCCATAGAGAGAGGTGGTGCTAAAAATCTGTTCATGTGTCATGCCCCCACATGCACATACTTTCTGTTGCCAGGCAGCAAGCCATTAATGCCTGAACGTAGAGTAATGACATTCTACTTTTGGATGGCTCCCAAAGGGAGACTTCACTTCGTAAGAGAAAACAAAATGACTCAGAAGTCACATAGCTTAAATGTTATAGGTCGAGTCAGAACTGATCAAGTCACAATTGAATGTCTCAAAAAACAACTCCAGTGCTTAGTGCACTATGAAGAATGTCATATCAATGGTCAAAAGTTGCTCTCCACAATTGATTGTCATCATTACCAGTGGGGGATTACGAAAATAGCTATTGGAAAAGGCTAAGATAGTCTTCAGTGACTTCTCAAGCCTAAATAATTAGTCTGCTACTGCTTTAGTCTCCAACCCCGTTATCTCAGACTGGCAATGTGGGAACATTGAGTCCAAAGTATTCAATGACCCCAGAAAAGACGCAAAATAATTGTGATTAGCAGACGTTAGTATTTGACATTTATTAGAAGAGAACTCCAAGATGACCCTGTTGATCTCTGAAGAAAATATGACTTTAAAGATTTAGGAATTCTATGCAAGCAACCTTCAGTGAAAGAAAAAAAGCATATTATTTTGCCATCAATCTCCACAGATAAATGAGCACATTCAAAAACACTCTTTGTTTTGACCAAGCCTAATCTTAATTTTATGCTTTTCTAGAAACTGCTAAAATACTGACAGAGTGCTTCTCAGGAGCACACTAAAGATGTCTCTTCCCCAATAAATATTTTCTGATGCTTGCCTTCACATATTTTTTTATATTTTTTATTTAACCTTTATTTAACCAGGTAGGCTAGTTGAGAACAGGTTCTCATTTACAACTGCGACCTGGCCAAGATAAAGCACAGCAGTTCGACATATATCTAACTAAATGTCAAACATGCATGAGGTAATGCCAACTCTTAGAGCTCTGTTGAACTGTATGAACACATAAATAATGTGGTTGAACAGTTGATGACCCATTGGGTAGTTCACCCAAATTACAAAATGACATATAGGTTTCTTTACACCTGTAAGCAGTCTATGGACAAGGTATGTCCATGCTTTGGTTTTGTTTACCTGGCCACTGTTTTAAATGCACACATTTCAGCATTTCAGGATCAGCAACTTCAATGACAGATGTATCTGAAAGGGGGGAAAAAACATCACCATATTCACTGGGAATGCATTACGTAGGATGAAGAAAGAATACTCAGAGCCGCAGCTCCATCAGTGGAGGCTGCTGAGGGGCGGACGGCTCATAATGGAATGGTATCAAATATATTGTTTCCATGTGGTTGATGCCATTCCATTGACTCCATTCCAGCCATTATTATGAGCCATCCTCCCCTCAGCAGCCTCCACTGAGCTCCAAACTACTTGTCAGACGTAGAAAACTGATACTGTATACTTGTTGTTGGGGTGGGATTGTTGTGGGGTGTGGAGGATCCGTGGGTTTGCTTTTGAACCTTTCCTTTGGATTCCTCATGTCTAACTCATTGTTTGAAAAAAAAGTGAGGTCCAAATAGGATGTTAGGTACTATATTTATTGAATATTATATGAATCCTATACAATAAAATGGCCAATTTGGATGCAATCAATTAGCTTAATTTATCAGATATCAAATTATATTTCAAACAAATAATGTTGCATGAATGCTAATCTTATGTTTCTAACAACATAAATGATTTCTGAATAATATGAGATGGTGGGTGTCGAAATCCTCTTTCTTGTGCTTTTTGAGGTGGAACATCCGACATCCTTCCATTTTCGGCTTGATGTTACCCTGAAAGAAGCTTTACATTTTGGATTCAAGTGGAGGACATTGAAATGATAGCCATGTGACTGAACACTTCATTTTCTAGCATTGTCAAGGTGAAGCATTTGAGTGCAGTCTGTTCTGAGCTCAAACAAACACTCTCCTTTCATAAACTGAAAGCATCCTCTGAATGTCAACCCCTTTATACATATAATTTTTTTGTCTGAATGGCACACTAAACAATGTCTGTGTTCCATAGCTTTTGAGTCACGACTCTCATTGGACAGAGTAGGGCCTCAATTCAATCATCTGGACTGGCGTTCAGTGTTTACAAGCCTTATTTTTTACCACTTCATCCCTGCATACAATATTCTATAGCATTTTGGTTACTTTGAAAATAACACTCCTCTCACCTGTAGATGCTTTCAGTTTTCAGTATTTCTCCAAGGTAAATAACGTCAACAATACTGGTGAAAGCAATAACATTAGCTGCAAGGCACCGGCAATGATCTGTTTATGGTTCCAGTAGTAGTTGTTTGAAAAGCTCTGCAAATCAAATTGGAGCGAACATTGATGTGTGGCTTATATTGAGCTCAGCTATGTACAATCTGAATGGCCCATATGGCTTTGCCAGATTATGGATTATGGGAAATCAAGGACATGGAACCATATCTTTGATGTAGCCTCACAGCCCCCCTGTTAAAACATGAGAGTGCCTTGAGGGCCAGTGTGAAAGGAGGGTCCACAGCAGCCAACTGCAACCTCACAGTGGGTTGATAGCCAAGTAATAGCAAGGAAGCTTCAGGAGACTGGAGGGTAAATTAATGCTATTGCAGGATCTTGGAGGGAGGGAGCGATTTTTGCCAATATGAATAGATTTGGTGGTCTGTAAAACAATATTAGACAGGCCAGTGCTGCAGAATGATATCTCTCCAGATGTGACCTATGCAAGATGGAAGGGCAAAGGATCAGAATTGTGTTTGCTGATTGAATCCCACTGATTTACTTTGCTGAGGGTTAAGGGACGATGACAGCCCGGTTGGCAGTCTCCTGGTAGACTGGTTTATTTAACAGGGCATCATGGTGGATTTGACCTAGCAGCTCGAGACGAGCAGCATATCATATCAGGGAAACAAAGGTGAATTCCAAAACGCAAAATCCTAATACAAACCTAAATAGGAAATCTTATTTTTTTATTATGCATGAGAATGAAATGTGTCCATGAGATGCCGGAATTCAAAAAATGATAATCAACAATAAACAAATAGCTCTCTCACTTTCACCCTATTGTATTTCATGGCGAGACCTCGGTGAAGACTGTAAACAAAACAGTGGAGAACATGGATGAACATACGTTAGATTGCTGAAAAGGGAAGAAAACAGATTAATTGCTGACAAAATCAGTAAATCAATGGAGAACGTGGCAGACAGTACAAAGGTAAGTGGAACGACAGCTGTACATCTCAATGGTGGGCAACCTGATGCACTTGGCAGGTGGTTAGTCTATTCTCAGTTTTCTACATCACAATGTGTGAGCAATATAGCAGTGGAAACAGTACAATAAAATTAAGCGCTACTGTGCTACCATAGTTATTATGGTCTGTATGTGGAAGATGCTGGAAGGTGCGTGATTGTACAGTCGTGGCCAAAAGTTTTGAGAATGACACAAATATTAATTTTCACAAAGTCTGCTGCCTCAGTTTGTATGATGGCAATTTGAAAATGTCATGAAGAGTGATCAGATGAATTGCAATTAATTGCAAAGTCCCTCTTTGCCATGCAAATGAACTGAATCCCCCCAAAACATTTCCACTGCATTTCAGCCCTGCCACAAAAGGACCAGCTGACATCATGTCAGGGATTCTCTCGTTAACACAGGTGTGAGAGTTGACAAGGACAAGGCTGGAGATCACTCTGTCATGCTGATTGAGTTCGAATAACAGACTGGAAGCTTCAAAAGGAGGGTGGTGCTTGGAATCATTGTTCTTACTCGGTCAAACATGGTTACCTGCAAGGAAACACGTGCCGTCATCATTGCTTTGCACAAAAAGGGCTTCACAGGCAAGGATTTTGCTGCCAGTAAGATTGCACCTAAATCCACCATTTATCGGATCATCAAGAACTTCAAGGAAAACGGTTCAATTGTTGTGAAGAAGGCTTCAGGGCTCCCAAGAAAGTCCAGCAAGCGCCAGGATCGTCTCCTAAAGTTGATTCAGCTGTGGGATCGGGGCACCACCAGTACAGGGCTTGCTCAGGAATGGCAGCAGGCAGGTGTGAGTGCATCTGCACACACAGTGAGGTGAAGACTTTTGGAGGATGGCCTGGTGTCAAGAAGGGCAGCAAAGAAGCCACTTCTCTCCAGGAAAAACATCAGGGACAGACTGATATTCTGCAAAAGGTACAGGGATTGTACTGCTGAAGTCATTTTCTCTGATGAATCCCTTTTCCGATTGTTTGGGGCAAAAGCTTGTCCGGAGAAGACAAGGTGAGCACTACCATCAGTCCTGTGTCATGCCAACAGTAAAGCATCCTGAGACCATTCATGTGTGGGGTTGCTTCTCAGCCAAGGGAGTGGGCTCACTCACAATTTTGCCTAAGAACACAGCCATGAATAACGAATGGTACCAACACATCCTCCGAGAGCAACTTCTCCCAACCACCCAGGAACAGTTTGGTGACAAACAATGTCTTTTCCAGCATGATGGAGCACCTTGCCATAAGGCAAAAGTGATAACTAAGTGGCTCGGAGAACAAAACATTAATATTTTGGGTCCATGGCCAGGAAACTCCCCAGACCTTAATCCAATTGAGAACTTGTGGTCAATCCTCAAGAGGCGTGTGGACAAACAAAAACCCACAAATTCTGACAAACTCCAAGCATTGATTATGCAAGAATGGGCTGCCATCTGTCAGGATGTGGCCCAGAAGTTAATTGACAGCATGCCAGGGCGGATTGACAAGATCTTGAAAAAGAAGGGTCAACAATGCAAATATTGACTCTTTGCATCAACTTCATGTAATTGTCAATAAAAACCTTTAACACTTATGAAATGCTTGCAATTATACTTCAGTATTCCATAGTAACATCTGACAAAAATACCTAAAGACACTGAAGCAGCAAACTTTGTGGAAATTAATATTTGGAGACTGTACATGATTTATAGGAGTTGGTGGTTACTTGTGGTGTAGCTTACATCTTTGTGGCTTTTTGGACCTACTTTCAGTGCGACTTCCAAAGGCATCTCCCGTTACAGTATCCAATGAGTTGTTAGAGACACACAATGCTGTCTAGCAATAATGCATAGTGATGATTTGGCATTCAGTTTTTCCCTGTAGTGATTTGTTACAACTCCTGATTCTCTCTGTGCCGTCTTAATGTGATGTTTGTGATCTCCCTTAGTGACGTCTGTCGAAATGTTAGTTCCTGGTTGTTTTTCTTACTGTATGAAATTCAATCACCCAGACGAGAGTGGGGCTTATGCAAGTGGGGCTTTAGCATTGGTTTTGCCACAATGGTGATGATGGATGATATAATCTGCTAAACTGTTTTGGAAATGTAATTGCATGTACTTTGAGTGTTTAATGAGACAACATTGTATTCAGCAAAATATATGTGTTCAATGCAATTTCAAATGTGCAAAAAAAGTCCTTTCCACATGGAGGTCTGGAGGTTGGATCTGCGCTCATGCTGGTTTCAATAGTCTGAGGCAGTGGTACATGTCTTGGCCTATTCTCTGCGCACTGGTTACTATTAAACAAAGCATATCCAGGGTATTATATAATAAACTGCTTAACACAGTTTCAACAGTAGTCGGCTACATATGTTATGGTAGAAATACGCATTAAGATTTAATTTGGGGGCGGTTCATTATTACTTAATGCCTCATAGCTATCATATTAACATATTTTTTATAACATTATAGTATTACATTATAACTGTAAACTACAATTTTAATGTTTTATTAATCTATGAACACATTTCCATTGGCATTAATTACAGACATCTCTGGCTAAAATTGCATTAGTGCAAGATGTTGTGATGTCAGTGACAACCCCAACTGTTAAATTTAGTGTACATCTGGCGCGGTCTTCATTATACCCTGATTGTATGTTCATGAGGCAGTATAACGGGAGAAGTAGAACATTCTCATCAATCTCACCTTGTCACATTACATCTTTCTCCATGACACGTTAAAAAGAGTGGGATGCTTTCATTTAGCAGTTTAGGCTCGGGGCCTAGTCGGTGTCACCTCTAAATACAAGGTATTTAGTCGCATGGTGAAAGTCCTTTTCTTAAGCAAACCCCAGATTTATTTATGTTATCAACCCCAGATTCTGAAATTTCGAGATGAGTTTATTCCAAGACTGAATTAGTAATGCTATTATATGAGCTCAATGCTGCAGACACCAAAAGGCTTCTTTCTCTTTTTGTCTCTTTGTGCGGCAGGAAGGTATAAAGCTGAAGGATGTCATAAACACAATGTTAAGGCAGGCCAGGGGCCGTCATGCCTAATTAAGTACAAAACAACCTTCCCTACTGATCCTTCCCTTTCTCCTTACCATGCTCAATCTATACAGTGTGTTAAGCAAGCTACTGTGGGGGCAGTAGGATATAAATGTTTCCCAAGGGTATGCACCAGTCAGTTACTGGGTACTGGAGTGTGTCCATATACTACAGCTTCGTGTTGAAATAATTGGCAATGTATTAGAGCAAAATTTAAGAGTAATAACTTGAGTCACCTTAAATGGCTTTTTGAAGTTCCCGACTGACACAATGTGAATCTGAAATTATTATTGGGGGTCCATGTTAATTGAGTTGATATTCAGAGAACAGTGTTGTGAGGTAATGATTTCTTATATGCAAGATTCTTTCAGCTGGAAATACTATCCATCCCTTTTTGCAGTAATGATCAGAAAATAATAATTATTGAAGAAAATATATTGGAGTCAAATGATAGATGTTAATTTGCATCAAAGAAACTGTGATGTGTATTTATCTATTCATTAGAATATATAAGCTATTGGTTTCTTTTTAGGTTTTGCAGTGATGACACAGCCAGGATGTGGGGACTCCCACATATTCATCAGAAAATAAATCGGCACAAGCATTTCTTCCTTCCCCCCCGTCGACAATGCTCAGCAAATATACCTTGTAGTTTATCAGTAGAGTAGGCCTAGGTTGGAACATTGAATTTCCCTCACAACTTTGCTGTTGCATCTTCCAGGTTAGTGCCATTTGAAAGAGCCCCAGGGAAACTATGATGAGATATTTTTCCATGCACTGTATTTGTATTACTAAGATTGGAAAGCATATCAAATGGAGGAGCAGAGTTGATAGAAATAGAATTGAAAGAAGAATAAAAAACACACTGGACCTCACTGCTGGTCTCACACTGCTGGTCTCATATCATTGATGACTCATTGAAAAAATAAATAAAGAGGGAATTGTGCTTAACCTAGAGGGAAAAGTACTCTGAAAGCCATGGGTTTAGATGGCTTACCAGAACCGAAGGACACCCCTTTTTCGAGTATTTTCCTTTGAATCTTTGTCTACTCCAACTAGGTATAGCAAAGCTTGATTTTTTTTTCTTCTAAGATAGGATTCCCGCATTTGTATGGACGACATGACATTAAAAGCTAGACGGACCATCTTGAAAGATTATATCCTCGGACCACAACAGGAGAGCAACTGTAAATCTAAGTTGAAAGGCTTTATCTGATGTTTTCTCAGGGTAGCTTCAAGGACACCATTTGTCATTATGTTTTCATATGAAGTCTGAGGAAAAAGGTGATTATTAAAATGACATTAAACTGAACTAAATTCTGAGGACCTTCAAATTATGTTTTAGACACCTCGGCCAGTCTTATCCATAAATATCAGAGGTGTGTCAATAGACACAAGATTTTGAGATTACAAATAGGAGGGCTATACTTCAAAACATAAATACAAGCCATTCAATCCATGCCCTTTTTTCTTTTGGTATACATGAAAACATAAATACAAGCCATTCAATCCATGTGATTTGTTGTTGACAAACCAAGATTGCACAGCATTGTTTTGATCAGTCAGATACTCATACTCTATTGTTAAGATTATTTAATTTAATTCTCAAATAACTGGTTTAAATATTTACTTTGTAATACTAGTAATGCATGCTGTAGTTGCTGTCACTATTTGCGGTGTAACATTATCTACCATACATATAATAGTTTACAGAACATTCAAGTTACACAGTAATATTCTCATTTTGCACTGTAACCACTGCAATGTAAGACCTGATTGTACTATTGAAAAAACAGAATATTTCTAATAACCTCAAAGTGTTGATAGCAATGTATTTATGTGCTTCAATGTTTTGAAATCTAGGATGGCAGTGTCTTCAAACTATCTCTGGCACCTTGCTATACATTGCCAATTGAAAACCCTTTCAATTGGAGCTATAATGGATTATTCAGCTCATCACGACCTCAGCATGTGACTATTCCTATGTGAGCCAGAGTAAAGCACCTGTGATATATGGAGCATTTGGATCCATGCATGTTCAGACTCCATGGAGTAAGCTCACAAAAGGGAAAATCTGATGAAGGGCACAGTTAGCTACATCATCACCAGTGTTGGGTAGGTTACTTTCTAAATGTATTATTATAATTTTTTTGCATTTCACTTTCTAAAGGTGCATTATCATGCTGAAATATGAGGTGATGGCGGCAGATGAATGGCATGACAATGGGCCTCAGGATCTTGTCACGGTATCTCTGTGCATTGAAATTGCCATTGATAAAATGCAATTGTGTTCCTTGTCCGTAGTTTATGCCTGCCCATACCATAACCTCATCACCACCATGGGGCACACTGTTCACAACATTGACATCAGCAAACCGCTCGTCCACATGACACTATACACGTGGTCTGCAGTTGGGCGGCCGGTTGGACGTACTGCCAAATCGAATGACATTTGAGGCGGCTTATGGTAGAGAAATTAATATTACATTCTCTGGCAACAGCTCTGGTGGACATTCCTGCAGTCAGCATGCCAATTGCACGCTCCCTCAAAGCTTTATATCTTTGGCATTGTGGTGGTGACAAAATTGCACGGTTATCTCTTGGTAGATTGAATACAAGGACATCAATTTATGTTACACAAGATGTGAATGAGCTATTATACATTTTTTACCCATTTAAAATGGTCTATCCACGCCAAAACACGATGGTGTAAAATACAAATTGTACTTTTACTTCACTACATTCCTAAAGAAAATAATTTACTTTTTAGTCCATAAATTGTCCCTGACACCCAAAAGTAGGCTACTTGTTACTTTTTGAATGCTTAGCACTACAGGAAAATGGTCCAATTCACGCACTTACTGTATCACGAGAACGTTCCTGGTCATCCCTACTGCCTCTGATCTGGCAGACACACTAAACACACATGCTTTGTTTGTAAATTATGTCTGAGTGTTGGAGTGTGCCCCTGGCTATCCGTAAATAAAAAATAAAAATAAGAAAATGGTGCCGTCTGGTTTACTTAATATAAGGAATTCGAACTTCTGATACTTAAGTATATTTTAGCAATTGAATTTACTTTTGATACTTAAGTATATTTAAAACCAAATACTTTTAGACTTCTACTCCAATAGTATTCTACTGGGTGAATCACTTTTACCTGAGTCATTTACTATTAACATATCTTTACTTTTACTCAAGTATTACAATTGGATACTTTTTCCACCACTGCTGAAACATCATACACTCATTGCATTCTCTACGTCAATATCTGGTGTGTATTTCATTTTAAGGTGGTGTGCAGTGACTCTATGGTATGGTATGTGAAAACAAACACCAAGTCAATGGCCGTCGGACTCGATATCACACTGTTGAAGTACACCTTGCCTTTGTCTTTTCATTACTAACAATTGATCAATCAGATGGAGGAAAACATTTAAAAGGGAAGGAAAAAATCTCTCTAGCACCTGACAACCTGTCCCATGTGAGAGGCTAGCTGTCAGTGAATGAGGAACTGGCTTGAGGATAAGTGATCACTTGCCACAATGTGTTGCACCAAAGGGTCCTACCATGGTAGAAAAAGAGGCCAGCAACCTTAATTCAACCTTATTCACATTCTTGATCACTGATCTGGAAATTGTTCATTTCTTCATAGTGAAATCCTTCTTGCTATGTGCAGTGATGTTGTTCGGTCTGTCTTATAGCTTCAGGTTTGCTTAATTGCAGGAAAATTTCTATTTATTGGTAGCCTTTTGTTGGATGCAGAGTAAAATATTGTTTATGAGTTTGTGTTGAGTAAGTAGTTGTGTCTATTTTTCCTGGTTGGGGTGAGTTCTGTGGAGCTTATATGAAGCAAGGGTGTCTCATTTTCTGTTCTGCTCCGAAAACCTTTTAAGACTATACTAAGCCCTCCCTTAAGACATTACTTGATTCTTTCATAATAAAAACAAATAGTACTCTATGCTGTCGTGATACACATACATGGTTGTTTTTATGGAAAAAGTGGCTCTATATGTCCCTCAAGATATCAAATTATGTAAATTAGAAAGAATTTCTGCATGGGATATTTCTCTATTATGTACTGGACTTCCCTTTTAAAAACACCTTCAAGGCGGCATGTAGCCTAGCGGTTAGTGAGTTGGCCTGTAACCGAAAGGTAGTGGTTCGAATACCCGAGCCGGCAAGATGAAAGATCTGCCTTGAGTAAGGCACTTAACCCTTATTTGCTCCAGCGGTGCCGTACTACCATGGCTGACCCTGTAAAACAACACATTTCACGGCACTTATCTGGTGTATGTGACAATATATATTTTTTACAATTTTAATAAAAAATACACATAAAAAAAGATCCTGGCCTTGTACTGTTGACAACCTGAGACCCACTGTCCCTGTACTGTAGGCTACCTGAGACCCATTGTCCCTGTACTGTAGGCTACCTGAGACCCATTGTCCCTGTACTGTAGGCTACCTGAGACCCATTGTCTCTGTACTGTAGGCTACCTGAGACCCATTGTCCCTGTACTGTAGGCTACCTGAGACCCATTGTCCCTGTACTGTTGGCTACGTGAGACCCATTGTCCCTGTATTGTAGGCTACGTGAGACCCATTGTCCATGTACTGTTGGCTACGTGAGACCCATTGTCCCTGTACTGTAGGCTACCTGAGACCCATTGTCCCTGTAATGTTGGCTACCTGAGACCCATTGTCCCTGTACTGTAGGCAACCTGAGCCAGTTTCTTAGCAGTACGTTCAGTGAATTACTGAAAACATGTACTGCCTCTGATCCCTCCATCAGACTGATTTCTGCCGACTGTATCTCTGTGAGAGAGCCACGTAATTAATCACGAACGTAGCACAATTACTCAGAGATCTGTAATGATCTGCATTTCATTTAACTAAGTATAATATACCTCCATTGATTAATTACTGCGTGTTATATAATGAATTATGATAGACATTTTGGGAGTATGCTGTTTTTTTGCAGCAGCATGACTCACTGTGCCTTCCTGGTATTACTGCATGGGACTCTTGCTACAGTTCGATGTGTGTGTGGGGGGGTGCATCTCTTACCCAGACTAAAAAACCTATGTGAACACGATCCATCAACCATAACCGTCAAACTCTCACAGCCTTCATAGTGTATCAATGTTCAGGGCATGTGTCATGGAATGTGTATGGTAAGGTGAGGTCATGTAAACCATACAACCATACAGGTGTACATGAGTGTTTTTCTATTAGGATGATTTCCTGCACTTCAGTTTGGGCTTGAGTCAATGGCCTGACCACTATTGTGTATTAGTACTCAACATAAAAACTGCATAGCTTTTATAGTGATACTGACCTTGGTTTTAATAAATATAAACATAGGGTATTGACAACATTCTGGAGGCTATATTTTACATACTGTATTTAAACCAACCTCCACAGGAACCAGCAACCACTTTTGCAAGATACAACCTTACTTAGACATGAATACTGTGAAATGTTCAAAGAAATCTATGTAAAATCTCTTTTACCCCTGTGAGTTGTTCCTTTATTCACTTAACGATTTGTCTATTTGCCCTTTTACTCACCTCATGTGCACGTACTGGTCACTCAACACTGCTTCTGCTTCGTCACACCAGCCAGGTCCCCTCTCCCACTCGTATACTGTGACATTAAAGCCTTCCACTAAACCCTTTAGGCAGACCCACATTCTGTTTCCCGCAACCACCATACGGGTGAAGGTGTCAATTGCATCCAGCTTCTAAACGCTCCCCTCATATCTCCACTCACATTCTGTTGGCATTTATTCCCCACAAATAATCCAATCAGAATCAGTTGGCCTCTAGTCCTGGCACTGGTTCTATCTAGCCAGAAAGGCAACTCTCTCTTATCTCTCCATGTGTCCCTTTCACAGCGCCTGTCGTTGTTTCAACTGTGTCGCTTCCAATGTTCTTTGTGGAACGTACTGCACTTGTTCAACTAGCCGTCTTAGACATTTGTCCACTCTGACCTACCAATCCTATCCATTTGCCCAGTCTGACCTTCCGTTAACATGTACAAAATTAATTAGGTTTGATGATACAGGATAAAAAATATATATCAAATCAAATCTAAATTGTATTAGTCACATGCGCCGAATACAACAGGTGGAGACCTTACAGTGAAATGCTTACTTACGAGCCCCTAACAAGAATGCAGTTTAAAAAAAATTATACGGATAAGAATAAGAATTAAAAGTACCAAGTAATTAAAGAGCAGCAGTAAAATAATAATAGCGAGAGCATATACAAGGGGGTACCGGGACAGAGTCAATGTGCGGGGGCACCGGTTAGCTGAGGTAATATGTACATATAGGTAGAGTTATTGATGAGAGTAGCAGTGGTGTAAAAGGGGGTGAGGTGGGGGGGCAATGCAAATAGTCTTGGTAGCCATTTGATTAGGTGTTCAGGAGTCTTATGGCTTGGGGGTAGAAGCTGTTTAGAAGCCTCTTGGACCTAGACTTGGTGCTCCGGTACTGTTTGCTGTGCGGTAGCAGAAAAAGAGTCTATGACTAGGGTGGCTGGAGTCTTTTACAATTTTTAGGGCCTTCCTCTGACACCGCCTGGTATAGAGGTCCTGGATGGCAGGGAGCTTGGCCCCAGTGATGTACTGGGCCGTTCGCACTACTCTCTGTAGTGCCTTGCGGTCGGAGGTCGAGCAGTTGCCGTACCAGGCAGTGATGCAACCAGTCAGGATGCTCTCGATGGTGCAGCTGTAGAACCTTTTGAGGATCTGAGGACCCATGCCAAATCTTTTCAGTCTCCTGAGGGGGAATAGGTTTTGGTGTCTTGGTGTGCTTGGACCATGTTAGTTTGTTGGTAAAGTGGACACCAAGGAACTTGAAGCTCTCAACCTGCTCCACTGCAGCCCGTCGATGAGAAAGGGGGCGTGCTCGGTCATCCTTTCGCTGTAGTCCACAATCATCTCCTTTGTCTTGATCACAATGAGGGAGAGGTTGTTGTCCTGGCACCACACGGCCAGGTCTCTGACCTTCTCCCTATAGGCTGTCTCGTCGTTGTCAGTGATCAGGCCTACCACTGTTGTGTCATCGGCAAACTTAATGATGGTGTTGGAGTTGTGCCTGGCCGTACAGTCATGAGTGAACAGGGAGTACAGGAGGGGACTGAGCACGCACCCCCTGAGGGGCCCCTGTGTTGAGGATCAGCGTGGCGGATGTGTTGTTACTTACCCTCACAACCTGGGGGCGGCCTGTCAGGAAGTCCAGGATCCAGTTGCAGAGGGAGGTGTTTAGTCGTAGGGTCCTTAGCTTATTGATGAGCTTTGAGGGCACTATGGTGTTAAACGCTGAGCTGTAGTCAATGCATAGCATTCTCACATAGATGTTCCTTTTGTCCAGGAAGGAAAGGGCAGTATGGAGTGCAATGGAGATTGCATCATCTGTGGATCTGTTGGGGCGGTATGCAAATTGTAGTGGGTCTAGTGTATATTTTTTTAAGCATTAGCATAAATCCATAACCAAAGCGGCTCTCATAAAACGCATAAAATCGCTAATATAAAATCCGAAGAACTTCTGCTGAGGGCTTCCCAAGTGTCCAACGAAGACATCCAATGGTTCTTTTGTTAGAAAAAGTCATTTATTATATCCATAAATCTCTGTTTGGTTGGCGCGTTATGTTCATAAAATACAGCGTCCACTTGCCCATTGAACCGTGAAGAGAACACCTTCAACCTATACCTTTACACTTG
Source organism: Brachymystax lenok tsinlingensis (assembly GCA_030435695.1). Classification (NCBI taxonomy): domain Eukaryota; kingdom Metazoa; phylum Chordata; class Actinopteri; order Salmoniformes; family Salmonidae; genus Brachymystax; species Brachymystax lenok. Next base: position 59,984,550 of record CM059780.1, read on the forward strand.
TCCAAGAACAATCAAACATCATTGATAATGTATCCTTAGGAACACTTATGTATATTTACTATAATATTTCAACCGGATTATAAACTGGACGATAGGAAAGGAAAAAACCACAGCGCGTGCGAGCCCGTGAAAGCGCCTCCTCTTCTGTTTAGTTCGAAATTCTTCTTCTATTACCTTCCATAGCAACCTAACATCACCAAACACTGTCTAGAGTCTGTTGATATCCAGTGGAAGCAATAGGTACTGCAATCTTACTATAAAATGAGGCAATGTGTCAAAAACACTTTTTCCAGGACAGAAATTCCTCGGGTTTTCGCCTGCTATATCAGTTCTGTTATACTCACAGACAATATTTTAACACTCTTAAACTTCAGAGTGTTTCCTATCCAATAGTACTAATTATGTGCATATCCTAGTTTCTGGGCCTGAGTGGCAGGCCTTTTACTTTGGGCACGCCAGACTCTCCAAAACCGACACCTCAGCTGCCGCTCCCTATGAAATTAAAGGTCTTACTTACATCGGCTGCGGAGAGCGTGATCACACAGTCTTCCGGTACATCTGTTTCTCTCATGCATCTTTCAGTCCCATTTGCCTCGAAGCGAGCATATTAGCAGTTTAGCTCGTCTGGTAGTGCTTGTGTCACTGGGCAGTTCTTTGCTGTGTTTCCCTTTGTAGTCTGTAATGGATTGCAAGCCCTGCCACATCCAACGAGCGTCAGAGCCGGTGTAGTACAATTCGATCTTAGTCCTGTATTGACGCTTTGCCTGTTTGCTGGTTCGTCAGAGGGCATAGCGGGATTTCTTATAAGCTTCCGGGTTAGAGTCCCGCTCCTTGAAAGCGGCATCTCTAGCCTTTAGCTCAGAGCGGATGTTGCCTGAAATCCATGGCTTCTGGTTTGGGTATGTAAGTACGGTCACTGTGGGGACGACGTCATCGATGCACTTATTGATGAAGCCAATGACTGATGTGGTGTAATCCTCAATGCCATCGGAGGAATCCCGGAACATATTCCAGTCTGTGCTAGCAAAACAGTCCTGTAGCTTAGCATCTGCTTCATCTGACCACTTTTTTATTGATTTAGTCACTGGTGCTTCCTACTTTCATTTTTGCTTGTAAGCAGGAATCCGGAGGATAGAATTATGGTCAGATTTGCCAAATGGAGGGTGAGGGAGAGCTTTGTATGCGTCTCTGTGTGTGGAGTAAAGGTGGTCCAGAGTTTTTTTTCCCTCTGGTTGCACATTTAACATGCTGATAGAAATTTGGTTTCCCTGCATTAAAGTCCCCGGCTACTAGGAGCGCCGCCTCTGGGTGAGCGTCTTCTTGTTTTCTTATGGGGGAATACAGCTCATTCAATGCTGTCTTAGTGCCAGCCTTTGACTGTGGTGGTATGTAAACAGCTACAAAAAATACAGATGTTAGATTCTCTAGGTAGATAGTGTGGTCTTTAGCTTATCATGAGATACTCTACCTCATACTCTACCTCAAGACTTCCTTAGATATTGTGCACCAGCTGTTATTTACAAAAATACATAACCCGCCAGCCCTTGTCTTACCAGACGCCGCTGTTCTATCCTGCTGGTACAGCGTATAACCAGCCAGCTGATATTATCGTCGTTCATAAGATATTACAGTTTTGAATGTCCCGTTGGTAGTTTAACCTTGCGCGTAGGTCATCTATTTTATTCTCCAAAGATTGCACGTTTGTTAGAAGAATGGAAGGAAGTGGGGATTTATTCGATCGCCTACGAATTCTCTGAAGGCAGCCCGCCCTTTGACCCCTTTTTCTCTGTCTCTTCTTCACGCAAATCACTGGGATCTGGGCCTGTTCCCGAGAAAGCAGTATATCGTTCGCGTCGAGCTCGTCAGACTCGTTAAAGGAAAAAAATAATTCTGCCAGTCTATGGCGAGTAATCGCAGTCCTGATGTCCAGAAGTTATTTTCGGTCATAAGAGACGGTAGCAGCAACATTATGTACAAAATAAGTAAAAAAAGTTACAAAAAAGCAAATAATCGATAAAAAAAACACAATCGGTTGGGGACACGTAAAATGTCTGCATTCTTCTCTGGTGCTATTATTACATATATGTCATTATCTCTTATGTCGTACTAGTACCGTACATGTGGAGGTACGTACTGATTATGGTTAACTTCATTTCTGTCAGTTGGATCCTGTAGTGGGCACATCAGGTTAACAACTGTGGCTCATCATGATTTTACCCAGTTGTGGTTTATCTCTACTTGGGTGAGTGAGAGTTAATTTAACTGTGTGCAGTGACCTTTTAGTAGCTGTCGGTTTTTGAAATTATGATTTTGTATCTCCATTTGACCTATGTAAAGACAGTAAACAGACATGGATCCTAGAGAAAGAATTTGATTCCTGAGAGGAAATTACTAAGAAATAATGCAATCCATCTCGCTTTCTCTCTGTCGTTCACAGAAGCCCTGAGCTCTTTTCTTTACGTCAGTCATGCATTATTTAGTATTGCCACTCTCTTGTCATGAGAGCCAGTGTCTGCTCTGTTCCAGGGTTGAAGTAGCAGGCTTAGTTCTTACGAACAAGTATGTTTACTTACACCTTGGTTACAGAATTAATCATAAATGAATGCGTATGTTAATTTTATTCACAAAATGTATGTGTGTGAGAACTTTCATGAGTGAAAGTAGAAAGATGTAATTTTCCCTCCATTTTGTTTTACACTGGTTTCATAGTTCTATTTGCGATGCAAAACTGTTTAATAACATGGAAAATTAATTGAAAATGTAATGCCCTTGTATTAAATGGGAATTTAATTCTCCATCTGCCATGTTATTATTAATCCTGGTATTTTTGTCAACCCATTATCACAAATTATCGTGAAATAGACACAAAATACTTATGTCCACCACACAATTTTGTATACAGTGCATTTCAATCACAGATCAAGGTAAAAGTTGCTTAATATAGATATGATTGGAAGGAGATTGGTCGGGGATGATGGGTGGGCGTACAACGTGGTGGACAACTTTAGCATTTTAGCTAATTGACACAAAGCCTACCCAGCTAGCAATGCAGAATCGGCCCAGAAGCGTCCCTCTTCCGGGGGGCCGGAACTGATTGAATTGGCCCGGAATCTGGTGTCGGACTCGGCCAGAATCAAAATGAATGACTGCCCAGAATCAGCCCAAGTACATCGGGCCGTTTCCGTCTATCTGAATTCAGCCGACTTTGCCGGCATCTTACCAGAATCCCCCCAGAAGCGGCCCGATGCAAATTTAAATAAATGTATAAAACATTACCAGATTTAGTAATTTTAAATATTACTATTATACATACAAATTATACCCATCCACACAAAAAATAATTGTTTCGGAGGAAGCACCATACACCTGGTGACCGTGTCAGTGCCTGGCCCACCACAGGAGTTGCTACAACGCGATGGGACACAGACATCCTGGCCAGCCAAACCCTCCCCGAACTCGGACAATGCTGGGCCAATTATGTTTCGCCTCAGGGGTTTCCCGGTTGCGGCTGGCACAGTAATCGAACCAGCATCTGTAGCTTTGCACTGCGATGCAGTGTCTTAGACCGCTGCTCCAGCCACAAAGCTTATCAATTGCCTTGCAGAAAGTATCAAAATACAAAAATACTACACAAGACTCTTAAAGAATTTCATTTAAATGTTAATAGTTTTTTTTATCATGGAAAAATAAATAATGAAATGTTAATTATATAAAGCAGCTCATGTAATCATCTGCCAGAGAGTAGCCCCAATCAGTCCGAGCCCCAAGTAATACATTTGGGCCAGATGACTCACACCGGAATCAGCCCGAGCCCCAAGTAATATATACATTTGGGCCAGATAACTCTCACCGGAATCGTCCCGAGCCCCAAGTAATATATACATTTGGCCTAGATAACTCACACTGGAATCGGCCCGAGCTCAATCTCTGCATCCTAGCCATAAATAATATACTGTCGAAGGCGGCGCAGACTCAGGCCACATGACGTCGGCACAGTCTGAATCTGTCACGATCTCCTGAAGTGACAGACCAAGATGCAGCGATGCTTCCAGTATACATTTTTATTACGAACGTAACTGGGACAAAACAACAAAACGAACATGCTTGAAGATCGTGAAGCTGAACACAACTAAACATAAAACAAGCTATGCTCAAACAATAACCCACAAAACCTAATAGAAAACCCCAAACATATATATGGTTCCCAATTAGAGACAACGACACACAGCTGCCTCTAATTGGGAACCATTACTAACATAGAAATATATCACCTAGAACATAAAAAACCCTACACCAAAAACAAAACTAAACACACCAGCCTGTCTTCTCAGGCCTGGACGTGACAGTACCTCCCCCCCAAAGGCGCGGACTCCGACCGCGCCACAAGTCCATGGGGGGTCTTCGGGTGGGTCTTTTAGTCCCAGGTGGCGGCTCCGGTGCTGGCCGTGCTGACTCGAGGTCACGCACCAGAGGCCCTGGGCAATTAGCCGTACTGGGGACCCTCTCTGGCGGTCCCGGACTGGGGACCCTCTCTGGCGGTCCCGGACTGGGGACCCTCTCTGGCGGTTCCGGACAGGGGACTTTCTCTGGAGGTCCCGGACAGGGGACCTTCTCTGGAGGTCCCGGACTTGGGACGCGCACTGGCCCTCTGGTGCGGGGAGCAGGAACGAACCGTGATGGGCTCTCTAATCGCACTGGCACTCTGGTGCGGGGAGCAGGAACCAGCCGTACTGGGCTCATTACGCGCACTGGCACTCTGGTGCGGGGAGCAGGAACCGGCTGTACTGGGCTCACTCAGCGCACTGGCAACGACGGGCACAGGGATCCTGGAGCGTGGAGCAGGGACAGGACGTGCTGGGTCCACGATGGGCACAGGGATCCTGGAGCGTGGAACAGGGACAGGACGTGCTGGGTCCACGACGGGCACAGGGATCCTGGAGCATGGAGCAGGGACAGGACGTGCTGGGTCCACGACGGGCACAGGGATCCTGGAGCGTGGAGCAGGGACAGGACGTGCAGGGTCCACATCGGGCACAGGAATCCTGGAGCGTGGAGCAGGGACAGGACGTGCTGGGTCCACGACGGGCACAGGGATCCTGGAGCATGCAGCAGGAACAGGACGTGCTGGACTCTCTGAGCGCACAGGGGGCCTGGTGCGCGGAGACGGAACAGGACGTGCTGGACTCTCTAAGCGTACAGGGGACCTGGTGCGTGGAGCCGGTACTTCTCTCCCCGGCTGTTCACTCACCCTTGCCTCATGGATGATGGGAGCTGGAATGACACGCACTGGGCTGTGGATGCAAACCGGAGACCCCACACGCAGAACCGGTGCAGGATATCTCGGTCCCAGAAGGTGTACTGGGGACCTCGCTCGCAAAGCCGGCACCACTCTTCCAGGCTGCACACTCACCCTAGCCCGACAGATGAGTGGCGCTGGAATTTTGCGCACCGGCCTATGCATGCGCACTGGAGACACCGTGTGCAAAACTGCATAGCACGGTGTCTGCTCAGTGCGACGCTCTCTCCAACGCTCCCTCCAGAGAGCATGAGGAGTTGGCTCAGGAGTCCATCCTGAACCGGCCAAACTCCCGTGTGCCCCCAAAAAATTGGGGCCGCCTCTCGGGTTTCCGCGCCAGGCGAGTCCCAACATATCTCTCCCTCTCCGGGTTCCACGCTCCATATATATCCTCATAGCTCCCTCGCTCAGTCTTTGCCGCTTCCATCTCCTTCTTGGGGTAACGATGCTCCGTCGTATTCCCCCAAGGCCCCTTCCCAGCCAATATCTCCTCCCAAGTCCAGGACTCCTTTAAACATCGCTGCTTGGTCCTTTTGTGGTGGGTTATTCTGTCACGATCTCCTGAAGTGACAGACCAAGACGCAGTGATGCTTCCAGTATACATTTTTATTACGAACATAACTGGGACAAAACAACAAAACGAACGTGACGAAGATCGTGAAGCTGAACACAACTAAACATAAAACAAGCTATGCTCAAACAATAACCCACAAAACCTAATAGAAAACCCCAAACATATATATGGTTCCCAATTAGAGACACACAGCTGCCTCTAATTGGGAACCATTACCCCAACATAGAAATATATCACCTAGAACATAAAAAACCCTACACCAAAAACAAAACTAAAACACACCAGCCTGTCTTCTCAGGCCTGGACGTGACAGAATCTCAGCCGAGTGCCCCGACTCTCAGCCGGAATCGACCCAGATCCGCTGTGCTAGCTGGGTAGCTAACGCTAGCCACAACAAATTGGACTTCATTATGAACAAAGTCGTGTTGTGGACACAAATGCGTTACGAAAAAGAATTGTGTGGTGGACAAGAAAATTGTGTACTGGACACAAATCCTTTATGAAGAAAATCATGTGGATATGATTATTCTTTTTTTTGTGCCTGTCACGAATTTCGAATAAGTAATTTGTGTCTATTTTACAATAATCTGTGATAGTGTGTTGATTTTAGTCGGTGGCATCTCACTTTGCATAATTTTCAGTGCAGAATTATACAGAACTGTGGCTGATGTAACCATGGAAACAGGATTAAAGCAGTCTGTGCTGCAACTTTAAATGCAACTCTGGAAGCTTATTTAATACCGCACATGAACAGCAAGGGCTCTGTTTTAATGGCTTAAATAAGCGGCACTGGTGTCAAATGAAACCATAATACACCCAACATTTTTACTTCAAATCCTCTAATTTAGAAATTAATATCACCCTACATGTCACAGAATAATGTAGTGAGATGTACATTTCTACGGGTTTAGAATGGTGATTCAGACGTGTATAACTCACATTCTAAACCTGTTTTGAGATGAATGATGTGCCAAGTGTTTGAAGTGATACATTTTTTTTTTTTGTACCCTGTGAAAATATAATCCACTTAATTAGGGCAGAAATAAGCCAATAAATGACATATCACCAAGGAGCTTTTGTAGCCATTATACAAACTAAGTAAAAAGAAAAGCATGTCTATGACACTACTTTATCTCTTAAAGACTGGAAGTTTGGCATTGTAGTCTTAGACTTCAAAATCAATGTTATGTGCTGTGCTACCTGTATATTTTGTGACTGCTACACTGATCGTTGTACTGCTCTCTTTTAAAAAAATATGTCAACCCCCCCAAAAAAAATGTATCATGATAACTGGTGCTAAATTACATAATACAGAAACTTGTTGAGTCAGTCCCATACATTGCCAGTTCAACATAGCAACCAGACGTGAGGTAATGAAAATGCAGCACTAACATACCAGTGAATTTCTGAAGGACAGGGCAATTAACAGGCTTCAAGGGGAATACAGTCGTTTATCGAGGGAGGGAGCAACACAGCTGATAATTTCTTGCCCCCAATGATAAAGAACTAAATTGATTGGTGTGTCTTGCAGTGTATCACCGACAGACATTGTGCTGAAGGCCTCTTTACTCTTGACTTAGTGTTTTCTAGGGCACTAATATATACTTTTTTACTTAATTGAGAAGCTTTTTTTTCTTCCTTATACACTGGAGGCATAGTGGGTGAAATTGAACCTATTCTAAAATGTCACAAGCCATACAGTAAAAGGTTGTAAATTCCATCCTTGGCATTTGTTCCCCCCAATTGTCTCAAAAAGAACTTTGAACATAGCAGTCTGTAAGATTTACATTTATCAGACGCTCTTATCCAGAGCGACTTACAGTTAGTGCGTTCATCTCAAGAAAGCTAGGTGAGACAACCACATATCTCTGTCATTTTATTGTTCCTCAATAAAATAGCTATCAGCAAACTCAGTGCTAGTAGGAAAAATAAAAGTGTGAGTGTTAGTTCAGGAAAGGCAAGGGTGTTAGTCCGATTTTGCAACTTCCCTGCTGATTTTGCTGCTTTTAACTCAAAATAAAAGAGCAAAGGTATCTAGGGCTATACCAATCTTGCCACTGATTTAGTTCCATAAAGAAGTAATTATTTTGCCTTGGGCATGCATGTTACACCTACACACCCTGGACCGGCCCTGCCAATAAGCCGCATAAGCGGTCACTTAGGCCCCCCCCCAACCAAAGGAGGAATTCAGTTTGTTGAGACCTGACTAATAGTATAATACACAAGTTCCAATTTCAAAATTGGGTAATGCGTCTGCAGATTTTTCTCTTTCTCTTAGAATTGCAGGAAATTAGCAGAAGTAGTAGAGCCTGTATGTAGCTGGTGTAGAGGAGTCAGGCACAGTACAGCAGATATGAGTAAAAAACGTATTTACTCAAAATTCCAAAACAACTCAAATAATTGAGCCCACAATAACGGACCGTATTACAAACAAACAATCACGCACAAAAAACATGGGGAAAACAGAGGGTTAAATAATGAACATATAATTGGGGAACCAGGTGTGTAAAACAAGACAAAACAAATGTAACATGAAAAGTAGATTGGCGATGGCTAGAAGACCGTTGACGTCTTCCGCGGAACGCCGCCCGAACAAGGAGAGGGACCGACTTCGGCGGAAGTCGTGACAGTACCCCCCACCCCCTTGACGCGTGGCTCCAGCAGCACGCCGACACCAACCTCGGGGACGACCCGAAGGGCGATCCGGATGGAGATGGTGGAACTCCCGCAGCATCAAAGGGTCCAACACGTCCTCCACCGGCACCCAGCATCTCTCCTCCGGGCCGTACCCCTCCCACTCCACGAGGTACTGAAGGCCCCTCCTCCGACGCCTCGAGTCCAGGATAGCTCGAACAGCATACGCCGGGGCCCCCTCGATGTCCAGAGGGGGCGGAGGAACCTCCCTCACCTCAGACTCCTGGAGTGGACCAACCACCACCGGCCTGAGGAGAGACAAATGGAACGAGGGGTTAATACGGTGGGGAGCTGTAATCTGTAACAAACCTCATTCAGTCTCCTCAGGACTTTGAATGGCCCTATAAAACCGCGGGCCCAGCTTCTGGCAGGGTAGGTTTCTGGGCCCGGTGAGGACACCGGGGCCTCACTGCGGTGGAGGTCGGCGCTCGACTTCTGCCGCCTCACGGCCCGTTGCAGGCGCACATGGGCGGCGTCCCAGGTCTCCTCCGAGCGCTTAAACCATTCGTCCACCACAGGAGCCTCGATCTGGCTCTGATGCCAAGGTGCCAGAATCGGCTGATACCCCAGTATGCACTGGAAGGTAGAGAGGTTAGTGGAGGAGTGGCGGAGTGTGTTTTGGGCCATCTCTGCCCATGGGATGAACGCCGCCCACTCCCCCGGCCGGTCCTGGCAATATCGCAGAAACCTACCCACATCCTGGTTTACTCTCTCCACCTGCCCGTTACTCTCGGGGTGAAAACCTGAGGTGAGGCTGACCGAGACCCCCAGACATTCCATAAACGCCCTCCCGACCCTGGACGTGAACTGGGGACCCCAATCAGAGACTATGTCCTCAGGGACCCCGTAGTGCCGGAAGACGTGTGTGAACAGGGCCTCTGCAGTCTTTAGGGCCGTAGGGAGACCGGGCAAAGGGAGGAGACAGCAGGACTTAGAAAACCGATCCATAATGACCAGGATCGTGGTGTTGCCTTGTGAGGGAGGAAGATCAGTCAGGAAGTCCACCGACAGGTGCGACCACGGCCGTTGTGGAACGGGTAGGGGTTGTAACTTCCCTCTGGGCAGGTGTCTAGGAGCCTTGCATTGGGCGCACACCGAGCAGGGGGAAACATAAACCCTCATGTCCTTGGCCAAGGTGGACCACCAGTACTTCCCACTAAGACAGCGCACTGTCCAACCAATGCCAGGATGACCAGAGGGGGGTGACGTGTGGGCCCAATAGATCAACCGGTCGCGGACAGCAGACGGAACGTACAGACGCCCAGCTGGACACTGAGAGGGAGTGGGCTCTGTACGTAACGCCCGCTCAATGTCCGCGTCCGGCTCCCACACTACCGGTGCCACCAGGCAAGGTGATCCATGGACCGCTCCTCTGTGTCATACATCCGGGCCAGTGCATCTGCCTTAGCGTTCTGGGAACCTGGTTGGTAGGACAGGGTGAAAACCAAAGGGTCCACCTTGCATGGCGAGGGTTCTGTCTCCTCGCCGCCCAGATGTACTCCAGATTGCGGTGGTCAGTCCAGATGAGAAAAGTTTCACCCCCTCAAGCCAATGTCTCCGCCTTCAGAGCCTTTAACGACAGCCAACAGCTCCCTTGTCCCCCACATCATAGTTTTGCTCCGCCGGGCTGAGCTTCTTTTAAAAGAAGGCACAGGGGCGGAGCTTCGGTGGCGTACCTGAGCGCTGAGAAAGCACGGCTCCTATCCCAGCCTCGGACGCGTCCACCTCCACTATGAACGCCAAAGAGGGATCCGGATGAGCCAGCACGGGAGCCGAGGTAAACAGATCCTTCAGGTGACCAAAAGCCCTGTCCACCTCAGCCGACCACTGCAGTCGCACCGGTCCCCCCTTCAGTGAGGTAATTGGAGCCGCTACCTGCGGGTAAAACTCAGGAAATTTTATAAACACATACATGTGAGCAACAGGGGGCTCTGGGTGAGCCTGGTGCCTACTCACCTGGGGTGACACGATAGTGCCCTGCCTGCTGCCTCGACTCCCTGAGGAACCCCCCCAGCACCGACCAGCAGTGTGCTCTCTGCGGCTACAGGTGGTGCAGGGAATGGCCCCTCCTCCGGTCGCCCTAAGCGCGGCACCTCCCAGCTCCATAGGCGTCAGAGCGGAGAACTGACAGGCCCCGATCCGGACGTTCGCGGGTAGCCAGCAGGTTGTCCAGCCGGATGGACAGGTCCACCAGCTGGTCCAACGTGAGGGTGGCCAGAGTCTGAAAGTCCAAAGCGAAATCCTGCTCGCACCTCGTCCCCTGCCTCAGATGGAACAGACGTTCACCCACCGCTCGACCCTCAGGCGGCTGCCGGATGCGTGTGAAAATTAGATTTTCACATGTGAAACTGCAAATTTGACAACGAAAAAATGTGTAAGGTTTCTACATTGAACCTAAAAGTGTTCTACCTGAACCCAAAAAATATTCAGGTAGAATTAAGCATCACTGCACCTTCTGGTTAGACAAAACCCTGAAATTATTGATAATATCATTCAGGTGGTTTAACAATATTTTGCTACTTGAGAAGTACATTGTGTACTGTTTCTTTTTGTTGCAATTGCTGGTCCTTATCCTTGCCCTCAGACATTACTGCATCAGCATATTTCAGAAGTTGCTATCGGTTCTACATTATGCAAATGTAAATAAAGATGCTGTCAAAAAGGTATAGCAGGCTGGATTAAAAGGATATTAGGCTTATACTGCACAACTACTGACCCTCAAAGGACATTTCCACCAAATAAAGTAAATCTAGTGTATCAGTTCTTAGAAAAAAGGGTTCCAAAAGGGTTTATCGGCTGTCCCCATAGGATAACCCTTTTTGGGTTCAGGTAGAACTAATTTAGGTTCAATGTAAAACCCTCTGTGGAAAGGGTTCTACATGGAACTCAAAAGGGTTTTACCTGGAATTAAAAAGGATTATTCAAAGGGTTCTCCTATGGGGACAGCCGAAGAACCCTTTTAGGTCCTAGATAGCACATTTGTAAGAGATATAGTAAGGGAAAAAAGTATTTGATCCCCTGCTGATTTTGTACGTTTGCCCACTTACAAAGAAATGATCAGTCTATAATTTTAATGGTAGGTTTATTTGAACAGTGAGAGACAGAATAACAACAAAAAAATCCAGACAAACGCATGTGAAAAATGTTTTAAATTGATTTGCATTTTAATGAGGGAAATAAGTATTTGACCCCCTCTCAATCAGAAAGATTTCTGGCTCCCAGGTGTCTTTTATACAGGTAACGAGGTGAGATTAGGAGCACACTCTTAAGGGGAGTGCTCATAATCTCAGCTTGTTACCTGTATAAAAGACACCTGTCCACAGAAGCAATCAATCAATCAGATTCCAAACTCTCCACCATGGCCAAGACCAAAGAGCTCTCCAAGGATGTCAGGGACAAGATTGTAGACCTACACAAGGCTGTAATGGGCTACAAGACCATCGCCAAGCAGCTTGGTGAGAAGGTGACAACAGTTGGTGTGATTATTCGCAAATGGAAGAAACACAAAAGAACTGTCAATCTCCCTCGGCCTGGGGCTCCATGCAAGATCTCACCTCGTGGAGTTGCAATGATCATGAGAACAGTGAGGAATCAGCCCAGAACTACACGGGAGGATCGTGTCAATGATCTCAAGGCAGCTGGGACCATAGTCACCAAGAAAACAATTGGTAACACACTACGCCGTGAAGGACTGAAATCCTGCAGCGCCCGCAAGGTCCCCCTGCTCAAGGAAGCACATATACATGCCCGTCTGAAGTTTGCCAATGAACATCTGAATGATTCAGAGGACATCTGGGTGAAAGTGTTGTGGTCAGATGAGACCAAAATGGAGCTCTTTGGCATCAACTCAACTCGCCGTGTTTGGAGGAGGAGGAATGCTGCCTATGACCCCAAGAACTCCATCCCCACCGTCAAACATGGAGGTGGAAACATTATGCTTTGGGGGTGTTTTTCTGCTAAGGGGACAGGACAACTTCACCACATCAAAGGGACGCTGGACGGGGCCATGTACCGTCAAATCTTGGGTGAGAACCTCCTTCCCTCAGCCAGGGCATTGAAAATGGGTCATGGATGGGTATTCCAGCATGACAATGAACCAAAACACACGGCCAAGGCAACAAAGGAGTGGCTCAAGAAGAAGCACATTAAGGTCCTGGAGTGGCCTAGCCAGTCTCCAGACCTTAATCCCATAGAAAATCTGTGGAGGGAGCTGAATGTTCGAGTTGCCAAACGTCAGCCTCGAAACCTTAATGACTTGGAGAAGATCTGCATAGAGGAGTGGGACAAAATCCCTCCTGAGATGTGTGCAAACCTGGTGGCCAACTACAAGAAACGTCTGATTGCCAACAAGGGGTTTGCCACCAAGTACTAATTCATGTTTTGCAGAGGGGTCAAATACTTATTTCCCTCATTAAAATGCAATTCCATTTATAACATTTTCCACATGCGTTTTTCTGATTTTTTTTGTTGTTATTCTGTCTCTCACTGTTCAAATAAACCTACCATTAAAATTATAGACTGATCATTTCTTTGTCAGTGGGCAAACGTACAAAATCAGCAGGGGATCAAATACTTTTTTCCCTCACTATCAACCACTGAAATATTTTAGATTAGTGTGTGGTTCATTTCATTTTATGTCTACGGTTCTATTGCAAGAAGCTTAAATCCAATATCTTTGATATTACAGCTGTGATTGAATTTGATGCATTTTCATTAATGGGGTACAAAATTTAAAGTAAATATCAATGTCCACCGAACCGTCTGTCCCCGCTTCCTCACTGTTTGTGAGCTTTGAAGCTTTCTTTGAGAGCTATAGCATGAACACAGTTAGGCACACACTCTCTTCTCATCTCTCTCACCTACTCCTTGTTGCCAGGTCACTGGACTCAGCAACACACTCTTCTGCGTACACTGCTGGAGCTGCAGTCAGCCGACAAGACGCTTCCCATTCCAATGCTCCCATGCACCTGCTTGCACTCACAAGTTAACTTGGTGGGCGCTCTGTCTCGCAGTAGCAAACTGCACTCCAATGATCCCATCATACATCTTACCAGAGAGAGCACCAAGGCCCTGCGGCACTTGTGTGAGACCTGTTCCTTATTATAGCTCATCACATGGTTGGGATTTTGTTTTGATGAATAAAAAGAAAACGTCAGAATGATAACTTGGCTGTGACATCATCAGTATGTTAGAAAAACGTTACACTAATGTATAACTCCAGTATGAGGCTGGTATTGGCCAATTTTCAAGATAGTGCTATTTATTTGTATTGAATAAACACCCCTGATTATAAAGGCATTATTTTAGGCATTATTTTGAACATTATACCAGTGAGAGACATTTTCACGAGAGACATACAGCAATTGTAATGAATACTCAGGGCGAATAAGGTGTGGATTCACGCGCAGAGCAGGGCAGATGTTTATTACGCCTTCACAGAAGGCAGAAGTCGTGGTCACAGGCAGGCAAAGGTCAAACACAGGTAAGCAGTCAAAAACAAACAATACCTCACAACCATACAAACAGAATGAACTGAACTAAAAAGGGAGCTGATGAGACCAGGTGAGAAACGAACACAGGTGAAATCAATGAAAGACAATTTCTTTGTAAAAATCCAGAACACAAAGAAAAAGAACACAAGGTTGACTAAGAAAAGAAAATCTGAATCTTACAGCAATACTGCGATTTTGTGTTTGTGCCTCGGGACTACAGTTCACATCATGACAGTTCTTTTTACTCTTATTTGCGCAGTGAAACAAAGCACGGTGACTTTAAAATTCATCTAAGATTCTGACCACAAAGTGCTTATTAAAGAACGCTACTTATTAGAGGGGATATGGTTTATTTGTCAGACCAGTGTTGATGTGTAAAAGAGGCTTTTAATTAGGCTAGGGAAGGTCTGGGAGGAAATTTCTCTATAGCCTATGCAGAGTCACTTAAAAAACGCTAACATCGTCCTTGTGGCCTCTGCGGGCTTTGTGTGCAGGGCCCAATTCATGGCTAGAACCCATTTCTTTAACCAATCAGATTGCAAGGCTGGGAATAACCATTTTACAATGCACATTGAATTCAGGTTGGTCAGCGATCCAAACATTGATTGCAGGGGTCTAAGCCTCTAGGGCAAATTTAACAGAATTGAGTACACAGCTCTGCAGAGACCATTAAAAACTATGACAGAACATTAATCTCAGATCTTATTTTAAAGCCACAGTTATAGGTGTTAACATTCTATATTTGATTGAGAGCTGACTGCTCTCCGCAGAGTGAAGAATGACCTTTTATTTAGACAAGGTGAAGACTCAAAAGAGACAATGATAAATAATTTAGCAGACAGAATTCTAAAGTGGTCCAACATATAGGTCACTCAGCTGCAGGAAAATCCAAGCCAAATCAAAGTTGGAATAATCTTCTCCATTAACAGCAAGAGAAACATCTCAACGGGAGGGTGTTTTTCTCTTTAACTTTTTTGGTTTTACTATCCCTGTGTTTGTGGTGATCTCTCGAAGGCAGGGGTTGGCAACAGGTGGCCCGCAGGAAAATTTTGTGATTTATTTTAGTCCCCAAAGTTTTGAGTAAGTAAATAAAATAATAATCATATTTTGGGGATTTTAGTAAAATAAAATAAAAATACTAAAATCATCAGGAATTCAGGTCAAATTTGTTTAATTTAGGAAATCTATTCCCACTATTAAAGAAAAGAGACAGTACCAGTCAAAAGTTTGGAACACACCTACTCATTCAAGTATATATATATTTTTTAACTATTTTCTACATTGTAGGATAATAGTGAAGACATCAAAACTATGAAATAACACATAGAATCATATCGTAAGCAAAAAAGTGAAACAAATCAAAATATATTTATATTTGAGATTCTTCAAAGTAGCTACCCTTTGCCTTTGGCAGCTTTGCACACTCTTGGCATTCTCTCAACCAGCTTCACCTGGAATGCTTTTCCATTGGTCTTGAAGGAGTTCCCACATATGCTGAGCACTTGTTGGCTGCTTTTCCTTCACTCTGCGGTCCAACTCATCCCAAACCATCTCAATTGGGTTGAGGTTGGGTGATTGAGGAGGCCAGGTCATCTGATGCAGCACTCCATCACTCTCCTTCTTGGTCAAATAGCCTTTACACAGCCTGGAGGTGTGTTGGGTCATTGTCCTGTTAAAAAACAAATGATAGTCCCACTAAGCGCAAACCAGATGGCTTGGCGTTTCGCTGCAGAATGATGTGGTAGCCATGCTGGTTAAGTGTGCATTGAATTCTAAATAAATCACAGACAGTGTCAACAGCAAAGCACCCCCACACCATCACACCTCCTCCTCAACGCTCCTCAATGCTTCATGGTGGGAACCACACATGCAGAGATCATCCGTTCACATACTCTGCATCTCACAAAGACACGGCAGTTGGAACCAAAAATATCAGATTCTGACTAATCAGACCAAAGGACAGATTTCCACCGGTCTAATGTCCATTGCTCGTGTTTCTTAGCCTAAGCAAGTCTCTTCTTCTTAATAGTGTCCTTTAGTATTGGTTTCTTTCGACCATGAAGGCCTGATTCACACAGTCTCCTCTGAACAGTTGATGTTGAGATGTGTCTGTTACTTGAACTCTGTGAGGCATTTATTTGGGCTGCAATTTCTGAGGCTGGTAACTCTAATGAACTTATCCTCTACAGCAGAGGTAACTCTGGGTCTTCCTTTTCTGTGGCGGTCCTCATGAGAGCTGCCCTTGAAGAAACTTTAAAAGTTCTTGAAAGTTTTTGTATTGACTGACCTTTATGTCTTAAAGTAATGATGGACTGTTGTTTGTCTTTGCTTATTTGAGATGTTCTTGCCATAAAATGGACTTGGTCTTTTACCAAATAGGGATATCTTCTGTATACCACCCCTACCTTGTCACAACACAACTGATTGGCTCAAATGCATTAACTACTTAGGGAGTGGTGGGGAGCTAGCGAAAGCAGTACATTTGATTGTTTCCTATCCAATAGTACTAATTATGTGCATATCCTAGTTTCTGGGCCTGAGTGGCAGGCCTTTTACTTTGGGCACGCCAGACTCTCCAAAACCGACACCTCAGCTGCCACTCTCTAAGAAGTTAACACTTTTTTGTTTATGAAATGGTTCCATATGTGTTAGTTCATAGTTATGTAAAAAATAGTAAAAATAAATAAAAACCCTTGAATGAGTAGGTGTCCAAACCTTTGACTGGTACAATATGTGATGGTGTCTCAATGTAATTAAGGTATGAAATGATTGTATTTAAAAATAACAATCTATTTTTGAGATTAGTAGTGGTCGATTCGCAGTGTACATATTATTATAATTATGTTCCGGCCCCCCGACCATCCTCTCAGACAAAAATCTGCCCACAGCTGAATCTAGTTGACTACCACTGCTCAGGAATGAGTGTCATTATTTATGCATGTAGGCTAGATCATGTAATGGCACAAAACAGTTTTATAGGCCATTCATATAATGCAAAATATGGACAGGAGGAGGAATGAGGAGTTTGGACAATGGAATGAGGATGTCATAAAATGTACACCATACTATAGTCTAGTCTTGTTACTTCCGGCGCCGACAGAGATGGCAGCCTCGCTTCACGTTCTCAGGAAACCATGCAGTATTTTGTTTTTTTATGTATTACTTCTTACATTGTTACCCCGGAAAATATTAAGTTTTATTACATACAACGGGAGGAACTATTGGATATAAGAGCAACGCGTCAACTTACCAACATTACGACCAGGAATACGACTTTCCCAAAGAGGATTCTCCTTTCGTTAACCCAAACACAACAACAGACTGGATAGTACGTGGCTACTCAAAACAAGCGGCGCCGGAGAAGAGGGAAGCAGCGCCGGTCTTTTGGTCAAGCTACGCCGAGCGGGCACATCGTGCACCTCTCCAGTATTTTAATCGCCAATGTACAGTCTCTTGACAACAAAGTGACGAAATCCGATCGAGGTTGCCTTTCAGAGAGACATTCGAGACTGCGTTCTTTGCTTCACGGAAACATGGCTCACTCAGGACCGCGTTATCAGAGTCGGTACAGCCACCTGGTTTCTCCACGCATCGCGCTTGACAGAAACAAACATCTCTCTGGTAAGAAGAAGAAGCGGCGGTGTGTGTCTTATGATTAACGAGGCGTAGATGCGATCATAACAACATACAGGAACTCAAGTCCTTTTGTTCACCTGACATAGAATTCCTTACAATCAAATGCAGACCGCATTATCTACCAAGAGAATTCTCTTGATTATAATCACAGCCGTGTACATCCCCCTCAAGCTGATACATCGCGGCACTGAAAGAAATTCATCGGACTCTATGTAAACTGGCTTCAAACCACATATCCTGAGGCTGCATTTATTGTGGCTGGGGATTTTAATAAGGCTAATTTAAGAACAAGGCTCCCGAAATTTTACCAGCATATCGAATGTGCCACCCGGGCTGGTAAAATCTGGACCACTGTTATTCCAACTTCCGTGATGCATACAAGGCTATTCTCCGCCCTCCTTTCAGCAAGTCTGACCATGACTCCATTTTGTTGCTCCCAGCCTACAAGCAGAAACTAAAACAGGAAACGCCCGTTCTCAGGTCTGTTCAGCGCTGGTCCGACCAATCTGATTCCATGCTGCAAGATTGCTTGAGCACGTGGACTGGGATATGTTCCGGATAGCATCTGACAACAACATTGATGTATCGCTGATTCGGTGAGCGAGTTTATTAGCAAATGCATTGGTGATGTTGTACCCACAGCAAATATCAAAACCTTCCCCAACCAGAAACCATGGATTGATGGCAGCATTAGCGCAAAACTGAAAGCGAACCACTGCTTTAACCAGGTAAAGGCTACCGGAAACATGACTGAATACAAACAGTGCAGCTACTCCTCCATAAGGCAATCAAACAAGCTAAGCGTCAATATAGAGACAAAGTAGAGTCACAATTCAATGGCTCAGACACAAGAGGAATGTGGCAGGGTCTACAGTCAATCACAGGACTACAAAAGAAAACCAGCCCGTCGCGGACCATGACGTCCTGCTCCCAGACAAACTAAACAACTTCTTTGCTCGCTTTGAGGACAATTGCAGTGCCACCGACACGGCCCGCTACCCAAAACCTGCGGGCTCACCTTCACTGCAGCCAATGTGAGAAAACATTTAAATGTGTTAACCCTCGCTTAAGGCTGCCGGCCCAGATGGCATCCCTGGCCGTGTCCTCAGAGCATGCGCAGACCAGCTGGCTGGTGTGTTCTGGGACATATTCAATCAGTCCCTATCCCAGTCTGCTGTTCCCACATGCTTCAAGAGGGCCACCATTGTTCCTGTTCCCAAGAAAGCTAAGGTGACTGAGCTAAATGACTTCTCGCCCGTAGCACTCACTTCCGTCATCATGAAGTGCTTTGAGAGATTAGTCAAGGATCATATCACCTCCATCCTGCCCAGACACCCTGGACCCACTCCAATTTGCTTACCGTCCCAATAGGTCCACAGGCGGCCTTGTCGCAATACACTGCATACTGCCCTAACCCATCTGGACAAGAGGAATACTTATGTAAGAATGCTGTTCATCGACTACAGCTCAGCATTTAACACCATAGTTCCCTCCAAGCTCGTCATTAAGCGCTTTCAGAGACCCTGGGTCTCGACCCAGCCCTGTGCAACTGGGTCCTGGACTTCCTGACGGGCCGGTCCCAGGTGGTGAGGGTAGGAAACAACATCTCACCCCGCTGATCCTCAACACTGGGGCCCCACAAGGGTGCGTTCTCAGCCCTCTCCTGTACTCCCTGTTTACCCATGACTGCGTGGCCAAGCACGCATCCAACTCAATCATCAAGTTTGCTGACGACACTGCAGTGGTAGGCTTGATTACCAACAACCATGACGGGGCGGCCTACAGAGAGGAGGTGAGGGCCCTCGGAGTGTGGTGTCAGGAAAATAACCTCTCACTCAATGTCAACAAAACAAAGGAGATGATCGTGGACTTCAGGAAACAGGAGAGGGAGCACCCCTATCCACATCGAGGGGACAGTAGTGGAGAAGGTGGAAAGTTTTAAGTTCCTCGGCGTACACATCACGGACAAACTGAATTGGTCCACCCACACAGACAGCGTGGTAAAGAAGGCGCAGCAAGCGCCTCTTCAACCTCAGGAGGCTGAAAGAAATTTGGCTTGTCACCAAAATCACTCACAAACTTTTACAGATGCACAATCGAGAGCATCCTGTCGGGCTGTATCACGCCTGAGTGCGACAACTGCTCGCCCACAACCGTAAGGCTCTCAGAGGTAGTGAGGACTGCACAACGCATCACCGGGGTTAAACTACCTGCCCTCCAGGACACCTACCACCCGATGTCACAGAAAGGCCAAAAAGATCATCAAGGACAACAACCACCCGAGCCACTGCCTGTTCACCCCGCTTTATCATCCAGAAGGCGAGGTCAGTACAGGTGCATCAAAGCTGGGACCGAGAGACTGAAAACAGCTTCTACCTCAAGGCCATCAGACTGTTAAACAGCCATCACTAACATTGAGTGGCTGCTGCCAACATACTGACTTAAATCTCTAGCCACTTTATACATAGGAATTGGATGTAACAAATGTATCACTAGCCACTTTAAACAATTTTGTATATAATGTTTACGTATCCGACATACTCATATCAAATGTATACACTGTACTCTAAACCATCTACTGTATCTTGCCTATGCCGTTAGGGTCATCGACCCAAATCTCTAGCCACTTTAATAATTATAATTGGATGAAATAATGTATCACTAGCCACTTTAAACAATGCCATTTATATAATGTTTACATATCCTACATTACTCATCTCATATATATGTGTATATACTGTACTCCATACCATCTACTGCATCTTGCCTATGCCGGTCAGCCATCGCTCATCCATATATTTATATGTACATACTCGTATTCATTCCTTTACTCTTGTGTGTATAAGGTAGTTGTTGTGAATTTGTTAGATTACTTGTTAGATACTACTGCATGGTCGGAACTAGAAGCACAAGCATTTCGCTACACTCGCATTAACATCTGCTAACCATGTGTATGTGACAAATAAAATTTGATTTGATTTGATTTGATTTAGATAATGTAATTTGATCACTTGCACAAGGAAATAAATACATTTTTATATGAACAACCTCTTACTGCAATGCTACTCTTTGTTGTTATATGTAATAGACCACAATAGAAATGTACCAGTTAAATAACTAGGAAGTTTATCTCAATTAAATGCAAATTTACTGGAGACTATTGTCAAACAAAGTTTTTGTAATTATCGTCAGTATAATGGAATGGCACTGCTCCATTTTATTTTCAAATGGTGTTATTCATAGCAATAAGGGATACTTTTATTATTGAATGCCAAGTATTTCTGTCAGTGGATATGCTTTGTAAAGTTACAGCTTTCTATAGATCTATACATAGGTTGTCCTGTCCCAAGTTAAATATGCCAATTAAAATATGGTACTCATGACTTAGATTATAAATTTGTTTTAGTGATGGTAATTTTACAGAGGATGATAGTAATCATGCTGTATTGGCTCAAGGTTCTTACCACTGTTGTTGTTTTTGTAGACATCCTCAATTTTAATGTGTGGATTAGCATCCATCCGTAATTGTTGTTCAGCTTATTTTGTTGTGAGTTCAAGGTTATGCTGGTACATTTACCTTAGATTGGTTGATCATTTTGTCTCATACTAATGGTCCGATGTTCCAGATGACCTGAAGTTGTCATCCTGTTATGATAAGGAGTCAGCAGGCATGCCAGAAATAGCCTCTTAATTTTGTTCTCCTTTCTGCCTCACCCTTGTGATAATACATTTCTGATTCATTTTAGCCTTATCTAATTCTCTCAATGATAACAGAGCTATTTATGTTTGGATGCTCCTTTACAATCTATTTTGGAAGTTTTGAGTGAAGATTAAGGGGACAATCAGCAGTTGAATAACAAAGCATTTTCCCCACTGCTGTTTGCTAAAAAGCTGGGGGAAAGGGCTGGAAACATGTAACCACTCTCAAATTCATAGACAGAGCTATGGATGCAAGGACCATGTTGAGGCTATACAGTGTTTGTTCACATTTTATTTTATATTTTTTGTTAAACAAGCTTGCATTTTGGGTCTGATGGGATACGACTGTTGAACTAAGCTCATGAGGCATTTCTAAATTGTATTTTTCAAGAATCAATGGGTACATGTAATTAATTTAAAAGTAAAAAATGCATGCATCAACTGCCCCTTAAATCATCTCTGTAGTTTACTGAAAAGATTCAATACAATAGCTGATGATTGATTAGATCAGTGGTTCCCAAACGTTTTATAGTCTCATACCCCTTCAAACATTCAACCTCTAGCTGCGTACCCCCACTAGCACCAGGGTCAACACTCTCAAAAGTTGTTTTATGCATCATTGTAAGCCTGCCACACACACACTATACAATACATTTATTAAACATAAGAACCCAGCTTGTGGGAAGTGGCAAAGAGCTCTTATAGGACCAGGGCACAAATAATAATATAATAATAATCAATAATTTTGCTCTTTATTTAACCATCTTACATATAAAAATGTATTTGTTCATAGAAAATTGTGAATAACTCCCCACAGGTTAATGAGAAGGGTGTGCTTGAAAGGATGCACATAACTCTGAAATGTTGGGTTGTATTGGAGAGTCTCAGTCTTACAGAACCGCTTGTTGCAATTTCGATGAGGCTCACTTGCTCAGATATCGGTAAGTGGACTGGAGGCAGAGCATGAAAGGGATAACGAATCCAGTTTGTGTCATCCGTTTCGGGAAAGTACCGGCGTAATTGCGCACCCAACTCACTCAGGTGCTTCGCTATATAACATTTTACATTGTTCGTAAGCTTTAGTTCATTTGCACACAAAAAATAATACAAAGATGAAAAAACCTGTGTGTTGTCCTTGTTAATGCAGACAGAGAAGAGCTCCAACTTCTTAATCATAGCCCAATTTTGTCCCGCACATTGAATCTAGTTGTAATCCCTGTAATCCTAGATTAAGATCATTCAGGCGAGAAAAATATCACCCAGATAAGACAGTCGTGTGAGAAACTCGTCATCGTGCAAGAGGTCAGACAAGTGAAAATGATTGTCAGTAAAGAAAACTTAAAAAAAAAAAAAATGTGTCAATACTTTGCCCCTTGATAACTAGCGCACTTCTGTATGTTGTAAAAGCGTTACATGGTTGCTGCCCATATCATTGCATAGTGCAGAAAATACACAAGAGTTCAGGGGCCTTGCTTTAACAAAGTTAACCATTTTCACTGTAGTGTCCAAAATGTCTTTCAAGCTGTCAGGCATTCCCGTGGCAGCAAGAGCCTCTCAATGGATGCTGCAGTGTACCCATGTGGCGTCGAGAGCAACTGCTTGCCCAGCGCATTACCACTCCACTATGTCTCCCTGTCATGGCTTTTGCGCCATCAGTACAGATACCAACACATCTTGACCACCAAAGTCCATTTGGAGTCACAAAGCTGTCCAGTACTTTAAAAATATGTCTTCCTTAATTGACCCTCCATAAACCTAACGGACATATACCAGGAGCTGTGCCAGGCCGGCCACGTCTGTTGACTCATCCAGCTGTAACACATAGAATTCACTGGCTTGTATGCAAAGGAGTAATTGTTTCAAAACATCTCCTGCCATGTCACTGATGCGTTGTGAAACAGTGTTGTTTGATGAAGTCTTTGTCTGTATAGTTTTTTTTTGCCTTTTCCCCCAGCATTGTCCTAGCCATATCCTTGGGAGCAGGAAGAATTAAGTCCTCCACAATAGTATGGGGCTTGCCTGTCCAAGCTGCTCGGTAGCTCATCATTAATGACGCTTCTAGCCCCTTCTTATTAATGGTATCTGTTGCTTTTATACATGTCTTACTACTCGAAAGTCATCTTAATTCTCGCTCAAAAAATTCCCGTGGCTTATTTTTCTAATTGCCATGTTTTGTTTCTAAATGTCTGCGCAAGAGTGAAGGTTTCATTGAGTTGTGAGATAGTACTTTTGCACATATAACACACTGTGGTTGAGGAAAGGCACTACTCCCAATATATTTGGGCCTCTTCAATGGTCCAACGTCCCTGTCTGTTCGGTGCTTTCCCGGGTAAGGGAAACCATTGTACCATTGTACCATTGTACCATTCAGCTCTTCGGCTGAATTAGATTCATAACTGTCAGTGTTCATGCTAGCTGGGCTAACAACAAATGTAGAATTAATAAGCATTGGATGTGCTTGTGGAAGCAGAACAACTTGTGTCGTTGACAGGTGCAGTACTGCTGGTAGTAGCAATACTACCAGAAGAGCTGGTATGTGTCTATGGACGCGTGCCTTACTTTTTTTAAACCATTTATCATTTTTTTAGCAAACGGAATGCGCAGCAGCTACATTTGGCTACGTACGGACCCTTAGTGGAATTCCCGCGATAGAGTAACAGTTAATGTGATTGGATGTTAATTATGACTAGGCTACCTGTATTTGACATTGTGTTGTTATTATTTCGCTGAACACTAGATGGTTTAATTGTATTTTTGGCAGTGAAACGAGCTAGAAAAAAACTCACCCAAATGTATAGCCCCATTGGAAAATATTAATGGACTGTTTGAAAATGTGAAGACTTATTTTTTGGCATACCCTCGACGGCATTGCGTGTACCCCAGTTTTGGAATATCTGGATTAGATCATACAACAATTATAGACTAAAGGAGATTACAAAAATCCCTTTTCAGTGTTACATAACTCTAAACTATATTATTCTGGCCTGGTTAATGCATGAGTTCTAGGGCTGTAACGGAGAACATAAATACAGCCACACTGGCAGTCAAGAACATAGTGAAATTCCATGTGACCGTTGAGTCACGGTAACTAGGTTTCTCCAAAACTGCGTCCTTTAAATGAATCGTACAAGCATTTCGCTACACTCGCATTAACATCTGCTAACCATGTGTATGTGACAAATAAAATTTGATTTGATTTGTTAATGGCCCGGGCCCGGTTTCCTGATAGTGATGGAACTTAAGCTTACCTATTTTAACGACGTCTTTTTCCTACAACGGCCGAAGATGTAACAAGTGTTTCCCAAAACACCACGCAGAGAGAATGTTGTTAAGCGCATCGTTGGAGCATGTTTTGAGACTAATAGGATTGAAAGAAAGGCAGCGCTGCTCCTGGATCAGCTTTTCCTTTCAAATCTTACTATGAATCAGCTCCTAGAGATTGCTTATTTGAATGACCCTATAAAAATGCACAAAATCACAGATTTTGCACGTCATTGTGCACGTTAGGCTACACATCCTGAAATATATTGAGACAAGTTACAGACAGTAGTAAAATAGAACTCAGTTGATTGAACATGAAAAGTATTTTAATGTGTTTGAAAGACACCTATAACCTACTATTTATTTTTGAATGCAGTCATCGGTTTTGAAGCATATTTTTATACGTTGCTTGTTTGTATCAATTGCAAAGACATTGGCAACTTTATTTGCAGTCATCTTTGTTCTGAAGTTATTGCCGGGGCGGGGGGGTTCTAAGCTATATGGAATTGGTTTAAGGTTATACTAAGGATCATTTATCTATTTGAGTTTGAATTAAGACCCCTTGAAGTATCCCAAAAATATAGAATTTTTTTTTTCAAAACTTTTGGGGTCTTACTGCTATTAGCCCATACAAACTCATTGAATAACAGATTCACTACATGGACCAACAGTGTCCCCAAAAAAATATCAGACTAACATTTGTTTTAAGTTGTCTCTTCTATATCTGAGATATATAAGAAAGAGCAGGAAACATTTGTTTGCCTTTTTGACATGCATTTAACCCCATCTTTATGTCATTGAACAGTACCAGTCAAAAGTTGACACCTACTCAAAGGGTTTCTTTATTTTTATTGTAGAATAATAGTGAAGACATCAACACTATGAAATACATATGGAATCATGTAGTAACCAAAAAAAAGTGTTAAACAATTTAAAATATATTTTATATTTGAGATACTTCAAAGTAGCCACCCTTTGCCTTGACAGCTTTGCAAACTCTTAGCATTCTCTCAACCAGCTTCATGTGGTAGTCACCTGGAATGCATTTCAATTAACAGGTGTGCCTTGTTTGAAGTTAATTTGTGGAATTTCTTAATGCGTTTGAGTCAATCAGTTGTGTTGTGACAAGGTAGGGGTGGTATACAGAAGATATCCCTATTTGGTAAAAGACCAAGTCAATTTGATGGCATCAACATCTCAAATAAGCAAAGAAAAACGACAGTCCATCATTACTTTAAGACATGAAGTCCACCAGGTACTAGAGCCGACCCCCACGACGACGGGATTCCAGTAGGGATCTGACTGCATAGGCGGGCCCTCCCTCAACGTCCGGGGGGGGGGGGTTGTGTGGAGTGTGGAGGACCACATCAGCAAGGGGACCAGGAACCACCAGCCTGAGAAGGGTAAGGGTAACATGAAAATAATGTGAGATACGGTAGTCACTGGGAAACTGTAACCTATTCGTCACCTCTTGGACCCTCGAACAGCCCCACAAACCGGGGGCTTAGCTTCTTACAAGGCAGGTGGAGTGGGAGGTTCCTGGTAATGAGCCAGACACGATCCCCAGGAAGTAACACGGGAGTCTCACTGCAGTGGCGATCTGCTTGCTCCTTTGGATGGTGGCAGGCACGCTGGAGTCTCACGTGAGTGTCTCTCCACACTTATGCGTGCCTGAACCACTCTTCCACCGCAGGAGCTTTGGTCTGGCCTGGATTCCACAGAGCCAGGTTCTGGTTGAAAACCCAGAACACACTGGAAAGGAGTCAGCCCGGTGGAGGAGTGGTGTAACAATTTCTTGGCGTACTCCGCCCATTGAAGGAATTGGGCCCACTCTCCCTGCTGTCCTGGCAGTGACTCCTCAAGAACCTCCCCAGCTCCTCTCCACCTGCCGGTTAGACTAAGGCCTATACCCGGAGGTGAGGCTGACCGTGACCCCCAGGGTTCTCCATAAAGGCTCTCCATACCCGTGATGTGAATTGGGAAAGAAAGGCATAATGCCGAAGACCTGCTGGAATAGTGCCTCAGCGACCTGCAAAGCAGAGAGAGGGATGAAACGACAGGATTTGGAAAATCTATCCACAACCACCAAAATGGTGGTGAAACCATCAGAGGGAAGGTCAGTGACAAAGTCAATGGATAGATGAGACCAGGGACGTGGAGGCACCGGAAGGAGTTTCCCTGCTGGAGCGTGCCGGGGGTGGTTTGGTTTGAGCACATACAGTGGGGAGAAGAAGTATTTGATAACTTGCAAAATCGGCAGTGTTTCCCACTTACAAAGCATGCAGAAGTCTGTAATTTTTATCATAGGTACTCTTCAACTGTGAGTGACGGAATCTAAAAAAACTATCCAGAAAATCACATTGTATGATTTTTAAGTAATTAATTTGCATTTTATTGCATGACATAAGTATTTGATACATCAGAAAAGCAGAACTTAATATTTGGTACAGAAACCTTTGTTTGCAATTACAGAGATCATACGTTTCCTGTAGTTCTTGACCAGGTTTGCACACACTGCAGCAGGGATTTTGGCCCACTCCTCCATACAGACCTTCTCCAGATCCTTCAGGTTTCGGGGCTGTCGCTGGGCAATACGACTTTCAGCTCCCTCCAAAGATTTTCTATTGGGTTCAGGTCTGGAGACTGGCTAGGCCACTCCAGGACCTTGAGATGCTTCTTACGGAGCCACTCCTTAGTTGCCCTGGCTGTGTGTTTCGGGTCGTTGTCATGCTGGAAGACCCAGCCACGACCCATCTTCAATGCTCTTACTGAGGGAAAGAGGTTGTTGGCCAAGATCTCGCGATACATGGCCCCATCCATCCTCCCCTCAATACGGTGCAGTCGTCCTGTCCCCTTTGCAGAAAAGCATCCCCAAAGAATGATGTTTCCACCTCCATGCTTCATGGTTGGGATGGTGTTCTTGGGGTTGTACTCATCCTTCTTGTTCCTCCAAACACAGCGAGTGGAGTTTAGACCAAAAAGCTCTATTTTTGTCTCATCAGACCACATGACCTTCTCCCATTCCTCCTCTGGATCATCCAGATGGTCATTGGCAAACTTCAGACGGGCCTGGACATGCGCTGGCTTGAGCAGGGAGACCTTGCGTGCGCTGCAGGATTTTAATCCATGACGGCGTAGTGTGTTACTAATGGTTTTCTTTGAGACTGTGGTCCCAGCTCTCTTCAGGTCATTGACCAGGTCCTGCCGTGTAGTTCTGGGCTGATCCCTCACCTTCCTCATGATCATTGATGCCCCACGAGGTGAGATCTTGCATGGTGCCCCAGACCGAGGGAGATTGACCGTCATCTTGAACTTTTTCCATTTTCTAATAATTGCGCCAACAGTTGTTGCCTTCTCACCAAGCTGCTTGCCTATTGTTCTGTAGCCCATCCCGGTCTTGTGCAGGTCTACAATTTTATCCCTGATGTCCTTACACAGCTCTCTGGTCTTGTGGAGAGGTTGGAGTCTGTTTGATTGAGTGTGTGGACAGGTGTCTTTTATACAGGTAACGAGTTCAAACTGGTGCAGTTGATACAGGTAATGAGTGGAGAACAGGAGGGCTTCTTAAAGAAAAACTAACAGGTCTGTGAGAGCCGTAATTCTTACTGGTTGGTAGGTAATCAAATACTTATGTCATGCAAATTATTTATTTAAAAATCATACAATGTGATTTTCTGGATTTTTGTCTTTCACAGTTGAAGTGTACCTATGATAAAAATTACAGACCTCTACATGCTTTGTAAGTAGGAAAACCTGCTAAATCGGCAGTGTATAAAATACTTGTTCTCCCCACTGTACGTAACAGGAGTTGACGTAGCGAATAACGTCCTGTGCAAAGGTAGGCCACCAATACATCTCGGATATTGATTGAGTAGTATGAGAACAACCTGGATGTCCAGCGTCCTGGTACCTGTGTGCACCCAGGTCAGCTGCCGATCCCTTATCCCCGTGGGAACATAGATGCGCTCAGGAGGACAGGTAGTGGGTGTGAGCTCCCTCTCCAGAGCCTGGCGAATGTCCACATTTAAGTCCCAGACCACAGGGTCTATGACTCGAGTGGAAGGGATTATGGGTGCATTATGGGTTCTCCTGCTGTTGGTCAATACACGGGTGTAACCCTCCATCCTTCTTGGCCACGAAGAAGAAGCCTGCAGACGCAGGAGAAGTGGACGTGCAGATAAAACCTTGTTGGAGCGCCTCATGGTGTACTCCTCCATGGCCTTGGTTTCAGCCACTGACAGAGGGTAGATGCGCAAGGGCACAGAGCCTACAAACAGGTCAATGGCACAGTCACAGGGGTGATGAGGAGGGAGACAGGTGGTGCAGGTTTTGGAAAATACCTCCCACAGGTTCTGGTATACCTCCGGGATGTTGGGCTGAAGGGCAACCACAGGACTCTCAACCAACGTGGAACTACAGGGGACGGGAAAGCCCAGTCCGTGATTTTCATTCTCAACCATGAGATGGTGGGGTTATGGCGTTGAAGCCAAGGTTGATCTTGTGAGGAAGGGAATGTTCTCCTGATGGATGGACTCCACGGGGATGGGGAGTGGTTTGGTGATGTGTGTGATGGTCCCGGAACCTAGTGGCCAATTATCGAGGGCTTGAACCGGGAAAGGAGAGAGTATGAGGTGATGTTAAGAGAACAGGCAAGGGTCTGGTCAATAAAGTTCCCTGCGGCACTGGAAACCACTAACGCTGTAGAAACAGTACATTTATTTAATTAGGCAAGCCAGTTAATAAATTCGTATTTACAATGACGGCCTACATGAGGGACAGTCAACGAGTGTGATCGACACTAAAAAGGGTTTGGCAGAAAGTGATGAAGAGGAGATACAGGAGGTGGAAGATCACGTGACCATCCCTCTGCTCACGTGGATCCCAAGTTGGTACGTACCGGACATTGCTGTAGCCCTCTTTGACCACAATTGAGACAGAGCCCCAACTGTCTCCATCTGCGTCGCACTGCCGCAGGGAGGCATGTGACCCCTACCTAGGTTCAGGCTCTGATCCAAAGTGTTCACTGAGGGAGGGAGAGAAGCTTTGAGAGTACCGACGCTCCCAAAGTAGGTTATCCAGACAGATGGCCATCGCGATGAGTGAGTTCAATGAGAGGTTGTCTAGAAGCAGGTGACACGTTCAATAAAACAAAGAACATGGCCCAATACACCTTAGGCGTAGCGTCTTGACATGAAACACAAAAACAATACTGCCTGGGGAATGAACCTAAGGGAGTGCCAGATAAAGGGGAGGTAATGAGTGAGGTAATGGAGTTCAGATGTGCCTCGTGATGAAGCACAGGTGCGTGTAATGACTGATGCCAGGTGCGCGTGATGATGGTTGTCAGAACCGGTGGTTAGTAAACCGACGACATCGAACGCCAGAGGGGAGGAGCGGGAGTAGACGTGACAACTATAAAATATATTTTGATTTGTTTAAGAAGCTTTTGGGAAACAGGACACTTGTTATCAGCGCTCTATTGTCCCTCTTATTACTCTGACATCAATGTGAATGCAATCTTGTTTCAAATTCAAAGCCAAACACAACAGCAGCCATTTGGATGTGAGTCTAATAATTAGCTAGTTGATAAGCTGAATCAGGTTAGTAACATCTGTGGTTGGAGCTAAAATCTAGCTCTTCAGGAACAGGGTTGGAGAGCACCAGGCATTCAGAGTTTGAGTGGAATATCACCTGTCACATAACGAGAGCCAGATCCCAGTCATTGCGTGTGTGAAGACAGAGTTGATGGCTTCTTTTAAAAAGAGGAGCATCCCAGCATTCTATTGCTAGGCTATATTTATTTCTAAACTTTCCTCATATTTAGCACATTTCTTCCTTTTACAACTGGAGTAGCCTACCTGTCTGGCATGTAAATTAACCCTGGTAAAAGTGCCCTCTATTCACTATTTATGTGCATATGGATGAAATGTAATTTCTTCCCCCTGGGGACAGGTGCATGATAATGGCCCTTTCTAAATCAAAATACATTTCACACATATTATTTAATATATGTAAAGACAATACATAGTCTGATGGGTGAGAACATTATCACTTGTGAATGAGAAACTGTTCAGCATGTGCAGTCTACCATGGCAGGAAACATAGCACATACATTGTTTTGCAACTTTTTTAAATAATCAATAGTCACATCACGCAGCCCATAGGCCTATATGTATTGATACGATTTGTATCACAACTAAAGTGACCAAATAACTCTAAATTAAATATAGCCTATAGGACCCCCGGAACAGTGTTGGAGAGCCCTGAAATATAGCCTATAGTGAAACATGTGTCTTGTAAACTCAGTCATTGCGCAATCGTTTGTGAACTTAGTTTTGACTGGCCACTATTTAAAATAAGAGATTTCCAGCTTTCTAGTGCTAATATATTTATTTTTAACTTTTATAATTAAGCACATTAATCCCCCCACCCCCATCTTCATGCTTGTGTCACACTTTTTATTTGTGTGACACCGGTGTCACCTACGCCTCCTGCCTGTGTACTGGCGTCCTAGCTAGATAGCACACAGTATCCTTCACCCCAGTCTACTGCTTAACAGCTTAGCTTCCTAAATAAATGGTTGTTTAGCCTCCTCCTAACAGCTTAGCTTCCTAAACTGTCTGATTGCCCCATACTGGGTTGCCAACACACATTACTGCCCTTCTTGACAATGTTCCCCCGGGTTGAGCTACTCAAAATGTTCTGATTAGTATATTTTTCCAGGTATCTGTGGAGTCAGCTTAGGGTACGTTCTTAACTCCGTTATGCTATCTAGCTAGCTAGTATTCAGACCCCTTGTATTTTTCCACATTTTGTTGCGTAACAGCCTTATTCTAAAATGGATTAAATAAACAATCCTCAATCTACAAACAATACCCAGTAATGACAAAGCAAGCAAAAAACAGGTTTAGAAATGTTTGCAAATTAAATAAGACAGAAATATTTATTTACATGAGTATTCAGACCCTTTGCTATGAGACTCAAAATTGAGCTCAGGTGCATTTTGTTTCCATTGATCATCCTTGAGATGTTTCTACAACTTGATTGGAGTCCACCTGTGGTAAATTCAATTGATTGGACATGATTTGGAAAGGCACACACCTGTCTATATAAGGTCCCACAGTTGACAGTGCATGTCAGAGCAAAAACCAAGCGATGAGGTCGAAGGAATTGTCCGTAGAGCTCTGAGACAGGATTATGTCGAGGCACACATCTGGGGAAGGGTACCAACACATTTCTGCAGCATTGAAGGTCCGCAAGAACACTGGCCTGCATCATTCTTAAATGGAAGAAGTTTGGAACCACCAAGAATCTTCCTAGAGCTGGCCGCCCGACTAAACTGAGAAATCGGGGGGAGAAGGGCCTTGGTCAGGGAGGTGATCAAGAACCCGATGGTCACTCTGACAGAGCTCCAGAGTTCCTCTGTGGAGAGGGGAGAAACTTCCAAAAGGACAACCATCTCTGTAGCACTCCACCAATCAGGCCTTTATGGCAGAGTGGCCAGACGGAAGCCACTCCTCAGTAAAAGGCACATGACAGCCCGCTTGGAGTTTGCCAAAAGGCACCTAAAGGACTCTCAGACAATGAGAAACAAGATTCTCTGGGCTGATGAAACCAGGATTGAACTCTTTGGCCTGAATGCCAAGCGTCACGTCTGGAGGAAACCTGGCATCATCCCGTGGTGGAAGCATTATGCTGTGGGGATGTTTTTCAGCGGCAGGGACTAGGAGACTAGTCAGGACCGAGGGAAAGATGAACGAAGCAAAGTACAGAGAGAGATCTTTGATGAAAA
Source organism: Brachymystax lenok tsinlingensis (assembly GCA_030435695.1). NCBI lineage: Eukaryota > Metazoa > Chordata > Actinopteri > Salmoniformes > Salmonidae > Brachymystax > Brachymystax lenok. The sequence continues at coordinate 60,016,994 of CM059780.1, forward strand.
CCTGCCCCAGAGTGCTCAGGACCTCAGAATGGGGCGAATGTTCACCTTCCAACAGGACAACAACCCTATAAGTACACAGCCAAGACAACGCTCCACATACAATATGACAGAGCTTGAGAGGACGGAGAGAAGAATAAGAGAAACTCCCCAAATACAGGTGTTTCAAGCTTGTACCCAAGAAGACTTGACGCTGTAAATCGCTGCCAAATGTGCTTCAACAAAGTACTGGGATCTGAATACTTATGTAAATGTGAAATGTAAAGGATCTGATAATTATGTAATTGTGATATTTCCTGTTTTCTTTTGCTTCGTCATTATGGGGTATTGTGTGTAGATTGAGGGGAAAAAAACGATTTAATCCATTTCAGCATAAGGCTGTAACGTAACAAAATGTGGAAAAAGTCAAGGGGTCTGTTATAAATAATCATTTTTTTTAACCGCTCAAACACAGACTAGACGGTCCATGTATGCACTTGCTCGTCAATCGTTTAGGAAAAATGTCCTTCTATTTTTTGTATTATCCTTTCGATTGTGTTCTTCTTACTATAAAATAATGTCACGTAAAGTATAATCTGCTACATGTACTACATCCTAGCCAGACCAGTAGGGCCTAACATAAGGCTGACTCAGAATATGCTAGTCTGTTCTTCTGAAATACATTTTCTTCATATTGTAATGTTTCTTTAAACCTGCCTAAAATAAATAATGGATTTATTGTGATGGTGTAGGCTATATTATATGTATTTTTTAGGCTTTCTAAAATGTAGATATTGCAATGGCACGCATCAGTGGCTTGGTATGCTTGGAAGCCTGGAGATACTAAAGGTGATTATGTTAATCTACGGTCACTTTTACTGTGAGACAAGGGCAGTCATTTGCATGACAGTAACCGGCTGACAAAATTTCATGGCCACCACAGCCAGTAGCATTACCATTTGCTGGGTCTTGGTGTCCATGTCCAGACTTAAGTCACAGTGCATAAATACTCTAATAAAACAAAGTCAAACGCGGCTCTAATAAACTGGGCCAAGAAATTATGGATTACTCGTCAGGCAATGGGCTTGCAGCCTGTTAACAATACAGAAATATTCATCTTGCCAACAATTTGTTTATCAACTCTCTTCCAGTTTGTGAGAAATTAATAGGGAGGGCTTGAAGTTGTGGCTGATAAGACTGAGCAGACAATGATATGTAGACAACGTAACTTGCATGTGAACTTAGTGAGTGGAAATTCCTCTGTGAAACAGTGAAATGATCTAGAGCACTGGCAATAAGTATTTTAAACACAATCAGTATCATGAAATTGAACGTAAATATATGCACAGCTTGTTTTATAAAAGATATTCAAGAAATCTTCTCCCCCTTAACATTTTGTTGAGCAATACGGCAAACATGACTTAGTATCTGTTAAATTGCATGCAATGTCAAAATAAAATATGTGACTACGCTAGCTCAGTCAACCTTTTAATCCAATGTTGGTGTACATTAGAACAATGTCTTTGGAGGGATATAGCTTTGGTTAACATGCCAAGGTGTGACATACAGTGCCTTCGGAAAGTACTCAGACCCCTGACTTTTTCCACATTTTGTTACTTTACAGCCTTATTCTAAAACGTCATCAATCTACACACAATACCCCATAATGACAAAGCAAAAACAGGTATTTAGAAATGTTATTTATTTTTTTATTTAAAAAAAAAAATTGCCATGACATTTACATAACTATTCAGACCCTTTACTCTGTACTTTGTTGAAACACCTTTGGCAATGATTACAGCATCGAGTCTTCTTGGGTATGACGCTACAAGCTTGGCACACCTGTATTTGGGGAGTTCCTCATTTACATAAGTATTCAGATCCCAGTACTTTGTTGAAGGACATTTGGCAGCGATTACAGCATAGAGTCTTCTTAGGTACAAGCTTGAAACACCTGTATTTGGAGAGTTTCTCTTATTCTTTTCTGCAGATCCTCTCAAGCTCTGTCAGGTTGGATGGGGAGCGTTGCTGCACAGCTATTTTCAGGTCTCACCAGAGATGGCTGAGCCAGTCAAAGACATTGAGAGACTTTTCCCGAAGCCATTCCTGCGCTGTCTTGGCTGTGTGCTTCGGATCGTTGTCCTGTTGGAAGGTGAACCTTCGCCCCAGTCTGAGGTCCTGAGGACTCAGGAGCAGGTTTTCAGCAAGGATCTCTCTGTACTTTGCTCCGTTCATCTTTCCCACGGTCTTGACTAGTCTCCCAGTCCCTGCGGCTGAAAAACATCTACACAGAATGATGCTGTCACCACCATGCTTCATGGTAGGGATGGTGCCAGGTAAAAAAAAAAGAAAAAAAAAAGTCACCTTTACTTATCTACTTAGGGAGCAGTGGCGTGCTAGCGGGCCACTCCCGACACTACCCGGTGAAATGTAAGGCACCAAATTCAAAATCCAAAAGTTGAATTATTAAACATTCATCAATATACAAGTGTTGCATAGTCATCAAAAGCTCTGATTCTTGGCAATATCACAGCATTGTCAGATTTCAAAAAGGCTTTACGGTGAAAGCACAACATTTGATTGTTTGAGGATAGCACCCCACATATTTTCCACATTAGCATAAATTCATATCCAGCGCGGGTCACACAAAACCGAAAATATCACAGCTAAAATAAATCTCTTACCTTTCGAAGAACTTCTGCTGAGGGCTTCCCAAGTGTCCAACGAAGACATCCAATGGTTATTTTGTTAGAAAAAGTCATTTATTATATCCACAAATCTCCGTTTGGTTGGCGCGCGTTATGATCAGAAAATCGCCCATTGACCCGTGAAGAGAACACGTTCAAATTATACCTATAAACTTTCTACAAACAAATCAAACATCATTTTTAATGTATCCTTAGGTATCCTTTTATGTATATTTACTGTAATATTTCAACCGGACGATAACAATAGGAAAGGAAAATAAAGTGGTGCGCGCTCACAATCTCGCGCCCGTCAAACATTGTAAACAAAAGTGGTCCCCCCTACTTCCTCTTCCTATCCGTTCTACTTAGAGCTAGACCTTCCAGACACTGTATAAAGACTTGACATCTAGTGGAAGCCATAGGTACTGCAGTCTCAGTCCTACATAACATTGTATGCAATAGGCAGCTTGGAGATAAAGGTCATCTACAAAAAAAACTGCAAATCCGATGGATTTTCCTCTGGTTTTTGCCTGCTATATGAGTTCTGTTATACTCAGACATTAACATAACGGATTTAGAAACTTCAGAGTGTTTCCTATCCAATAGTACTAATTATGTGCATATCCTATTTTCTGGGCCTGAGTGGCAGGCATATTACTTTGGGCATGCCAGACTTTCCAAAACCGGCACCACTGCTGCCGCTCCCTAAGAAGTTAACCAGGTAGGCTAGTTGAGAACAAGTTCTCATTTACAACTGCGACCTGGCCAAGATAAAGCAAAGCAGTGCGACACAAACAACACAGTTACACATGGAATAAACAAGCGTACAGTCAATAACACAATAGAAAAAAGTCTATGTACAGTGTGTGCAAATGGCGTGAGGAGGTAAGGCAATAAATAGGCCATAGAAGCGAGGTAATTACAATTTAGCAAATTAATACTGGAGTGATAGATGTGCAGATGATGATGTGCAAGTAGAAGTACTGGTGTGCAAAAAGCAGAAAAATACATTTAAACAATATTGGGATGAGGTAGTTAGATTGGATGGGCTATTTACAGATGGGCTATGTACAGCAGCAGTGATCGGTTAGCTTCTTAGATAGCTGATGTTTAAAGTTAGAGGGAAATATAAGTCTCCAGGTTCAGCGATTTTTGCAATTTGTTCCAGTTTGGAAGGAAAGGCGGCCAAACAAGGTTTTGGCTTTGGGGGTGACCAGTGAGATATACCTGCTGGAGCATGTGCTACGGGTGGGTGTTGTTATCGTGATCAGTGAGCTGAGACAAGGCGGAGCTTTACTTAGCATAGACTTATAGATGACCTGGAGCCAGTGGGTCTGGCGACGAATATGTAGCCAAGGCCAGTCGACTAGAGCATACAGGTCGCAGTGGTGGGTGGTATATGGGGCTTTGGTGACAAAACTGGCACTGTGATAGACTGCATCCAGTTTGCTGAGTAGAGTGTTGGAGGCTATTTTGTAAATGACATCGCCGATGTCGAGGATCGGTAGATTTTACAAGGGTATTTGGCGGCGTGAGTGAAGGAGGCTTTGTTGCGAAATAGGAAGCCGATTCTAGATTTAATTTTGGATTGGAGATGTTTAATATGAACGGGATTGATTTTGACAACAATCCGGTGAAATGCAGAGCGCCAAATTCAAATTACAAAAATATTAATTTCAAACATTCATGAAAATACAAATGCTGCACACCCTTCAAAAGCTTATACTCTTGTTAATCTAACAGCATTGTCAGATTTCAAAAAGGCTTTACAGCAAAAGCAGAACATTTGATTGTCTGAGGACAGCACCCCCACTCAAAAACTCAATTAGCATAATAACATAACCAGCAGAGGTGTCACAAAACTCAAAAATAGCATAAAGTAAATCGCTTACCTTTGATGATCTTCCACTGATGGCATATCAAAGCGTCCAGGTTACACAATAAAAGGTCCTTTTGTTCGATAAAGTTCCTCTTTATATCCATATAGCTCCGTTTGGTTGGCGCGTTTTGTTCAGTAATCCACCTGCCCAAAGGCTTTCATCCATGCAGACAAACGATATCCCAAAAGTACCCGTAAAGGTCATGAAAAAAGTCAAACAGCATTTGTAATCAATACTCAGATACCCTAAAATGAATATACACTATAATATTTCAGACGGAATATAACCTGCTGAATAGAAGAGAAAAAGAACTGAGCGCGCATTCCCTGTTACGCGCAAAATCCAAAACAGTACACTTGATGTGAACTCAGGATGTGATCTTACTCCCTTGATTTTCATGATTGAACATTCCAACCTTTTTCTGAAGACATCTGACATCTAGTGGAAGCCATAGGAACTGCAATCTGGGAGCTAAAATACCCTGCATCGAATAGCATGCCAATTGAAACAGTGTGATATGACCTATTCAGACATCCCAGATGGATTTTGCTTGTGTTTTTGCTTGCCACATCAGTTCTGTTATACTCACAAACATGATCGTAACAGTTTTAGAAACTTTAGTGTTTTCTATCCAAAGCTACTAATAACATGCATATCCTAGCTTCTGGGCCTGAGTAACAGGCAGTTTACTTTGGGAATGTTTTTCATCCGAACTTCAAAATACTGCCCCCTAGCCCTAAGAAGTTCAGAGAATAAAAGGAGCAGATTTCTGGGCGTGGTAGAAAATATTCAGGGCATAATGTACAGATGGGTATGGTGGGTGTGGGTACAGTGAAGGTAAACCCAGGCATTGAGTGATGATAACAGAGGTTGCATCTCTGGGTTGCGCTAGTTATGCTTTGTGAGGTCACTGCACGTGTGGGAGTTTGGACAAAGGAGGTATCTGAGGCATGTTGAGTGGGTCTAGGGGCTCCGCAGTAAACTAAAGCAATGATAACAATCCTAAACAACAGTATACAAGGCATATTGACGTTTGAGAGAGACAAAAAGCGAGGCATAAAGCAATCACAGGTGTTGATTGGCAGAGCTAGCTAAGACAACAATGGGTAAGACAACAACAGCTAAGACAACAACAACAGGTAAAAATGATGATGAATGGGCAGAGAGGGTTGGTTAACTACACACAGGGCCTGAGTTCGAGGCTGGGGCAGACAGATGAACAAAAAAGGTTCTGGCTATAAGGTCTAAAAATAGCGGATCTGTATCACATTGGGTGAGGCGGGTTACCGGAAGGTATATCTTTTTTTGAATATGGAAAATAAATTGAAATATATACAAAAAAGATGAAAAATACAAAATGTACACGGGAGAAACAACAAACCACGTCTGCACTGCTACGCAATCTTGGATCAAAATGGTTTCCTCCAGACATGACGCTTGGCATTCAGGCCAAAGAGTTCAATCTTGATTTTATCAGAGCAGATAATCTTGTTTCTCATGGTCTGAGAGTCTTTAGGTGCCTTTTGGCAAACTCCTAGCGGGCTGTCATGTGCATTTTACTGAAGAGTGGCTTTCGTCTGGCCGCTCTACCATAAAGGCCTGATTGGTGGAGTGCTGCAGAGATGGTTGTTTGTAGGAAGGTTCTCCCATCTCCACAGAGGAACTCTAGAGCTCTGTTAGAGTGACCATTGGGTTCTTAGTCACCTCCCTGAGCAATGCCCTTCTCCCCCGATTGCTCTAGGAAGAGTCTTGGTGGTTCCAAATGTCTTCCATTTAAAAAGGATGGAGGCCACTGTGTTCTTGGGGAACTTCAATGCTGCAGAAATGTTTTGGTACCCTTCCCCAGATCTGTGCCTCGACACAATCCTGTCTCGGAGCTCTATAGACAATTCCTTTCACCTCATGGCTTGGTTTTTGCTCTGACTGCTGTGTTAACTGTGGGACCTTATGTAACAGGTATGTGCCTTTCCAAATCATGTCCAATCAATTGAATTTACCACAGGGGGACTCCAAGTTGTAGAAACATCTCTATTTTCGTTTTGTAGTTATGGGGGTATTCTGTGTAGATTGCTGATGATAAAAAAAAACGTTTAAAAAATAAGGCTGTAACCTAAATACTTTCAAAAAGGCACTGTATATAGCTGTCAGGGCCCTGAACTCAGTCAGTATGTGTATAACCAGTTTTCAGGAGGCTCTAGCTTGCAGAACAATTTGTTTGTAATTTACACTGAATCATCATGGGACAGACCTGTGACCTCCATTGTCATCTTCACATATGACGTTCTGTTCTGCTAGCATGCAACCCAGCGTGAAACAGCAATTACCTACAGCTATTCTCGCTTGGCCAAACTTACATGCAGAATGTACAATGTCCCTGGCTGTGTATGTAATAGATCATGTCTGAAAACAGTGTGGTACCAAAAACACAATTCTATCACCCACCATGGAAATAAAAATCAAGTATCGTTTTTGGGGATTACAACTACAGTATTTGATGTTGCCAAACTACAATAACAAGCAAAGTACCTGACTCACCTCTGTACTCCAACTCAGCAAAATCCAGACTCCTTACTCCTAACATCCAGATATTCATGCCAGAGAAGAAGAGGTAAAGAGAGAGGCCCAACTCGGCAGAAAGTCTGTCTCCCTCCAGCAGGTGACTTTTTTTTTTTTTTGACACACCAAGCAATGAGTTTTTGTATGTGTAACAGTTCTATTATCTGCTGTTGTTAAATAGGAAACAGCACGTTAGTTGTGCAGGGCTTTGTCAGGTGTCTCAGTGTAGCAGGTAGCATAGTCAGGCGCAGGACAACGGAGATGAGTAATCACGTATATATATATATATATATTTTACTCAAAAATACAAACTACAAAAATGTAGTAAAAATCAAGCTCACAAAATACAGACCATCTAACACAGAACAAACACGCATAAAACCATGAGGGAAACAGAGGGGTTTAAATAAGGAACAAATAATTAAGTGATTGGAAACCAGTTGTGTATAATGAAGACAAAACATAGAAAATAAAAAGTAGATTGGGGACAGCTAGAAAACCGGTGACGTCGACCGCCCGAACAAAGAGAGGGACCAACTTCGGCTGAAGTCGTGACAGTACCCCTTGACGCGGCTCGGCAGCAAGACCGACACCGGCCCCTCCCACTCCACGAAGTACTGAAGGCCCCTCGCCCGGCGCCTTGAGTCCATGATGGCTCGGACAGCATTAATTAACTAGGAAAGTCAGTTAAGGACACATTCTTATTTACAATGACGGCTTACCAACAAGGCAAAAGGCCTCCTGCCGGGGACCGGGCTGGGAATAAAAATAAATTATACAAAAATATAGGACAAAACATACATCACGACAAGAGAGACAACACAACACTACATAAAAAGAGACCTAAGACAACAACATAGCATGGCAGCAACACATAACAACACAGCATGGTAGCAACACAACATGCGTGCTTTGAGGACCTTTAACAGAATGTGACTGGCAGAACGGGTGTTGTATGTGGAGGATGAAGGCTGCAGTAGATATCTCAGATAGGGGGGAGTGAGGCCTAAGAGGCTTTTATAAATAAGACCAGTGGGTCTTGCGACGGGGTATACAGAGATGACCAGTTTCCAGTATAGAGTGCAGTGATGTGTCCTATATGGAGCATTGGTGGCAAATATGATTGCCAAATGGTAAAGAACAGCTAGCCGCTCAAGAGCAACCTTACCTGCCGATCTATAAATTACGTCTTCCTAATCTAGCATGGGTAGGACGGTCATCTGAATCAAGGTTAGTTTAGCAGCTGGGGTGTAAGTGGAGCATTTACGATAGAGGAAACCAATTCTAGATTTAACTTTAGCCTGCAGCTTTGATATGTGCTGAGAGAAGGACAGTGTACCGTCTAGTCAAGTACTCCCAAGTACTTGTATAAGGTGACTACCTCAAGCTCTAAACCCTCAAGAGGTAGTAATCACACCTGTGGGGAGAGGAGCATTCTTCTTACCAAACCACATTACCTTTGTTTTGGAGGTTAAGGGCAGAGAAATCTTGTTGAACACTAAGAAAGCTTTGTTGTAGAGCATTTAACACAAAATTCGGGGAGGGACCAGCTGAGTATAAGACTATATCATCTGCATATCAATGGATGAGACAGCTTCCTACTTCCTGAGCTATGTTGGTGATGTCAGTTGAGAAGAGTTTGGGGCCTAGGATTGAGCCTTGGAGTACAAGCTCGGTGACAGGCAGTGGCTGAGACAGCAGATGTTCTGATCTTTGAGAGAGGTATCAAACCAGGCCAAAGACCCCTCACAGACACCAATACTCCTTAGCCGGCCCACAAGAATGGAATGGTCTACCGTATCAAAAGCTTTGGCAAAGTCAATAAAAATAGCAGCACAACATTGCTTAGAATCAAGGGCAATGGTGACATCATTGAGGACCTTTAAGGTCACAGTGACACATCCATAGCCTGATGTGTCCATCCACAATCATAAGTGTTATCCATATTGCCCGTAGGCTACACTACTGCTGTCGTCCTTACCTCCAAGCCTTTATTCAAGTTGGATAATCTTTGAATGCCGACAGCAGTCACACCATTGGAAAACATAGCTTGGACTATAGCTTGACATTACAACTAGATACAAATAATTAATACAAAAGTCAAGAGTTGGCTATAACATGAGTTCAAACAAAGTGAGTGTGTGTATATGTGTGTAACTTTTTGTGTACGTGTGTGTATGATGGTGTGTATTATAAATTCTCATCATAAAAATATATCCTCATTCCCGAATCGATACCTTCATTTTTCTCCATTCTGGCAACCCACATAAAATTCATCATAGCCATGCTTAAAATGCATTGTGAAAGAAATGATAGAATGGACATGAAGTGGAGCTCTAAGAAATATGAAATGCGTTATGAAGAAAATCGTGTAGGACTACTGTTGCCTTCCCAAAATAAGGGCCTTTATGACTACAAGTGCACCAGTATCCCAAAGTATTGAGCTAAAACAAGCATAGAAAACAGTATTGGCATTAATAGAAAATAAAATAAGGCTACTATTATATTATAATTATCAACCTGGTTGATTAAAAATATTATGTTGTTAACACGTTTGTTTTTTCATATGAATAAATGAGGGACACAAAACAATGTCGGTGTAGAACACCATTTGCCCAACATGCTGTCACGATCTTCGAAAGAAACAGACCAAAGTGCAGCGGCGACTGAGTTCCACATCTTTTAATTAACGAATGCAATGTGAAACTCAACAAAATACAGAGAAAACAAAATCCGATCGGACATAAAGCAGTGTGTAACACAACATCACCTACTCACAAACAATCACCCACAATGCAGGTGGGAAAAGGAACAACCTAAATAGGATTCCCAATTAGAGGCAAAGACAACCAGCTGCCTCTAATTGGGAACCAACTCAAAAACCCACCATGAAGTCTGTAAGACAACCCTAGTCACGCCCTGGCCTAACCCCCATAGAGAAACTCAGAGGGCTCTCCATGGCCAGGACGTGACAGTACCCCCCCCAAAGGTGAGGACTCCGACCGCGACAAAAAGTCAATCGGGAGGGTTTTCGGGTGGGTCTTCGCTTTTGGCGGCGGCTCGGGTCGTGGAGCCGGAACAGGAGTCATCGGACTCAAGCGATGCACAGTGGATCTGATGCTTTCGAAGATCGTGACAGAATCACCCACCTCCAAAAGACCAAGCAGCGTGTGCATCTGAAATCCTGGACATGGATGGAGATCCTGGATGGCAAGGGACCCTGGAGTCAGGCTGGGGAATACTGCCGTCCAAAGGAGGAGCTGGAGGCAGCAAAAGCGGAACGGCAGCGGTATGAGGGGACACGGCTAGCAAGGAAGCCCGAGAGGCAGCCCCAAGATTTTTTTATTAAGGGGGAGCACATGATGCCGGCTCCACGCATCAGGTCCCCTGTGCGCCGTCAGAGCCCGGCACGACCTGTTCCTGCTCCACGCATCAGGTCCCCTGTGCGCATCCAGAGCCTGGCACGTCCTGTTCCTGCTCCACGCATCAGGTCCCCTGTGCGCATCCAGAGCCCGGCACGTTCTGTTCCTGCTCCACGCATCAGGTTCCCTGTGCGCATCCAGAGCCCGGCACGGCCTGTCCCTGCTCCACGCATCAGGTCCCCTGTGCGCATCCAGAGCCTGGCAAGTTCTGTCCCTGCTGCACGCATCAGGTCCCCTGTGCGCATCCAGAGCCCGGCAAGTCCTGTTCCTGTTCCACGCATCAGGTCTCCTGTGCGCATCCAGAGCCCGGCACGGCCTGTCCCTGCTGCACGCATCAGGTCCCCTGTGCGCATTCAGAGCCGAGCACGTCTTGTTTCGGTTCCACGCGCTGGGCCTCCAGTGCGTCTTCTCGGGCCAGTTTGGCCCGCACCGGAGCCGCCGCCAAAGGCGAAGACCCACCCGAGAAACCCCCCCATTGACTTTTGGTCACGGTCGGAGTCCTCGCCTTTGGGGGGGGGGGGGGGGGGGGGTACTGTCACGTCCTGGCCATAGATAGCCCTTTTTGGCTGCTCTATGGTGGTTTTGGTCAGGACGTGATCAGGGGTTTTTGTTCTAGGGTGTGTATTTCTTTGTTTGGTTTCGTTAATGGTTCCCAATTAGAGGCAGCTGAGTTTTGTTACCTCTAATTGGGGACCATATTTAAGTTTGTAAATTCCCCACTGATTTCGTGGGTCATTGTTTGTATTTCTGTATGTGTGCACCTGTGTTGTGCCACACCAGCGTTACGGTCTTTTCATTGTTTGTTGTCTTTGCCAGTTTCACTACGTAATTAAAGTATGTATACTGGAACCCTCGCTGCATCTTGGTCCACTCCTTTCGAAGATCCGTGACACATGCATTGCTCTAATAACTTTCAAAAATAACTTCCTATGAATGAAGTTGCACAAAAATGTGTCTTTTCACACAAATTAAGCCACACAAAAACGCACAAAATCTGCAGAAATACTTTTTGTACATATTTGCACGAATTGAGTGTGAGATTGTGTTGCAACATGTGGTCCGACTCGCTCAGGCCGAACAAACTTAAACTTTTTTCAAAGCTGATTTAAATGCAACAGTAATGAGATCCACAACAAGGGATTCATTTTTGACTAGTTTGAACTAACCGACATTAAAGCTGCCCTGGCAGAGGACCACCTTGCACTCTTGAACGTGAAATACAGCCTTAATTGTGCCACTGATAGCACTCTTTATTGATTTATTAACATTATTACTGCAGTAGCCAACCCGGGGCCGACGGTCAATACATTCCCACAATTTGCCTCAATAACAACCAAGCAGGGGCCAGATATTGAAATGCATTGCATTGAATAAACAACCATATTACTCTATTAATAAAGAAATATAATTTAAATCTATGATGAATAGCCAGTTGGTTGCTTCTCCAAGGGGGTTGTAAAAGCAACAGCAAATTACCTTTTTATTAATGCACAGTAAACATGCTATTAGCAGTCATGTATTAATGACACCCCAATGACTGATCTCTGCATGCTTTATTAGAACAGGGACATCCAGTGATGTTCAGAAAAACAACAATCAGTTCAAAAGCATTTCTGATGAAATAAGGTACCTACTCAGGTGAGATCGTAAACAAGATTACAACATAATGATGCTCATATTCTAACCTATCATATAAGGTCAGAACAAACTGTTTGAGGAAAGGTATAGCACTGACTATAACACATCAATATTGTGACACTGTTACGTTGCAGCATTGTGAGTCATTGGAAAAGCAGGCGAATCCATATTTCAATTACAGTGGAATATGATTCACTGACACAATATCATCTAAATGACATTTGCAAAAGGGAGAATGACAATCTCCTACAAACATGATCATGAGACAATTGTTGCCATTGTTTTCCCTAAATTCCGTCATGAATATCAAATGTGCCATTGTTTCATTATCAAATCTAAAATGCTAAGCTTCTCCATTTAAAATGGAGAAGTTAAGGTTCTCAGCTTCTTGTTCATAAGAAATACAGTTGAAGTCGGAAGTTTACATACACCTTAGCCAAATACATTTAAACTCAGTTTTTCACAATTCCTGACATTTAATCATAGTAAAAACTCCCTGTCTTAGGTCAGTTAGGATCACCACTTTATTTTAAGAATGTGAAATGTCAGAATAGTAGTAGAGAGTGATTTATTTCAGCTTTTATTTCTTTCATCACATTCCCAGTGGGTCAGAAGTTTACATACACTCAATTAGTATTTGGTAGCATTGCCTTTAAATTGTTTAACTTGGGTCAAACGTTTTGGGTAGCTTTCCACAAGCTTCCCACAATAAGTTGGGTGAATTTTGGCCCATTCCTCTTGACAGAGCTGGTGTAACTGAGTCAGGTTTGTAGGCCTCCTTGCTTGCACACGCTTTTCAGTTCTGCCAACAAATTTTCCATAGGATTGAGGTCAGGGCTTTGTGATGGCCACTCCAATACCTTGACTTTGTTGTCCACAAGTATGCTTGTCATTGGAAGGAAGGAAGTATGCTTGTCATTGTCCATTTGGAAGACCCATTTGCGACCAAGCTTTAACTTCCTGACTGATGTCTTGAGATGTTGCTTCAATATATCCACATAATTGTCCTCCCTCATGATGAAATCTCCTGCAGCAAAGCACCCACACCACATGATGCTGCCACCCCCGTGCTTCACTGTTGGGATGGTGTTTTTCGACTTGCAAGCCTCCCCCTTTTTCCTCCAAACATAACGATGGTCATTATTTCCAAACAGTTCTATTTTTGTTTCAACAGACCAGAGGACATTTCTCCAAAAAGTATGATCTTTGTCCCCATGTGCAGTTGCAAACCGTAGTCTGTCTTTTTTATTGCGGTTTTGGAGCAGTGACGTCTTCCTTGCTGAGCGGATTATGTCGGTATAGGACTTCTTTTACTGTGGATATAGATACTTGTACCTGTTTCCTCCAGCATCTTCACAAGGTCCTTTGCTGTTGTTCTGGGATTGATTTGCACCTTTCGCACCAAAGTATGTTCATCTCTAGTAGACAGAACACGTCTCCTCCCTGAGCAGTATGACGGCTGCGTGGCCCCATGGTGTTTATACTTGCGTACTATTGTTTGTACAGATGAACGTGGTACCTTCAGGCGTTTGGAAATTGCTCCCAAGGATGAATCAGACTTGTGGAGGTCTACAATTTTTTTCTGAGGTCTTGTCTGATTTCTTTTGATTTCCCCATGATGTCAAGCAAAGAGGCACTGAGTTTGAAGGTAGGCCTTGAAATACATCCACAGTACACCCCCAATTGACTCAAATTATGTCAATTAGCCTATCAGAAGCTTCTAAAGCCATGACCGAATTTTCCAAGCTGTTTAAAGGCACAGTCAACTTAGTGTATGTAAACTTCTGACCCACTGGAATTGTGATACAGTGAATTTTAAGTTAAATAATCTGTCTGTAAATATTTGTTGGAAAAATTACTTGTGTCATGCACAAAGTAGATGTCCTAACCGACTTGCCTAAACTATAGTTTGTTAACAAGAAATTTGTGGAGTGGTTGAAAAACAAGTTTTAATGACTCCAACCTAAGTGTATGTAAACCTCCGACTTCAACTGTATATATACCGTTCACAAGAGTAGTCTAACAAGTTATATCTGTACAGTGTGCAATGATTCCACTGTACTATTTAAATAACCTGTCTGCTGTCTCTCCATGCCAGTGTTAATTTTGGCACGTATTTTAGATGTAGTTTTAGTCTTAGTTTTAGTTTTAAAATACCTTTTAGTCTTAGTCACATTTTAGTAATTTCATCCTTTGTTCGTTTTAGTTATTAATCAGTCGACTAAAACTGGACAATTTTAGTCTAGGTTTAGTCAGAGCCATTTTAGTCACATAATAGTGAATTTTTTTCTATGAAACAATTAATATTTAGGCTACCTCTAACTTACATGATGTGCACATTCAGATAGCCTTGTTAAACTAGGCCTACTATCCCCTCGTATACCTTAGCTGGCAACATTGATATTGTGGCAGATAGTAAACAATGCCAGCCATAATTAACCACATAGTCTAAAAAGCCTTGGCTACCAGGTTTTAAACAATTACAGCTATGCTTTTTTCCCCATCATAACCGTCAAGGAGGGTAAATAACTGGGGTTTCCTTGAAAAGGGGTGAATTTCAGCTTTTCAAAAATACCAGAAGTATTACTGTACTCTTAATATTAAACAAATATCATTTGTTTTTCACATAAGAAAAAAGCAACCGCAACTGACATTTGCGGACCGAACAGCGAGAGCAGCAACACAGATGAATGAATAACTGCACACATGGGATAATATAGCTTCTGATGTGATCAAAGCAAAAATAGCCTACATAGTAAGAGAGAGAGTAAACATTATTGTTTCTATACTAGTTGAAGTTATTTACAAGTGAAGTGTTCTGGCTATGCATCAATTCAACAGATTGACGAGTGACTGAAGTGACCACAGTGTGGGAGAGCTGTGTGGGAGAGCCGGACAGATCAGCTCAGTCAGGACACTGAAATATGTTAGTTCTGTCAATGACAGGATTGCATGAAATATTCTGCATGCATGCTTATAATTTGACAAAACAGATGAAAATTACTTCATGTAAAATTAAATGAGGTCCTCACATTCTATTCTTGTCACATTTTTGTTGACTAAAATGAAAATTAATTTGTAATAGTTTTACCTCGCTATCGTCATAGTTTTAGTCAGAAAAAAATTGGTCGTTGACAAGGATCTTTCATCATGGTTGCTGTTCACGAAGTTAACACTGCTCCATGCAATGCATTTTCAGTCATATTGTTACACACCCACACAAATACTATAAATAACAGTAGCACAAAATACACAATCTGTATGGAACCCATCAACAACCCATAGGGGCAAAAAGCTTATCTTTTGATGCATTGTTTACATTCAGTTACAGAAAGAGAAAAATGAATATCAAGGATTCGCCCAGTCCATAGATGTAAAAGGTTTGTTGACAGTTGGTTGGACCTTAATAATCACTGTGGCAACCTTGAAAGGAACCGGGACCACATATCACAGGACATGACACCTTTCATGTTATTAAGTGGATGTAAACTTCCAACTTCAACTGTATGTAGTAGAAAGCAATGGGTTAGAAGAATCCTACATAACCAAACTATAATGTAAAATGCAACATCCATTTATGGCTAGCTATGTAAACTCTAACATTTATTTATCCTACAATTGATGTCGTTCAATTGGTAATATTACATTTTGTAACCAAAAGTAATCTGATTACGTTACTGACTTTTGGTAATCCAAAAGTTACATTACTGATTACAATTTTGGACAGGTAACTAGTAACTGTAATGGATTACATTTAGAAATTAACCTACCCAACCCTGGTTATCATTCATGCTAACAAATAAAATATGAAATAATAAGCCAACACAAATATTGTTTAACCCAAATGCCCACCTACAGTATTATAGTACAAAGTACAATGGAACAGAAAGTTCCCTACTATTACACTTTTAGAGAGCATTTTGCTACACCCGTAAAAACATCTGCTAAATATGGGTATGTTACCAATCAAATTTGATTTGATTTGATAACAGTATACAGATGTCTGAGAGTGTCCAGCATCAAACAAATCCAGCATCATCTGGTTATAGCTAGAGCATGTTTTAGGCATATTTGGAGTGCTCAATTAATGTAAACTCTTAGAGAGATAGCATGTCCCATCTGCTGTCTATTTATTTGGTTTGGGTTTCTTTATAGGTTTGGTCCATTAGTTAACAATACAACATGACACTGATTTCATACATACTGATTTTCAATCATAAATAAGCCAAGATATTGGAAGGTCCCCCTGGTTACACGGTCTAATGCGTAAACACATCTACTTGTTTTAATTCGCTGCTTGATGAATACCTAGTTTTACCTTAGAATTACTGTAGCCCATTCTGTTTTGTTTGTCACTACAAATTAAAATTAAACATTTTGTGTTTCAGTTTTTATTGCTGCGTTTGATTTTAGAGGTCTTATGATTTAGTAATTTGATGTTACCATAGTTAGAAAATATTGGCTCAGAAGCTTTGACAAAGCTTTGATAATTCAGCATTTTTTCATTTTCTGTTTGTTTCTGAAAATAGGGTTTTTCTTACATATGAACAGACCCCCATACTTGTAGTTCCATCATCCTTTATTAATTTAGTGCACTAGTCTAGAAAATTGTGGATTGTTTATATTTCTGACGTTATGTTCTAAGAATAACAATGTTAATTAAAATAAATCAGCAGATAGGAAATTGAGAGCAATGTTTTCCAGTGGCAGATAATTAAAATTAGCCCTAGCCTTTCAGCTACTCTCATAGCCACCAACAACATTTGAAAATGATGTCTGTCTTCTTTCTATGAGTGGGTTTCGATTGACACGATTGTCTGCCGGGAGTATTAGCAGCAAGCACATTTAATTGAATTCAAGTAGAAACACACTCTGTTTATTTACTTTGAGTAAATGGTTCTTGCCAAAGAATGTCAGGATTTAGCCTTGTTACTCTTTCATTGCAAAGCTCGAGAGGTTTAAAGGACAATAATCTCCTTTTATAAATGATTCTACATCTCTTTGATGAGGTATAGCCTAATGATTTGTATAATCATGGTGTGTGCAAGCATTTGTGTGTGTGCTGTATTTCTCACATGCTGCTTTTCAATCATAAATAGGCCAAGATATTGGAAGGTCCCCCTATGCTGCATACGATATGACGCAGCGAGAGATGTGAAATGGAACATTGACCATCAATGTGCATATGTCAACATGTTAAAACATACCCAAACACATATATATTTAATGTTTGTGAAGAGAGGTTATTGTATTCAGACCTGAGGCTTCTAATGGATAATGGGATGCTTTGTTATGCTACAAAAATGCTGTTTCAGTGGCATACTTGAGGACGGTTCATCAGGACACCACAGAAATCCCTCTGTGAGTCATGTATAATATTGCTGAAGGAGTTTCCCTACAGAGTAGCTCACCGGGTTCGATGTTGTCATATTCCAAAAGTATTCTGGTACAACGTGTAAATTCTTAGATTGGAAATCCAAAAGACCCATATTATATCTAATGTCTGTCTTTGATTTTTGTCCTCAGGTCAAACTTGTGGTGGTGTTGTACAAGGACTAAATGGAACGATAGAGAGTCCTGGCTTTCCCCATGGCTACCCAAACTATGCCAACTGTACCTGGATCATCATTACAGGAGAACGAAACAGGATACAGTTGTCATTTCACACCTTTGCTCTTGAAGAGGATTTTGACATAGTCTCCATTTATGATGGACAACCGCAGCCAGGAAACCTGAAAATGAGGTAAGACTTATACTTATTCATATGTAGTTTATATGTATTGTCACGACTTCAGCCGAAGTTTGGTTTACATTCCCATGATTACATGTTCCTTATTTAACCCTCTGTTCCCCTCATGTTTTTGTGCGTGATTGTTTGTTGTATTTGTTTCCGTGTTGCGAGTGGTTGTTTTCCCACTCTTATATTGAATTTGAGTAAAACTTATGAACACTTATCTTTGTTGTCCTGCGCCTGACTCTGCCATACCGACATCACGGAGAGCCCTTACATGTATTCATTGGATTTGAGTGTAACAGTACTGTATTGTTGTAACTTTAGTGGTCCTGTGTGGTGCTAGCAATGCTAAGGTTATGATACATGCTGACATGACTGCTTATGCCAGTATATAGATTTTGGCCTATTGTGCTAGTTAACCTCTTCCAGCTAGGGTCCCATTTTCCAAATTTTCGCCTGTCTGACGTGCCCAAAGTTAAATGCCTACCACTCATGGCCAGAAACTAGGATATTTACATATTTAGTACTATTGGATAGGAAACACTCTGAAGTTTATAAAACCATTAAGATATAGTCTGTGGCTATTCCAGAACAGATTTAGCAGGCAAAAACCAGAGAGATTTCTGTCCGGAATTTATTTTTTTGTTGCTCTCTCTCATTTTGAAGCCCATGTAATATTTTTCTATGGGGAATAGGACCGAGGTTGCAGTACTTATGGCTTCCACTAGATGTCAACAGTCTCTGGAAAGGGTATGGAGGAAAAAGCTCTGACCAGATCCTTAGAGAGAGAGAATTACTACGGGTAGGGAAAAAGGTAAACAGGCGTGCGTTCACGAGAACGTGAACGCGCCAGCGACCAACTTTCTTTTCGTCTTTTAACGTTTCACTTACCGTTCTTGTAAAATATGATCGCTATTATTCATAAAAGAATACATAAGGATGCATTATTAATGATATTTGATTTGTTTGTGAAAAGATGAGAGGTATAATTTGAACGCGATCCCTTCACTGTAAAACGGGCGAGTAGACTGACAATGCTTGGTGGAGTAGCTGAACGTAACGTGCCAAAAACAACGGATATTTATGGATATAATTATTTACTTTTTCTAACAAAAGAACCATGGATTATCTTGTTTGGACACTTGGGAAGACCTCAGAAGAAGTTATTTGAAAGGTAAGCGATTTATATTAGCTGTGATATGGATATTTTGAGAACCGAGCTGGATATGAATTTATGCTAATGTGGAAAATATGTGAGGTACTAGCCTCAAACAATCAAATGTAGTGCTTTCGCCGTAAAGCCTTTTAAAATCTGACAACGCAGTGATATTGCCAAGAAGCAGAGCTTTTGATGGCTATGCAACACTATGCAACACTTGTATATCGAAGTTAAATATTACGAATATGTATTACGAATATGTATTTTGAATTTGGCGCGTTATGTTTGCTCTGAAAACGATCCCGCTAAAGGGATCGGCGCGCTAAGAGGTTAAGTGATACATACTTTAGTTGTGTAGTGTTGAACATTCATGTGTACCCATTGAATAGTTATATTGGTGTTATAAGGGCACTCATTCATTCCAACTGTAACTAAAGTACCACAGGGCTTCTTTATCTTGCCATAAAAGAGCAAATCAATTGAAAATGTAAAATTCCCATCAGGACCCTTCTGAAACAAGTGAACATTTGTAATGCCATGCAGGCTAAACTGCATCCCTGTGGTTGCCAAGGTTGCGCTTACCAGGTTTGAAGTATGCCAATAGGTTGGTACGGGAGGCACCCTCTGGGCGTTGAAGTGAGTAATGGGGATCTGCAATCAATAAAGGCAATCTCAAAATACTAAAATACTAAAATGCTCCAAGTGAAAATGGAATGTCTTTATTCAGATGCAGAATTATTTTTGTAAAAACATACACATGATTAACACAACTGTTTGCATAAAGAGGGTGAAGTGAAACTAATGCTGCTGAAAAGTATTTACCAAGTAAATATGTGGGTGGTATTATAAAGTGTTTATAAAGTGTTTTCCAACTCAGTGGCCTTCTAGTTTGATTGTCCGCCCGGAGATTGGAAGGTCAGGAGTTCGATCCCTGTTTGAGTTATACCAAAGACTCTGAAAATGGTACCCGCTGCATCTCTGCTTGGCAATCAGCATGACGGAGATAGATTGTTGGTAGGGCCCTGCGATAGAATAGCGTCCTGTCTAGGGGGTGTACTTGTACATCAAGCTGCCTCACGCTACCGAAACAGGAGAGCACGTTCCGCTCACACAAGCCAAGGCTCGTGCAAGGCTACTTACTTAATGAATATAAAGTGTTAGACAGAGCATCTGCTCAATGTGTTTCCATGTATTACTTGACTAGATCAGTGAAAATGTCAGTCAGTCTCTTGGCCAGTGGGAAAATACCAGGCTAATGATAATTCTACATTTCATTATACAGCTCTCAAGGTCAAGACAACAAACTTTTAAAGGACATGAAAATACATCAACTTGTGAGGAAAAGTACAGTGCATTCTGAAAGTATTCAGACCCCTTCTTTTTCCACATTTTGTTACGTTACAGCCTTATTTTAAAATGAACTAAATAAAAAACAAATCCTCATTAATCTACACACAATACTCCAAAATGACAAAGCGAAAACAGGTTTTTAGAAATACCTTATTTACATAAGTATTCGGACTCTTTCCTATGAGACTCAGAATTGAGCTTTGATGCATCCTGTTTCCATTGATCATCCTTGAGATGTTTCTACAACTTGATTGGAGTCCACCTGTGGTAAATTCAATTGATTGGACATGATTTGGAAAGGCACACACCTGTCTATATAAGGTCCCACCGTTGACAGTGAATCTCAGAGCAAAAACCAAGCCATGAGGTTGAAGGAATTGCCCGTAGAGCTCCGAAACAGGATTGTGTCGAGGCACAGCTCTGGGGAAGGGTGCCAAAACATTTATGCAGCATTGAAGGTCCCCAAGAACACAGCGGCCTCCATCCTTCTTAAATGGAAGAAGTTAGGAACCACCAAGACCAAGAACCTGATGGTCACTCTAACAGAGCTCAAGAGTTCCTCTGTGGAGATAGGAGAACCTTCCAGAAGGACAACCATCTCTGCAGCACTCCACCAATCAGGCCTTTATGGTAGAGAGGCCAGACGGAAGCCACTCCTCAATAAAAGGCCAAAAGGCACCTAAATGACTCTCAGACCATGAGAAACAATATTTTCTGGTCTGATGATACCAAGATTGAACTCTTTGGCCTGAATGCCAAACGTCACATCTGTAGGAAACCTGGCACCATCCCTACAGTGAACAAAGTGTTGGCAGAATCATGCGGTGGCGATGTTTCTAGCGGCAGGGACTGGGAGACTAGTCAGGATCGAGGGAAAGATGAACGGAGAAAAGTACAGAGAGATCCTTGATGAAAACCTGCACCAGAGCACTCAGGACCTCAAACTGGGGCAAAGGTTCACCTTCCAACAGGACAACGATCCAAAGCACACATCCAAGACAACGCAGGATTAGCTTCGGGTCAAGTCTCTCTATGTCCTTGAACGGTCCAGCTAGAGCCCGGATTTGAACCCAATCGAACATCTCTGGAGAGACCTGAAAATAGCTGTGCAGCGACGCTCCCCATCCAACCTGACAGAGCTTGAGAGGATCTGCAGAGAAGAATGGGAGAAACTCCTCAAATACAGGTGTGCCAAGCTTGTAGCGTCATACCCAAGAAGACTTGAGGCTGTAATCGCTGCCAAAGGTGCTTCAACAGAGTACTGATTCTGAATACTTATGTAAATGTGATATTTTAGTCTGTTATTTGTTAAACATTTGCAAAAATGTCAAAAAAACGTGTTTTTGCTTTGTCATTATAAGGTGTTTTGTGTAGATTGATAAAAAATATATTTTTTTAATACATTTTAGAATAAGTCTGTAACGTAACAAAATGTCAAGGGGTCTGAATACTTGCTGAATGCACTGTAAGTGTGTGCACTGCAACACACAAGCAAAACCACTTGTGAAGAAATTAAGAAATTACCAAACCCAAAAATATACTTAATTTGTTTTTATTTTACGAGTTTAACCAAAAGACAGATCTGAGAAGATACGTTGTAATCAAGCCTTAGAAAAACATTGGCCAAGTCTGAGTTACAGACAGAGGCAGGGAGAGAGCTCCCGATTGTTGAGACCGCTTGAGAGAAAAGTTGGATTTCCACAAAATTTCTGTCTGGTAAAGGCTGAATGCACTCCATCTGGTATTCACTACCTTCTCATTCCATCTCATTTAGGTGTGTGTGTGAAGACATGGAGAACTGTTAATAGTCTGTTTACACACAACACATGATGTGTTGATGTCATTACTTCAGGGTAATAACTAGCCTAAGCAGGTCATTAAACAGGCAGAGATCGCTAGCTATATGATCTCTTCAGACTCTGTAAAGGGGGCTTTCTTTACCCCGTCCCCCTTTTCACCAATGGCTCTTTATCATTTAGGATTTAATAGTATGGTAATGCAATTCTGTGTTTATGCTAATTAAACACAAGGCATTACCAGAGGGTTTGGTGCAATGCTCCAGTGACAAGCAGTATCCATCTCTGGTGAACCTCTCCTGGGCTGAGATGGGACTCTACCTCTGTGTCTGTAGAGAGTGACAAACATTGCTCACCATGACTGCAATGTCAAACTTTATAACACTGTGGGTTTCGACCTATAAACCCTGCCTGCTACCGTCACAGTTGTCCTCTCTGTCTGTCTCCTCAGCTCCAAAAATGTACCCATTACCTCTAAGATGCTGGCTGGTAACAGTGACTTACCGCCACAAGGTGTCAGTGAAACCTAAATTCCTGTGTTTTTATGCTAATGAAATGCATCAAACATATATAACAGAATAGCCTACAGTCAGCAAGGAAAATAGGGCAGGCAAAGATAACCAGTGATTTGAACAAATCCAGCACAGGAGGATAGGGACTCAAGCTAGCTGAACTAAGTAAGCATGGGTAGGTTGTGGAGGAAGTGGCTTTGCCCTGTTGGTTGCATTGTTGCATTGGATAATTCTATAAGCTTTTTTATTCATGTCTCAGAATGGTATAAAAAGTTGAAGGCAAGTTTTTTTATAAAGATAACAAATAGTGCCATAGCAGCAAGACACAACTGTTCAGTTCTGTAGGCCCACAACAAACAACGTATTGAGCTGTATTGAGTGCACTATGAATAAAGACAACAGTCTTGGGAAAGTAGAGATAAACAACACTTCACTAGAGATGAAGACTTCATATTCATTGAAAGAGAGCAATAGCACTTTGCAGGTCTGAGAGTGAATAAAGGTAGCTGAAACAGTCATTCAAAAGAGAACATGCTGGCCACACCCAGGCAGACTGGCATTTCTGACTGATAGGAGGCATTATGCTGCACATATTTCCTCCACATGAAGCAGCTGTTTTGTTGCATATGCTGTCCTTTGAGAACGATACTTCCCCTGACATTTGAATAACATACTGCTACCTGAACATGTGCAGACAATGGATGCAGGTAAAAGGGAGTTCACCTGTGCATTGAAAAGAGATGGAAGCCTACTGTGTATTGTAATGAAGGAGTACATATCTTACTGTCAATTATTATTGCAATACACTTGAATAACCTTTCTTCTTTGTTACAGTTATACTTTTTCACAATAGTTTTCAAACCATTTAAGATGTATTCATTATTTTTGAATGACAAATGTCTCCCTATTTATCTATGTATTTACATAGGCTGTCAAAGTGTAATTACGAAGGAACTAATTCATTACTATGTAGTGACAGTGTAGGTACCCTCTGTGGTCTAAGTGAACAGATCTCATGTTTGGCTGAATCTTTGGCTGAATTTAATATCTCACTGGCACAGGAGTAGTTGGCATGTACTAGTGATTTCTAAGGTGAGAAATAGCCTCTCTGCACCTGAAGACAGGCGATAACCTCAGTGCTGGATGGAATAAGAGCAAACAGTTATTTCAGTTATATTAAAACCAGGAAACATCTGGAGAGTCCCCTGCTGATTACAGACAAACAAAGCTCATAAGCAATAGAATGGCAAAAGTCTAAACAGACTTGATACGTTTAAAAATAGACACAAACAAATACAAGAACATGTTTCAATTTAATACAATAAGCAAAACAAATATATAGATTTATCAATAATGGCTGTTGATGCTGAAAAGGCTTTCGACCATCTTGATTTGCCTTTTCTATTAAAAACTTTGGAAGCTTTCAACTTTCCAGCTGAAAAAATACATGTAATACAAATATTATATGAGTGTAATAAATACACAAATAATACATGATCTGAGGATCTGCTTTAGAAAGAGGCACAAGACAGGGAGGACCTCTCTCCCCCCACCTGTTTGCACTGGCAATTGAACCCGTTGGAAAAATTATTAAACAGGACCCAAACGCAACAAGTATCAGTATTGGTAAGCATAAATATAAAGTAAATGTATTTTCAAATTATCTTCTGATATACCTGACCGATATTGAAAACTCAATGCCCACCTTGCTAAAAAATATTTTCAGAATACTCAAAAATCTCAGGATATAACATTAGCATGAAAAAACAACAAAATACTGCCAATAGGAAAAACAAAACATTTAACTCATGAGCTAAATAAATCCTTTAAGTGGACCACAAAAAAATATAAAATACTTAGGATGCTTACTAAGACAACAAACAACAAATATATGAAGAAAACTTTATTTCATTACTCAACAATATGAAATCAGATGTAATTAAATGGAACAATCTTCCCATAACTCTTACAGGTAGACTAAACCTCTTCAGAATGGCATGGCTCCCAAAGTTTTTATATTTATTCAAGGTAATACCAATTACCCCACCGAAGACATTTGAAAAAATAAGTAACAGACTTTATATTAAATGTAAATTACAAGAACCAATATCACTCCTTTAAAACACAACCCTATGGAACAATTCTTGAATAGCTTTTCTCAATTCAGCTATAAACTAGTCCACATGGTAAACTAAAGACATATAAACCGTAAATGACTTGGTAATAGGAAATACATTTACAGTATTTCCATGACAGAATTTAAAAGCAATTTTGGACTGACCAATCTAGATATTTTAAAATACATGGAACTAAAAAGGTTTCATATCACAAAATTTCAAATTTGAAATATTTTGGACATCAGAGCAATCTTGAGGGAATCCTATTTGTATCATGTTTCAGGTAAGACCCAGATGCAGACAATGTTAAAGAAACAAAAGTGTATTACTTATCCTCACCGGCTCCAGCAGAAAAACTGACTGTTTTGGAGAGCCTGGCGTGCCCAAAGTAAAATGCCTCCCATTTAGGCCCAGAAAATGGGATATGCATATATTTAGTACCATTGGATAGGAAACACTCTGAATTTTCCAAAACTGTTAACCATTCGTCTGTGGGTCAATCAGAACGCATTTGGCAGGCAAAACCCTGAGGAATCTCTGTCCTGAAAAAAGTCATTTTGACACATTGCTCATTTTTGAGCCCCTCCCTATCCAAAATGACCATATATAGGCATGTGAACGCAGTGCACGTCGCTTCCTTATGATGTCATCAACCACGAGACGGTGTTTTACTCCATCTTGGGGAATTTCGGCCATTGATAAACAGCATGGAACGAGAGACCACGTTATGAAAACTCTTCAGAGTGCGGCGTGCATGAGAAGGCGCGCTGTGCCTTATTGATCGCTTTTTAGCGTTCAGTTTATATTCCGGCTGATTTATAATAGTACATATACGTAAAAGGGTTCCTAAGGATACATTTAAAACTATGTTTGATTGTTTTTGGACAAGTTTATAGGTATAATTTTAACGAGTCGGCGCTGAAGTTTCAAAAGAGTAATGGAGGCTGTCGTTTCTGATTATAACGCATGAACCAAATGGAGGATTTATGGATAAAAGACGTAACTTTTTCTAACAAAAGAACCATGGATTGTCTTCGTTGGACACTTAGGAAGACCTCAGCAGAAGTTCTTCAACAGGTAATTACTTTGTTTTCGCTGTGAAATGTGTTATGTGTGTGCCATGATTGCTAATCGATACATGGCTATTGGAAAATATGTGAGGTGCTACCCTCAAACAAATGAATGTGCTGCTTTCGCCGTAAAGCCTTTTTGAAATCTGACAACGCTGTGATATTGCCTAGAAACAGAGCTTTTGATGAGTATGGAACACTTGTATATAGCTGGATGTTTAATAATTCAATTTTCGGATTTTAAATCTGGCGCTACAGGTTTTCGCTAGTAGTGTCGGGATGATCCCGCTAGCAACCCACTGGTATTTGAGTCGTTAAACATGGGCAGCGAACAACAGGTCAAGGGCAAGCAGAGGTCAGTAATCCAGATAGGGTGCAAAAGGTCCAGAACGGCAGGCAGTCTCAGGGTTAGAGCAGGCAGGGGTCAATAATCCAGTGTGGTGTGGCAAGGTACAGAACCTGCAGGCAGGCTCAGAGTCAGGGCAGGCAGAAAGGTCAAAACTGGGAAAAAAATAGAAAACAGGGCAGGAGGAAGGGGAAAACCGCTGGTAGGTTTCACGAAACAAAACGAACTGGCAACAGACAAACAGAGAACACAGGTATAAATACACTGGGGATAATGGGGAAGATGGGCGTCACCTGGAGGGGGGTGGAGACAAGCACAAAGACAGGTGAAACGAATCAGGGTGTGACAATTTGAGTCAGAAAATAACACCAACATGTTTCAAGCAGACCACCATAGTCCCTGTGCCCAAGAACACAAAGGCAACCTGCCTAAATGACTACAGACCTGTAGCACACACATCCGTAGCCATGAAGTGCTTTGAAAGGCTGGTAGTGGCTCACATCAACACCATTATCCCAGAAACCGTAGAACCACTCCAATTTGCATACCGCCCAAACAGATCCACAAATGATGCAATCTATTTTGCACTCCACACTGCCCTTTCCCACATGGACAAAAGGAACACTTATGTGAGAATGCTATTCATTGACTACAGCTCAGCTTTCAACACCATAGTACCCTCAAAGCTCATCACTAAGCTAAGGATCCTGGGACTTAACACCTCCCTCTGCAACTGGATCCTGGACTTCCTGACATGCTGCCCCCAGGTGGTGAGGGTATGTAGCAGGTTTTAATATAGCCCCCCAGGGGTGCGTGCTCAGTCCCCTCCTGTACTCCCTGTTCACCCACGACTGCATGGCCAGACACGACTCCAACACAATCATTAAGTTTGCAGACGACACAACAGTGGTAGGCCTGATCACCGACAACGACGAGACAGCCTATAGGGAGGAGGTCAGAGACCTGGCCGGGTGGTGCCAGAATAACAACCTATCCCTCAACGTAACCAAGACTAAGGAGATGATTGTGGACTACAGGAAAAGGAGGACCGAGCACGCCCCCATTCTCATTGACGGGGCTGTAGTGGAGCAGGTTAACTTCTTAGGGATCAGTGGTGCGCTAGCGCCCCACTCCCGACACTACCAGGTGAAATGCAAGGCGCCAAATTCAAAATCCAAAAGTTGAATTATTAAACATGCACCAATATACAAGTGTTTCATACTCATCAAAAGCTCTGTTTCTTGGCAATATCACAGCATTGTCAGATTTCAAAAAGGCTTTACGGCGAAAGCATCACATTTGATTGTTTGAGGGTAGCACCTTCACTATTTTTTCCGTTACCATGAATTCATTAGCCTTCACGGTTCACGGTTCACACAAAACACATTTCACAGCGAAAACAAATCAATTACCTGTTGAAGAACTTCTGCTGATGGCTTCCCAAGTGTCCAACGAAGACAATCCATGG
Organism: Brachymystax lenok tsinlingensis; assembly: GCA_030435695.1. NCBI lineage: Eukaryota > Metazoa > Chordata > Actinopteri > Salmoniformes > Salmonidae > Brachymystax > Brachymystax lenok. The sequence goes on from CM059780.1 coordinate 60,044,705, forward strand.
TTCTTTTGTTAGAAAAAGTAATGTATTATATCCATAAATCTCTGTTTGGTTCGCTCGTTATAATCAGAAACTACAGCCTCCACAACCACTCCTCCATTGAAACGTGAAGAGAACTCGTTCAACTTATACCTATAAACTTGTCCAAGAACAATCAAACATCCTTTTTAATGTATCCTTAGGAACACTTTTATGTATATTTACTATAATAATTCAACCGGAATATAAACTGGGCTATAAGAACGGAAAAAAACACAGAGCGTGCTTGGCGAGAGCGCGCGTCCTCTTCTATTGACATCTCTGGGGACACTTCCTGATTCCTCTTCTTCTCTGCTCTAATAGCATCAAAAAAAAATCTGAACACTGTCTTGAGACTGTTGACATCCAGAGGAAGCGATAGGTACTGCATTCATATGCATTTTCATAAGGGAGGGGTTCCAAAACAGTCTAACCAGACACCTAGGTATTTGTAATTGTAATTGTCCACAAGTCAGAACCGTCCAGAGTAGTGATGCTGCACGGGCGGGCAGGTGCGGGCAGCGATCGGTTGAAGAGCATGCATTTAGTTTTACTTGCATTTAAGAGCAGTTGGAGGCAACGGAAGGAGAGTTGTATGTCATTGAAGCTCGTCTGGAGGTTAGTTAACACAGTGTCCAAAGAAGGGCCAGAAGTATACAGAATGGTGTCGTCTGCGTAGAGGTGGATCAGAGAATCACCAGCAGCAAGAGCGACATCAATGATGTATACAGAGAAAAGAGTTGCCCCGAGAATTGAACCCTGTGGCACCCCCATAGAGACTGCCAGAGGTCCGGAAAACAGGCCCTCCGATTTGACACACTGAACTCTGTCTGAGAAGTTGTTGGTGAACTAGGCAAGCCAGTCATTAGAGAAACCAAGGCTGTTGAGTCTGCCCGATAAGAATATGGTGATTGACAGAGTCGAAAGCCTTAACCAGGTCGATGATTACGGCTGCACAGTATTGTCTTTTGTCAATGGTGGTTATGATATCGTTTAGGACCTTGAGCGTGGCTGAGGTGCACCCATGACCAGCTTGGAAACCAGATTGCATAGTGAGAAGGTACGGTGGGATTCGAAATGGTCGGTGATCTGTTTGTTAACTTGGCTTTCGAAGACCTTAGAAAGGCAGGGTAGGATAGATATAGATCTGTAACAGTTTGGGTCTAGAGTGTCTCCCCCTTTGAAGAGGGGGATGACCGCAGCTTTCAATCTTTGAGGATCTCAGACGATACGAAAGAGCAGTTGAACAGGCTAGTAGTAGGGGTTGCAACAATTGCAGCGGATAATTTTAGAAAGAGAGGGTCCAGATTGTCTAGCCCAGCTGATTTGTAGGGGTTCTGTTTTTGCGACTTTCAGAACATGGGGAGGCTTGGGCAAGTTGCTGAGCGGGGTGCAGGGCTGTTGTTCGGGGTAGGGGTAGCCAGGTGGAAAGCATGGCCAGCCGTAGAAAAATGCTTATTGAAATTCTCAATTATCGTGGATTTATTGGTGGTGACAGTGTTTCCTAGCCTCAGTGCAGTGGGCAGCTGGGAGGAGGTGCTCTTAATCTCCATTGACTTTAGTGTTCCAAAATTTTGGGGAGTTTGTGCTACAGGATGCAAATTTCTGTTTGAAAAAGCTAGCCTTTGCTTTCCTAACTGCCTGTGAATATTGGTTCCTAACTTCCCTGAAAAGTTGCAGATCGCAACTTGGGGCATGCTTATTTAAAATGGTGAGGAAAGCACTTTTAAAGAATAACCAGGCATCCTCTACTGACGAAATGAGGTCAATATCCTTCTAGGATACCCGGGCCAGGTCGATTAGAAAAGCCTGCTCGCTGAAGTGTTTTAGGGAGCGTTTGACGGTGATGAGCGATGGTCGTTTGACCCTAGACCCATTACGGACGCAGGCAATGAGGCAGTGATCGCTGAGATCCTGGTTGAAGACAGCAGAGGTGTATTTAGAGGGCAGGTTGGTCTGGATGATATCTTTGAGGGAGCCCGTGTTTACGGATTTGGAGTTGTACCTGGTAGGTTCATTGATAATTTGTGTGAGATTGAAGGCATCAAGTTTAGATTGTAGGACGGCCGGGGTGTTAACTTCTTAAGGAGCAGCAAGGTGCGCTGGGGCGCTAGCGCCCCACTCCCGACACTACCAGGTGAAATGCAAGGCGCCAAATTCAAAATCCGAAAGTTGAATTATTAAACATGCATCAATATACAAGTGTTTAATAGTCATCAAAAGCTCTGTTTCTTGGCAATATCACAGCATGGTCAGATTTCAAAAAGGCTTTACGGCGAAAGCACCACATTTGATTGTTTGAGGGTAGCACCTTCAATATTTTTTTCCATTACCATGAATTCATAAGCTATCACGGTTCACACAACACATTTCACAGCGAAAACAAATCAATAACCTGTTGAAGAACTTCTGCTGAGGGCTTCCCAAGTGTCCAACGAAGACAATCCATGTTTCTTTTGTTAGAAAGACTGTTGACATCCAGAGGAAGCGATAGGTACTGCATTCATATGCCCATATATGGGCATTTTCATAAGGGAGGGGTTCCAAATGAGCAATGTGTCAAAACCACTTTTTCCAGGACAGAAATTCCTTGGGTTTTTGCCTGCCATATCCGTTCTGTTATACTCAGACAAAACACTTTTAGAAAATTCAGGGTGTTTCCTATCCAATGGTACTAAATATGTGCATATCCTATTTTCTGGACCTGAATGGGAGGCATTTTACTTTGGGCACGCCAGGCTCTCCAAAACGGTCACCTCGTGCGCTGCTCCCAAAGAAGTTAAGCATGCCCCAGTTTAGGTCACCTAACACTACGAGCTCTGAAGGTGGTCTATAACAAGCGGCAACTGTGAGAGACTTGTTTCTGGGAAGGTTGATTTTTAGAAGTAGCTCGAATTGTTTGGGCACAGACCTGGATAGTATGACAGCCTGCAGAGTTCTATCTCGGTTGGCAGAGTGTGCTAAAGCAGTGAATAAAACAAACTTAGGGAGGAAGCTTCTAATGTTAACATGCATGAAACCAAGGCTTTTACGGTTACAGAAGTCAACAAATGAGAGTGCCTGGGGAATGGGAGTGTAGCTAGGCTTTGCAGGGCCTGGATTAACCTCTACATCACCAGAGGAACAGAGGAGGAGTAGGATAAGTGTATGGCTAAAGGCTATAAGAACTGGTTGTCTAGTGCATTCGGAACAGAGATTAAAAGGAGCAGGTTTCTGGGCGCGGAAGAATAGATTCAGTGCAAAATGAACAGACAAGGGTATGGTAGGATGTGAATACAGTGGAGGTAAACCTAGGCATTGAGTGACGATAAGAGAGGTTTTGTCTCTAGAGACATCATTTAGACCAGGTGAGGTCACTGCATGTGTGGGAGGTGAAACAAAAGGCATATTGAGCAGGGCTGGAGGCTCTACAGTGAAATAAGGCAATAATCACTAACCAAAACAGCAATGGACAAGGCATATTGACAATTTGGGAGAGGCATGCGTAGCCGAGTGATGATAGGGACCAGTGGGTAGCTAGGTGAGCTGGAGACATGGCGATTCAGACATCTAACGGGCCGGGGCTAGCAGGCTAGCAGAAGGGCCTTAGGGGGACGTCGCGATGGAAGAGTCTGCTTGTAGCCCCCTCGGACGGTTACGTCGGCAGACCAGTCGTGATGGATCAGCAGGGCTCTGTGTAGGCAGTAAAAGGTAAATAGGTATTGTAACCCATCCGGCCGGGATTGGGAGTCCCATAGGGCAGCACACAATTGGCCAAGTGTCGTCTGGGGTAGGCCGTCATTGTAAATAATTTGTTCTTAACTGACTTGCCTAGTTAAAGTAAAAATATAAATAGGCCTAGGGTTTCAAGCTTTGGTTGATTTCAAATTTAATCATTAATATGGTGAATTCACATTTCCATCTCAACCGAAAATCTAAGTTAAAGAATAGGACTAAATCAAATCAAACTTTATTTGAAGTATATTTAAAGTTTAATTAGATTAGATTTTGTCCTATTCTTTAACTACTTAGCGCCCCACTCCCGACACTACCCGGTGAAATGTAAGGCGCTAAATTCAAAATCCAAAAGTTGAATTATTAAACATTCATCAATATACAAGTGTTGCATAGTCATCAAAAGCTCTGCTTCTTGGCAATAACACAGCGTTTTCAGATTTCAAAAAGGCTTTACGGCGAAAGCACAACATTTGATTGTTTGAGGATAGCACCTCTAATATTTCTGCATTAGCATAAATTCGTAAACCAGCGCGGTTCACACAAAACCCATTTCACAGCGAAAACAAATCCCTTACCTTTCGAAGAACTTCTGCTGAGGGCTTCCCAAATGTCCAACGAAGATATCCAATGGTTCTTTTGTTAGAAAAAGTCATTTATTATATCCATAAATCTCTGTTTGGTTGGCGCGTTATGTTCAGAAAATCCAACGTCAAATCGCCAATTGAACAGTGAAGAGAATGCGTTCAAATATACCTATAAACTTTTCCTAAACAAATCAAAGACCGGTTATAATGCCTCCTTAGCTATCCTTTTATGAATATTAGGAATAATATTTCACTCGGATGGTCACCTAAACATTATATAAGTAAAATAAAGTGGGGCGCACATCCAGTCTCGCGCCCTAGAAATCTTGTTGACATCTGAGCTCCCCTGACCATTTCCTGTTTCTATCCGTTTTGCTTACACCAATCACTCTCAGTCTTTGTATATAGACTGCTGACATCTAGTGGAAGCCATAGGTACTTCAATCTCGGAGCCGGATTGCCTTGAAGTCAATGGGGAGAGAGAGCAAAGGTCACAAAAACTGCAATTCCGGATGGATTTTCCTCAGGTTTTTCGCCTGCTATATCAGTTCTGTTTTACTCACATATATTATTTCATCACTCTAAGAAACGTCAGAGTGTTTCCTATCCAATAGTACTAATTATGTGCATATCCTATTTTCTGGGCCTGAGTGGCAGGCATTTTACTTTAGGCACGCCAGACTCTCCAAAACCGTCACCTATGCAGCCGCTCCCTAAGAAGTTAACTTCAATTTTTGTTTGAGATGGAGACGTGAGTCCAACATATCAATTGTTAATTTGTAGACAAACTAGAATTTGTTGACAACCAAACACAATTCTATATCACTTTTGCAATACAGCAAATAGGCTGTAACAAATTATATGTTGGATTCAAATCGCCAACTAAACCAAAAATAAAAGTTAAAGAATAGGATTTAGCCAGTAGCTCAGATGAAACTAGCCTTAGATACATATTTTTTTAAAGTTGATATTTGGTTACAACATATGGCAAAAATGTATGACTATTTTCCAAACTAATGTGAGAGTATTTATTTAACCTTCAAATTAGTAACACAACCATGGCCACATTTTGAGGTTACTGTTATTATGTCTTCTTATGTAATCATAGAAACTCTGCATGTTCAACATGGCATGCAAACGCCACAGGTCTGTGGAAATCTTCACAATTGCTGTAATAATCTGAACAGCATTGATCACTTGCACTATGTACATTTAATGTAATCTCAACTGCAGTCCAGGTAGTTTGGCTGTGCTATTAGATGAAGCACTGAGATAACACATTAAGTTGTTGTATAAAAACAAAATATCTGATAATGAATTCCCATTGAAATTAGTTTTGCTTTTAAAAGGTTGAAAGTGCAGTGATAACACATTTAGATGACAACTAAACCAAAAATCTGACATTATTTTTCCATTGGAATTTAGTTGTGCTTTTAGATGGTTGAAAGCATAGTGATAACACATTGGGAATTCAACAAACTTCTGGCTGTCTTTTTGTGTAGGTGAAAAAAGGTTGAAATCCACATCTCAATCAGATATTACCCAAATGTCCATGTTGAAATGACGTGGTGTGTCCAGTGGGTCTCTTTATGGTGATGTATCATGAATAGGTACACAAAGGTAGAAATATGCAATATCATCCTTTGCTTATACAGGTATTATTCTGCACACTGGCTATTATTCTAATGAGCTCTGCCCCCAACAAAACCAATTTTGGTTGGTTTGCACCGGAACCAAATCTGAACCAATCATAGACCTTGATGTTTCACAAATTTTGACAGTACAGCACAGGATAGTACAGTACAATAAAGCACATGGCAGTAGAGTTCAGTAAAGTACAGTAGAGTTCAGTACAGTAATAAAAATAATAATATATGTATTTTATATAGCGCTTTTCATTACAAAGAGAATCTGCAAGACCCTGTAAAAACAAACAAAACAAATGTAGAGATCTGACAGGTCTTGGGCGATGGTCTTCCACAGCTTCAGATGATAAGGTGTTGGTCAGCCAGGCAGTTCAGAAAGGCTGGGCTGTAGTGTAAGCAGAGGGAGCTTTGATGGCACAGAGAGAGAGCAGCGTCAGTTAGTTATTTAGGCCGGAGCTCTTTATTTAGGCGCCTCGTTCGTAGTCTCCTCCTCCTCCTCCTCCTCCTCCACCTCTGTACTGTAGGTAGGCTGGATAATCCACTATACAAGTGTAGCACCCACCTTGGTGATGCTTCGGCAGCTAAAAGCGCCAGAAAGACCACTACACCTCGGCAGTAGTCAGGAAACAGTCCCCTACGTGGCGGGCCTTGCTCAACCCCTCATACTCAACCCCTCAGCAGTCCCCTACACCTCGGCAGGACAGGTGGAAAAAAGGTGGGGGAAAAATGGTGCTGTAATGATGCATCATTCAAGTGATTGCATAGCCTGCTAGCTAGCTAGGTAACTATCTAGCCAAGCGAAAAATAACAGACTTTCCATTAGTCCAGTAACTACATGGACGAAAACTACCAGATAGATACTGTAGTTCAGAAACACTCAAGTCATGAAACATTTTACAAATGTACAGGAGCTCTCTGCCTCGACACAGTACCACGGCCACCACGGAACTCAGTAGAGTACAGTAGAGTAAAGTACATTATATTGTACTCTACTGTAGTGAACTATATTCTACTCCAGGGTTTCCCCAAAATTTTGATTTGGTAACAGAATTCTGAGTTTTAATCACTTAATAATTCATAAACAAAAATGTATAGAAGTTAAGACACTAACTAATTGGTAGGTCTAACTTTACTTGTTACTTCTGTGAACATTAATTATCCCTCCTCATGAGGGAGATAGATTAGAACATACTTTAAAGATATGTGGGTTTTTGGTAACGGAATTCCAAATAAAAAAGCAATGTTTCTTAAACTTACAGAAGGCTAATAATTTAAAGAGCAGCAGTGTGTGTCTACGGGAAAGCTTTAAGCAGCTATTTGTACTCTGAGTTGAACTAATAGCATTTCATCACCTTTGCAGCAGGATGCGCTGTTGTTTTATCGCACAGAGGGTTTGTATTGCCCATCACTTTTTTATCCTTATCTTGATTCAAAAGTGGTCAGAGTTTGCCACTAGGCTGGAGTGTCTCCAAATTACTTGCCTCTTCATTGCTAACTTCACGAGTGCATGAATAAATTATTTCTACAGCCCTGGATAAAATCCTTGTAAGCTTGTGACTGTTTTAATTGCTTCTGCCACATTATATGTACAGCGGCAGAACAAATATACAAATGCAAAATAAACTAAACGTACAGTGTATGAGTACAGCGCATGGCCATGCAGTATCCTAGGCTATTACACTACAACAGACAGTATATTATGTGAATTTTTAGAAAGGTGTGAGCCTTTTTCATATTTTTTTGTTGCGGAATGCATGTTGTTGGTCAGGAGGTTGAAATCATAGCAGTTTGAAACCCACACTGTTGGGATTTCACTGATAGCATTAGGCTACTGTGTCGGAGACATTCTAAAAGCACACAATTACATGTTTGCAACGTTGTTGACTCACATGAGCAGGCTGTATGCTATGACCACAAGACCAAAGATTTAACATAATGTTCTACAGCTGTTCTGTTGTGACATATACCATGCTTATTAATTATAAAGACATGATAAAAGGCAGGTTGGAGTTGATTTCCATGGTTCGTAATCCAAAGAGAAATTGACTCTTTTGGTTATCACTATAGCTTACATGAAATGTGTGTATAGTAGATTGATCTAGCACTTCTCTAAACCTCTGAGGCAATCAAGTTAAGTTCTTTATATTCTCCTCTAGGGTATGCTTCATTGCCAAACAAGAAAAGAGCATCTGAAGGTCCAGTGGATAAGGCGTTCTGCTTGGAAATGGGAGATTGAGATGCCTTTTCTGTGTGGGGTCTGCAAAAGATGTGTTGATGAGGCTTTCATTTCACAGCGGTTTTACATACAGTAGTGCTGATATGTTCTCAGAGGTAATGACCTCCACTACTTGCAGTAGTTAGAGACTAAAAATCCTAATCTTTGGTTCTATAGTGAAGCACTGTCATTAGTATCACTACAAGAGGAAACTTGGAAAGCTCTGGGATCTATAAACAAGATAATCTTTTAAACAAAATAAAGCAGCGACTCATAGTTGAATTTGAACCAATATACAAACTGTGTTGTATTCAGTAGCATGCTTTGAAAGAAAAATAAATGATTCCCTTAATGAACTCTCAAAGAGAATAAAAAAGGCTGTTAATAGGTTTCCACCATCTCATTCCCCTCATCCCTCAAAGTGGAGCTTTGGGAAAGTCAACATCTCAGTGTTTTCCATTTGTCTTTCTTGCGCAGTAGTCTCAGTACAGTTACATCCCACTTGTCTACTACAGTTCTTTATCAACTCTGATTCTTTGTTTGCTCCCACCACACCATCTACAGCAAGGCCTACCTCTGATAGAAGAATAACCCTGTCATTCCACAGTCACAACTCACAGGCCCAGAGCAGAGTTTTACTTTCATACAAGAAACTGGCACCAACGTTGGCACTTAAGTGAAAAGCAGCCTTCGTCACTGTCAGCGAGTGACATGTGAGGTTGCTGGCATGTTTTTAAAATATTTTTTCACAATTATTATAATGTGAGGATAGGAATACTGGCACAGGCTCCGTTACCTTCCAGAGGGAGAGTAATTGCTTTGGAGGCTGCGATAAAGAGTAGAAAGAGGATGAACCGGTTTTGCATGTGATAAAGAATGTCAAAGAGGAGGCTTGGAGGAAGGCTGCATGATTGTGTTATGAATATGAAGAAGAAAAAAAACATTAATGCTGATGCTCAATCGTACACCAAGAGATTATTTGGTGCCATTGCTTAACAGAAGATTTGCATAACAATGCTTCTCTTACTTTTAACTATTGGTAATTTCTCCTCTGAGGGTGCTATAAAGTGAGCAAAGAAATACAAAGCAACTTAACAGGCTACTGGTCTTTCAAAAGTCTGGGCTTGGACCAGACATGTTTGTGTTTTATAGCCATTCCTGTAGCCATTTAGAAATTAAATACATATGATCATGCAATGAGAAAGTTACATTTAAATCATAAGCTTCTTATATTGGCATGGGGAACAGGAGATTAAATTACATCATTAACCAGAAAGGCAGTATAGAGGACATAGACATACACTATGATTTTTTATTCTGATTCTTGAGGCTGAAGCAGATATTCTTCATTATGCTAACAGAGGTGTTTATGTATGGCATGCATAGAAATATATAATAAACACAAGTATTATCATTAACAGTTTGATTAGGGGACTGCAGTCAGCATGACACATTACACTGGCCTCTCATAATTATCTCACTTCTAGCAAGTTTTCCTTATGAGTGAAAGTTCTCTCCATGACATACACAAATGTATCTGGTATGTCATATACAATCTCCCAATTAAGTACAGTTTATAGCTGAACGCTTGACATCATAGTGCTGCCATCTTGGACTCATATGAAAAACAATCCAATTAATTTCCGCCATAGAGGTGAACATTGAGTGACAATTTCACTATGAATTTTAGTAACACTATCTATCACATAAGGTTAATAACAGTGTATGCTGAAACTTTAAGAAATCACACATTTTAGTCTCAATGGGAAAATACAGTCTATTCTACAGAACCCAGTGACATATGGCTCTGAATGTCTTCCCCTTAATATACACTATATTATTGTTCATCTTCACTTCAAATGGAAATAATAATAACATAATTCACATATACTGTATATTTTTTTATTGAATGTCTACAATACATCACCCTTCATATACTGTATGTTGCTATACCACTGAGCTAGACCACAGTACAATATGATTAAAAGGAGAGTGAGAGATTGAGGACGTGGAGGAAGAGACAGATGGGGAGAGAGTGGAAGAGGAAGGGAGGGCGGGAGAGAGAGACAGAGCATCAGGGGAAAGAACAGTAGTATAACTTCCTTGAAGAGAGAAACAAACCAATGTTCACTGTTGTATAACTTTTGAAAACCCCAGGGCCAGGCGAGAAATTGAACAGTGTAAAAATAATTAGAACACCAGGTGTGGGCACAATGAGACAGAGGGAGAGACTGTTGACAAACCAATTCAGCCGTCTTCTTCGCCTCACACTGTGTTGAAAGTCAATTTAGAGTTTCATCGGCCACCCCTATATTTGTCTCTCAGGCACAGGTACGTCACGAGCCCTGGCCAGCGACAGAATGGGTTGAGAGAATGATTCTGATTCAAGCCACTGCTGTATAGGCGTGTCTTGATTCACTTTCCCATTACATAATACATACCGGAATGTAGTGTTATATTTACTCCATTCTGTATCTCTATAAAGGAATTCTGGTTCTGTGTGTTGTAGGATTGTGCTGTGATTTTCTACCATTTCACTGGCCACAATGGCAAGATGGTAGAGGAATATTTCTGCAATATATTTCTTCACCGTTTATGCTGAAGGTGGCAGTTCCCACAAGATTTTTGGCTATTTCAGGCAGTTTGTCCAGGCATATTTCCATGGGCTTCAGAGACAAAACGAGGCAAAAAGCACTCCCCATTGTTCAGTGCTGCAAGGCATCACTGCAGAGATTTTTAGCAGGTGAACAAACAATCATGTTTTAGGATGTTCAATAGAGTAGTTCAAATAATGGTTAAACCTAACCCAGTTCTATCCTCAACTGATTGATAGCATGCAGAGAATCTGGCATGGTGACTTGACCTCCGTGCTGATTTATTTGACGTATTCAGTTAACATCAACACACAAGCTCTGTAATTTTATGCAATGTATTACAAGGTTACATAATATATAAACCAACTCTTAGTTTTGCTGATGTTTGAAAATTATCCACAATGAAATAGCGTGGTTTGGTGTTGGTATGGTCTACCAACCCTGAGGTAATATAGAATACAGCACTGAAAATAGCAGTCTGTTACCGTTTATTCACTTTATAAACACTATTTGGGAAGTAAACATGGTAAAGAATGACAAAACACCTCTGCAGAAATGGTAATGCAAAGTGTTTGTTCACCTGCTGTTACTGTATGCTCCCGAGTGGCGCAGTGGTCTAAGGCACTGCATCTCAGTGCATAGAGGTATCCCTGGTTTGAATTTAGGCTGGGGTAGGCTGTCTTTGTAAATACGAATTTGTTCGGTGGTCTCAGATGGATGCTTTGAATCTCACATTCAGAAAACAATCCTGCATTTACATCTGATAGGCTTGTAAAAAATATAATTATTTTCGAATGGAAGCCCACAGATTAACCTCCAAATAAGTGTAAATTGTACTAGTAGGTGTAATTTTGTTGGCAGGTATCATAATCTGCATTGATTTTGTCATTATTGACGCTCATACTTTGGTCAACATCGGACTATCCATTCACATTTTAGCATCGTCTGTGTATTGTTTGATTGTCTTTTCAGTATTGTCACATAATATCTATTTTAGAGACAATATTGTATGATAAATGATAGATGGATTCATCGTAACATTGGGGTCTTTCAGGTTGCAGTCAATGTATGATATCCTCTGACTGACCTAAGACAGCCCCTTGAGAGGAGTATTTTTCAGAAACATCTTGTGGACAGGCATGGCCTTCTAATTACTCGGGCAACCATGAGTTTCTGCATCTTCATACAATGCTGGATGCATGTTTGAATAAAAGCATACTTCCACAGTATATTAGTATTAAGTAACTTCTTGTGCCATGAGGTGTAATGGATCATGATGTACGGATATCAAAACCGGCAGGCAAAATTACGTTCAATGATGAGACGACCTACATTATTCCCACATTTCAATTTTTTTTAATGGTAGAGGCAAATACAGTATCTTGCAATGCTTGCTGTAAAATCTCTAGTTACTGCTGGTGAATTGAGCACTGTGCTCAATTCAGCACAGCCAAAATGGGTTAAACTGGCAAATGATCAGATATATAAATCAATGTTAAACATTAAGATACTGCAGAAGAAGTGATCTAGTTTTGCACTAGACAGGATTTGAAATGCCAAAATAGTGTGTAGAGGATTTAGAGAGAGAAAAACAACATTAAAAGAGAAAGTAACTAATTCTGCACTAAACAGAACTCGAAACACCAAAATAGTGTTTTTAACCTTTTTCCGGTTGTGCTCCCAGTCCCTGGCAAGGTGTTGCACAACACTTGATTAAGTGATGTTACAACACACCATGTCATGTTTCAAAACATCTCAGGATGACGTGTTTCAATACTCTAGCCAAGTTAAGGTTTCGTCTCCTTCGCGTTTGTTGCAGCTCAGTTCCCACTAGTTTTGGTGTTACAAAGCACTTCATTTTAACAGTGGAGGTATTAGGGCCAGGTGGGAATAGGGAAGGATATTAGTAACAATGTATTTCCTGTGTGGCTTTATTCCCACCCAGAGTGCTACTGTGGCAATGTATCATCGGCTTGCAGCTAATATTCTGGCTAATGTTGCAATGGGCTAAATATCAACTGTCTGGTTTAATTAGAGATTCAGATTGACATTGCACAAAACTGAATTGACGATTCAAGATGATTTAAAGCCTCATACTCTACACACCATTAAATAGTTGGCCACCAAGAAAAACATAAATTGATGGTAAGAGAGAGAGAGAAAAGGAATATATTAAATATCTATTTTTAAACAACCTTAGGTGTGTTTGGTGGACGTATTGGAGAGGAAGTGACTTACAACCTCACTGTTGCTCTGATCACCGCCCTTGTCTGCCCATGTCATCTACATTCTAGACCAACACAGTGCTACCCCACTGGCAAGAGCATACTTTACCACAAGCCAGACAGAAACGTGGCAATGAATGGTCAGAACTCAATGACAATGTAAAGACATAAATCATATCTGTTCGAAGCGACTGAATCTTACATGGTGTCAGGGACAGTTTAATAGACAGCATGACTCTGCCTTGAGCCAGAGCTGTGTCTGTAGTAAATGAAACATCCACCAAGTCCACTTTTATTTGACTTTCTTAATTCTCCAAAACAGAGAATGCAGGAATAAATGTGATTGGTTAATAACAATGAACAATGCCAAGACACACATTTTTTGGTTGGTGATTTTCTCCATGCAATCCTAATTCTCCCCAAAAGTGGCTTTGTTGAAACTTGATATAGAAATTGTCAGTTTCATTGTGTACACTGGATGACTTCTCCACCAAGTTTGCCATCAACAACAGTCCCACACCATGGGACTGCCAGTTTCTAAATCAGGTGTCAACTCCCTCCATCCGGGTCATGCTGCTGTGCAAATAAAATGCACTTATGAAAGCTCTATCTGGAAAACCACTATCTAAAATTGATTGAATATTGAGTATATTGAACATGGGTATTACTAATGTTGTTGTTAAGGAACAAGCTCTATGTATTGGAGTGCGTTCAATAAATTCACTACACTAAGGGCCTCGTGAAAATGTATGCAACAACTAAATACAGTTCAAACTACAGACTAATTAGCTATCCCTTGAAGAAAAGGGAAATAGAGTTTTCAAACGGAAGTTATTGTAATCTAGGTTCTTGTGAGCAAATGACTATTAAACCGTGAGCATGATAGATGTTTATAGTCACCATGCAAATGTGATCACAGGTCTTTAAGCTTATATTAAGAGGCAACTAGAATAACTTTTGTGCTTGAATGAGGCTACTTTTCTCTAATAATTTAAAATGAATAGTTTCTATACAGATGTCAAGGCCCTGGGTGAAGTCAAAGACAAAGGCAGAGGACAAACCAGAAATTAATGATGTACAAAATGAAGTAGAGGACTGGAGTCATTCAATACAACTCCACGTTTCAGCTGAGTAATATTCTGATTGTCAACGCCGATTTCAATTCAGAAAATTATTGAATTTACCGGCACAGTGAGAACTCTTGACCTTGCCTATCCAGTTAGATATCCAATACTGTTGGTATTACACCACACACAATATAAAAAAGGAGGCCCTGAAAGAAGGTCTTATTGTTTTACAGCCTCAATTCAAAATGGATTAAATAGATTTTTTCTCACCTATTACACACAATACCCCATAATGACAAAGTGAAAACATGTTTTTAGAAATGTTTGCTAATGTACTGTAAATGAAATACAGAATAACTGTAATTTAGGCTTGCCATAACAAATGGGTAGAATACTTATTGACTCAATACAGTTCAGCTTTTCATTTTTTATTCATTTGTAAAAATTTCGAAAAACATCATTCCGCGCGTCGACATTATGGTGTATTGTGTGTAGGCCAGTGCCCAAAAATCTAAATGTAATACATGTTTAACTCAGGCTGTAACACAACAAAATGTGGATAAAGTCAAGGGGTGTGAATACTTTCTGAAGGCACTGTAGGAGACAACATACAGTACTTTCAGAGGAAGCAAAGCACTGCACATTAAAGGCCTAAGATTTTTTTTTTTACCATTTTTATTGAAAATATTCAGAGTAAGGTACTTAATTGTTACCCAGAAATGATTTGATATTGAAAAAAAAAAACAGCTGCATTGGACCTTTAACTTGTGGAGCAGATGGCTGTAGATTGTATTACATTTACTCTTGACAGGCCCTGAGTGTATCAGATGAAACATGCTGTCCAATTCCTCCGCAAACAGTTTTACACACAATAATGTATTATCTTTAATTGGGTCTTATTACAATAGATTAACTGGGTTTCGAAAATTCTGGTTGCTCATTTGAATCTGAGCCATATATTTTGGAAAAGGTGCAACTGGGGCATTGGGGCATACTCTGGTTTTTATTTTTATTTAACTAGGCAAGGTGGACTGAGTTGTAGACAAATTGGTCTGTCTAAAATTGTTCTCTTTGTCACTCTTTTGTTGATGGTTGTAAAGGCGTCTGCATACATAGGTTCGGTTTGCTCCTAGCAAAACTTGGCTAGGTGAAGGAAACGTCTATGCTCGCATACTCCCTAAAGACCTTCGCTTGAAAAACGATTAAAAAGCGGCAATATTAGTGCTGTTTGTCCCTCTTGAGCCACCAAAGCAACAACATAGTCTGAAAGACTTTCTAAATCTAGTCCAAATTAATAAAAAATGTATGCAGAAATCTGTTATTCATTTTTGTTTTTGCCAATCAAGCAATTTGACAAGATGTTTGGTGCAGTATTTCTCAAGTAAAAAAATGTGCATGAAAACTAGTTGTCTCTCGTTGAATGACATCAAACACCTCATTGAAGAATCCCGTCCATAGTTCCCACTCCTACTATAAGTAGTACTGTTGGCCAGTCACCGACAAAGGGGCGTAGACTTTGGCTACCGAACTTTGACTTCCCTCAAGAAAAAAAGCTGTATGCACGAACATCCCCCCAAAAAACGTATGAAGACCAACACTTTGTCATAATATATGTGCAAATTGTTTTGACTCTAAAGGATATGGTAAGCTTTAGACTCCCAGTGGGATGACAACATAGAATTATATCTGAGGAGGACATACTCCAAGGTAATTTTGTAACTTTTTTTTTAAAACTATTTTGTATGTTTATTGGATAGAAAGAAACAGAGGAGAAAAGTAGGAGTGAGAGTGCTAAAAGAGCGTTTGAACCCATGCTGGCAGTGGTACATAGTACATGTTTTCTAAAGGCAGCTTAGAGCGCTAGACCACCCCAGACCAAGATCAGTTAAGTTTCTTTAAGCCCTGTAAATTTGTTATATTTGCAAGGATAGAGGATATTGCGGCAATAATCACACTAATGAAAGTGTCCCTTAATGTCAGGAAAAGTCGATATAGGCAATGTAGTGAAGGAAAAACTTTAATGCTAGGGTTTAAAAAATGTAATATATTTGTTGTTATATTCCAAATATTTAATGTTGCAGGCTTGTTAATATTGTTACAAACTCTATTTACACAATGTTTCTCAAACCTGTCCTTAGGCCCCCCCCCATCCACTGCACATATCACTACACGTATTTGATTGATTGTAGTTCTTGTACACTAATTTCAACTAGTCAACTATTCATCATGCCCTGTGTGTTTATGCTGAAAAGCCAATCTGAAACAGCTGGGGGGCCCGAGGACATGCAGGTTAGAGAAATGCTTAGTTAGACGACAGAGAAACCTACTTTCAGAACATCTAGGGTGCCTACTGTAGGCTTCCTAGGTAGTCCATAACCTGATCTCAATGTTTATGTAAAATAAGTGGTGGTAGTTGAATATGTAATGGTGTGGTTCTGCTGTAACCAAAGGTTTACCTTAGCTTCACAGATGGCTGGTGGCACCTAATTGGGGAGGACGGGCTCATAGTAATGGTTGGAATGGAATAAATGGAATGGTATCAATGTGTGTGTTTGATACCACTTCATTCACTCCATTCCAGCCCTCTCCTCATCCACCTCCTGTGCTTAGCTTACCTTTCCAATTTCTGACCTGAGATTGGCCAGATCCCACATAGACTTGTTGAAGTTTTTGTTTTGGGTTAAAAAGGGTTAAAGGAGAGAGACATGCATCAATAGTTCACAGAAGCGGTGCGTAGGTAAAATCACTGAGGAAGCCAAGCCAGGAAAAAATTCCTTATTATAACCGGTGTTGTGATAATTGCGTTGTTTGCTCTATAACCTGTTAGTTCATATCCCTTGCCACCAACCTATATAGGCCTAAGGCCGAGACAATAAGAAGACAGTGGCAGAATAAATGCAATGATAGTTCAGAATTGTGTTTCATCACAAAACCGGAAAGCAACATCTGTCCGGTGAAGTCCAAGAACAAACAGTTACATGACCTACAACAGCATGGTCAAGCAAGTTAATGTTACAACATTTTCTACTGAATAACTATTGATTTAGAACCAAAGAGAGTTTTCGCAAGTAGAAAATAAAACAGGAGCTGCCTCCACTATTCCAGCACCATTTCAA
This sequence comes from Brachymystax lenok tsinlingensis, assembly GCA_030435695.1. NCBI lineage: Eukaryota > Metazoa > Chordata > Actinopteri > Salmoniformes > Salmonidae > Brachymystax > Brachymystax lenok. The sequence goes on from CM059780.1 coordinate 60,061,884, forward strand.
CTTCAATATTTCAACATCATCAAATAACCTATGCTAAGTCTATTACAGTGACAAGTCAGATACCAAAAACAATTCAGTCGAATCAACGTAAGCTAAATATGAAATGGCTGTCCATGGTACTAATTTCTCTGTGTGTGTGCAAGTAGAAAAAAACATGTTGACTCATCCAGAAACGCCAATCATCCTCCTCTCTTTCATGACTCTGTCATACAGTACACACGTTTAGTTTTTGCTGTCCTAGGCAAGCTGGCTAAAATGCTTGCTCACTACCCTAACTTCCTTTCATGGGCAACAATGCGCCAGCTAGTTAACGTTAGCCTACTACATCTAGCTACATATTGAACTTCCATCCTCTCAGCCCAGGTGCACAATGTATGACTGTATGGTTAGATCAGAATCACCGTTATAATATTTGGCCAGTACGGAGAATTAAGTAAAACCCACAAGTCCAAATCCCTATCTCTAATTTAGGATGATTTTAGCTAGCTAGCCCCCGGAAGACAACGACACAATGAGATGCAACAATTCAAGTTTTTTTCTGTAAATGATGTTTGGCTTCTGATTGGTGTGAAGCCAAATCCAAATTGGCTTCCCTAGACACTTTTTTTTGGTGCGCCAGGACCATTCACAGTTGAGCTCACTCAGTTTATCTCGCTGATTGGCTATTTTATTGCTGCCTTCCATTGCATTAAATGCTACAGGCGGCAACACTTTCATACTCTTTTTGACCAAACCACATCAGATAGATGGCCTATTCATACTGAGACTGAGGGGTGCTGTTTCCCTCGCTCAGATGCTTTCTCTGGTGAGATACATTCATCCTCTTGCGAATTAAAGAAAAATTATGAAACACAGAGATAAGATAAATTGTTATTTTTTTCTTGGTACATTTTTTGGGGAAGCCTGGCTTCCCTTAGCTTCCATGAATACACGCCACTGATAGTTCATGAGTTCCAAAAGCTATTCATGTCAGGAGCTTGGCACCACTTGCAGACAGGATGGACGAGAAATCCACTGGATACTAGTGATGCGCAGGATTCGTTCTTTTTTAACAACTCTTTTCACTGACTCGATGGTCATGATTTGTTTTTCTGAGTGACTAGTTCATTTTAGTCATTCGTTTGACCTGCTGGCTGCAATGAATTCTACAGCAGGATTAATATGCCCTCCTCCTTTGACTCTGGAGACGCACTTTCATCAGCTTGTTCGATATGGAGGCTTAGAATGTATCTACATTAAAAAAGAGCACTTCACTTAGACACTCCATCCACCAGAAGGAAGTAGCTTCTCAGAACTGACTTTCTCGTAGTCCCAGTGTTGTGGGTTCAATTTGTATGGGGAACCAGTACGAAAAAAGTATTAAAATGTATGCACTCTCTACCGTAGGTCGCTCTGGTTAAGAGCGTCTGCTAAAATGTAAATGTCAAAGGGCATACAAGACCGTGTGTTTTTGTGCAACCATTTTTGTGCAATGTCTGTCATATATGCGCTCAGGCAAAATAGATAATGTTGCACTAGCAATAACCCGCACATGGTGAACGACAGGCTTGTAGAATTATGACTCTTTCGAGTTCTCAGTTCATCCTGCATGCTCAAGGGCATTACTGACTCAAATGAACCAAATTAGTCTAAAGATGTGTTATTTTGACTGAACAAGTTGAAAAGATCAGTCAGTAAAAAGAGCCGAACTTCCCATCACTACTGGATACGCTCTTCTGCTTGCATGCTCTCTGACAGAAAGTCAGTTATCCTTCTTCTTCGTCTTCTTCTTTGAGCTTTAGTGGCAGACTACAACTGTCAAAGTCACCATTATTAGTCAGTTGTACAACCGAATGCCTTCAACCGAAATGTGTCTTCCGCATTTAACCCAACCCCTCTGAATCAGAGAGGTGCGGGGGGCTGCCTTAATCGACATCCACGTCTTCGGCGCCCGGGGAACAGTGGGTTAACTGCCTTGTTCAGGGGCAGAACGACAGATTTCTTTCCTTGTCAGCTCGGGGATTTGAACTTGCAACCCTCCGCTTACAAGTCCAATGCTCTAATGCTCTAACCACTAGGCTACCTGCCGCCCTGATAAGGTGTATTGCTGTGAGAGAAAAAAAATCCATTGCAGGAAAGTAAAAAAAAACTACATCATATACAATACGAAAATAAAATAGATCTCCAAATCACATCCCACTCCTTCAGTCATAGTCCAAATCACATCCCACTCCTTCAGTCATAATCCAAATCACATCGCCCTCCTTCAGTCATACTCCAAATCACACTCCACTCCTCCAAATCACATCCCTACACAGGCACAGGTGCTTGTGAGGACTAAACATTAGTCTACAGGAGTCCTTGTAATTTCTCTGCTGTAACATCCCTAAACAAAGTCCTAAAATGTTCAGCCGCACTTAATTTTTCTTTTTACAAATTTAACTAGGCTAGTCAGTTAAGCACAAATTCTTCTTTACAATGACGCCCTTTCAAAGGGCAAAAGGCCTCCTCCGGGGACGGGGGCTGGGATTAAAAATAAAAATATAGGACAAAACACACATCACGACAAGAGAGACCCCACAACACTACATAAAGAGAGACCAAAGACAACATAGCATTGTAGCAACACAACATGGCGGTAGCAGCACAAAACATAGTAGAAACATTATTGGGCACAGACAACAGCACAAGCTTCCTGCCATCCAGGACCTCTATATCAGGCGGTGTCAGAGGAAGGCCCTAAAAGTTGTCAAAGACTCCAGCCACCCTAGTCATAGATTGGGGGTAGAAGCTGTTAAGAAGCCTTTTGGACCTCGACTTGGCGCTCCGGGACCACTTGCCATGTGGTAGCACATGGCAAGCGGTCCCGGAGCGCCAAGTCGAGGTCCAAAAGGCTTCTTAACAGCTTCTACCCCCAAGCCATAAGACTAATGAACAGCTAATCAAGGAGCTACCTAGACCCCTCTTTTACGCTGCTGCTACTCTCTGTTTATAATCTATGCAGTCACTTTAACTCTACCTACATGTACATATTACCTCAATTACCTCAATTAACCGGTGCCCCGGCACATTGACTCTGTACCGGTACCCCCTGTATGTAGCCTCACTTGTTATTTTACTACTGCTGTTTAATTATTAGTTACTTTTATTTTCTATTTTCTATTTTTTACTTATCTATTTTTTACTTAACACTTATTTTTATTTTTAAAACATTGTTGGTTAAGGGCTTGTAAGTAAGTATTTCACTGTAAGGTCTACACCTGTTGTATTCGGTGCATGTGACAAATAAAATTGGATTTGTTTTTATTTAAAAGGCAAGAAGGTAGAGACAACAATACATCATGCAAAGCAGCCACAACTGTCAGTAAGGGTGTCCATGATTTTAGTCTTTGAGTGAAGAGATGGAGATAAAACTTTCCAGTTTGAGTGTTTTTTGCAGCTCGTTCCAGTCGCTAGCTGCAGCGAACTGAAAAGAGGAGCGACCCAGGGATGTGCATGCTTTGGGGACCTTTATTAGAATGTGATTGGCAGAATGGGTGTTGTATGTGGAGGATGAGGGCTGCAGTAGGTATCTCAGATAGGGGAGATTGAGGCCTAAGAGGGTTTTGTAAATAAGCATCAACCAGTGAGGCTTGCGCCGGGTACACAGAGATGACCAGTTTACAGAGAAGTATAGAGTGCAGTGATGTGTCCTATAAGGAGCATTGGTGGCAAGTCTGATGCCCGAATTATAAAGAACATCTAGCAGCTCGAGAGCACCCTTACCTGCCGATCTACAAATTACGCCTCCGTAATCTAGCATGGGTAGGATGGTCCTCTGGATCAGGGTTAAAAAAGAGGAGCGATTACAATAGAGGAAACCAAGTCTAGATTTAACCTTAGCCTGCAGCAATGCCTATTTTCTCTGATTTCCTCTTTGTTCACGCTGTTCAGTTGATACCCAATGCAATAAACAATACAAGTTCACCTTTTCAACATGCGTCATGGCAGGATCCTTTTGGCGAAGAACATGCAGATTTAACCTTTCCATAATCATTTGCCCCAAAGTGAGGTACAGAGACCTTGAGTTTAAAGTTGAATATTGAGGACTAAAGATGGTTCAGAGCCAGTGGGGCACAGAATCAACCCATGGCTGATTTTAACTCTTTCGCTCAACTGTTTCTATGCCTATGCTTTTAGGTTTAGTGTGATTAACCCTAATTTAATGGCATTGTATGGATAATGGCTTACATTTTGACAGTGCAAACATTTTTGAGAGGTTGCCAACACCAGCTACATAATTTCAAATAATGTGCTCAGCTTGCATAATACACACTGAAAGTTGCACAGACAGGGAAACTCCAGTACACAGGTGGACATGCTGTTAATGAATTACATGTAAAATGTCTTTCCAATGCTAAACTGCCACAAGAGGTTGCTAAGAGGCTGGACAAAATACATTTTTGATTTAGTGTTGCTAATTCTTAAATAACATTTAGGAGATTAAATAAGTAATTTAAAACAAACCGGTGGTGCTATTAATTTCCATTACATTTCTTTGATAGAGCAGCCATTTTACTTTTCAGGCCTCTGTATTTGCCTGACAGTCCTTAACGGTTATTATGGAGTGATTCTTTCCTGAGTATTTCTTCATCAGGTGAATTCCTTTGTCCGGGGATAAAATGTGTGAGCTTTCTACCTTTGTTTTGTATGCATGAGTTCTGACACATTTTAGTTGTACAGTAAAACCTTCTTTGTCTGTTCAATAAACCTGACTTGATCTGTATTGGGATTTTTAGGACGTAACAGGTAGGACCTGAAAGGATCCGCTTTTTGCTGCCGTTTTCTGCATATACAGTGCATTCAGAAAGTATTTAGACCCCTTGACCTTTTCCACATTTTGTTACGTTACAGCCTTATTCAAAGATTTATTAAATTGTTTTTTCTCATCAATCTACACACAATACCTCATCATGACTAAGCAAAAACAGGTTTTTAGACATTTTTGCTCATTTGTGACTCGTTTCAGGAAACTACTTCACAGGAGAGCCATTTAAACGTAATTTTTTTATCAAAATGTTTTTTTTTTTGCGGAAATCCCCCCTGGAACATGTGAACTTTCATTTTTATTTAACTAGGCAAGTCAGTTAATAACAAATTCTTATTTACAATGACGGCATACCACGGCCAAACCCGGACAACGCTGGGTCAATTGTGCGCCACCGTATGGGACTCCCAACCGCGTACAGATGTGATGCAGCCGGATTCTGGCGTTTGATTGCAAATATGAGACAGAGTCGAAAAGAGAACACACAGAAGGCTGTTGTAAAACGCCTGTCTCCGGATGACATCTTCAAACTAAGGGCAACCATGGCATCCGTGACAGAGAGGGAGAAGCGTACATCAATGTATACGGGTCTAGCTAGCTAAATTTTCAGATATTACACCTTTCTAATTTTGTCTGAAAGTCATTTTCATTTCAAGTAAGAGTGTACTGTTAGCTAACTAGCTAATGTTAGCTGGCTGGCTATACAAATTAAATATATATTTTATATTTGAGATTCTTCAAAGTAGCCACCCTTTGCCTTGATGACAGCTTTGCATACTCTTGGCATTCTCTCAACCAGCTTCATGAGGTAGTCACCTGGAATCCATTTAAATTAACAGTTGTGCCTTGTTAAAAGTTAATTTGTGGAATTCCATTCCTTCTTAATGTGTTTGAGCCAATCAATTGTGTTGTGACAAGGTAGGGGTGGTATATAGAAGATTGCCCTATTTGGTAAAAGACCAAGTCCATATTATGGCAAGAACAGCTCAAATAAGCAAAGAGAAATGACAGTCCATCATTACATGATGGTCAGTCAATCCGGAAAATTTCAAGAACTTTTAAAGTTTCTTCAAGCACAGTCGCAAAAACCATCCAGCACTATGATGAAATTGGCTCTCATGAGGACCGCCACAGGAAAGGAAGACCCAGAGATACCTCTGCTGCAGTGGATACGTTTGTTATAGTTATCAGCCTCAAATATTGCAGCCCAAATAAATGCTTCAGAGTTCAAGTAACAGACACATCTCAATGAGGAGATTGCATGAATCAGGCCTTCATATTCGAATTGCTGCAAATAAACCACTACTAAAGGACACCAATAATAAGAAGAGACTTGCTTAGACCAGTGGAAATCTGTCCTTTGGTCTGATGAGTCCAAATTTGAGATTTTCGGTGGTTCCCACTGTGAAGCATTGAGGAAGAGGTGTGATGGTGTGGGGTTGCTTTGCTGGTGACACTGTCTGTGATTTATTTAGAATTCAAGGCACACTTAACCAGCATGGCTATCACAGCATTCTGCAGCAATACGCCATCCCATCTGGTTTGCGCTTAGTGGGACTATCATTTGTTTTTCAACAGGACAATGACCCAACACACCTCCAGGCTGTGTAAGGGCTATTTGACCAAGAAGGATAGTGATGGAGTGCTGCATCAGATGACCAATTGAGATGGTTTGAGATAAGTTGGACTGCAGAGTGAAGGAAAAGCAGCCAACAAGTGCTCAGCATATGTGGGATCTCCTTCAGGACTGTTGGAAAAGCATTCCAGGTGAAGCTGGTTGAGAGAATGCCAAGAGTGCGCAAAGCTGTCAGTGACGGTCGGGAGTAGACTACAGTACTTGGCTATTTAGCTAAAGAATCCCTGTGTCGTGCGGGCACTAAGAGCATAACATTTCTATGCCCTAATTGTATAATTGTAGTCTAACCAATACCCAAACGGAGATTCAGTGAGAAAAAAAAATCTCATTGATTTATCAAAACCAGTCCCCATGCTTGTCTCAGAGCAGCGCGAAACGGTGCTAAAATAGTTGTAGGCTATTGCTTCAAACTTCAATATGCTCTTTAAGTGTATAAGACCTACACCACTTTTATCAGCGATGTGGTTGAGGTCAGGGGTAGAACAACAGATTTTTACCTTGTCAGCTCAGGGATTTGAGCTTGCAACCTTTCAGTTACTAGTCCAACACGCTAACCACTAGGCTACCTGCCACTCTTGGGTTCCATGTAGTGTATGCCTTTGTATCCGTATGGATCAGAAGTCACGGTTCAGTCACCTGAATTCAGTGCAAAAGTGCTGGGGGTGCAGAGAGTACCACTGTCAGGGAATTGAATTCTGTAACAGAACAGAGTCTGTATTTGACTCCTATGATTGATGTAGTTGTACTGTGATTCAAGGAGAGCCAAGGCTTGCTGAGCCATGTGATGGATATACCAATATATTTTGACTACACTGTTGGTGGGCTCCAATAACGCGCTCACCTTTTTGCAGGATGACAAATGGTACAGCTGGTGTCCATTTCATGATTCACTATACTATATATTGGGGTGTATTTCTAAGACAGTTGCTTGAGTCATGATGTGGCAAAACACACTATATGACCAAAGGTATGTGGACACCTGCTCGTCGAACATGTCATTCCAAAATGATGGGCATTAATATGGAATTGGTCCCCCCTTTGCTGCTATAACAGCCTCCACTCTTCTGGGAAGGCTTTCCACTAGATGTTGGAACATTGCTGCAGGGACTTGCTTCCATTCAGCCACAAGCGCATTAGTGAGGTTGGGCACTGATGTTGAGCAACTAGGTCGGGCTTAATAGTCTTCATTCCAATTCATCCCAAAAGTGTTCGATGTGGTTGAGGTCAGGGCTCTGTGCAGGCCAGTCAAGTTCTTCCACACCGATCTCGACAAACATTTTCTGTATGGACCTCGCTTTGTGCACTGGGGCATTGTCATGCTGAAACAGGAAAGGGCCTTCCCCAAACTGTTGACACAAAGTTGGAAGCACAGAATCATCTAGAATGTCCCTTAGTTCCCTTCACTGGAACTAAGGGGCCTAGCCCGAACCGTCAAACATTATGCTATAATTTATTTGCATTATGCATTGGGGCAGGTAGCATTCTCCTGGCATCTGCCAAATCCAGATGAGTCTGTCGGACTGCCAGATCGTGAAACGTGATTCATCACTCCAGAGAACACGTTTCCACTGCTCCAGAGCTTTACACCACTCTAGCCGACGTTTGGCATCTTAGGCTTGTGTGTGGCTGCTCGGCCATGGAAACCCATTTCATGAAGCTCCCGACAAACAGTTCTTGTGCTGATGTTGCTTCCAGAGGCAGTTTGGAACTCGGTAGTGACTGTCACAACCAAGGACAGCTACGCGCTTCAGCACTCGGTGGTCCCATTCTGTGAGCTTGTATGGCCTACCACTTCACGGCTGAGCAGTGAAGACGTTTCCACTTCACAATAACAACACTAACAGTTGACCGGGGCAGCTCTAGCAGGGCAGAAATTGACAAACTGACTTGTTGGAAAGGTGGCATCCTATGACGGTGCCACGTTGAAAGTCACTGAGCTCTTCAGTAAGACCATTCTACTGCCAATGTTTGTCTGTAGCGATTGCATGGCTGTGTGCTCGATTTTATACACCTGTCAGCAACAGGTGTGGCTAAAATAGCAGAATCCACTAATTTGAAGGGGTGTCTACATACTTTTGTAAATATTGCGTTCGAACATAGTTATTGCTTGTTTTGTCTAGTGTTGTTTCCAACACCTTGCAGTTTGAGGGTATTGAAACACAAAAGGATATGACTTAGACTTCATTGTACTAGAGTGAATACTATAGAGTGAATACTATGCATTACTTTTACTTGGTTGTTGATGACGTAAAGTTGTTGAATCCACTGAATCCACTTTTTCTCCAGTTGAAACCTGATGGATCTCAGAAACAATGAGAATAAAAATCCTCAAACAATACACTGGTTGATAATCTAGAATCAGCTGCTGTATCAGGATGCTCTCCTTCACCGCAGCCAGCGTGAGGAAAACATTTAAATGTGTTAACCCTCGCAAGGCTGCTGGCCCAGATGGCATCCCTGGCCGTGTCCTCAGAGCATGCGCAGGCCAGCTGGCTGGTGTGTTTACGGACATATTCAATCAGTCCCTATCCCAGTCTGCTGTTCCCACATCCTTTAAGAGGGCCACCATTGTTCCTGTTCCCAAGAAAGCTAAGGTAACTGAGCTAAATGACTATCGCCCCGTAGCACACACTTCCGTCATCATGAAGTGCTTTGAGAGACTATTCAAGGATCATATCACCTCCATCCTGCCAGACACCCTAAACCCACTCCAATTTGCTTACCGTCCCAATAGGTCAACAGACGACGCAATCACAATCACACTGCATACTGCCCTAACCCACCAAGAGGAATACCTATGTAAGAATGCTGTTCATCGACTACAGCTCAGCATTTAACACCATAGTTCCCCTCCAAGCTCGTCATTAAGTTCTAGACCCTAGGTCTCGACCCCGCCCTGTGCAACTGGGTCCTGGACTTCCTGACGGGCCGGCCCCAGGTGGTGAGCGTAGGAAACAACATCTCCACCCCGCTGATCCTCAACACTGGGACCCCACAAGGGGTGCGTTCTCAGCCCTCTCCTGTACTCCCTGTTTACCCATGACTGCGTGGCCAAGCACGCATCCAACTCAATCATCAAGTTTGCTGACGACACTACAGTGGTAGGCTTGATTACCAACAACGACGAAACGGCCTACAGGGAGGAGGTGAGGGCCCTCGGAGTGTGGTGTCAGGAAAATAACCACTCACTCAATGTCAACAAAACAAAGGAGATGATTGTGGACTTCAGGAAAAAGGAGAGGGAGCACCCCCCCCTATCCACATCGATGGGACAGTAGTGGAGAAGGTGGAAAGTTTTAAGTTCCTCGGCGCATCACGGACAAACTGAAATGGTCCACCCACACAGACAGCATGGTGAAGAATTCGGCTTGTCACCAAAATCACTCACAAACTTCTACAGATGCACAATCGAGAGCATCCTGTCGGGCTGTATTACCGCCTGGTACGGCAACTGCTCCACTCACAACCGTAAGGCTCTCCAGAGGGTAGTGAGGACTGCACAACGCATCACCGGGGGGGTAAACTACCTGCCCTTCAGGACACCTACACCACCCGATGTCACATGAAGGCCAAAAAGATAATCAAGGACAACAACCAACCGAGCCACTGTCTGTTCACCCCGCTATCATCCAGAAGGCGAGGTCAGTACAGGTGCTTCAAAGCTGGGACCGAGAGACTGAAAAACAGCTTCTACCTCAAGGCCATCAGACTGTTAAACAGCCATCACTAACATTGAGTGGCTGCTTGCCAACATACTGACTTAAAACTCTAGCCACTTTAAAAATAGGAATTGGATGTAACAAATGTATCACTAGCCACTTTAAACAATTTTGTAAATAATGTTTACATATCCGACATTACTCATATCAAATGTATACACTGTACTCTAAACCATCTACTGAATCTTGCCTATGCCGTTCGGCCATCGACTCAAATCTCTAGCCACTTTAATAATTATAATTGGATGAAATAAATGTATCACTAGCCACTTTAAACGATGCCATTTATATAATGTTTACATATCCTACATTACTCATCTCATATGTATAAACTGTACTCCATACCATCTAATGCATCTTGCCTACGCCGGTCAGCCATCGCTCATCCATATTTTTATATGTGCATACTCGTATTCATTCCTTTAGTCTTGTGTGTATAAGATAGTTGTTGTGCATTTGTTAGATTACTTGTTAGATACTACTGCATGGTCAGAACTAGAAGCACAAGCATTTCGCTACACTCGCATTAACATCTGCTAACCATGTGTATGTGACATAAAATTTGATTTGATTTGACTGGGGTGTGAACCCATTGTGAACTACTGAGATATCTCTATTCACAAACCAGGCACAAAGATAATCCCAGAAACAGAATAACCCAAGACTGAGAATGATACATCAGGCAACTTGAAACTGCAATATGAAATCACAATATACTTTTTTCTAGCCCTGTCATTGTTCAGTCCAGAGGTTGACAAAGCCAGAAAACTAAACCTCTTCTAAGAAAGCCAATGATATTTTTTGCATGGCGAAGCATCCCTCATGGAAAACTCTTGAAGTGAAACATTGTAATATGAATAGGGCCGAGGGAACTGCACTGCTCTCCTTACCTTAGAACTGAAACTAAAATGCTTGCCATCATACTTACTTCTCTGAGACCCCCACAGAGGTACAGTATTACATTCAAGACCAATTGACTTAAAACAATGATTTGAGGAATTGAGAGAGTTGAACGGCAAAGCCTAAGCGGAACCGATTTCTCAGATACTTGATAATCGACGAAGCAATCCTACATCTATGACATGGTAATGCTGCTCACCATTCACTTAAAATACATTAGTGACACACAGTGGTTCCTCATTTAAAAGTTTGGTCATAATGCATAATTGCGTGCGTTATGCTTTGGTTTGTTGTGGTTTGCTTCGGTTTGCTGCAGAGCTTGCCATTAATGCTCATTTAACCACCAGAGGGCATCTCTGAGCACATTGCTTGATTACACAATATTATGATGTTTTTATTCCAAGAAAAACTAAAATGCATTTTACATTTGCCTATGCAGGCCTATAGCCTACTGTACCTAAAACATATGTTGTTTCAAGTCCTTCAAAAATAGAAATATGGGCAGAATATTGTATAAAATATTGATATGGTTATATGGTCATTTCAATTCAAATTTAACTCATTCCATTCTTGTTCCAGGAAAATGTGTCGCCATACAACATGTCCAGAAAGATTTTAATTCACCGGCTATTTGAGAAATTTACCAGAGCTATATGCGTTGGATGCCAACCATCTTGTCACGTAAAGGCAACTCCAAAAGCCCATGAAGATTGTGAAATATGAGCATGAGACTATATAATGCTATTATTTTCTATTGGTATGATGAAGATGCTCTCAATGTAAGACTGCTCGGTTTCAAAATATAACTTTTTTAATTTGTTTATTAGTAGTTATATTTCATTATATTCTTAGCCTACAATAAAATATATGTGTGTTGACTGTGATCAGGGTAGCCAAAGTGTGTCTTGTCTCTTTAATGAACAAAATAACTATATACAAAATAGCCATATTCAGTAGGCTGCACAGACCAGTAACATAATTAAACTCAAAATAATTACGTTCTTTTGAAAATGCATTTTATTAGTCTTATAATGTTTTATTCGGACCTGCCTAAAACAAATTAATAATGGATTTCTTTGTGATGGTGTATTCAATGGATTTATTCAAATAGATCCTGATAATGTTGAGAGAGCGTGCACGCCTGAGCACGCATAACTACCTGGCCTGCTGCGTGGAAATATAGGAAAGTGCTTTTTTAACACCCATTTCAAATGATAATATATTAAAACTATAGTTCCTCACAGTAAGCTATTTGAAACATCTTTCCAACAATCAATCACCAATTCTCGGTGTAAAAGAGCACTTCCTTCCCAAATGTACAGTTGCGTCTTGTTAAGAATCAGTAGCAGACGAGTACAGTGGTTGGTCTCATTGGACAAGTTGTGTGACACAGACTGACCTATTGTCAATAACAGATGGAATCAACACTTCCTTTCCCCTGTTTCTCTCGATATTTGTCTTTTTACTTTGGCTGTGGTGGTGTAGTATACCCCTGTAGTTACTTAGCTCTTAGGCTAAGTCTCTTCACTTGTCAGACTCGATTCACAGTCGAACAGTAACGCAATCAACTGTGCATGTAAATGAGCACATACACTGAATCAATCAGCACATATACCCAACCACAAACATGAGATCTCTCAACTAAACTGATGGCAGCTTTCTATGGGTGCACACTGGCCCCATTAATGACTTGTAAGGCAGACATTCAAAGATTAGCTCACCTAATCTTACAATCCGTGTTCACCAGTGAAATTATGCACACATCTCTCATTTCCAGGAACCCTCATCACAGAATATAAAGGCAATTTCCGAGCTTCCTGCCTTTATTCGTCACAAAGCATTGTTCTTTTTCTTGGAGTCCATTGCAATATTTTTGTTTTGTCTTTATTTAACTAGGCAAGTCAGTTAAGAAGGAAATTGTATTTTCAATGACAGCCTAGGAACAGTGGGTTAACTGCCTTATTCAGGGACAGAACAACAGATTTTTACCTTGTCAGCTCAGGGATTCAATCTTGCAAACTTTCAGTTACTAGTCCAGCGCTCTAACCACTAGGCTACCTGCCGCCCCACATCAAGCAAATTACAAAGGGAGGGAGTTCTAAGAAAGTAATTGGACACAATTGTCTTTATGACTAAGTGATCACTTAGTTACTTTTCCTAGTCATTTTTTATTCAGCTCAAAAATCTGAACCTATAGAGAAAAGCCAGGATGTATGATCTTTGGACTTCTGTACCAATTTGCCTTTAAATGTTCACAGTGATCAATAGAGATGACGTAAAAACCCTAAACCTTTAAAGTTATGTATAGGTTTATAACAAAAAAAAGGTTTCAAAGGATGCTCCATCGTCTGTGAAGAACCTATTGCTATACTTCTGAAAATACTTTAGAAATTATCATTAAAAGGGAGGGATAGAAGTCAAGGTGGATGAATCGTCTGCCAGTAAACAGATAGGCCTACAGTTACTCCAATGACCTTGGAGTCATTGGAAATGGAGCTAAGTCCCATGTTCTCTCTGAGCTAATGCACACTGTGCTGACACCCTTGAAAGAGTAGCAGCATCATAACAACTCCACAGCCTAGCTCTGTTATGGACTATAATAAAAGCCTGACTGGTCTGGGAACTTACTGACAATATAATTTTTCAACACCAATCAGGCATCTCTTTGCAAACTGCAAATATGCATGCACTCAAAAAGTCCCAAACTGACGATTTAGAAGCCAAAGTTCAAATCCTAGCCATGAAGATGGTTGTATTTATTAACACAATCTATCCAACAATGGTATTGGGCAGCAAGGGTATGTATACACATTCGTTGGCTGTGCTGTACAGTATCCAGGCTCTAAGAATTCCATTCAGACAGGTCATTTATCCCTTTGTGAATGTTAGCAATGTATTTGTTGTACTTGGTTTTTGTACTTGATGGCTAAGTTATTCCCCAAGAGCTAAAACATTATTCTAAGTCCTCAAACCCATAACTGTCTCTACTTGCAGAAGGTATTGTTATGCCATGATCTAACAGTCTGTTGATTCTGAGAAAACCCTCACATTGTTTGCAACCTGCCACTCTTCCATTTGAAATTGAGTAACGGTTGAACACTAACCACTATTAAAGTCTCTGTAACCAGACCCTGGCATTAGTCTTGCTATTATCATTACTCTGATTTTTTCGCTATTCCCCTTCTCTCCCATTTTAACTGATTGAAAAACTAAAGAGAATACCATGAATATTATGTCCTTCTAGTCTTCAGTTCCAGTGTGTTTATTCAAGGATTACCAATATAACAACAATTACCGTCTAATTAATTGTGTGCTTCCAAAGTATGGTGATGTGGCCATGGCAGTGTCAAAAGGAATTGTTTTCAGAGCTGTTGTCAGTGCAGCTGCTAATCAGGAGTTTATCTGTGCACAAGAGCTGCGTTTACTCAAGGGTCTCGTCTTTGAGGTGACGGAGAAACCACTTATTTCATACGTTTTGACTCTTAGACAACTTTCCAAGTGATTTTCCAAGAGGAACTGAGAGTTAAACCAAACAATAATTCAATGTCAAGCAAGGATAAGGAGCCTATTCTCATTGAACAAAGGGTGCATTTAAGATGGTGTTTCGGCAAGTTGAAGCTGTTTAGGGTTGTAATCCCTTTATTTTAGTGTTGCCAATATAACATAAGGACATACATATATTGATATTTTCTGTGGATTATGCATAGATAAGGTAACAATAGCCTTAAAATACAATAGCATGAAAGCTGACTGAAACCAATGTTATTGCCAGAGGTTTTCACAGGGCATCTCAAATGTCCACACAATCATCCTCAGTGTAAACAGTTTAGCACCTTTGTTTCTTTAGGCAATGTTGGTCATCTGTCCTCCATGTGCATATGCTTGAAACATGTTTCTGCGCTGACACCTGTGTCTGGATTATGTAGATCGTTTGGATTAGTGACAGGCCCATGAAGATTGGGTGGCTCACATTGCATAGTGTATATTACAGTAATTAGCGTGGCATTTAAGAGATTATAGCATATTACCTGACAATCTATTTTACTCTGTAATAACCGGTGTGTGGACAGCCATTAGTGAGCTAACAGAAGCTAACAGTAATAATTCACTGAGGGTATACCATTTCTTGTTGTGGAAAAAATACAATATCTCTCACAGGTGAGTGAATCAAACTATTAGTGGTAAACATTACAGTGGCAGTTATTTGTTTTTGTGCCCAAGCAAGCCACTTCATCCACTGGATAAAAATAGGTGTGTGTGTGTGTGTGTGTGTGTGTGTGTGTGTGTGTGTGTGTGTGTGTGTGTGTGTGTGTGTGTGTGTGTGTGTGTGTGTGGAGTATGGGGTGAAATAAATTATTCAGTGCAGTTTTCTCCTGTACCAACACAGAATGAAAGATTCACACGCTGCTCAAGTTTGAAATTAATTTAACACAAAATGGCTTGTTGAACAAAAGTAAGTGGGAAAATCACTGGACATAACAATAGCGGAAAATGAATGATTTATCAAAGAACTGCCAGGCAGATAGATACTCTACTGCAAACAAGAAGTGCATACATCATTCTGGGAACATGCTCCAGTAGCAGTACAGTATAGAAATGCCATTGGTGGCTACACTCTTAGAAAAAAAAGGTGGTATCTCCCCATAGGAGAAACCCTTTTTGGTTCCAGGTAGAAGCCTTTTTGGTTCCAGGTAGAACCCTTTTGAGTTCCCCATAGAGCCCTTTCCACAAATGGTTCTACATGGATCCCAAAATAGTTGTACCTGGAACCAAAAACTGTTATCCTATTTTCTAAGAGTGTAGGAAATATCTATAGTAAGTGTTTTATTTCAGTGACTAATATGATTCATATCAGCCTTTAGTAAGGGTGTCATTGAGAAAGGATTAAAAGCCTCCTTCTTTGAAATTATTATTGGATGGACCCAATGGATCAGTGCTTTATTACCACATTTTTTTTACAGACTTTACAACTCTTGGCTTGATTAGTTGAAACAATATTATAGGCTAACTAGTTAGCTAGTTTAACAGCAAAATATTGATATTAATATTAATAATATTGGTTACTAGGTGTTTGTACCTAAATGCTATTGTAACAAATTAACAATAATGCCTTTATTATCCAGTAAATAGTATGCATTTGTTTGGTACTCCGTTCAGTAACACTTTTTTGATTGTTAGAATTTAGCTCTGTTAGAAAATATCGACATTAGCTACAGAACATTCACTCTACTTATCTTTGGCAGCCTCATGATCTGATTGTCTTGTGCATTAACAGGTCAACAAGATGCTGCCCGACTCTGGTTTAGCATTCACACCTAATGGATTGACATTTTGGCAGTAGAATCTGGTCAGTCTGAACTGGCTTTAGGAAATAGAAAGTTGTGAGTGCACATCACACAGCGATACACATTTTGGGGAGCTTTATCTATAATTGAATGTGGACACTAGCGATGTAGGCGTACAGGGAAAATCAGGTGGGTTTATTTCTGTGTCACATCTGCACTGTTTCTGTGAGCTGCACTCTGTCCATGTGACACTATCTTACCTATGTGCTCTGACACCAGAATGTGTTAGTGTTAGATCCTAGTGAAGGCATACGCTGGTTCTTTGTTTCTGGGTCCTTGAGGCAGTCTAGCAATGCTATGGTACTTCTGTTCTTGTTCCTTGCCACGCTTGTTATTGTGTGCCTGATGTCATTTCCTTTTCTGCTGGGTGTAAAGCATTTTACTTTTACGTTCTTTCTCTGAAAACTTAAAATCGGAGACAAAAGCACACTACAAAGCTGGGGCCACTAACAATAATGTGAAGTACTTAATTATTTGATAACAATGACTAGATGTTATGTAACATTTCTCTTTCTTCGCAGGTTATCTGGCTTCATGTTGCCGTCGCCTATTGTGAGCACAGGGTCAATAATGGCCCTTTGGTTCACAACAGATTTTGCTGTGAGTGCACAAGGATTTAAAGCAATTTATGAAGGTGAGACCTATTATTATTGCATATTTCTCCAATTAAAAGCCTGGCTGGATTGATGTATTAGAGGGTTTAAAAATACTGAACATATTTATGTTACCAAAATGGTAATTGTCTTACTATTGATTTCATTGGTTAAGTTGACAGTGGATTGTACTTGCATCACCAGAGTAGTTTGTTTGATATATATTCCCTCATGGGCCACAAATTCTGAATATAAAATATAAATGATTTTGTATTATAGGGTAATTCATGAATCTGTGTCTGAAAATCTGCATATTATATTTCATATGAATAAACACTGCTTAGTAGTGTTCAATTAAAGGACAATTCCACCCCAAAACGATCTTTTGGTATTTGTTTTTACAGCCAGTATGATACATTTAGTATACCGCATCATAACGGTTGTATTTCTTGATTTTGAAAGTTATATATCTTGAAAACATGATTGCTGACACGCAAAACATTTTGGGACTATATCAACAATGGACTAATGAAACAAAAAAACAAAGATAGTTCTTCGGTGGAGTTTTCCTTTAACATGCACCTCTTCAGGACGTCAATTGGTTACTGTTTAAGCTGTGTGCAGAGAGATGTGGCTAATGCTGTAGATGTTGTCTGCTTAGTACATGTTCCCATTTACATTATTTGCATTATTAAACCTGTGGTTGATAGCTGTGGCATTTCAAGGGAGTTCAGGTCAACTGTATCAAACTAGGGTCCTTACAAAACTGTATAGTGTGTTTTATAAAGTATACAGCACAAATCACTTTGACCCAGCCAGGACAATACTGCATGCCATTTATTTTCCATGAAGTCTAAATATCACTGGAGTCTCAACTCGCCCCCCTTGTAGGAAACATCTCTCAGGATTGCATACACTGTAGCAAACTTCATGAGCCCTCTTGAGAGGCCTAGGCTATGAATGATGCACGAGCATGGCACTTTGCTCGTAAACCTTTCTAAAGATAAGCATGCTTTTTTCTTTGTTTTTTTCCCCCGGAACATTTTCATCCCTAGTGATTCAGAGTTGTGTTAGTGCTACAGGGTTGTGAGGGGATACCAAAACTAAATTCCCTAAATGTTTTGTAACGCAACATCAGTCTCATTTGGCAACAACACTTGTTCCTGGTTGTGACAATACATTTTATGAACAATGGTTTATTGTGTGTAGCGTGCGCTACCTCTTGCTTTGAGTGAAAAGAAAGAATGAACAATGATGGGCTTATCTAATGTTGGCTGTATCAGAACACTTTCTCCTGATATCTCAGCACTGACTACTGATATCTTAGTACTAACCACTGCCTCAGAATTAACTACAGCTACTGTAAGTTGTATGTTACAGCATGAATAAGGTTAGCAATATTGCGTTCTCTCTACATGTGTTTTATTTATCCACATAGAAGAAGAATTGTTACTGTTGCATTCTAGAAAAATGTCACAGCTTCTTTTATTATGCATTAGTGGCTGGCCTCTCAGAACATTAATAGGTAATCCATCAGGGCAATGGCGTTTAATAAGGGTGTTTTGTCTGGTTGTCTGAATTGTCTGAATGGCTCCATTTAAGCCGACAAAGATTGATTTTCCATGTAACCATTGGAGTCTAAATGAAATTGACTGCAGATTTTGTCTGTGATTTTAGAGAATTTTGATACAGGCCAGGATTTCATTGATAAAAGTGTCACAACCATTGTTATGATGAAGGGTGTTTCTGGTCCCCTAGAGTGTTAATAGTATTAATGGTAACAACATTTCCTTTGGTAGCATTGTTTTTTTCATTTTCAGTTTATTGCAGTTGAGATTGAGATATGATGTTATCCAACTATGCAACCTGCAGGTTTTCCCAGCAGCCCTTAGATTGTGATTTATGGGCCATTACACTTGACTAATTGTAGCTAATCTATTTGCCTGTCTTGATTGGCACAGCAGTGTGCGAGATGGATAAATAACCTAGCAGCGTATTTACCTCCACAGATGCTCTCAGGAATCAGAAATAGCTATGTTTGCAAATTGGTTTACTGTTGATGAAGCTAATTGAGAGCAAAAACCTGTTCAGAAAAGACAAAAAGACAAAGACAAATAACCATATTATTATAAAAACCTCTATTGCATCTAAGTGATCCCGATTTAATTCAATTATTGTCACTAATATTTCATTAAGTATATTTCTTTAGACCTTTATTGAAAAGATGAGCGATGAGTGCAAAATCCAGCAGGAGATAATGGACAACTCCAGCAGGGTGCTGTTCCAACATATAATGAACATATAACTTCAAATGGAGCCTGGTCCATCAAGTAGGATGAGAGTCCAACCGATATTTAACCAAGCCATGAAGATTCAGAATAGTGCTTTACGCCAAGAATCAGCTTTATATGAAATGATTGGGCTACTATGTTTTATGAAACAATGAAACAATATTTTAGACATCTACAGTAACATGCAAATATGATATTTTATTCAGCCTTTTAGTCGTAAGGCTCTATGGGGACACACACTTAAAGTGTGTTCAATTACAATCCAAAAAGAGTAACAACGATAATCTTAGGAGCGGCGTCTCTCATATTAGATCAATGGAAAAATAGTAACTTTCCTCAAAGGACCTTTGAACACATTACTTTGAGAAAATGCATGGGAGCCACCCAGGTGTGAAACAAGCTGTAGTAGATTGTACAGAGAAAGTGCCCATGAACCACCAATGCCTCTTTTCGGTTTGTTAGAGGTATTGCTCCCCATAGTACTAACTGCAACCACCAAGATGCCATCTTCAAAGCACTAAAGTTGGCAAACTGGAAGGATTTAAATCCCTGGGCCACAATACTTCCTTTTGAGTCTCTTGTTAAGGGATATCTTTAACTTTCTTGCACAGCGCAACATGAAGACGTTGTAAAATCAACCATAAGACATATCTGAATATTATTTGCTGGAAATATTATATGAGACAAAATCGAATAAAAAATCAACTAAATAAGAGAGAATGCAACCAACCAGCAGATGATGCATATAGCTCATGTTTTAAATGACAAGAAAATTGTACAGCGGTATCAGTGTTTTTACTAATGTTAAACTGCCAAAAGGTAAAGCCTTTAACAAACCATAATGTTGCTTTGCAGTTAGCACTGTATGCATGTGAATGTACTGGTGTGCGGTGTGTGTAAATCTGTGAATTTTTGGAGCCATGAAAAAGTGGGATGTGCTGCAGCAGATAAGCTAAGGTACACAATCACATATCTTATTTTTATTGGTTTCAGATTCCACTGAACAAGAGTCAAACACTCAGCAGTCTTTGCCCCATTCCACCATGTTAAGTATTAATCATTATTTCAGTCCTGCAATTTTCACAGGATCTCAACATTCTAATTCTCAACAGGATCCTACACTGAACAAAAATATAAACACAAGATGTAAAGGGTTGGTCCCATGAGCTGAAATAAAAGATCCCAGAATTTTAAATACACACAAAAAGCTTATTTCTCTAAAACAAAAATGTGTTTACATCCCTGTCAGTGAGCATTTTTCCTTTGCCAAGATAATCCATCCACCTGACAGGTGTGGCAAATCAAGAAGCTGATTAAACAGCATGATCATTACATAGGTGCACCTTGTGCTGGGGACAATAAAAGACCAGTGTAAAATGTGCAGTTTTGTCACACAACACAATGCCATAGATGTCTCAAGTTTTGAGGGAGTGTGCAATTGGCATGCTGACCGCATGAATGTCCACCAGAGCTGTTGCCAAAGAATTTCATGTTAATTTCTCTACCATAAGCCGCCTCCAAAGTTGTTTTACAGGATTTGGCAGTACGTCAAACTGGCCTCACAACCGCAGACCACATGTATGGTGTTGTGTCGGTGAGTGGTTTGCTGATGTCAAAGTTGTGAACAGAGTGCACCATCGTGGTGGTGGGTTTATGTTATGGGCAGGCATAAGCTACGGACAAAAAACACAATTTGCATTTTATCTATGACAATTTGAAAGCACAGAGATACCATGACGAGATCCTGAGGCCCATTGACGTGCCATTCATCCGCTGAATTCACCTCATTTTTCAGCATGATAATGCACAGCCTCATGTCGCAAGGTTCTGTACACAATTCCTGGAAGCTGAAAAGTCCCAGTTCTTCCATGGCCTGCATACTCACCAGACATGTCACCCATTGAGAATGTTTGGAATGCTCTGGATCGACATGTATGACAGTTCCCGCCAATATCCAGCAACATTCCACAGGCCACAATCAACAGCCTGATCAACTCTATGCGAAGGAGATGTGTCGCGCTGCATGAGGAAGATAGTGGTCACACCAGATACTGACTGGTTTTCTGATCCATGTTATTTATTTATTTTTATTTTTTTATTTAACCTTTATTTAACCAGGTACAACTGCGACCTAGCCAAGATAAAGCAAAGCAGTTCAACGCATACAACAACACATAGTTACACATTGGAGTAAACAAACACACAGTCAATAATACAGTAGGAAAAAAATAAATAATCTATATACAATGTGTGCAAATGAGGTAAGATAAGGAACATAAGGCAATAAATAGGCCATGGTGGCGAAGTAATTACAGTATAGCAATTTAACACTGGAATGGTACATGTGCAGTAGATTCATGTGCAAAGTAAAAATACTGGGGTGCAAAGGAGCAAGACAAATAAATGACTGCGGTAGGGGATGAGGTAGTTGGTTGGGCTATGTACAGGTGCAGTGATCTGTGAGCTGCTCTGACAGCTGGTGCTTAAAACTAGTGTCTCCAGTTTCAATGATTTTTGTAGTTCGTTCCAGTCATTGGCGGTAGAGAACTGGAAGGAAAGGCGTCCAAAAGAGGAATTGGCTTTGGGGGTGACCAGTGAGATATACCTGCTGCAGCGAGTGCTACGGGTGGGTGCTGCTATGGTTACCAGCGAGCTGAGGTAAGGCAGGGCTTTACCTAGCAGGGACTTGTATATGACCTGGAGCCAGTGGGTCTGGCGACGAGTATGTAGCAAGGGCCAGCCGACTAGAGCATACAGGTCGCAGTGGTGGGTGGTATAAGGGGCTTTGGTGACAAAGTAGATGGCACTGTGATAGACTGCATCCAGTTTGCTGAGTAGAGTATTGGAAGCTGTTTTGTAGATGACATCGCCGAAGTCGAGGATTGGTAGGATGGTCAGTTTTACTAGTGCAAGTTTGGCAGCATGAGTGAAGGAGGCTTTGTTGTGAAATAGAAAGCCGATTCTAGATTTAATTTTGGATTGGAGATGTTTAATGTGAGTCTGGAAGGAGAGTTTACAGTTTAGCCAGACACCTAGGTATTTGTAGTTGTCCATGTATTCTAAGTCAGAGCCGTCCAGGGTAGTGATGCTAGTCGGGCGGGCGGGTGCAGGCAGGCAGCGAACGATTGAAAAGCATGCATTTGGTTTTACTAGCGTTTAAGAGCAGTTGGAGGCCATGGAAGGAGTGTTGTATGGCATTGAAGCTTGTTTGGAGGTTAGTTAACATATTAACAGCTTCATTTAGAGCCATAACGATATTTCATATAGAAAAAGCCCAAGATGCAATACTCAAGTGCTGCAGAGCATTCAAAGGATGACAGACTATCACCTGTGCAATAAAATTATGGCTTGGACATATCGGATGGCCTGTAGTGTGAGCTGAGCTAATCCCATGAATAGCTAAATTATGTGACAGAGTAATTTGAATGATTTAATGTCACGATCTTCGGGACGGACAGACCAAGGCGCAGCGATGCATCCAGTATACATGTTTTATTAAAGAACGATACTGGGAAAAATCAACAAACCAAACTAATGAAGATCGTAACGTTGACATGACCAAACAATAACCCACAAACCCCAAGTGAAAAACTACAAACATATATGGTTCCCAATTAGAGACAACGACACACAGCTGCCTCTAATTGGGAACCATTACCCCAACATAGAAATAGAAGACCTAGAACATAAAAAACCCTACACCAAAACAAAACACGCCAGCCTGTCTTTTCAGGCCTGGACGTGACAGTACCCCCCCCCAAAGGCGCGGACTCCGACCGCGCCAAAAAGTCCATGGGGGGGTCTTTGGGTGGGTTTCTTAGTCCCAGGTGGCGGCTCCGGTGCCAGCCGTGAGGCCCTGGGCAATTTGCAGGACTGGGGACCCTCTCTGGCGGCGCCGGGCTGGGGACCCTCACTGGCGGCGCCGGGCTGGGGACCCTCACTGGCGGGCTGGGGACCCTCACTGGCGGGCTGGGGACCCTCACTGGCGGGCTGGGGACCCTCACTGGCGGGCTGGGGACCCTCACCTGGGCCGGGCACCCTCACTGGCGGCGCCGGGCTATGACCAAACAATAACCCACAAACCCCAAGTGAAAACTACAAACATATATATGGTTCCCAATTAGAGACAACGACACACAGCTGCCTCTAATTGGGAACCATTACCCCAACATAGAAATAGAAGACCTAGAACATAAAAAACCCTACACCAAAACCAAAACAAAACACACCAGCCTGTCTTTTCAGGCCTGGACGTGACATTTAAAGCAAAGTGCACACTGGTTATGTTGAATACCTTGAAGATACAGTTGAAGTCGGAAGTTTACATGCACTTAGGTTGGAGTCATTAAAACCCGTTTTTCAACCACTCCACAAATTTCTTGTTAACAAACTATAGTTTTGGCAAGTCGGTTAGGACATCTAGTTTGTGCATGGCACAAGTAATTTTCCCAACAATTGCTTACAGACAGATTATTTCACTTATAATTCACTGTTTCTCAATTCCAGTGGGTCAGAAGTTTACATACACTAAGTTGACTGTGCCTTTAAACAATACTGGGAAATTCCAGAAAATGATGTCATGGCATTAGAAGCTTCTGATAGGCTAATTGACATCATTTGTGCCAGTTGGAGGTATACCTGTGGATGTATTTCAAGGCCTACCTTCAAACTCAGTGCCTCTGCTTGACATCGTAGGAAAATCTAAAGAAATCAGCCAAGACCTCAGAAAACAAATTGTAGACCTCCACAAGTCTGGTTCATCCTTGGGAGCAATTTCCAATCGCCTGAAGGTACCACATTCCTCTGTACAAACAATAGTACGCAAGTATAAACACCATGGGACCACGCATCCGTCATACCGCTCAGGAAGGAGACGCGTTCTGTCTCCTAGAGATGAACTTACTTTGGTGCGAAAAGTACAAATCAATCCCAGAACAGCAGCAAATGATCTTGTGAAGATGAGGAGAGGAAACAGGTACAAAAGTATCTATATCCACAGTAAAGCGAGTCCTATATTGACATAACCAGAAAGGCCGCTCAGCTAGGAAGAAGCCACTGCTCCTTAACCACTATAAAAAAGCCAGACTAAGGTTTGCAACTGCACATGGGGACAAAGATCGTACTTTTTGGAGAAATGTCCTCTGGTCTGATGAAACACAAATAGAACTGTTTGGCCATAATGACCATCGTTATGTTTGGAGGAAAAAGGGGGATGCTTGCAAGCTGAAGAACACCATCCCAACCGTGAAGCACGGGGGTGGCAGCATCATGTTGTGGGGGTGCTTTGCTGCAGGAGGGACTGGTGCATTTCACAAAATAGATGGCATCATGAGGGAGGAAAATTATGTGGATATATTGAAGCAACATCTCAAGTCATCAGTCAGGAAATTAAAGCTTGATCGCAAATGGGTCTTCCAAATGAACATTTACCCCAAACATACTTCCAAAGTTGTGGCAAAATGGCTTAAGGACAACAAAGTCAAGGTATTGGAGTGGCCATCACAAAGCCCTGACCTCAATCCCATAGAAAGTTTGTGGGCAGAACTGAAAAAGCGTGTGCGAGCAAGGAGGCCTACAAACTTGACTCAGTTACAGCAGCTCCTTTAGGAGGAATGGGCCAAAATTCACCCAACTTATTGTGGGAAGTTTGTGGAAGGCTACCCGAAACGTTTGACCCAAGGTAACAATTTATCGGCAATGCTACCAAATTCTAATTGAGTGTATGTAAACTTCTGACCGACTGGGAATGTGATGAAAGAAATAAAAGCTTATAGAAATCATTCTCTCTACTATTATTCTGACATTTCACATTCTTAAATTGAATTGGTGATCCTAACTGTATTAAATGTCAGGAATTGTGAAAAACTGAGTTTAAATGTATTTGGCTAAGGTGTATGTAAACCTCCGACTTCAACTGTACATGTACATATTTAACACACACCAGCCTTGGAGCTTGCCATACAATGTTTATCTACAATTCCACACCTTTACAAGTAAAGATTGGTTAGCTTTGGCAATAACTTCCAGTCAGTTTTATATAAAAATGCTTATTGCCCAGATACTTTCCAATATGTGGAGAGTTTTATCTTTTTATACAAATAAAAATAAAATGTTTGAACACATTCACTCAGATTGTGTGAATGTATTGGTATTTACAGTATGAGGGGAAGATTGACATTGATATTCAGATCAATCAGCGCTGAATGTTTGTGGTTTTAATGACAGATCGTTATACCGACGGTCAAGGACAAACTCCAAGATAGAGTGCCTTACATATCCAATAAAATCCAAGATGCCTCTTAGAGTTCATGTTTTTAGTTGTTGCTGAAAATCTCCTTGCACCTTTACACTGATTCCAATTATCCTCTGGGCCACCACCCTAAGTGAGCTGCTTTTGTCAACTCCACAAGTCAAAAGGATTTGTAACTTGTGAAAAAAGAATTTCAGTTCTGTATCAACATTTTTATATTTCTATATACTTCTTTGTGGATCTTTCATTCTATACCATAACCAATAATACAGTGGCTATGTTCAGATTGTCTCTCTCCAAGTTGCAATAATGTAAAGCACACAAGTGTAACCGGTGTGAAATGGTTAGCTAGTTGGCTGTGCTCGCTAGTAGCGTTTCAATCGCTGACATCACTCGCTCTGAGACTTTGAAGTAGTTGTTTTTGTGGAGAGCTAGGTAATGGTGCTTCATGAGAGGCAGTTGTTGATGTGTTCAGAGGTTCCCTCGTTCGAGCCCAGGTTGGGGCAATGAGAGGGACGGTAGCAACACTGTTACAGAAGTTAATGTCACAGAATCCATTGCCCGAAATTGCAGAAATTAAAGCACTCTAGTTCTGAGCTCATAGACAGGTGTTCTGCTTTGTGTGAATACACTGAGATGTTAAATGTAAAACATGTCTTACTCACTAGCTCACTCAACAGTGACCCTCATTGGCTCACTTATCCGTAGAGGCCATGACAGATCAGCATGGGTCAGAGTAAAAACCTTCAAGGCTCAGTGGCCTGGGACCATAGACATTTCATATTCAGCAGGTGTAAAGAAGACTTGGCTCCGCACAGCTCTAACACGTTGTCCACTTTTTAGACTGAAGCTTGTAAAAAATAGAAAAGTAGATTGAAGCAGCACTTTGCATAAAAAAGAGAGGGACGCCTCCTTGAAACTGTAACTGAATGTGTAAACTTTTATGCTGACTCATTCAAATGGCTTCAACTTTTTAACTTGAGAAGTTGATGTGAATTAGAAATGAAATGACCAGAAACTTAAGGCCAGTTTGAAAATATATTGTTTTTCAGTTACATGTGTATCCAAGTTATTTTCAGTAAATCTATACATGTCAAAGGTATAAGGTCTCTTACGCTGTCCAGTTCTCAGGGACCTGAACTGGCAGGGTAGTTGGATGGAGTCCTTGAATCATGGCCCTTTATCAAGGAATAATAAACATATGGCACTACAGTGTCCCATAAATTGCTATAGAGACAATGCAGAAACATTTAGTGAAATGAGTCAATGTTATATGAGTGCATATTTTTTGTCCATCATGTTCAGACTGTGACCTCTATAATCCCTTTATCACGTTTGAAGATAAGACCCAGGTGCAGACAATGTCGAGTAACAAAAGTTTATTAATTCGAACACGGGCAGGCAAAGCTACAGGACGGCATGCAGGCTCAGGGTCATGTCAGGCAGAGGTCGGTAATCCAGAGCAGTGGGGCAAAGGTACCAGACGGCAGTCAGGGTCAGAGCAGGCAGAGGTAGATAATCCAGAGTAGAGGGCAAAGGTACAGGACGGCAGGCAGGCTCAGGGCAGGCAGAAAGGTCAAAACCAGGAAAATAGACAGGACAGGCGCAAGGGGGAAAATGCTGGTAGGTTTGAGGAACAAAACGAACTCGCACAGACAGACAGAAAACACAGGTAAAAGTACCCAAGGGATAATGGGGAAGATGGGCGACACTTGGAAGGGGTGGAGACATGCACAAGGACAGGTGAAACAGATCAGGGCGTGACACCCTTTCATAATTAACAGTCCATCCATATGATTCCTCATGAGGAAAGCCAACCTGCAAACCCAGTCTAGTTGCCAGGTATCAGGGTTGGTGTTTCCACTTGTAATGCAATCTGTCTTGCTTAGTCTTTGTCAAAATAATTCCCACAGTTTATTAGCACAGCCTGTGACACATTTAATGGTATATACTGTATAGTAGTGTTTACTGGAGTGATTCGTGTCTCATCAACAAATATATAGTATGGAGAGGGTATACTGTATAAAATATGAGGAATTGGGGACATTGATCAACTTAAAATATAGACTAGAAACGTTTGATAAACGACTGAAAGCAGTTTGAATGTATTGGCACTTATCGTCTACTTCCTATTTCAATACTCCTATCTTGCTTCTGAATTCATACATTGACAAGCCATTCACTGTACCAGAAATGGTTGTAGTATGCACAGTTGCAGCCTCTCCAAAGTCCTAAGCCAGTGTTTTCTTATTCAGTAACCACGTGCTGGCATACAGTATGTGAAACGCATTAAAGGCCCAGTGCAGTCAAAAACGTGATTATCTTGTGTTTTATATTTCCACACTATGAGGTTGGAATAATACTGTGAAATGGTGAAAATTATGATAGTGATCTTTAAGTGTACTGTAAGAGCTATTTGAAAAGACTGCCTGAATTTCAGCCTGTTTGGGTGGGATGGGGTTTTGGCCTGCCTGATGACATCATCAGGCGGTAAATTAGTTAATAGACAAATGAGAAAGAGAGTTCCAAACCTCTCTGCCAATAACAGCTAGTTTTCAGTTTTCCCCTCCCCAGTCAGACTACTCCCAGACAGTCTTAGCAAAATTCTTGCTTGAGAAATTGCTCTTTGCTATTTTAATTTAAAACAATCATATTAAGGTACTTAATTGTTACCCAGAAATGGTTTGATATAAATGGCTGCGTTGGACCTTTAGCTTCTGCTTAATTACAGAACCTTTACTCTGTTACAGTCATGAGCTAATGTATGCTAAGCAGTGTGGGATCCACAGTATAAAAGCGATCCCCCCTCTGTCTGCTGGGCGGCCTCTCTACAATTATAGCCAAAATGTGAAATCTACACTGTGCTATGCTGAATTCTTGACTCTTGTCATAACCTTCAGGATTAATTCTGTGTTGATTACCTAATCAGTACTCAAGAGACACATGTTGTGGAATGTTTCTGAAGGCCCACAAAAAGGAGCTCAATATTCTTTGCCATTTTATTTTGAAAATATAATTTGTCCAGTCCTGCAGGCTACTTATATACGTTGATTCTGTATCACTTCTTACTATTTTCAATAATATTAGCTTAAAAATAATGGACAATTTATGTTTGAATCATGTAAGGTGTCCTCCATGAGGATAAAAGAAGATACCCTACAGTTGTTTCACATTTTTTTAAGTGCATTTCTGGCAGAACGTGGGAGGATTATCCTAATGGGAGATTATTTTCCATTATTTCCTCCCACATGCACATTTAACTTTCTATTGTGAGTTAAAACAGGAATATTAAAAAGTGGATCAGTAATGTCACACACAGTACATACTGTACAGTGCAGTGCTGGTTAAAACAAGATTGTGCCAATTCTTGTGCAGGCTCAGTGGCACATCTAAAATTCCTGACATCTGTTAAAACATAGTTCTCTGCAATATGGCATGACTGTCTTCATAGTCTGAGCCACTCTCCAAAAAGTACATAATATCACATAGTCATACTTTGTTATACTCTCATTTATGTAGTCATGGGCTTATTAATAATAGTAACAAAATGAACAGCAAGTATTCAGCCATAAAAAGTAAAGAATATACTGTGGCCTTATTCAAACAATCAGATACCAATCTTGCTGTCTGGTGAGTATTATGTAATTTTATTACCCTTTTAAGGAATTAATTAAGCTTGTAATTCTTACATAATCAGTTAAATGGTTTGAACACCATTGACCCACAGCATCTTTGAAACTAAGAGAGAAAATTAATGGAATCTAATATCTTACATTTTTGCTAATATCTTAGAGTCATGCTGTTCTTAAATAATTAAAAACCCATTGCATTTAACTGGCAGGTCTAGTAAATAAGATGCAAGGAAGTTTGACCTAAACACCCTTCAATTTGAGTCCATATTGAGTTTAGTATTCTGACTCCATATTCATATGTCACTTACGTACTTACATATATTAATTACATATCCCTCTAAAGTCACCATAAGATTATAACATACCTACAGAGGATATCTTTTTTTTATATTTCAGGAACAAATTGGTTCTTTAGTGATGATTTCAAAATGCAATGTCTCATACCTCTCAGAACACTTTGAAATCCTGTACAGTGTACACTAGATTGTCAAGTGTCAGGTCCAAATGTGGTTAGTTAAAGGTTACAAAGGGTACTGTTGTTGAAAGAACTGGTTGATGGTAATATTGATGCCTGAGGCAAAAAAAAGTATGAGTCACCAATGTTTGAGCAAGGGTGACATTTGGGAAATAAGGAAGTGACCCATATTCCTGACACAAGACAGTGGTTGACTGGTGTTAACCCATATACTGCAGGTGAATTGTGTTTGTATTCAGTAGAATGAACTCAACTTAAAATCAGACGTGTGTATAATTTCTCATCAATATTACAACATTTTGTGTCAACACAAACAGCTTCGATGAGAAAGTATACACAAATGTCTGATTTTAAGTTGAGTTAACTTTTACTGAATACAAACACAATTGAAAGTTGTGAAAATGGAAAGAAGCCAGTTCCAAAGAACATAATGTATAAAAATATGAAGTTCACATTCTGCCACGTCTGCATTGATAATCCATTAAGTCCATTGAATTCTCAAAACAACTCAGAGAGAGTGAATGAGATATCAGAGTCTGAATGAGATGTTTGTCTGAATGAGATGGGAAACCCTAATGGACAGAGGTGAGGAAGAATGTACTTACTAAGGCTGTGATATGTGGTTGTCGCACCTAGCTACAGTGCATTCGGAAAGTATTCAGACCCCTTCTATTTTTCCACATTTTGTTATGTTATAGCCTTATTGTAAAATTGATTAAATTAAAAACAAATTCTCATCGATCTACACACAATATACCCCATTATGAGAAAGCGAAAACAGGTTTTTATAATTTTTTGCAAATGTATTAAAAATAAAAAACCTAAATGCTTTATTTACATAAGTATTCAGACCCTTTGCTATGAGACTCAGAGTTTAGCTCAGGTGCATCCTGTTTCCATTGATCGTCCTTGAGATGTTTCTACAACGTTATTGGAGTCCATCTGTGGTAAATTCAATTGATTGAACATGATTTGGAAAGGCACACACCTGTCTATTTAAGGTATCACAGTTGACAGTGCATGTCAGAGCAAAAACCATGAGGTCATGAGGTCAAAGGAATTGTCCGTAGAGCTCTGAGACAGAATTGTGTCGAGGCACAGATTTGGGGAAGGGTAACAAAAAATATCTGCAGCATTGAAGGTCCCCAGAACACAGTGGCCTCCACCATTCTTAAATGGAAGAAGTGTGGAACCACCAAGACTCTTCCTAGTGCTAGCTGCCAGGCCAAACTGAGCAATCGGGGGAGAAGGGCCTTGGTCAGGGAGGTGACCAAGAACCCAATGGTCACTCTGACAGAGGTCCAGAGTTCCTCTGTGGAGATGGGAGAACCTTCCAGAAGGACAACCATCTCTGCCGCCCTCCACCAATCAGGCCTTTATGGTAGAGTGGCCAGACGGAAGCCACTTCTCAGTAAAAGGCACATGACAGCCCACTTGGAGTGTGCCAAAGTGCACCTAAAGGACTCTCAGACCTTGAGAGACAAGATTCTCTGGTCTGATGAAACCAAGATTGAACTCTTTGGCCTGAATGCCAAGCGTCACGTCTGGAGGAAACGTGGCACCATCCCTACTATAAAGCATGGTGGTGGCAGCATCATGCTGTGGGGATGTTTTTCAGCGGCAGGGACTGGGATACTAGTCAGGATCGAGGGAAAGATGAACGGAGCAAAGTAGAGAGAGATCCTTGATGAAAACCTGCTCCATAGCGCTCAGGACCTCAGAATGGGGCGAAGGTTCACCTTCCAACAGGACAACAACCCTAAGCACACAACCAAGACAACGCAGGAGTGGCCCAGCCACAGCCCGGACTTGAACCGGATTTAACATCTCTGGAGAGACCTGAAAATAGCTGTACAGCGATGCTCCCTGTCCAGCCTGACAGAGCTTGAGAGGATATGCAGAGAAGAATGGGAGAAACTCCCCAAATACAGGTGTGCCAAGCTTGTAGCGTCATACTCAAGAAGATTCAAGGCTGTAATCACTGCCAAAGGTGCTTCAACAATGTGCTGAGTAAAGGGTATGAATACTTATGTAAATGTGACATTTCCGTTTACATTTGCAATAATGTATAAAAATGTGTCATTGTGGGGTATTGTCATTGTGGGGTATTCTGTTTGGATTGATGAGGGGAAAATACTATTTAATCAATTTTAGAGTAAGGCTGTAAGCTAACAAAATGTGGAAAAAGTCAAGGGGTCTGAATACTTTCCGAATGCACTGTATCTTCAGATGAATGCACTTACTGTACGTCGCTCTGCATAAGAGTCCGCTAAATGACTAAAAGGTCAAAAACTTAACCTTTTACTGCAGTAGGCTAAATCAGGGTCACACAGTGTTTCTTGGTAGTCTTAAACAGAAAAAGAAGACACCTGTGCAATGTCAGATATAGAGTTTAAATGTAATCTATTGAGTTTGCATCCCAAGAAGACTGAAATGTAAAACCGTATGACATAGAAACACTGGATTTTCTGTGTAATAAAAAGTATATGAATTATGAAATTATGAAATGTATTAATCACGTTCCACCCATGAGGTCATTTGACTGCAGGAAAGCCATGTAGGTGTATTTGTATTTGAGAGACCCTGTCTGAAATGGACCTGCTGCAAACTGAGAACAGGGTGTGTACTCACTTGCATTGTGTTCTGAGTAAACACACAAATCCCCTGTGTAAACCTTCTCTGTGAGCTAATGTTTTCTTATCAGTACCTGATTTGGCTTGTGGAGTTCTGGATTTCTTCATGAAAGAGTGGAGGAAATTAAAAGTCTTATCAGCTATGCATAGACCAATTAAGATAATAAAAATTTACTTCAGCAATTCGAGCTGGCACAAGGCATGGAAATCATTTGAAATTAAGCACTTTAGTATGAAAATAAATGATGTGATTTTTATTTATCAGATTATCTGTTGTTGTAATGCACTCCTCAGAGCAACTGTGTGGTTAGAGATGTATTAAACTAGATTCTAAACTGAACAAGAAAAACAACACTATAAGATCGCTGCTTTACAAAGGCGCTAATGTTATTCACCAGTTGTACTCTACATTGCTTTCATTTTTCAACAACCAACAAAAACAAGGGCCTGGCAAATTTGTCACAGAAACAAGGCCCACTGGGTTTTACAATTGTTTTGTGGAAGAAGTTTGTTATTTTGTTTCAATGAAAAATCAATGCTACGAGCTGATTATATCTGGTTCTTGGCTCAGGATTAAAGACCTTTAGAGATATTCCCAAACCTACCCATACAGCACTCCTTCCCCCATCACCTCCCTTTTAAGATCTACTTCATCTCACCTAGAGACCACATGCTTGCTATAGACATTTTTGTCATTTAGCTGACGCTCTTATCCCGAGCAACTTCCCGGAGCAATTAAATCAAATCAATCAAATCAAATTTTTATTTG
This sequence comes from Brachymystax lenok tsinlingensis, assembly GCA_030435695.1. Lineage (NCBI taxonomy): Eukaryota > Metazoa > Chordata > Actinopteri > Salmoniformes > Salmonidae > Brachymystax > Brachymystax lenok. Next base: position 60,094,913 of record CM059780.1, read on the forward strand.
TCACATACACATGGTTAGCAGATGTTAATGCGAGTGTAGTGAAATGCTTGTGCTTCTAGTTCCGACCATGCAGTAGTATCTAACAAGTAATCTAACAAATTCACAACAACTACCTTATACACACAAGAGTAAAGGAATGAATACGAGTATGTACATATAAATACATGGATGAGCGATGGCTGACCGGCATAGGCAAGATGCAGTAGATGGTATGGAGTACAGTATATACACATATATATGAGATGAGTAATGTAGGATATGTAAACATTATATAAATGGCATTGTTTAAAGTGGCTTAGTGATACATTATTTCATCCAATTATAATTATTAAAGTGGTTAGAGATTTGGGTCGATGACCTAACGGCATAGGCAAGATACAGTAGATGGTTTAGAGTACAGTGTATACATTTGATATGAGTATGTCGGATACGTAAACATTATATACAAAATTGTTTAAAGTGGCTAGTGATACATTTGTTACATCCAATTCCTATGTATAAAGTGGCTAGAGATTTAAGTCAGTATGTTGGCAGCAGCCACTCAATGTTAGTGATGGCTGCTTAACAGTCTGATGGCCTTGAGGTAGAAGCTGTTTTTCAGTCTCTCGGTCCCAGCTTTGATGCACCTGTACTGACCTCGCCTTTCTGGATGATAGCGGGGTGAACAGGCAGTGGCTCGGGTGGTTGTTGTCCTTGATGATCTTTTTGGCCTTTCTGTGACATCGGGTGGTGTAGGTGTCCTGGAGTGCAGGTAGTTTAACCCCGGTGATGCCAGCAGTCCTCACTACCCTCTGGAGAGCCTTACGGTTGTGGGCGGAGCAGTTGTCGCACTCAGGCGGTGATACAGCCCGACAGGATGCTCTCGATTGTGCATCTGTAAAAGTTTGTGAGTGATTTTGGTGACAAGCCAAATTTCTTCAGCCTCCTGAGGTTGGAAGAGGCGCTTGCGCCTTTCTTACCACGCTGTCTGTGTGGGTGGACCAATTCAGTTTGTCCGTGATGTACGCCGAGGAACTTAAACTTTCCACCTTCTCCACTACTGTCCCCTCGATGTGGATAGGGTGCTCCTCTCCTGTTTCCTGAAGTCCACGATCATCTCCTTTGTTTTGTTGACATTGAGTGAGAGGTTATTTTCCTGACACTACACACTCGAGGGCCCTCACCTCCTCTCTGTAGGCCGCCTCGTCGTTGTTGGTAATCAAGCCTACCACTGTAGTGTCGCCAGCAAACTTGATGATTGAGTTGGATGCGTGGCTTAGCTACGCAGTCATGGGTAAACAGGGAGTACAGGAGAGGGCTGAGAACGCACCTTGTGGGGCCCCAGTGTTGAGGATCAGCGGGGTGGAGATGTTGTTTCCTACCCTCACCACCTGGGACCGGCCCGCCAGGAAGTCCAGGACCCAGTTGCATTAGGGCTGGTCGAGACCCAGGTCTCGAGCTTAATGACGAGCTTGGAGGAACTATGGTGTTAAATGCTGAGCTGTAGTCGATGAACAGCATTCTTACATAAGTATTCCTCTTGTCCAGATGGGTTAGGCAGTATGCAGTGTGATTGCGATTGCCTGTGGACCTATTGGGACGGTAAGCAAATTGGAGTGGGTCCAGGGTGTCTGGCAGGATGGAGGTGATATGATCCTTGACTAATCTCTCAAAGCACTTCATGATGACGGAAGTGAGTGCTACGGGCGATAGTCATTTAGCTCAGTCACCTTAGCTTTCTTGGGAACAGGAACAATGGTGGCCCTCTTGAAGCATGTGGAACAGCAGACTGGGATAGGGACTGATTGAATATGTCCGTAAACACACCAGCCAGCTGGTTCTGCGATGCTCTGAGGACACGGCCAGGGGATGCCATCTGGGCCGGCAGCCTTGCGAGGGTTAACACATTTAAATGTTTTTCTCACATTGGCTGCGGTGAAGGTGAGCCCGCAGGTTTTGGTAGCGGGTCGCGGTCGGGTGGCACTGTATTGTCCTCAAAGCGAGCAAAGAAGTTGTTTAGTTTGTCTGGGAGCAGGACGTCATGGTCCGCGACGGGGCTGGTTTTCTTTTGTAGTCCGTGATTGACTGCAGACCCTGCCACATTCCTCTTGTGTCTGAGCCATTGAATTGTGACTCTACTTTGTCTCTATATTGACGCTTAGCTTGTTTTGATTGCCTCATGGAGGGAGTAGCTGCACTGTTTGTATTCAGTCATGTTTCCGGTAGCCTTTACCTGGTTAAAAGCAGTGGTTCGCGCTTTCAGTTTTATGCGCTAATGCTGCCATCAATCCATGGTTTCTGGTTGGGGAAGGTTTTGATATTTGCAGTGGGTACAACATCACCAATGCATTTGCTAATAAACTCGCTCACCGAATCAGCGATACATCAATGTTGTTGTCAGATGCTATCCGGAACATATCCCAGTCCACGCGGCTCAAGCAATCTTGCAGCGTGAATCAGATTGGTCGGACCAGCTGCTGAACAGACCTGAGAACGGGCGCTTCCTGTTTTAGTTTCTGTTTGTAGGCTGGGAGCAACAAAATGGAGTCATGGTCAGACTTGTCAAAGGAGGGCGGAGAATAGCCTTGTATGCATCACGGAAGTTGGAATAACAGTGGTCCAGGATTTTACCAGCCCGGTGGCACATTCGATATGCTGGTAAAATTTCTCGGGAGCCTTGTTCTTAAATTAGCCTTTATTAAAATCCCCAGCCACAATAAATGCAGCCTCAGGATATGTGGTTTCCAGTTTACATAGAGTCCGATGAGTTTCTTTCAGTGCCGCCGATGTATTAGCTTGAGGGGGATGTACACGGCTGTGATTATAATCGAGGAGAATTCTCTTGGTAGATAATGCGGTCTGCATTTGATTGTAAGGAATTCTATGTCAGGTGAACAAAAGGACTTGAGTTCCTGTATGTTGTTATGATCACACCACGCCTCGTTAATCATAAGACACACACTCGCCCTTCTTCTTACCAGAGAGATGTTTGTTTCTGCTGGCGCTGATGGAGAAACCAGGTGGCTGTACCGACTCTGATAACGTGTCCTGAGTGAGCCATGTTTCGTGAAGCAAGAACGCTTGCAGTCTCGAATGTCTCTCTGAAAGGCAACCCTTGATCTGATTTCGCTCACTTTGTTGTCAAGAGACTGTACATTGGCGATTAAAAATACTCGGGAGAGGTGCACGATGCACCCGCCGACGAAGCTTGACCAAAAGACCGGCGCTTTCTCTTCTCTCGGCGCCGTTGTTTTGAGTAGCCACGTGCTATCCAGTCTGTTGTTGTGTTTAAGTTAATGAAAGGAGAATCCTCTTGGGAAAGTCGTATTCCTGGTCGTAATGTTGGTAAGTTGACGCTGTTTTATATCCAATAGTTCCTCCCGGTTGTATGTAATAAAACTTAATATTTTCCGGGTAACAAATGTAAGAAGTAATACATAAAAAAACAAAATACTGCATGGTTTCCTGAGAACGTGAAGCGAGGCTGCCATCTCTGTCGGCGCCGGAAGTCGTCCGGCGCCGACAGAGGGATAAGTACCTTGCTCAAGGGCACATTGACAGATTTTCCACATAGTCGGCTCGGGTATTCAAACCAGCAACCTTTCCGTTACTGTCCCAATACTCTTAACCACTAGGCTACCTGCTTCCCAATAGAACACCATTCCAATTATATCAAAGGACTAAACACTGTGGCCTCCCGAGTGGTGCAGTGGACTAAGACACTGCATCGCAGTGCTAGCTGTGCCACTAGAGATCCTGGTTAGAGTCCAGGCAGCCTGCCGCAACTGGGAGACCCGTGGGGCGGCGCACAATTGGCCCAGTGTCGTACAGGTTAGGGGAGGGTTTGGCCGGCAGGAATGTTCTTGTCCCATTGCGCTCTAGTGACTCCTGTGGCGGGCCAGGTTCAATGCATGTTGACATGGTCGCCAGGTGTACAGTGTTTCCTCTGACACATTGGTGCGCCTGGCTTCTGGATTAAGCGGGCATTCTGTCAAGAAGCAGTGCAGCTTGGCTGGGTTGTGTTTCAGAGGACGCACGGCTCTCGACCTTCGCCTCTCCCGAGTTCGTATGGGAGTTGCAACAATGAGACAAGACTGTAACTACCAATTGGATACCATGAAACAGGGGTTAAAAAAGACTCAACACTTAGACAAAAGTTGTGTATTGCTGTGTAATCTCTGTTTAGTTCATGCTTTCATTTGAAACAGTAGCACCCAAAAAATAGATAATTTTGACACTTCCTCTGCAAAATAAATACATGAACCGTGAAGTGGAAGAAACACATGACGGACTTAGATCAGATCAAAGCTTTTGGTGATTTTTGTGATTTTTGGGGGAATTTTTTAAAAGTAACCTATACGTTAATTAAACCACATAACAAAAAATTACACGGTCAGACAGCTGAATATAAAATTAGGTCAAGCAAAAACAAACATGTACTGAACAAAAATATATACGCAACATGTAAAGTGCTGGTCCCATGTTTCATGAGCTGAAATAAAAAGAATCTGTCATTTTCCATATGCAGAAAAAGCTTATTTGTGTCAAATTTTGTGCACAAATGTGTTTATATCCCTATTAGTGAGCATTTATCCTTTGCCAAGATAATCCATCCACCTGACAGGTATGGCATATCAAGAAGCTGATTAAACAGCATGATCATTACACAGGTGCACCTTGTGCTTGGGGACAATAAAATGCAACTTTAAAATGTGCAGTTTGCCACAGATTTTATCCACACCCTTGTTGTTGTTCTCAGGTTTTGAGGGAGTGTACAATTGGCATGCTGACTGCAAGAATGTCCATCAGAGCTGTTGCCAGATAATTTAATGTTCATTTCTCTACCGTAAGCTGCCACTAATGTAGTTTTAGAGAATTTGGCAGTATGTCCAACCCGCCTCACAACCGCAGACCATGTGTAACCACGCCAGCCCAGAACCTCCACATCTGGCTTCTTCATCTGTCTGAGGGGGAGGGGCAGGAAGTGCTGAGGAGTATTTCTGTCTGTAATAAAGCCCTGTTGTGGGGAAAAACTCATTCTGATTGGCTGAGCCTGTCTGCCAAGTGGGTGGGCCTATGGCCTCCCAGGCCCACCCATGGCTGCACTCCAGCGCAGTCATGTGAAATCCATAGATTAGTGCCTAATTTATTTAGCTAAATTAACTGATTTCCTTATATAAACCTGTAACTCAGTAAAATCTTTGAAATAGTTGCATGTTGCGTTGATATTTTTGTTCATTATAGTATATCTATAGTTTGTCTAATTGAATAGATTCAAAGTATGGGGAAGTGTTTTAGGTTATTGTCCTGCTGAACGGTAAATTAATCTCCCAGTGTCTGGTGGAAAGCAGACTGAACCAAGTTTTTTCTCTAGGATTTTTCCTGTGCTTAGCTCAATTACGTTTATTTTGTATCCTGAAAAACTCCCCAGTCCTTAACGATTACAAGCATACCCATAACATGATGTAGCCACCACTATGCTTGAAAATATGGATTGTTGTACTCAGTAATGTGTTGTATTGGATTTGCCCCAAACATAACACGTTGTATTCAGGACAAAAAATGTATTGCTTTGCCACATTTTTGCCAGTATTACTTTAGTGACTTTAGTTGCAAACAGGATGCTTATTCTGTACAGGCTTTTCTTGTTTTCAGTCTGTCAATTAGGTTAGTATTGTGGAGTAACTACAATGTTGTTGATCCATCCTCAGTTTTCTCCTATCACCGCCATTAAACTCTGTAACTGTTTTAATTATGTGGTTTGTTATTCACCCAATGTTCGCGGGTCTAATGGACACACAACATTATTGTTTTTTTTAAATAACACAACCATAAAAATGTAAAAATACGTATTACTTAGATGTTGACTTATATAAATTACAAGCAATATAGGCAGCATACAATGGTTAATATTTTCCATTTACCTCTGCTAGATCACATTTATCAATAAAAGCGCTATTCATTTTTTTAATAAAACGTGATTTTTGTAAACAAAAATCTATTATAATCAAGCCATGGGTCGAATAAATCATGTTTATCTTGAACAAATATAAATAAAACAAGGTTTTCATCACTATTGATGGTTTTTTCTTTGTTTTTTTTCCTTTCTTATCGCCCAGTTTATATTCCGGTTGAAATATTATACTATTTATACATAAAAGTGTTCCTAAAGATACATTTAAAATGATGTTTGATTGTTCTTGGACAAGTTTATAGGTATAAGTTGAACGAGTTCTCTTCACGTTTCAATGGACGATTGGAGGCTCTATTTTCTCATTATAACGCGCCAACCAAACTGAGATTTATGGATATGTAACGCGCCCCACAGCTCCCTAAGAAGTTAATGAGCCCCATTGAACACAGATTATGCCGGTCTACACACCACATGAGGGACAGAGTTTTACTGTCTGTGTGTTGCAAATGTATTTCTTGCACTTTATGCATGTATACTGTGTCTTCCTGTCCTTCTTGGGTCCACACACATTGCAGCGCTTCTTTTTGTTGCTACCAGCTGCAATCTAGAATGATGAAAACACTTAGTTCAGGAATTCCACTAATTTCACTATCTCACTCATATACACTACCGTTCAAAAGTTTGGGGTCACTTAGAAATGTCATTGTTTTTGAATGAAAAGCAAATTTTTTGTTCATTAAAATAACATCAAATTGATCAGGAATAAAGGGTAGACATTGTTAATGTTGTAAATGACTATTGTAGCTGGAAACGGCTGGTTTTTAATGGAATATCTACATAGGTGTAGAGAGGCCCATTATCAGCAACCATCACTGCTGTGTTCCAATGGCACGTTGTGTTAGCTAATCCAAGTTTATAATTTTAGAAGGCTAATTGATCATTAGAAAACCCTTTTGCAATTATGTTAGCACCTGAAAACTTCTGTTCTGATTAAAGAAGCAATAAAACTGGTCTTCTTTAGACTAGTTGAGTATCTGGAGCATCAGCATTTGTGGGTTCGATTACAGGCTCAAAATTGCCAGAAACAAAGGACTTCTTGTTTTGAGAAATTAAGGCTATTCCATGCGAGAAATTGCCAAGAAACTGAAGATCTCGTACAACGCGGTGTACTACTCCATTCACAGAACAGTGCAAACTGTCTCTAACCAGAATAGAAAGAGGAGTGGGAGGCCCCGGTGCACATCTGAGCAAGAGGACAAGTACATTAGAGTGTCTAGTTTGAGAAACAGACTGCTCACAAGTCCACAACTGGCAGCTTCATTAAATAATACCCGCAAAACACCAGTCTCAACGTCAACAGTGAGGAGGCGACTCTTTGATGCTGGCCTTCTGTTGTTCTGTAATAACATTATTCAGGTTCCTGCAAGACATTGTGTAGTTTCACACACTACAAATGGTAAAGAGTGTGAGAAAAACGAGAGACAGGAAGACAAGCAGACAGGCAGGGAGACAGACAGGTTTTTGGTGCTATGTTGAAACAGCAGGCCGAGGGAGGAAGACAGAGTGAAGGCACACAGCAAACCTTTTTGTTTAATTTTTACTTGTTTTCACCTACACACACACTTGTGCACTCAGTGAAAATGTGCTATTTTACATGTTCTTCACAGGTCCCATAGACCCGAACACCACACAAGGGTTAAAGTCACCATTGGCCTCATGGTGAAATCCCTGAGCGGTTTCCTTCCTCTCCGGCAACTGAATTAGGAAGGACACTTGTATCTTAGTAGTGACTGGGTGTATTGATACACCATCCAAAGTGAAATGAATAACTTCACTATGTTCAAGGAAGGTGCCCTTCTTTGCGAGGCATTGGAAAACCTCCCTGGTCTTTGTGGTTGAATCTGTGTTTGAAATATACTGCTCGACTGAGGGACCTTACAGATAATTGTATGTGTGGGGTACAGAGATGAAGTAGTCATTCAAAAATCATATTAAACACTATTATGGGACAAAGTGAGTGCATGCAACTTATTATGTGACTTGTTAATGACATTTTTACTTCTTAACTTATTTAGGCTTGCCATAACAAAACGGTTGAATACTTCTTGACTCAAAACATTTCAGCTTTTGATTTTTATACATGTTGATGGTAGCAGTTGTTTATTTACAAAGACTCACATGACAAACAAAGACATACATAATGGAGTAATACAATCATTACATAGTTTATCAATTTTATTTTCTCCATTAAATCCTTTGACACACATTTCTGATTATCAAAGTTATAGCAGCACTTAATAAAATACTCAAGCATATCAGGTAGTTGATATACTAGTCGATCTGGGAAGCCTCCTCAATGTTCCTAAAAAGTGGAAGAGGAGTGTAAACCAGATTATTTAATATACTGTACTGTCAGTGCCCTGCAGCTTCAGCCTTGTGGCATCATTTGTGGATAGACATAGCTTGCCTGTGGCCAGATATATGGAGTAATCTGAAGTTTCCTTTCTTCTAAATGTGGAAGCTCAATCTTTTTTTATTAAACAGAAAATACCTTCCCCATTCCCTCCCTGCAGTCAGACAACAAGTGGAATGAGAAGATAGGTCTACTTTTGACAGGATGCTAGCCTGAGGAGACCTTAGGGAACATGTTTATTTTTAGTTCCCTTTGCAGAGACCATCTTGAGTGCAGAGGGCATTGAGCTGTGGATGATTTCTTCAGTCAGCTCAATCTGAGGTGGCTTGGTATTCTAAGGACCATCCACCTTCTCTGCCCCGAGGGCCTAGACAGCACCTTTGGAGTTTTCTTTGTAGACAGCAAGCTCTCAAATAATTCAAAAGCCAGTCATCCATGCCAGGTGATTAGGGATTCTCAGGAAATTCTTTCACTGAGACATAAAAGGGCTACCTGTATTATTGTCACCAATACCAAAACCGTCATCATACTGACCAAAGAGTAAAGAGAGTAATTATTCACCTGGAGTGCTAATCACTGATCAAACCTTTCTCTCTAAAATACCTCAATAGCCTTCTTCATATTCAACAGTTCCCAAACAGTTAAGATCAGTACAATTCAGAAATTATGGACTTGCTGACAACAAACAACTTGGAACAACATTGTGGAGATCATAAAAGTTCCAAGATGGCATAGCAGTCGGACGTTTGTTTTTGTCTTGTCCTGTCCTGTCCCGTCTAAACATTGTTTTCCTTGTTTTTTTCATATTTATTTCTCGTATATATTTTAATATCACTTTCCATCTACGGACTGAATATACTCTCTTGCAACCCGCCTCACCCAATGTGGTACGGATCTACTATTTTTATACTTAAGAACTGGAACCCCATCAAAAGCTAGCCAGCCAACAGGCTACCAGCTAATTGGCTACTAGCTAGCCGCGGCCCGCTAACTGTCTAGAGCACATCGGACTGTTAGCCTAAGAGGCCTATTGGACAATTTCTTTGGCCACTATACCTATTCTGCCAATTGGCCTGGTTTACCATACGGAGCCCTGCTGATCCGTCTTCTGAGCCAGAACCCCAACAGCAGCTAGCCAACTAACTAGCGACTAGCTAGTAGTCAGCAAGCCACTGCTGGCGGTCATCAGCCACCTCTAGCATGGACAACTCAAGACAGTCTGCACAGCGTGACTCAAACCATAGCAAATCGGACTTATTTTTCTCCATATCTCCAGATTCCTACCGCAAGCCCTGAACCTTTTTTTCACCTGGATCATCGCAGCTAGCTAGCTGCTATCCGAGTGGCCACTCCTGGCTAACGTCTTTGTCCTGAAGCAAGAACCAATTAGCCTGGAGCCAGCCTTGCTAGGCCCATCTCCCGGCTAGCCATAGAGGTCCATCAACCACTCCTTGGGCTACAATACCTATTTTGCCAACTGGCCTGGACCCCCGCCGACCCATCACGACTGGACCACGGACGTGATTCACCCGAGGGTTTTTTTTTGTCTCAACTGGCTCTGCCGTCGCAACGTCCCCTAAATTCCGCGGCCCGCTAGCTGTCCTGAGCACATCGGACTGTTAGCTTAAGAGGCCTATCGGACAAACTCTTTGGCCACTATACCTATTTTGCCAATTGGCCTGGTTTACTATGCGGAGCCCTGCTGATCCGTATGCCGACGGAACAGCCAACCAGGCCAATGAGGGGGGCCACAACAGACTTTCTTCCATCACAACGTCCCTCCAAGGCCTTTCTGCTAGCTTACTAGCCCCGGCCCGCTAGCTGCTTGAAGCCACTCACTGGACTCCTATGACCACTCGGCTACGCATGCCTCTCGCTAACGTCATTATGCCTTGTCCATTGCTGTTTTGGTTAGTAATTATTACCTTATTTCACTGTAGAGCCTCTAGCCCTGCTCAATACGCCTTAGTTAACCTCTCAGGGATTGCTGGGGCGCTAGCGCCCCAATCCCGACACTACCAGGTGTAATGCAAGGCGCCAAATTCAAAATCCCAAAGTTGAATTATTAAACATCCACCAATAAACAAGTATTCCATACTCATCAAAAGCTCTGTTTCTTGGCAATATCACAGCGTTGTCAGATTTCAAAAAAGGCTTTACGGCGAAAGCAGCACATTTGATTGTTTGAGGGTAGCACCTCACATATTTTTCCCATAGCCATGAATCCATTAGCCATCATGGCACACACATAACACATTTCACAGCGAAAACAAATCAATTACCTGTTGAAGAACTTCTGCTGAGGTCATCCTAAGTGTCCAACGAAGACAATCCATGGTTCTTTTGTTAGAAAAAGTAATGTATTTTATCCATAAATCTCCATTTGGTTCGCGCGTTATAATCAGAAACGACAGCCTCCACTCCTCCATTGAAACGTGACGAGAACTCGTTCATCTTATACCTATAAACTTGTCCAAGAACAATCAAACATCCTTTTTAATGTATCCTTAGGAACACTTTTACGTATATTTACTATTATAAATCAACCGGAATATAAACTGATCAATAAAGACGGTAAAAAAAGACACTGCGCGCCTTGTCCTGGTTTGCTCTTCTTCTCTGGTCTAATTCATCCAAAATGAAATTGTACACTGTCTCGAGACTGTTGACATCTAAAGGAAGCGATGGGTACTGCATTCATATGCCCTTATATGGTCATTTTCATGAGGGAGGGGTTCCAAATGAGCAATGTGTCAAAATCACTTTTTCCAGGACAGAAATTCCTCGGGGGTTTCTGCCATATGCGTTCCGTTTTACTCACAGACAAATGGTTAACACTTTTGGAAAATTCAGAGTGTTTCCTATCCAATGGTATAAAATATGTGCATATCCTATTTTCTGGGCCTGAATGGGAGGCATTTTACTTTGGGCACGCCAGGCTCTCCAAAACCGTCACCTCGGGAGCCACTCCCTAACAAGTTAACAATTTAGTTCCACCTCCCACACATGCAGTGACATCACCTGGTTTAAAATATATTTCTAGAGAAAATATGTCTTTCATCGTCACTCTATGCACAGGATTACCCCCAATGTATTCACATCCTACCATACCTTTGTCTGTACATTATGCCCTGAATCTATTCTACCGTACCCAGAAATCTGCTCCTTTTACTCTCTGTTCTGAACATACTAGACGACCAGTCCTTTTAGCCTTTAGCCGTATCCTTATCCTACTCCTCCTCTGTTCCTCTGGTGATGTATGGTTAATCCAGGCCCTGCAGTGCCTAGCTCCACTCCCATTCCCCAGGCGCTATCATTTGTTGACTTCTGTAACCGTAAAAGCCTTGGTTTCATGCATGTTAACATTAGAAGCCTCCTCCCTAAGTTTGTTTTATTCACTGCCCTAGCACACTCTGCCAATCCGAATGTCCTAGCCGTGTCTGAATCCTGGCTTAGGAAGACCACCAAAAACCATGAAATTTCCATCCCTAACTATAACATTTTCCGACAAGATAGAACTGCCAAAGGGGGCAGTGTTGCAATCTACTGCAGAGATAGCCTGCAGAGTTCTGTCTTACTATCCAGGTCTGTACCCAAACAATTCGAGCTTCTACTAAAATCCACCTTTCCAGAAACAAGTCTCTCACCGTTGCCACTTGCTATAGACCACCCTCTGCCCCCAGGTGTGACACCATATGTGAACTGATTGCCCGCCATCTATCCTCAGAGTTCGTGCTGCTAGGTGACCTAAACTGGGACATGCCTAACTTCTTAGGGAGCAGCGAGGTGATCGTTTTGGATTCCCTGGCGTGCCCAAAGTAAAATGCTTCCCATTCAGGCCCAGAAAGTAGGATATGCACATATTTGGTACCATTGGATTGGAAACACTCTGAATTTTCTAAAAGTGTTAACCATTTGTCTGTGAGTAAAACAGAACGGATATGGCAGGCGAAACCCTGAGGAATTTCTGTCTTGGAAAAAGTGGTTTTGACACATTGCTCATTTGGAACCCCTCCCTTATGAAAATGCCCATATAAGGGCATATGAATGCAGTACCTATCGCTTCCTCTGGATGTCAACAGTCTCGAGACAGTGTTCAGATTTTTTTTTTTGATGCTTTTAGAACAGAGAAGAAGAGGAATCAGGAAGTGTCCCCAGAGATGTCAATAGAAAAGGACGCGCGCTCTCGCCAGGCGCGCTCTGTGTTTTTTTCCTTTCTTATCGCCCAGTTTATATTCCGGTTGAATTATTATAGTAAATAGACATAAAAGTGTTCCTAAGGATACATTAAAAAGGATGTTTGATTGTTCTTGGACAAGTTTATAGGTATAAGTTGAACGAGTTCTCTTCACGTTTCAATGGACGAGTGGAGGCTGTAGTTTCTGATTATAACGCGCGAACCAAACTGAGATTTATTGATATAATACGTGACTTTTTCTAACAAAAGAACCATGGATTGTCTTCGTTGGACACTTGGGAAGCCATCAGCAGAAGTTCTTCAACAGGTAATTGATTTGTTTTCGCTGTGAAATGTGTTTTGTGTGAACCGTGAAGGCTAATGAATTCATGGTAATGGAAAAAATAGTGAAGGTGCTACCCTCAAACAATCAAATGTGGTGCTTTCGCCGTAAAGCCTTTTTGAAATCTGACCATGTTGTGATATTGCCAAGAAACAGAGCTTTTGATGACTATTAAACACTTGTATATTGATGCATGTTTAATAATTCAACTTTTGGATTTTGAATTTGGCGCCTTGCATTTCACCTGGTAGTGTCGGGAGTGGGCGCTAGCGCCCCAGCGCACCTTGCTGCTCCTTAAGAAGTTAACTACTTACGGAGTGATGGGGCGCTAGTCATCAAAAACTCTGATTCTTGGCAATATCACAGCGTTGTCAGATTTCAAAAAGGCTTTACGGCGAAAGCACAACATTTGATTGTTTGAGGATAGCACCTACAATATTTATCCATTAGCATGAATTCATAAACCAGCGCGGTTCAAACAAAACCCATTTCACAGCGAAAACAAATCCCTTACCCTTTGAAGAACTTCTGCTGAGGGCTTCCCAAGTGTCCAACGGAAACATCCAATGGTTCTTTTGTTAGAAAAAGTCATTTATTATATCCATAAATCTCAGTTTGGTTGGCGCGTTATGTTCAGAAAATCCAACGTCGAATTGCCCATTGAAACGTGAAGAGAACACGTTCAAATATACCTATAAACCTTTCCTAAACAAATCAAATACCAGTTATAATGCATCCTTAGCTATCCTTTTATGAATATTAGTGATAATATTTCACTCGGATGGTCACCTAAACGTAAAATAAAGTGGGGCGCGCACCCAGACTCGCGCCCGAGAAATCTCTTTGACATTTGAGGTCCTCTTACCATTTCCTGTTCCTATCCGTTCTGCTTACTCCAATCACTCCCAGTCTTTGTATATAGACTGTTGACGTCTAGTGGAAGCCATAGGCACTGCAATCTCGGAGCTGGATTGCCTTGAAGTCAATGGGGAGTATGTCAAACAGAGCAAAGGTCACCAAAAACTGCTTTTCCGGATGGATTTTCCTCGGGTTTTCGCCTGCTATATCAGTTCTGTTATACTCACATACATTATGTTAACACTTTTAGAAACTTCAGAGTGTTTCCCATCCAATAGTACTAATAATGCGCATATCCTATTTTCTGGGCCTGAGTGGCAGGCATTTTACTTTGGGCATGCCAGACTCTCCAAAACCGTCACCTCTGCTGCCGCTCCCTAAGAAGTTAACACCCCGGCGATCCTACAATCTAAGCTTGATGCCCTCAATCTCACACAAATTATCAATGAAACCAGCAGGTGCAACCCCAAATCCGTAAATACGGGCACCATCATAGATATCATCCTAACCAACTTGCCCTCCAAATACACCTCTGCTGTTTTCAACCAAGATCTCAGCAATAGCTGACTCTTTGCCTGCATCCGTAATGGGTCTGCGGTCAAACGACCACCCCTCATCACTGTCAAATGCTCCCTAAAACACTTCAGCGAGCAGGCCTTTCTAATCGACTTGGCCCGGGTATCCTGGAAGGATATTGACCTCATCCCGTCAATAGAGGATGCCTGGTCATTCTTTAAAAGTGCCTTCCTCACCATCTTAAATAGGCATGCCCTTTTAAAAAAAATGTAGAACCAGGAACAGATATAGCCATTGGTTCTCTCCAGACCTGACTGCCCTTGACCAGCACAAAAACATCCTGTTGGGTTCTGCATTAGCATCGAATAGCCCCCGCGATATGCAACTTTTCAGGGAAGTTAGGAACCAAATACACAGGCAGTTAGGAAAGCTAAGGCTAGCTTTTTCAAGTAGAAATTTGCATCCTGTAGCACAAACTCATAAAAGTTCTGGGACACTGTAAAGTCCATGGAGAATAAGAGCACGTCCTCCCAGCTGCCCACTGCACTGAGGCTAGGAAATACTGTCACCACAGACAAATCCACTATAATTGAGAACTTCAATAAGCATTTTCTACGGCTGGCCATGCTTTCCACCTGTCAACAGCCCTGCACTCCCCACAGCAACTCGCCCAAGCCTCCCCCATTTCTCCTTCACCCAAATCCAGATACCTGATGTTCTGAAAGAGCTGCAGAATCTGGACCCCTACAAATCAGCCGGGCTAGACAATCTGGACTCTCTCTTTCTAAAATTATCTGCCGCAATTGTTGCAACCCCTATTACTAGCCTGTTCAACCTCTCTTTCGTATCGTCTGAGATTCCCAAAGATTGGAAAGCTGCCGCTGTCATCCCCCTCATCAAAGGGGGAGACACCCTAGACCCAAACTGCTACAGACCTATATCTATCCTACCCTGCCTTTCTAAGGTCTTCAAAAGCCAAGTTAACAAACAGATTACCAACCATTTAGAATCCCACCGTACCTTCTCCGCTATGCAATCTGGTGTCCGAGCTGGTCATGGGTGCACCTCTGCCACGCTCAAGGTCCTAAACGATATCATAACCGCCATCGATAAGAGACAATATTGTGCAGCCGTAATCATCGACCTGGCCAAGGCTTTCGACTCTGTCAATCACCACATTCGTATTGGCAGACTCAACAGCCTTTGTTTCTCAAATGATTGATCTACCATTCCAGTGTTTATTTGCTATATTGTAATTACTTCGCCACCATGGCATATTTATTGCCCTACCTCCCTTATATTACCTCATTTGCACTCACTGTATATATACTATATAAACTTTTTTTTTCTACTGTATTATTTACTGTATGTTTCTTTATTCCATGTGTAACTCTTTGTTGTTGTATGTGTCGAACTGTTGTGCTTTATCTTGGCCAGGTAGCAGTTGTAAATGAGAACTTGTTCTCAACTAGCCTACCCTGTTAAATAAAGGTGACATAAATAAATACGTCCAAGTGTATGTGGTTTTTACTGGTCTGTACTTCCCAAATTGCATAGGCAGGATTGTCGCTTTCTATTGTTCCATTGAGCTCTGTAACCAGCGATATTATAACCACTGACCAACAACTTAAAGAACTTGCCTAATACCCATGTCAAGTTGTCTTAGAATAGGACATCCAGTACTAGTTGTCCAATTTCTTCTGCTGACTGCTGAGTGTTGGTATCCTCTATTAAGGTGGCTGGTACTTTGGGAGGTGTTGGGATTTGAATGCCTACCAATCCCTCTTTGGCATTCAAATCAAATCAAATGTTGTTCCTCACGTACACAGTATACAGCAGATATAAAAGGTGCAGCTAAATGCTTGTGTGCTAGCTCCTTCAACATTGCAGAAAAATAATCAATATCAATAATAAAATAACACGTAGTAGAAGAGGTAGTATGCATAGTAATAACCTGATATGTACACAATAGGATATACAGTACAGTGAGGGAAAAAAGTATTTGATCCACTGCTGATTTTTTACGTTTGCCCACTGACAAAGAAATTATCAGTCTATAATTTTAATGGTAGGTTTATTTGAACAGTGAGAGACAGAATAACAACAACAAAAATCCAGAAAAACGCATGTGAAAAATGTTAAAAATTGATTTGCATTTTAATGAGGGAAATAAGTATTTGACCCCCTCTCAATCAGAAAGATTTCTGGCTCCCAGGTGTCTTTTATACAGGTAACGAGCTGAAATTAGGAGCACACTCTTAAAGGGAGTGCTCCTAATCTCAGTTTGTTACCTGTATAAAATACACCTGTCCACAGAAGCAATCAATCAATCAGATTCCAAACTCTCCACCATGGCCAAGACCAAAGAGCTCTCCAAGGATGTCAGGGACAAGATTGTAGACCTACACAAGGCTGGAATGGGCTACAAGACCATCGCCAAGCAGCTTGGTGAGAAAGTGACAACAGTTGGTGCGATTTTTCACAAATGGAAGAAACACAAAAGAACTGTCAATCTCCCTCGGCCTGGGGCTCCATGCAAGATCTCACCTCGTGGAGTTGCAATGATCATGAGAATGGTGAGGAATCAGCCCAGAACTACACGGGAGGATCTTGTCAATGATCTCAAGCCAGCTGGGACCATAGTCACCAAGAAAACAATTGGTAACACACTACGCCGTGAAGGACTGAAATCCTGCAGCGCCCGCAAGGTCCCCCTGCTCAAGAAAGCACATATACATGCCCGTCTGAAGTTTGCCAATGAACATCTGAATGATTCAGAGGACATCTGGGTGAAAGTGTTGTGGTCAGATGAGACCAAAATGGAGCTCTTTGGCATCAACTCAACTCGCCGTGTTTGGAGGAGGAGGAATGCTGCCTATGACCCCAAGAACACCATCCCCACCGTCAAACATGGAGGTGGAAACATTATGCTTTGGGAGTGTTTTTCTGCTAAGGGGACAGGACAACTTCACCACATCAAAGGGACGATGGACGGGGCCATGTACCGTCAAATCTTGGGTGAGAACCTCCTTCCCTCAGCCAGGGCATTGAAAATGGCTCATGGATGGGTATTCCAGCATGACAATGACCCAAAACACACGGCCAAGGCAACAAAGGAGTGGCTCAAGAAGAAGCACATTAAGGTCCTGGAGTGGCCTAGCCAGTCTCCAGACCTTAATCCCATAGAAAATCTTTGTAGGGAGCTGAAGGTTCGAGTTGCCAAACGTCAGCCTCGAAACCTTAATGACTTGGAGAAGATCTGCAAAGAGGAGTGGGACAAAATCCCTCCTGAGATGTGTGCAAACCTGGTGGCCAACTACAAGAAACGTCTGACCTCTGTGATTGCCAACAAGGGTTTTGCCACCAAGTACTAAGTCATGTTTTTCAGAGGGGTCAAATACTTATTTCCCTCATTAAAATGCAATTCCATTTATAATTTTTTTCACATGCATTTTTCTGGATTTTTTTGTTGTTATTCTGTCTCTGTTCAAATCAACCTACCATTAAAATTATAGACTGATCATTTCTTTGTCAGTGGGCAAACGTACAAAATCAGCAGGGGATCAAATACTTTTTTCCCTCACTGTATAGGTAATGAATGTACTATGTAAATAAACTGTCTTTACTCCTGATGGACTAATCTTCCATTCTCTGGGCACTCCCAAACCTAATAAGCAATCAAGTCACCACCTAGGGCCGCAAGAGATGCCAGGACTCAGACCCTCAAGCCCTCCTTTCAAAACTCCACACACTAATATCCCATGTCGACAAAGTAAATAAAATCCTTTAAGTTGCCTTAGCATGGCGCATGCAATGCCAGCATAGTGGGTTTGATTCCTGGGACCCCCATATGTAAAATGTATGCACGCTTGACTATAAGTCGTTTTGGATAAAAGCGTCTGCTAAATTGCATATATGATATATATTATTTC
This sequence comes from Brachymystax lenok tsinlingensis, assembly GCA_030435695.1. Lineage (NCBI taxonomy): Eukaryota > Metazoa > Chordata > Actinopteri > Salmoniformes > Salmonidae > Brachymystax > Brachymystax lenok. The sequence goes on from CM059780.1 coordinate 60,113,045, forward strand.
CCAAGGCGTATTCTTCCACTAGGCACACTTGCTGTGCAAGATTCTGAAGTTGGTGAATATTAAAGGGATACTTTGGTATTTTGGCAGCAGATACCAATACACTTCCAGTCATTGCGCTACTGCTAGTTAGCATTGGCTTGCAAAACTACCTCTGTAACTTCCTTCATACTGGACACAGAGACAGACAAATGGTATCCACAAGTTCATCTGACAATGGGGAGGTAGATAAAGGGCATCATTGCCAAAATACTGAAGTACCCCTTTAAGATTCCCCTGTTTACTGTTGCAATGTTAGAGTGCAAATAACCACTCAAGTGATATATATTCTACGTCCTCTGTGAGAGTCATAAGAAAGTCAAGCAAATAAAGTGTTTACTTTGGTAAATCAGGTGGCAGCCTCACTATGGCTGAGTTTGGAGTCAAGCAGCTGAGGAAAAATGTTTTCTATCCCTCAGAGAACTCCCACTGTTTTCATTCTGTGCTCCATAGAAGGGAATCCACAGCAGCAAGTTGTTTTAATTACACGACAGAGAGGAATAACTCTGAGTCATAGAGAACAAACACAAACCCCTTAAAATGAACAAGGAGCAACACATTTTATGAAGATGTGGTTTCCATGGTAATGAACTTTAGATGTCTCCTGACTATAGAGAGCACACTTCAGATCTAATAAGATAAGTTAATCGTCCATCTTAAAAGGATATTATTGAGCACGTTGTTGTAATTTGTCAGAATGGTGTGCACTTAAGGTATAAACGTTTTTAAGCCGTTAGAGATAACAATGTCCCAAATAAGCTACCAATATGTATGGGTGGGCATGAAACACCTAAACTCCCAATATGTGCTTGGTTCACTACATACAGTAAACCACCATTCCATTAATTAAGACATAATTTAATACCCATGATGTGCTTTTATGAATATGTGTTGGTGGCTACCAAGTACTTTCATAAGCATATTTTATTTTCACATCACACATTTGTAATGTCAGTTTCATTAAATTTTTTATGTTCAGTACCTGCCTTGAAAGGATGTTGTCTGTCATTACTAAAGTGAAGGGGAATTTTTTGTTGTTGCAATGGGTCTTATTTGGATTCTTTTAACAGCTTGAGAAAATTAAAAGTGCAATCTGTGGTTTCATTCTGGTCAAAAATCAACCTCAGGAATCTGGTGCATGGGCTTTTGTTCGAGCTTTGATTGTGGCCACAGAGAACAAAGAAATTACAGAATTGATTATTTCAGAATGCAGAGAAGAATTGGATACCTGCAAAAGGTTTTAACTACTTCCTTAGGTATGTCTATCAGAATGGTGGGAAAAGTGTTTATAGTTAATACGGAAGGTAGCCTAGTGGTTAGAGTGTTGGACAAGTAACTGAAAGGTTGCAAGATTGAGTCCCTGAGCTGACAAAGTAAAAATCTGTTGTTCTGCCCCTGAACAAGTCAGTTAACCCACTGTTCCTAGGCTATCATTAAAAATAAGACTGACTTGCCTAGTTAAATAAAGGTATAAAAAATACAGGTTTACTCATGAGTATGATACTATAAACAGAATACATCTAAAAGACTCAAACAGTATGCTTACACTCACTTTTGCATTTTCGTCCCTAATATTTCATGCACAGTACCAGTCTATCATGACTCAGGATATGACCCAGATGCAGACACAGGAGGCGGATAGTACAGTTCTCAGATGATTTATTAGAAACATGGGGCAGGGAAATGGCAGGCTATTTTCTACATTGTAGAATAATAGTGAAGACATAAAAAATATGAAACACATGGAATCATGGAGTAGCCAGAAAAGTCTTAAACAAATCGAAATATATTTTATATTTTAGACTCTTCAAAGTAGCCACCCTTTGCCTTGATGACAGTTTTTCACACTCTTGCCATTCTTTCAACCAGCTTCATGAGGTGACCTGGAATGCTTTTCAATTAACAGGTGTGCCTTGTTAAAAGTTAATTTGTGGAATGTATTTCCTTCTTAACGCGTTTGAGCCAATCAGTTGTGTTGTGACAAGGTAGGGGTTGTATACAGAAGAGAACCATATTTGGTTTGCCATATTATGGCAAGAACAGCTCAAATAAGCAAAGAGAAACGATAGTCCATCATTACTTTAAGACATGAAGGTCAGTCAATCAAGTGCAGTCGCAAAAACCATCAAGCACTATGATGAAACTGTCTCTCATGGGTCTTCTAATTTTTGGCTTAGCTTTTGGTTTATCTAATTCACAATGACAGCTACTGTACTATAGCTCATGATTAAACCATAATTAAAATAGATACCTAATGAGTGGCATTATCAGAAATATAATCATAAATTTAATCAAAGTTCATCATTAATGTCACAGCATGCCCTTTTTACCACAATGAGGTATTGAATACTAGTCGCAGAGGTCAAGGTACAGTATGGTCCCGAGAGCAAATGGTATTTATCAAAGTAAGGGGTAAATTAGAGCAAATAGCCTTAAGCCTTACGCATGCTTCAGTTCGTCTGGAATGTACCCAAACTCGGCTAGGCGAACCGAACGAGTATGCTCACATACTCCCTTAAAAGACCTTCCTTTTAAGGGAGTATATACACTTCCTCTTAATAGTCAGAATTAATCTATGATAACTGTCATTCCTTTTGACGTTTTTGCAGAGGATATCTTAGTCGCGCAATATTACATCTAACAAAGATGTTTGGTTCAGTATTTCTCAAGTGAAAATATTTGCAAGAAAACGATTGGTCTCTCATTGAATAACAACAAACACTTCACTGAAGAATCCCTAGTGTTGACCAATCACAGATGAAGGGGCGAAGACTTTGGCTACCGACTTCGGCTTGTCTCGAGAAAGAATGTTGTGTGCACGAACAGCTGAAAAAAAACATTGCCGAAGACCAAAACGAACAAAAATGTCACAAAATATTGCCATATATACAGTCGTGGCCAAAAGTTTTGAGAATGACACAAATATAAATTTTCACAAAGTCTGCTGCCTCAGTTTGTATGATGGCAATTTGCATATACTCCAGGATGTTATGAAGAGTGATCAGATTAATAGCAATTAATTGAAAAGCCACTCTTTGCCATGCAAATGAACTGAATCCCCCAAAAACATTTCCACTGCATTTCAGCCCTGCCACAAAAGGACCAGTTGACATCATGTCAGTGATTCTCTCATTTTTTATATATATTTGTTTATTTTACTAGGCAAGTCAGTTAAGAACAAGTTCTTATTTTCAATGACGGCCTAGGAACAGTGGGTTAACTGCCTGTTCGGGGCAGAACGACAGATTTGTACCTTGTCAGCTTGGGGATTTGAACTTGCAACCCTTCGGTTACTAGTCCAACACTTAACCACTAGGCTACCCTGCCGCCCCATCAATTAACACAGGTGTGAGTGTTGACGAGGACAAGGCTGGAGATCACTCTGTCATGCTGATTGAGTTTGAATAACAGACTGGAAGCTTCAAAAGGAGGGTGGTGCTTGGAATCATTGTTCTTCCCCTGTCAACCATGGTTTCCTGCCGTCATCAATGCTTTGCACAAAAAGGGCTTCACAGGCAAGGATATTGCTGCCTAAATCAACTATTCATCGGATCATCAAGAACTTCAAGGAGAGCGGTTCAATTGTTGTGAAGAAGGCTTCAGGGCGCCCAAAAAAGTCCAGCAGGTGCCAGGACCGTCTCCTAAAGATGATTCAGCTGCGGGATCGGGGCACCACCAGTACAGAGCTTGCTCAGGAATGGCAGCAGGCAGTTGTGAGTGCATCTGCACGCACAGTGAGGAAAAGACTTTTGGAGGATGGCCTGGTGTCAAGAAGGGCAGCAAAGAAGCCACTTATCTCCAGGAAAAACATCAGGGACAGACTGATATTCTGCAAAAGGTACAGGGATTGGACTGCTGAGGACTGGGGTAAAGTCATTTTCTCTGATGAATCCCCTTTCCGATTGTTTGGGGCATCCGGAAAAAAGCTTGTCCGGAGAAGACAAGGTGAGCACTACCATCAGTCCTGTGTCATGCCAACAGTAAAGCATCCTGAGACCACTTATGTGTGGGGTTGCTTCTCAGCCAAGGGAGTGGGCTCACTCACAATTTTGCCTAAGATCACAGCCATGAATAAACACCTTGATAGAACACCTTGCCATAAGGCAAAAATGATAACTACGTGGCTCGGGGAACAGAACATCGATATTTTGGGTCCATGGCCAGAAAACTTCCCAGACCTTAGTCCCATTGAGAACTTGTGGTCAATCCTCAAGAGGCGGGTGGACAAACAAACAACCCACAAACTCCAAGCATTGATTATGCACGAATGGGCTGCCATCAGTCAAGATGTGGCCCAGAAGTTAAGTGACAGCATGCCAGTGCGGATTAAAGAGGTCTTGAAAAAGAAGGGTCAACACTGCAATATTGACTCTTTGCATCAACTTCATGTAATTGTCAATAAAAGCCTTTGACACTTATGAAATGTATTCCATAGTAACATCTGACAAAAATATCTAAAGACACTGAAGCAGCAAACTTTGTGGAAATTAATATTTGTGTCATTCTCAAAACCTTTGGCCACGACTGTACACAAACTGTTCCATACTGCTTTGGATGGGAAGCATGCGGATTCCTTTAGGCTGCAGTGTTCTATTGGAAAGTGAATGTAACGTTAGATTAACAGCATGTACTAATTTGTGTTTCAAGGACATTGGTAATTATTACTTTTCCAGTCAGCAGGTTTGATTGGGCAAGAGTATCGTCTTTCCACGGTGACATTACCATGCAGGAAATTGGTTAATAGACCAATAACAAATAGTTCCACAACTCTCTGACATAAACAGCTAGTTTTCAGTTTCCCCTCCCCACTCAGACCACTCACAGACAGTCCTATCAACATTATTGCTTGAGAAATAGTTTTTTAATAAAAGCAATTTTTGCTTTGGAAATCTTTTACAGTAAGGTACTTAATTGATACCCAGAAATTATTTTATATTGAAATAAAAACAGCTGCATTGGGCCTTTAATATGACTTGAAAATTCAAAATAGGCCTGTCTGCATCACATTTGATGTAATCATCTGAAATCAATGCAGTTCTTGAAATTAGTTGTGATTATGATTCATTTTTGGCTTCTTTTCTCTGTTCTTGAATTCCCAAGATATTGTTAATCTTTTCTTCAAAGTAAAAGGCCTTAATATATAGGGTTTTTTACGTTTGATTGACCAATTTCTAGTCAAAAGGGATTTAAATGCATTGGTAGCATACATTTCTCTCAAATGAAATGTCAAAGGACTTTCAGGCTGCATGCATTGTTCCAAGTTACCTTGTCCATCTTAGCCTTGAAAATGACTGTAATACTGCAGGGAAAACTACTTTGTGGATGTCACTGGCAAGATATGTTGTACTTTTGCCAATAGACTCTATAGTTTCTCTAAGGTTTATCTTCAAGAACAGAACTTTATCTCCCTCTTTTTCTCACTCACTTTCTCTCCATATTTTTTCCTCTTTTGCAAATTGTCATGAAAACCAGTCTGTCATACCAAATCAGTCTCTTTTAAAGTTTTACTTAACAGAGTATCTCGTTGGAACAGCCTACACAAATGACTTTCTATTTTGGTTGGGCAACCATAATCTGACTTGCTCCGCTGGAGACCTTCATGAAAACCTTGACTCCATGAATCTGCCAGTTTTGCTTGACACAAATATAGAAAATTAAATCAAATTTTATTTGTCACATACACATGGTTAGCAGATGTTAATGCGAGTGTAGTGAAATTCTTGTGCTTCTAGTTCCGACCATGCAGTAGTATCTAACAAGTAATCTAACAATTTCACAACTACCTTATACACACAAATGTAAAGGAATTAATAAGAATATGTACATATAAATATATGGATGAGCGATGGCCGAACGGCATAGGCAAGATGCAGTAGATGGTATAGAGTACAGTATATATATATGACATGAGTAATGTAGGATATGTAAACATTATATAAAGTGGCATTGTTTAAAGTGGCTAATGGTATATTTATTACATCCAATTTTTAATATATGTCTTATTTTATGACTATACTTTTATTAAAAATCATCATAGCAATATATTTTGAGCAGCTAATGTAACAATTAACCTAATTCTCCAAAACGTATTTATTTGTGAGGCTTTACATAACAAGGCAGGCTACAAAGCCCACAGTAAATGATATACTTTGGCATTACGTTTAATCTACAATGCCAATTACTGTATATGCCATCCAGAATGACATTGAGGTCATGGGCCTTGAGATAAGTGCTTTGACGTCATACAGAGACACTTAGTGCTTTTTAGAAAGTCTTGCTTAGAGAAGAAGACGACACATCCAATGCACAAACAGATGATAGAGCAGTCAAGAGGAAGTGACCAACCGCAAGCCAGCGTGACTGACATTCAAGACGACATGAAAATCCATCCAAAGTTCCCACAAATGGATGGTAAACAGAAACAGCCCTGGGCTCAAAAGACAAACCACATCAGAACCAGGATGTCAACAGTCAGCAGTGCTGTGATGTGTGGTAGACCAGGAAGGCTATATGTGTAATATACCAAGCCAGTAGGGATGGTAATTATTTAAATATTTCACTGCAGAAAGATAGAAGCAAAGGGATCATAGGGAGACCCATGCTTTTATTGCTGATGTTTTGGCCACACAATTGCAACATCGCACTAAATTCATAAAAAATAAAAGTGAAAATCCTTTTCACATCAGTCATGCATTACTGTCAATTGGAAATGTGTGCAGAAATGCCAGTCATAGGCACACTAATCTCATGTCAGGATTTGTCTTTTAGTTTTAAGATTATTGGTCAGCCAGATACACATACCGTATTGAAAGAAGTCTGTTGACCAAGTTTTTGTGATGTTGCATGTGACATGAATGCTTATGAATACAAAAGCAAAGAAGTGCCTCTTAATTTTTTCAATACTGCTACAAGAGAAGACACTTGGATGCCCTTTGACTAATATATGCAAGTAATTTATATTCACATTAAGTAAAGCTGTGGATTTTCACCTGTGTGTGTGTGCAGTGACTGAGTAATTATTCAAAAAGGCTGAAAAGGTCAACATAGAATATCTTATTCAATTTATAATATACATTATATTAACCTTTTTATCCATAGTATGCCTGAACTCTTTTGAATGTTTTGTCAAATTAGACATTTCAAGATGAGATCACTTTTCCTCTGTAATTTGTTTGTTCTTGTAAACAAATGTATAATTGAAGTAAACCAAGATTGCATTTGAAGTTTGCCATTAGAGTAGAAAACTGTCAGGTTTTTTTTATTAAATTAATATTGAGGTGATTGCAAAGAAACCTGAATCATGATCATCAGGCCAAGATACACTGAGTGTACAAAACCTTAGGAACACTTGCGCTTTCCGTGACATAGACTGACCAGGTGAATCCAGCTAAAAGCTATGATCCATTATTGATTTCACCTGTTAAATCCACTTAACACTGAGGAGACAGGTTGAATAAGGATTTTTAAGCCTTTTGAGACAATTGAGACATGGATTGTGTATGTGCCATTCAGAGGGTGAAGGGGCAAGACAAAAGGTATATGTGCCTTTGAACTGGGTATGGTAGTACAGTAGGTGCCAGGCGCACTGGTTTGACTTTGTCAAGAACTGCAATGCTGCTCGGTTTTTCACGATCAACAGTTTACCGTGTGTATCAAGAATGGTCCACCTACCAAAGGACATCCAGCCAACTTGACACAAATGTGGAATGCATTGTAGTCGACATGCGCCAGCATCTCTGTGGAATACTTTCAACACCTTTTACAGTCCATGCCCCCGATGATTTGACGCTGTTCTGAGGGCAAAAAGGCGTGCCACTCAATATTAGGAAGGTGTTTCTAATGTTTTGTACACTCAGTGTATATCCATATATTTACAAATTCACAAGGATACAATAGGAGCAATCGCTCATAAACCCTGCATACCATGATTCACTTAAGAAAGCACTTACAGCGCCTTCAGAAGGTATTCATACCCTTTGACTAATTCCACATTTTGTTGTATTACAGCCTGAATTCAAAATGGATTACATTTATATTTTTATCATCCATCTACACACAATACCCCATAATGAAAAAGTGAAAACATGTTTTTAGACATTTTTGCAAATGTATTCAAAATTAAATACAGAAATATCTAATTTACATAAGTATTCACACCCCTAAGTCAATACATGCTAAAAATCACTTCTGGCAGCGATTACAGCTGTAAGTCTTTCTTGGTACGTCTATAAGAGCTTTGCACAACTGGATTGCACAATATTTGCACATTATTCTTTTTTAAATTCTTCAAGCTGGTTGTTGATCCTTGATAGACAGCCATTTTCAAGTCTTTCCATAGATTCTAAAGCCGATTTAAGTCAAAACTGTATATTTGGACTTGTGTTTTAGGTTATTGCGCTGCTGAAAGGTGAATTTGACTCCCAGTGTCTGTTGGAAAGCAAACTGAACCAGGTTTTCCTCTAGGATTTTGTCTGTGCTTAGCTCTATTCTGTTTATTTTTATCCTAAAAAAACTCCCTAGTCCTTGACGATGACAAGCATACCCAAACCATGATGCAGCCACCACCATGCTTGAAAAAAGAGTGGTACTCAATGATGTGTTGGATTTGCCCCAAACATAACGCTTTGTATTCAGGACATGAAGCATATTTCTTTGCCACATTCTTTGCAGTATTACTTTAGTGTCTTATTTCAAACGAGATGCATGTTTTGGAATACTTTTTTGTACATGCTTCCTTCTTTTAACTCTGTAAATTAGGTTACTATTGTGAAGTAACTACAATGTTGTTGATCCATCCTCAGTATTCTCCTATCACAGCCATTCAACTCTGTAACTGTTTCACCATTGGCCTCATGTTGAAATCCCAGAGCGGTTTTCTTCCTCTCTGGTAACTGAGTTAGGAAGGACTCCTATATCTTTTTAATGACATGCCCACAATGAGCCATTTGTGGCCAATATTAGGTTGGTACATCATGACTGCTTGAAGCAGAAATATGCTCCTTGTACATGACCTTAGTCATCAGAATTAACATTGAATGAGCCAAGTGCTCTAACAATGCCATCAGCAAAGACACATCAAATATATGTCAAAACAATGTCCCTGTTAAGTCAATTTGTTTCTTAACGTTTAGATTAAGTTGTATGTTCTGTATGTAGGTTATACTCTATCAGAGCCAACTTATCAACATTCTCAGCATTGGTTGAGGACAAAATGTCAAAATAAATCTAGTTCTTTGAAGTACAATGTGTGATTGTGCTGACGTTTTCCCCTAAAGAACTCTACTTCTCAAGAATTCCTTCTTGACATGTACTCAGTTGCTGTTTATAAAAGGTGGGGAAGTCGTAATGTTTGGCTTTGAGTGTTATGATGATACATTCCAAATTTATAGGGGTGAACAATCATCACATAAAAAAACATGTATCTCAGGAATGGCATTCTCTATCCTTAGTGAATAATTCAGATTTGTACGAATTTAAGAATGTTAAATAATCGTATTATCATACACATACAGTTATGGAAACTGTAGCAATACAGTGTAAGTTAGCAGTTAGATGAGGATCAGTGGTCCAACAATTCTATCGCTGTAGACCTCTTTGTTGCTAACTTGATTGTTTTAAGGCCAGGGTGTCATTTGGATAATAGATATTTCTTGCATGTATCTGTAGAGTTACTCTCAAGCGCTTGCATACTGTGGAGAGATTTAAGGTTTACAGTAATGTACAGTACCACATATCTTGACCTTTTCAGTATCTTACCTTCAATCTCATGGGAAATGAATTCATTATGGAAGATTTGTTTAAGAATTGTCTTTAGCTCTCATGTGAGGCCTCACTTTTCACTTAATACATCAAGTCCTGTCTGCTTCTTGGCTGCCAGCCTTAAAAACTGTAAAACCGCTTGGCAACTTTATGTTGGTACATGCACAACATGACAATATAATGATGTAGCCTGCAAACTGTTTTTAAGGGTATTGGAATCCATATAAACCACGGCAAGGCCCCTCTAGAGATCTTAATAAATCTGCTTCTGATGGCATCCTACTTGTTATTAGTAATGTTGAGTTTACATAAACGGTGGTATACATCTTGCTCGGCTCTGTAGTAACTTTATGGTGGCACTATTGGAGGCAGTGGAAATGTTTTGGGTCGGCATATGCTAATGATATAATTTGTCAATCATGGGGAGAGTGGCCATCTTATTATAAAGATCTCGTTTTGTAAATTATAAGCTAGTCTTTCTCTTTCTTTTTTCAAAGACACAGCAATTATTTTGCATCACAATGAACTAACAATGTAGATATACAATTTGTAGATACACAAAGTTGTATGCTAAAGAAATTGAGTCCAGGCTGTCAATAGCTTCGATAACAACATTTGCTGGCCAAATATAGTTTATCTATGATACACCACTTCACTTCTCTCAGTATGATAATGAGCTAAACCACTTTCATGTCTTGCAGTGCAATATGCAGTGATGATTGTAATAACAAGCTGCTAAATGTCTTCTAATATTTGCATCCTTCATGCTCTGTGATTCACCTGATTACATTCCTATTGTTCCTATTACTATTTATAGATTATTTAAAACAAAATGATCAAAACTATGCAGTCGCATTGTATAATTAAGCAATAAGGCACAAGGGGATGTTGTATATGGCCAATATACCACGTCTAAGGCCTGTTCTTAGACACAACGCAACACGGAGTGCCTTTATACAGCCCTTAGCCGTCGCATATTGGCCATATACCACCCCGAGGTGCCTTATTGCTATTATAAACTGGTTACCAACGTAATTAGAGCAGTAAAAATAAATGTTTTGTCATACCCGTGGTATATGGTCTGATATTGCACGGCTGTCAGCCAATTAGCATTCAGGGCTCGAACCACCCAGTTTATAAGTATACATATCTATAAGCTGCTGTCGTCCTAATACACATTGATTATAGAATCTCTTATCCAATTAATATTTACCTTTGTGCCAGAGTCATTCTTAAACAGGATCAGTGCATTAGGTTACAAGGGGTTCATATAAGGAATCTTTAGGCTGAGTAGATGCTGGAGGGCTATTTTCCCCCACACATAAAGAAGTTAGAGGGTGTTCAATTTTCTCCTCAAACTGAAAGGGCTCACCACCGTCCGTTGGAGACCTGAGATTAATTAGAATTCTAATGATTGCCCAGCCGCCTTACTGTTGGCCAGTAACGTGGGGAGGTTGCTGTGCTAATGGAGTGCTTAAATGGATAGGCTATAAAACCTTATAGTTAACCTTAAAAATACCTTTATTCAAACATTTTATTTGTCACATACACAGTTTACATCAGGTATAAAAGGTGCAGTGAAATTCTTATGTGCTAGCTCTCTCAACAATGCAGGACATCAGTCAATAACAATAATAACAAGTAATAAGAGAGGTAGTATGCATAGTAACAATGGACTGTATTGTAATGTATTCACAAATATAAAGTGGGTAGTGGTTTACGCAGATATCGGATGGATTATTTGTGGGTATTAAAAGAGCCCACGCCATTAATATACATTGTTAAAAAAAAGGAAAAAGAACACAGCCGAGCCAAAACCTACCTCAATAACCTAAGTAATCTAAATGGCATCAGTGGAGTTCTGTGGTCTAACAGCCTTCATTACCTGTATTAAAAACAATTCCTAGATAAAAGAGAAAGGCCAAGCATTTGGAAAGAGCCTTTTTTAGGTGATTTTAATTGAGCACCCACTTGCCTCCCTTTTTATGATGAAAAGGGAATCCATTTGTGACAGAGGAAAGATTCTGTGCAACCCTCAGTGTGTTTCTAATCAATGGAAGCCTTCACACATATCGGGCCTTTCATTCCTATGCAAATGAGGACGGTCAAGCGAAAGCTGGAATGGACTTCCTGAAAGGATCAATGAGGCTTGAAGAATGGATACGGGCATGTGACGGAGTATCATCTGTCAGTAACTCAGGGAAAGATGCTAGTGCTAATGCTACTAATGTGAGGTGCAACAACACTATCACATTATCAAAGATATTTTGTGCAGACAAGAGGATTGGAAAGACTAATGGCTAAGTGCTGAAAGTGGAATTGTGATTCTTCCCTGCCTGGTCTTCACTTTGGTTTCAGTCAGTATGCAGGGAAATCCTTCCCCCCAAATTCACGAGAACCTCGAATGTACCATGATTTAGAAAAATGGATGAGTTTTCAACACGTTTAAATATGAGTTATCTAAAGCAGGAATTCTAAATGGTAGAATCTGTGAGACATGGGGCCCTCATCAGGTGACTCTATGGAACTGCAACTCCAGCACAAAAATACAAATCAGCAGGTTGACATTTATTGGGATGACTCATGTACTGGAGGAAGCTCTTCAGGGTAGGCACTAGCTCCGCAGGGTAGACACACAGGGTACTACCTTTACCCTAACCTTAACCACACTGCTAACCTTATGCCTGCCTAACCTTAAATTAAGACCAAAAATAACATTTTTGTTTTCAGGAATTGTTACAATATATAGCCAATATTGACTTTGCAGCTGGCCCATCTTGTGGAAATCATTCTAGATTCACCCCATTAAACATCAATCTACTATAAATCATGGCTGAGGATGCTTAGGTTCCTGAGCTGGAATGTAGGGTCAGTAGCAAAAGAGCAGAGCACAATTCAACTGCTGTAGAAAAATGGTTCGGTCATTGCCTCTACGATTAGGTGTCATCTAGAATGTTGCAAAAAACACAATGGAAACATTTTAGATTTTGATAATATCCTTTATGAATTCATGTTGAATAGAAATGTCAAGGTAATGAAAAATGGATGCATTGAGGACTCAGACTTCTCAACTCCCTATCATGCATTTGATAAAAATAATTTTGTGTGGTTGTAAAAAAGAAATAAAATCCAAATACTATTTGCTTCTCTCCTGATCCCTGCTGTGTTTGGAAATTACATGGTTTGCAATAGCATTTTTTAAGAATATGTAAAGGGGAGGTCAGACCAAACTAATTTCTCGTAGATTGATTCTGTTGCCTAGGAACGCTTCATGATAATGGTATAAAACAAAGGAACTGTTTGCTGATACAGACTTGTAGAAAACTTTCATAGACTTACTTGAATGGTTGGATGATGTCAAACTTAATATATCGCTCTGATTAAACAGAGGATAAACTTGGGTTGACTTTTAGTTGTGTTGATCCTGGATCATCATTTAGTTGGATTGATCCTGGATCGTCATTTACTGTAGCTGTGTTAACCCAGGATCGCCAATCAGCTAAATGACAAATTGCTATAGATAGCAATTGCAAGCTAGCCAGCTTGGATTTGTACAGGTATTGGTGCATCAGTGCCCTTGTGCAGTAGTGACCTGAGAGTGCTCATATTGCACCTACTACCGTAACATATTTATTTAGATTAAAACAGTATGACAAATCGTGTTGTAATCAAGTGCTTTTAGACAATAAACAAATACATGTGTTAAGTGAGTTAGAATTTGTCTGTGTAAGGGATTATTCTCACTGAATAGAGTTATTGGGATTAAATTTCTATTCACATAACACGTACATACACTTTTCAATTCCCAGCTCAGAAGTACCATAAATGTCACAGTCGCTACTGGACAGGCAAAGCATTGCAAACTATTCAACTAGCTAGCTACTAGCCAACGTTAAGCAAGCAACTCGTCATGCACCTACCATATTTATCAGGAATCAAGGTAAGACCCAAGTGCAGACTGTGTGAAGTGACAATGTTTAATGTAACCACAGGGGCAGGCAAACGACAGGTCAAGGCAGGCAGGTGTTGATAATCCAGAGTAGGAGCAAAGGTACAGGACGGCAGGCAAACTCAGGCAGAGTTCAGTAATCCAGAAGTGGAGCAAAGGTACAGGATGGCAGGCTCAGGGACGGACAGAGTGGTCAGGCAGGCGGGTACAAGGTCAGGACAGGCGGGTACAGGGTCAGGACAAGCAAGGGTCAAAAACCAGGGGGACGAGAAAAAGAGACGCTGGGAAAAGACAGGCGCTGACAGGACAAACGCTGGTAAGCGTCACAAACAAGACAAACTGGCACCAGACAGACACAGGTGTAAATACACAGAAGGTAATGGGGAAGATGGGTAACACCTGGAGGGGGGGAGACAATCACAAGGACAGGTGAAACAGATCAGGGCGTGACAATATTACGATCTTAATTATTGCAACAAAATCATATTACACTCCTGAATAACGCAACAATTCACAAACATGTGCAGACAATTAAAGGACTTTTCTAGTCTGTAGCCTACACTTCACAGAGTTACTGTTAGCTAAAGCTAACAACATGTCTTCATCAAGTAACGTTAGCCTAGCAAAAATGAACCATTATCCCTCTAATACAAATATAAACGTGCAGTAGGCCTACCTTACAACATAACAAACTATGCTTAATTTTTATCAATATCAGGCAAATCATTAGGCTACATTTGGTAAAAGCAAATTGCAACTGAAAAGGTGGGTATAATTCACTGGGTAATTGAGATGTTGTGCTGTTTTATATGGAAAGCTCATTCCAGCCACCCAAAAATAAAATGCATATATCATACATAGTTTATTCGTTTGTTTTGATTTCTGTAACGAGTGCGCTGAGTCAGGAAGCAAGTTCAGGGAGTGAGTGTTTTTTATAAATAAACAAAACAATGAACACGAAACACAAACAACGTGCACCAACATGAAAACAGAGTCAATAACACCTGAGGATAGAACCCAGGGGAGTGACAGATATAGGGAAGATAATCATGGAGGTGATGGAGTCCAGGTGAGTGTCATGAGGCGCAGGTGCGCAAGATGCTGGTGACAGGTGTCAGCAGCCTGATAATCAGCAGCCTGATGATCTAGAGGCCGGAGAGGGAGTATACTTAGGTTTGCACATTTTGGGGAATATTCAGAGGTGGAAACTTTCTGTGGGAATTAATGGGAATATATGAGAATTAACAGGAATATATGAGAATTAACTGTAATATATGGGAATTAATGGAAATATATGGAAATGAATATTAATACCATTTAAATGTAATAGTTTTTTTTATATTTACCATATCATATGGAGACAGAAACATGAACCTTTTACCTTATCATAAGTAGACATAATTGCAAATGATTAAATCCTTCCAATAGAAACAAATATTTATATATATTTAGTTACGAATTGAACTTTAATTAAATTAGTTTACTCTTCACATGGGATGATTTCACTGAACAACAAAAGAAAGGGAATATTGAATGATCCCCAATTATCCATCGCATCTCCCCAAAACATTTTCAACATAAAAAATTATAGTCTAGAAACTAAAGCTTTGGTTGTCTTCCTCTCAGGCTTCCATGTCTTCTCCCTGGACCTCCTCAATGTCCACCTCTTGAACATCAGACTCTAAGGCCTCATCTTCACTGTCATTTTCCAACCTTGTTGAGGATGGCTCGTTGTCAGGCTCAAAAAGCCGCAAATTTGCCCAGATGGCCACCAATTTTTCAACCCTTGTATTGGTCTGCCTGTTGCGTGCTTTTTTGTGTTCCCAAACAAGGACCAGTTGCGCTCTGAGGCTGCTGATGTGGGTGGGATTTGGAGGATGATGGAGGCAACAGGGGAAAGAGCCTCAGATCCACAATGTCCTTTCCACCAGGTGGCTGATGAGATATGTTGGCACGACTGCCATATTGCATCTCCATCCCAAAGCCCTTGCTTGTGTACTTCGCCAGACTGCCAAGAACCTTGTCCTCATCCAGGCCAAGGTTGCGAGACACGGTAGTGATGACACCATAGGCCTTGTTGATCTCTGCACCTGACAGGATGCTCTTGCCAGCATACTTGGGGTCCAACATGTACACTGCGGCATGTATGGGCTTCAGGCAGAAGTCTTCATGCATTTTTATGTATTTCAGAACTGCAGTTTCCTCTGCTTGGAGCAACAGTGAAGTGGGCAGAGTAGTACAGATTTCTTCTCTTACATCTGCAAGCAGAGTCTGAACATCAGACAGGATGGCATCGTCCACCTCAATCTGTGCAATGGCTACTGCTATAGGTTTCAGGGGTTTCAGGCTGCTTACCACTCTCTCCCAAAATACATCATCCAGGAGGATCCTCTTGATGGGGCTGTCCATATCGGCAGACTGTGATATGGTCATTTCTGGGAGAGACTCCTTCCCCTCCTTCCCCTCACTTTGCTTGGTGAGATAGATTGCTGCTATAACTTGATGACCCTTCACATACCTAACCATTTCCTTGGCTCTCTTGTAGAGTGTATCCATTGTTTTCAGTGCCATGATGTCCTTGAGGAGTAGATTCAATGCATGAGCAGCACAGCCAATGGGTGTGATGTGAGGGTAGGACTCCTCCACTTTAGATCAAGCAGCTGTCATGTTCACAGCATTGTCTGTCACCAGTGCAAATACCTTCTCTGGTCCAAGGTCATTGATGACCGCCTTCAGCTCATCTGCAATGTAGAGAACGTTGTGTCTGTTGTCCCTTGTATCTATGCTCTTGTAGAATACTGGTTGAGGGGTGGAGATGATGTAGTTTTTAATTATTCCTTGCCCACAAACATTCAACCACCCATCAGAGATGATTGCAATACTGTCTGCATTCTCTATGATTTGCTTGACCTTCACTTGAACTCTGTTGAACTCTGCACCCAGTAAAAGAGTAGATTAGGCATGTCTGGTTGGAGGGGTGAACAGTATGCTGGGCGAAGAACATTCAGAAGAACAATCTCTTCCAATACACATTGCCTGTGAGCATCAGAGGTGAACCAGTTGCATACACAGCTCGAGCAAAACATCAGTTTTTCTCTGACTACATTCCTCCATTGAGTCAAAAAACTTCTGATTCCAGGAGGACCATGAGCTGTTGCTATCGATAAGGTGTCTGATTCATCATTTTCACCTCAAATAGAAGTTGTGGGACTTTTGTCAGAGGTTGCTTGTTGTGAACGCTGAGGGAACTTTATGCACTTGGCCAGATGATTCTGCATCTTTGTTGCATTCTTCGCATATGATTTGGCACAGTATTAGCAAATGTGCACAGCTTTTCCTTCTACATTAGCTGCAGTGAAATGTCTCCACACATCAGATAGTGCCTGTGGCATTTTCCTGTAAAGGTGGATTTTTTTTTTGTAAAAACAACAAATACAATTCCATGTACAGATAAATAGTTAAGCAGTTAGATTAACTACTTAGGAAGCAGTGGGGCGCTAGCACTCCCCCGACAATACCCGGTGAAATGTAAGGCGCCAAATTAAAAATCCAAAAGTTGAATTATTAAACATTCATCAATATACAAGTGTTGCATAGTCATCAAAAGCTCTGCTTCTTGGCAATATCACAGCGTTGTCAGATTTCAAAAAGGCTTTACGGCGAAAGCACAACATTTGATTGTTTGAGGATAGCACCTCTAATATTATGCATTAGCATGAATTCATAAACCAGCGCGGTTCACACAAAATCCCTTTCACAGCGAAAACAAATCCCTTACCTTTTGAAGAACTTCTGCTAAGGGCTTCCCAAGTGTCCAACGAAGACATCCAATGGTTCTTTTGTTAGAAAAAGTCATGTATTATATCCATGAATCTCTGTTTGGTTGGCGCGTTATGTTCAGAAAATCCAACGTCGAATCGCCCATTGAAACGTGAAGAGAACTCGTTCAAATATACCTATAAACTTTTCCTAAATAAATCAAAGACCAGTTATAATGCATCTTTAGCTATCCTTTTATGAATATTAGCGATAATATTTCACTCGGATGGTCACCTAAACGTTATATAAGTAAAATAAAGTGGGGCATGCATCCAGTCTCGCGCCCGAGAAATCTTGTTGACATCTGAGCTCCCCTGACCATTTCCTGTTTCTATCCGTTTTGCTTACTCCAATCACTCTGTCTTTGTATATAGACTGCTGACATCTAGTGGAAGCCATAGGTACTGCAATCTCGGAGCTGGATTGCCTTGAAGTCAATGGGGAGAGTCTCAAACAGAGAAAAGGTCACAAAAAACTGCAATTCCGGATGGATTTTCCACGGGTTTTCACCTGCTATATCAGTTCTGTTATACTCACATACATCATTTTAACACTCATATGAACTTCAGAATGTTTCCCATCCAATAGTAATAATTATGTGCATATCCTATTTTCTGGGCCTGAGTGGCAGGCATTTTACTTTGGGCACGCCAGACTCTCCAAAACTGTCACCTATGCAGCCGCTCCCTAAGAAGTTAAACAACTCCTTTGTAAGATACATGTTTTAAAATGAAACATGTATGGAAACAGGTGAATTAACACTCCTCAGTTAGCAGGCTCAAGCAAGCTAAAACCCACATGGTAGCAAAAACGAACTAGCAGAAATTGTTAACCAGTTAGAAATTATTTAAACACACTTTGCTGTAGGCTACTATTTACTAGTTAACAAAAAATGTATGTCATATAAAATATATTCACCCCACCCAGTATTATAATCAAAACTTGCCAGAAAGCATGTAGTCCTTGGCTCAGACAGTGTAGTAGTGTGGGCTCAATAGCATCTCATTAGTGTGCAAGATCTTGAGAATCAGTTGTACTGTACATGTGATGGAAGGGTGCACTGCACATGTGATGGAAGAATGCACTGTGCATGCGGAGGGTTGCAATTCCATTGAATTGTAGATAGTTTAACCAAAATATGCCACAAGACCTATAATTGCCTTATGTGTATCCCACAAAAAAGATTAACTGTTATAAGCTAACTTTTTTGATGAATTTAAGCAATATTCGCCAAATTCCCAGGCTTAACTTCCCATGGCAAATTTTCAAAAAAATTATGGAAATTTACCGGAAAGTTTCCGACACTTTGCAACCCTAAGTATACGTGAGAGTTCCCCTTCCCCCACACGCGGCTTCAGCCGCAGAACGCCGTCAAAGGGGATAAACCCGGGGATTAGGAGCAGACCGGTCACCCCGGAGCCTGATGAGCTGGCAGAGGCAGGGAAGCCTGGCGATCTGGTTGAGGCATGAGAGCCTGTAGCAGTTCCCAAACCTGACGTCATGACTCTGACACATAAAAAATACATTAAAAAACACTTCCTGATGCTTCCCTTAAGTGAGGTGTTATTCTGTAACAAGTGCGCTGAGTCGGGAAGCAAGTTCAGGGAGTGAGTGTTTTAATAAATACAATAAACAATGAACACGAAACACAAACAACGCACCGACATGAAAACAGAGTCAATAACACCTGAGGAAAGAACCAAGAGGAGTGACAGATATAGGGAAGATAATCAAGGAGGTGATGGAGTCCAGGTGAGTGTCATGAGGCGCAGGTACGCAAGACGATGGTGACAGGAGTGCGGGATAATCAGCAGCCTCATGAGAGGCTGAGTTGGCATTTGGCCCAGCACTTTTGATTTGTTTTGCTAAAAACTATTGACACAAAAGTGTTGAAAAGAGGGACAAAGTATTGTTGTTTAGACTGATTCGCCTCATGATTTGTTTGACAGGATATTTATGTTTTCATCCTCCCTAGGGCCAGGAGTTTTTCCAGAAGTTTTCTTAAAACCATATGACCTGATTAGAAAAAATCTGGTCCCATCATTGCCCATATAAAACCTTTCATACAGGTGATGTATTACTATGTTATACCAAGAGGTTCTACCTGGCTAAAAAACACACACACACACCTGTGGTGCCATCTCTGAAATCCCCACACAATGTTACAAATGAAAAAACATTGTATTTGTATGATCGACTATATTAAAATTGGTGTCGGGAAGGGGCTTCAATAGTTTTACATGGATCAGTGCAGCCGGCGGGCAACAGCTACTGTGACTATTTTAGAATGTAACAGGCCGTTACTGCAATTTCAGGTAAAAACTCAATAAAGCAAGTCTCAAATAAAAGAAAAATGTCTATACATTTCAGCTGTTTCAAAAACATTGGCCTACTTTTACCCTGCAAGTTTTTCACAAGTTTACACAGCAGTATTGTCTCTCGAGAATCTATACCTTTCAAGAACCTCTTAAAAATGTTGCTATCGTCAATGTCAGAATGGTCTAAGCGTGTGTGCACTGTCCTGTCTCAGTGATACATCTGTGTAAAGTCTCGCTCAAAATAAAATGTTTTTTTTAGGTGATAATTCTTTTAACCAATTAACCATCCCATAATGTGGCCTGAGGTAAGGTTGAGACATGAGGTGTAATGTTGAGACATGAGATGGAGGGGGTGAGACTTGAATTGTGTAGGGTTGAGGGTTGACACAGATGTCTGAGGAGTACCGGTAACGAGTCAATGTGCAGGGGTACGAGACAGTTGAGGTAAGTGAGGTAATATGTACAGTCGTGGCCAAAAGTTTTGAGAATGACACAAATATACATTTTCACAGTTTGCTGCTTCAGTGTCTTTAGATATTTTAGTCAGATGTTAATATGGAATACTGAAGTATAATTACAAGCATTTCATAAATGTCAAAGGTTTTTATTGACAATTATATGAAGTTGATTCAACAAGTCAATATTTGCAGTGTTGACCCTTCTTTTTCAAGACCTCTGCAATCAATTATGCTGTCAATTAACTTCTGGGCCACATCCTGACTGATGGCAGGCCATTCTAGCATAATCAATGCTTGGAGTTTGTCAGAATTTGTGGGTTTTTGTTTGTCCACCCGCCTCTTGAGGATTGACCACAAGTTCTCAATGGGATTAAGGTCTGGGGAGTTTCCTGGCCATGGACCCAAAATATCAATGTTTTGTTCCACGAGCCACTTAGTTATCACTTTTGCCTTATGGCAAGGTGCTCCATCATGCTGGAAAAGGCCTTGTTCGTCACCAAACTGTTCCTGGATGGTTGTGAGAAGTTGCTCTCGGAGGATGTGTTGGTACCATTCTTTATTCATGGCTATGTTCTTAGGCAAAATTGTGAGTGAGCCCACTCCCTTGGCTGAGAAGCAACCCCATACATGAATGGTCTCAGGATGCTTTACTGTTGGGATGACACAGGACTGATGGTAGCGCTCACCTTGTCTTCTCCGGACAAGCTTTTTTCCAGATGCCCCAAACAATCGGAAAGGGGATTCATCAGAGAAAATGACTTCAGCAGTACAATCCCTGTACCTTTTGCAGAATATCAGTCTGTCCCTGATGTTTTTCCTGGATAGAAGTGGCTTCTTTGCTGCCCTTCTTGACACCAGGCCATCCTCCAAAAGTCTTCGCCTCACTGTGCGTGCAGATGCACTCACACCTGCCTGCTGCCATTCCTGAGCAAGCTCTGTACTGGTGGTGCCCCGATCTCGCAGCTGAATCAACTTTAGGAGACGGTTCTGGCGCTTGCTGGACTTTCTTGGGCGCCCTGAAGCCTTCTTCACAACAATTGAACCGCTCCCCTTGAAGTTCTTGATGATCCGATAAATGGTTGATTTAGGTGCAGTCTTACTGGCAGCAATATCCTTGCCTGTGAAGCCCTTTTTGTGCAAAGCAATGATGACGGCACATTTCCTTGCAGGTAACCATGTTTGAGGAAGAACAATGATTCCAAGCACCACCCTCCTTTTGAAGCTTCCAGTCTGTTATTCGAACTCAATCAGCATAACAGAGAGATCTCCAGCCTTGTCCTCGTCAACACTCACACCTGTGTTAACAAGAGAATCACTGACATGATGTCAGTTGGTCCTTTTGTGGCAGGGCTGAAATGCCGGGTTTTCCGGGGGAATCAGTTCATTTGCATGGCAAAGAGGGACTTTGCAATTAATTGCAATTCATCTAATCACTCTTCATGACATTCTGGAGTATATGTAAATTGCCATCATACAAATTGAGGCAGCAGACTTTGTGAAAATTTATATTTGTGTCATTCTCAAACTTTTTGGCCACAACTGTACAGTACATGTAGGTAAAATTGACTAGGCAATCAGGATAGATAATAAACAGAAGAGCAGCAGCATCTGTGAAGAGTCTGAATGTGTGTGTGTGTGTGTGTGTGTGTGTGTGTGTGTGTGTGTGTGTGTGTGTGTGTGTGTGTGTGTGTGTGTGTGTGTGTGTGTGTGTGTGTGTGTGTGTGTGTGTGTGTGTGTGGCGTCAATATGCATGTGTGTGTGTTTTGTGTGTGTGTGTGTGTGACTGTGTTGGAGTGTCACTGTAGTACAGTGAGGGAAAAAAGTATTTGATCCCCTGCTGATTTTGTACATTTGCCCACTGACAAAGAAATGATCAGTCTATAATTTTAATGGTAGGTTGATTTGAACAGTGAGAGACAGAATAACAACAAAAAAATCCAGAAAAACGCATGTAAATTTTTTTATAAATTGATTTGCATTTTAATGAGGGAAATAAGTATTTGACCCCTCTGAAAAACATGACTTGGTACTTGGTGGCAAAACCCTTGTTGGCAATCACAGAGGTCAGACGTTTCTTGTAGTTGGCCACCAGGTTTGCACACATCTCAGGAGGGATTTTGTCCCACTCCTCTTTGCAGATCTTCTCCAAGTCATTAAGGTTTCGAGGCTGACGTTTGGCAACTCGTACCTTCAGCTCCCTCCACAGATTTTCTATGGGATTAAGGTCTGGAGACTGGCTAGGCCACTCCAGGACCTTAATGTGCTTCTTCTTGAGCCACTCCTTTGTTGCCTTGGCCGTGTGTTTTGGGTTATTGTCATGCTGGAATACCCATCCACGACCCATTTTCAATGCCCTGGCTGAAGGAAGGAGGTTCTCACCCAAGATTTGACGGTACATAGCCCCGTCCATCGTCCCTTTGATGCGGTGAAGTTGTCCTGTCCCCTTAGCAGAATAACACCCCCAAAGCATAATGTTTCCACCTCCATGTTTGACGGTGGGGATGGTGTTCTTGGGGTTATAGGCAGCATTCCTCCTCCTCCAAACACGGCGAGTTGGGTTGATGCCAAAGAGCTCCATTTTGGTCTCATCTGACCACAACACTTTCACCCAGTTGTCCTCTGAATCATTCAGATGTTCATTGGCAAACTTCAAACGGGCATGTATATGTCCTTTCTTTAGCAGGGGGACTTTGCGGGCGCTGCAGGATTTCAGTCCTTCACGGCGTAGTGTGTTACCAATTGTTTTCTTGGTGACTATGGTCCCAGCTGCCTTGAGATCATTGACAAGATCCTCCCGTGTAGTTCTGGGCTGATTCCTCACCGTTCTCATGATCATTGCAACTCCATGAGGTGAGATCTTGCATGGAGCCCCAGGCCAAGGGAGATTGACAGTTATTTTGTGTTTCTTCCATTTGCGAATAATCGCACCAACTGTTGTCACCTTCTCACCAAGCTGCTTGGCGATGGTCTTGTAGCCCATTCCAGCCTTGTGTAGGTCTACAATCTTGTCCCTGACATCCTTGGAGAGCTCTTTGGTCTTGGCCATGGTGGAGAGTTTGGAATCTGATTGATTGCTTCTGTGGACAGGTGTCTTTTATACAGGTAACACAATGAGATTAGGAGCACTCCCTTTAAGAGTGTGCTCCTAATCTCAGCTCGTTACCTGTATAAAAGACACCTGGGAGCCAGAAATCTTTCTGATAGAGAGGGGGTCAAATACTTATTTCCCTCATTAAAATGCAAATCAATTTATAACATTTTTCACATGCGTTTTTCTGGATTTTTTTGTTGTTATTCCGTCTCTCACTGTACAAATAAGCCTACCATTAAAATTATAGACTGATCATTTCTTTGTCAGAGGGCAAACATACAAAATCAGCACGGGATCAAATACTTTTTTCCCTCACTGTATGTGTGATTGTGGGGTTAGAGTCCAGTGAGTTTACATAGAGCCAGTGAAGAAAAAAGGGGTCAATGAAAATTGTCCGGGTAGAGATATGAATAACTGATCAGCAGTCTTATGGCTTGGGGGTAGAAGCTGTTTAGTAGCCTTTTGGTCCCAGACTTGGCGCTCCGGTACCGCTTTCCATGCGGTAGCAGAGTGAACAGTCTATGACTTGGATGGTTGGAGTCTGGCCATTTTTAGGGCCTTCCTCTGATACCGCCTGGTATAGAGGTGCTGGATGGCAGGGAGCTCACTTACGAGCCCTTTACCAACAATGCAGTTAATAATAAGTAAGAAAATTAACAAATAGATAAAAATAAAATAGTAACACAAGAAAATGACATTAACCAAGTGGTGATACAGCCAGTCAAGATGCTCTCAATGGTGCAGCTGTATAACTTTTTAAGGATCTGACAGCCCATTCCAAATCTGTTCAGCCTCCTGAGGGGGAAGAGGCATTGTCATTCCTCCTTCACAACTGTGTTGGTGTGTTTGGACCATGATAGATCCTTAGTGATGTGGACACTGAGGAACATTAATGAGCAGGAACTGGATAGCCTTGCTGTGGTTCCCTGACACACATAGGTTGATGGGAGCGGTGTTGTGGGTGACCCGGCCTATAGAGCGCCCGTCCAGCGCTCTAACATCCATGTGAATGGAGAGGGGCTGAGTGGGGATGCCTAGCTCGGAAGCTAGGGTAGAGTCACAAAAAGCTCTCATCGGCCCCAGAGTCGATGAGGTCCCGGAGAGATTTCGACTGGTTTCCCCACAGCAGAATGGCATGAGTGCAAGTAAGGGAAGCAGAAGAGTTCTCCATATGGTCCACCAGAGTACTCGCTCCTACCGGTGAGCCTGGTCTTTGAACGGAAAAGAGGACACAAAATGACCAGGAGTCCCGCAATACAGGCAACTCTTAGGGCTGAGCCTGTATAGCCGTTTCCCGCTTGGAGATAACCCAGCTCTGCCTAGTTGCATAGGCTTGGGAAACGGTGACTCGGCCATCTTCGGCGACTCTTGGGGAACCTCGGGTAGCCTCGGGTTCTCTCAGCAACGGGGCCAACGGGGACTTCCGGGATGCCTCGAAGGTGAGGTGGAATCCTTGGACAGGCGAGCAAAATCTACTCTCCTCTCCCTCCGTCGTTCCCTCCATCGATCCTGATGGTCAAGGCGATGAGGGAATCGCAATCCATAGGTGATTCCCAGGTTGCGAGCTCATCCTTGACCTCCTCCGAGACTCTGTGTAGGAATATGTCGAACAGCGCTTCCTGGTTCCAGGCACTCTCAAAAAATCCACTGCATAGTCTGACACACTGCGGGAGTCCTGCCAAAGCTTGAGTAGTTTCCAGGCAGCCTCTCTCCCGGAGAATGGGGCATCTAACACGTTCTTTACCTCTCCCACGAACTCCTCCAGACTGATGCATATGGCCAGCTTTTGCTCCCATACAACTTTAGCACAGGCGAGCGCCCTCCCGGACATCAGCCTGATAAGATATGCTATCTTAGAGTGGTCCGAGGGGAAGGAGGAGGGCTGAAGCTCGAAGATGAGAGCACACTGAGCTATAAATGCCGACAGGTGCCCGGCTCTCCATTGAAGAATTCCTGGGGAGGTAAGCGGGGATCCCAGGAAGGTGGAGTGACCGGTGGGGCGGCGCTGATAACAGCCAAGTTACTGAGGATCTGTGAGGTTGCCGTCATAGTAGGCTACCTCCCAGCCAACCCAACATCCGGTCATGGCGTTCGGCCATGGTGTGTACCGCCTCCATAAGGCCACGAAGCAATTCCTTGTGCATACCAATGATGGCTCCTTGGGAGGAGATGGTGTTGCGCAGCTGGTCTGAGTCTGCTGGGTCAGTCATGGCCAGTTCGTACTAGCAAAGGTTAGTATGAATCTCCTTAGTCAACAGCTAGTCTTGTTTCTGAAGGAAACATTTTTAAGTAGCATCATAGCATCATTGGTTATGTATTAAAAACTATATTAAAAATAAGATATTACCTTTCATCTAAAAACAATTAAGTGATAAGAAACAAACAAATCATTCTAAAGCAGTGCTTTGCTGCTGCACAAAATGTGCCTTATGTGAAATATCGTATATAGTAATGTATATATTTTTTCTTCAACTATCCTTGATCAGTGATTTGAATTTCCAAAAAGATTCTCTGATCTCAACTTTGATTCCACTTTTTATATGTTGTATTACTCCTTTCAGCTATTCTTCTGCGTAAATATAATCCTGGTCAATTTCTGGTATTGGAAACATATTAAATATTGCCATTTGTACAAGCTCTGACAGTCATAAGTCATTTTGTAGATAACTCTGAGGTGGTGAGTGGGAGAGACTTTATAGGCCTACTTATGTACTCTTGTGGTGACGTGCATTTTTTGGTATTCATTGGATTTTAGTTAGTCTTTGGGTAAATAAATCACCTGCTTAATGGACACAACTCTGGTTCTGCTGTCATTGCTGTGTGAAAAGGCACACAACTACATTGGCAGTGTGCTTGTAAGAGCAGTCCAACAATAAAGCTATTTTTTTGCTGAGAGGGCATGCTTGCTAATATCAGTATGCTTGGCCTAATTGTAAGCAGGCGGATAAGCCAACCTCTGCAAAGAGCAACACCGGTACGTTTGACACAGGGCATGTCAAGCATGACTTCTGTTGTGTTTCACAGAGATGGCCTCAGACAGGGATCGTTGGTTAAGTCCATTACATGTCTCAGGCAGACTAACAACAGCAGCACTAGCGATGATGATAGGCATGCTGCAGCGGTTACGGCTTTATGGGATTCTGTGCCATCAGCCTCCCATTTATGGAATGTACATAATGTCAAGAAGTAAATGTTGTCTGATACCATTAGACCTGACAGAACAGGTCAGTGTAATGGAGGTTGTTTGGTGTACATGCTCAAGTGATAAGTAAACTTGTCGCTGCTTTTAGCTCTCTGAGCCAATGCATAGGCTTAGGCATAGCGGGCGAATGCACTTTTCTGGCATTCAAGATATGGAGTTCAAACCTTGTTGAGCCTTGTCGATCCTATCAGAACTTACATGTTTCATGAGAGAGAAAATATCCTAATAGTGACTTGTCACACAATGTATTAATATGGTAAGTGATCTTGACATTTATGCCATACAAAAGATTAATTGTATTCATTCATGATTACATCTGTAATTAATGGGTGGAATATAAATCTAATTTAATTGAGATAGTAATTTCTGCACAGTTTGAGTTCAATGGAATGGATTATGCATATTTTCTTCAATAAAAAAAAAGAAGTATAATGAATGGCTGTGGTTCTGTTCTCCTGACCTCAGTGTTACAGGTTCAGTCATAGATAAGACACTTGTACTGTACCTTTCAGCAATAATACTTAACCTAACATGCCTTTGCATGAATCAGGCATTAAACCATAATTAGTCATCACATCTTGGGTCAAATGGCTGCCTTTCAGCTATTCCTATTACATGTTTCAACAATTAGCATGTCTCTTTCAGTCAGAATTTACATTAAGGGACAGCTTTTCTATTCTAAGACAACAGTTCAATTATAAATTATGAGTTTCAGGTCCTTTTTGGTATTATATTTCTCACTATAAACAAAACATACAACTTAATAAATCTGTTCCAATCATGTTTGGAATTTACTGTACAATAAGTATTCAAATGGTGGTGAATACATTTGAAGAGTACATAAGGTGCAAAGTCTGTCAGACTATTTATCCTCATCCTTATATAATCTAATGTAGTGAAATGACCTTCCTCATCTGGCCGTGTCCTCAGAGCATGCGCAGACCAGCGCTGACCAGCTGGCTGATGTGTTTACAGACATATTTAATCCAGCCTTATCCCAGTCTGCTGTTCCCACATGCTTCAAGAGGGCCACCATTGTTACTGTTCCCAAGAAAGCTAAGGTAACTGAGCTAAGTGACTATCGCCCCGTAGCACTCACTTCCGCCATCATGTACTGCTTTGAGAGACATATCACCTCCATCCTACCAGACACCCTAGACCCACTACAATTTGCTTACCGTCACAATAGGTCCACAGACGACGCAATCGCAATCACACTGCACACTGCCCTAACCCATCTGGACAAGAGGAATACCTATGTAAGAATGCTGTTCATCGACTACAGCTCAGCATTTAACACCATCGTCATTAAGCTCTCGAGCCTAGCTCTCAACCCAGCCCTGTGCAACTGGGTCCTGGACTTCCTGACGGGCCGGACCCAGATGGTGAGGGTAGGAAACAACATCTCCACCCCGCTGATCCTCAACACTGGGGCCCCTCAAGGGTGCGTTCTCAGCCCTCTCCTGTACTCCCTGTTCACCCATGACTGCATGGCCAAGCACGCCTCCAACTCAAGTTTTCTGACGACACTACAGTAGTAGGCTTGATTACCAACAATGACGAGACGGCCTACAGGGAGGAGTTGAGGGCCTTCGTAGTGAGGTGTCAGGAAAATAACCTCTCACTCAACGTCAACAAAACTAAGGAGATGATCATGGACTTCAGGAAACAGCAGAGGGAGTACCCCCCTATCCACATCGACGGGTCAGTAGTGGAGAAAGTGGAAAGTTTTAAGTTCCTCGGCGTACACATCACATCACAAACTGAAATGGTCTACCCACACAGACAGTGTGGTGAAGAAGGAGCAATAGCACCTCTTCAACCTCAGGAGGCTGAAGAAATTCGGCTTGTTACCAAAAACACTCACAAACTTCTACAGATGCACAATCGAGAGCATCCTGTTGGCTGTATCACCGCCTGGTATGGCAACTGCTCCGCCCACAACCGTAAGGCTCTCCAGAGGATAGTGAGGACTGCAAAACGCATCACTACCTGCCCTGCAGGACACCTACACTATCCGATGTCACAGGAAGGCCAAAAAGATCATCAAGGACAACAACCACCTGAGCCACTGCCTGTTCACCCCGCTATCATCCAGAAGGCGAGGTCAGTACAAGTGCATCAAAGCTGGGACAGAGAGACTGAAAAACAGCTTCTAGCTCAAGGCCATCAGACTGTTAAACAGCCACCACTAACATTGAGTGGCTGCTGCCAACATACTGACTTAAATCTCTAGCCACTTTAAGTAATAGAAAATTGGATGTAACAAATGTATCACTAGCCACTTTAAACAATTTTGTATATAATGTTTACATATCCGACATTACTCATATCAAATGTATACACTGTACTCTATACCATCTACTGAATCTTGCCTATGCCTTTCGGCCATCGACTCAAATCTCTAGCCACTTTAATAATTAAAAAGTGGATGTAATAAATGTATCACTAGCCACTTTAAACGATGCCATTTATATAATGTTTACATATCCTACACTACTCATCTCACATGTATATACTGTACTTTATTCCATCTACTGCATCTTGCAGAGCCATCGCTCATCCATATATATATATATATAAAATTAAGGTTCCCTGAAATACTGGGAAAACCAAGGTGTATGTCAAGTTGTATTTAACCCTGCACCAGGTTTAGTGGTGATTCACATTAAATTGGAACTAAAGGACTTGACTTTTGAAATACTACGGTAGCCTTTCACACGTTCCAGTAAAAGAACATGTCCTTGATCCCTTCACACAGACAGAAACTCACACATCAATACAGGTAAATATACACTATGTAGGCCAGTTCCTTTGATAGAAAGGGGGCTCAGGTTGTTATAATAGTAATCCTAACAAGAAAATATGTAAGGAGAATCTGTTTAGCTTTGGGGTTGAGCCTATTGATCAAGATGGCATTGTTTAAAATCGAGGAAAGAGGCATTGATGCACACATACGTTCTAGGGTATAATGTAAATAAGATATTTCTGTTTTTATTTTTATATTTATTTTTATATATGTGCGCATATTCTAAAAAACTGTTTTCCCTTTGTCATTGGGGGTATTGTGTGTAGATTGATATAATTTTATCAATTTTAGAATAAAGTTGTAACGTGAAAAAAATTGTAAAGAATTAAGGGGTCTGAATACTTTCCCGAATGCACTGTATGCCTCCTGTAAGACCCAATGATCAGTGAACCGTACATGATGCATATTGGTGTCATTCAAATCAAAGCAACTTTTATTTGTCACATGCTTCATAAACAATAGGTGTAGACTAACAGTGAAATGCTTACTTTATTGGCCCTTCCCAACAATGCAGAGAGAACTAGAGTATGTCTAGATTTATTTAGGCTAATTGTTTGAAACAGCATACTCTTCAAACACATCACATTTCCAGATTGGGCTCTCTGGTACTTTTAATGATATGACCTATTGTATACTTAATTAAATAATGGTTATAAAATTAAATTAAAATAAATAATAAGGCCTGAAGGGGTTGGTATATGGAGAATATACCACAGCTAAGGGGTGTTCTTAGACACAAAGCAATGGGGAGTGCCTGGATACAGCCCTTAGCCGTGCTATATTGGCATATACCACAAACCCCTAAGGTGCCTTATTGCTATTACCAACGTATTTAGAGCAGTAAAAATACATATTTTGTCATACCCCTGGTATACAGTCTGATATACCACAGCTGTCAGCCAATCATTATTCAGGGCTCGAACCACCCAGTTTATACAAATAAATATACATTATAGGTTATTAACCAATCACAGCCCTCTTTTGAGATTGCACATTCAGCTAATCACCAGCAGAGGGAGTTTCCTTTGAATCCATTTACCGTTCACTGTGGCGCTCATAACATTTATCAGAACTTAAGAATTAGCAGAGAGCCCACTCTGTAAATGTGATGTACTTGTAGAGTATGTTGTTCCGAACAATGTCTTGAAATGAACAAAATCAAAAAGCTTACTTTTGAGATATTCTTTTTGATATTTTTAATGTTGAATGAATGTATGTAGAAATGTGTATTTCAGATTCTAGACAATATTCAAATGTGACCCACCACCTGGATTCAGTCCTATGTAGCAACATTTGAAATTGTGTTTTGTTTTTTACATTGGATCAAAGTAAAGACTCAGGGCTAGAAAATGGTATACTGTATCAAACACTACAGTTGAGGAACAATGGGAAAGTAATTCTGCTTTGAAAGTTGATAAACTTGTAACCCCACTTTTGAAAAAATGGCCCTTGAATGGGTTGGTAAACCTACTGGAGAGCTCTTCTTTGTTTACACCCATTCAGCATAGTTTGCACTCTCTTAAGCCCCACCCATCTCTTTAAAGATTCACATGTGAGGCCAAAGTGCTAAACAGAGTAAGGTAGTGTGTAGTAAACAAAGATTTCAAGACTAAAAGTGGTAAAAGTAGTAGCAAAAATTATTAATAAAAATACACTTTACTTAGTCCTTGGCCTATATCATAATCTGAATTTGGTGCAGTTCATGTTGTTCTTCACATTACCGTCTCTGGTAAACACACACTATATAAAATTGTTATTCCTCTGTCCTGCACGCACACCCAGAAAAATACACATATATTACTTACTAAAACTGTTGTTACACTAAGGTTTTTATTCTAAGAGAAACAAAAATGTTCAATTATATTCCATGATATTCTTAAAACTTATGTGTTGACTGAATATAAGCAAGTGATGTCTGCTAAATAATCAAGTTTATGGCACAGTCATATAGCCTCGGCACCTTCATAAAGCATTCATGAGTTTGGATCAAAACAAATAAGCAGCAACATTCTTTAATAAAGAAATGTTTTGGTTATCCTGACCTGGACACCATGTATTATAGTCTCTAAAATGAAAAATATTACCACCGTCTCTTGCGCATGTCATTTTCCATATGGATCCATAACGAATTACTATTGGAATAAATATCACTGAATGACAGAAATATTGGAACAGAGTAGGCTAATGAAGGTAAACAAATTGTTGCTTATTGGAAAATACTCTCAAAAGGGGCATATGGAAGGGGGAAAAGACAACATTCAGAGGTCAAGACAGTGTTGCTCTGAGACAAGCATGGGAACTGGTCTTGATAAATCAATGAGATTTTTATTTTCACTGAATCTCCATTTGGGTATTGGTTAGACTACAATTAGGGTGTGGAAATGTTAGGATTATTTTGCTCTTACTGTAGTACTGTAGCCTACTCCCAACCAGTCACGTTGTACAGCGCCATTATGGGCTATTAGCAGGACAATAGACTCTTGCCAAGAAGGAGGGTAGGGGGAGAATTGTATCGTCAAATGTATTTCTTATTTAGGTTGGCTGTATCACAACCGGCCGTGATTGGGAGACCCATAGGGCGGCGCACAATTGGCCCAGCGTCATCCAGTCGTTGACTTAACTGACTTGCCTAGTTAAATAAAGGTCACGTTGTACAGCGGTACAGCGCCATATTTTCCTGACGGAAACCCTGAGGGTTTTGTTTTTCTTGGTATAGAAACACCATAATATTAATCAAATTAATTAAGCTACATTTCTTAAAATCAATCCCATACAGTATACTATGTTCTTACAAAAAAAGGTTTTACATTCTCTAGTACAGCCAATAACTTTAGGTTATTTGAAAACAAAATCTCAAAAATATCGTTAATGTTTTCAAACACGTTTCTTTCACAAGGGCTATTAGCAGGAAAATAGACATGATGTTTAAAAAAAATCACCTCTCTGACATAGGGTTCAGCATATATCTTGCTGATGTCATTGAATGTCTCCGTTTAGGTAGTATTTAAGTTTTTTTAACTTTGTGCAAGGCAATTGATCAGAATTAAAAACTATGTGGGTGGGGCCTCGCGACTGGCGCAGTGGTCTAAGACACTGCATCGCAGTGCAAACTGCGTTGCTACAGATGCTGGTTCGGTACCTGTGCCGGCCGCGATCGGGAAACCCATGAGGCGACACACAATTGGCCCAGCGTCGTCCAGGTTAGGGGAGGGTTTGGCCGGCCGGGATGTCCTTGTTCAAGAAATAGGCACGATGTGCTTTTGGTTTCTCTCCCTCTAAAATCTGAAATAAATCATTCTAAATAACAAATTGTCTTTCTTTAAAAAATAGTAAGAATGTCTCACCCCATGTTCAAGAATGGCCTGTTTCCCTTTATTCAGATTACAATCGCTCACTTTCGGTTATTTGAAAACAAAACAATCTTCAAAATATCGTAATTTTTTTAAACAAGCCATAAAAAGTTGGTTGCAATTTTAGTTTAATCCACTAGAAAAGACAGAACAAATAATACAACAAATATTGTGGTTAAACTCAAATATACTAATTGATAAAAAAAACTTTAGCAATTGGAACCTTTAACAAGTGGAAGGGAGAAAAAGTATTATTATTATTATTATTAACCCTGCATTATAATTATATAAAAGCCCCTTAGATATTCAGTGTTTTTATTTACAGTATTTATGGACAGCTGGAGGCATTTTGCTTTTCACAAGTGTAGCAGGCTGTGAATTCTGCCCTTCGATAGATGGGTCAAAGATGGAAGACTGGTTTACCCAGCAGAGATCGCCATTGTCCTTTGAATAATTTTTCTGGTCGTAGTGTTGTAGAGCGGATACGTAAAAGTACCCTGTCGTTCTCTTGAGATTGTGTGTCCTTTCCTAGGCCACGTATGTTTACAGCTGCAGCTGATAACTCAACGTCTAGGAGGTATCACTTCTTCTTTAATGAATAATCATTCAAAGTTCATACCAAGTTGCCATAATCAGCTCGCTGTGTATTCTGGCTGGTCTAGTCAAAATTCACCATTCTACCGTGTTGATCGTCACCTCCGTGTTGAAATTCACCCTTTTAAATGTTAGGACAGCAGTCCTAATATTTCTGGAACTAAATGTTAATTTCATTAGGTTGTAGTTGAAATTAGCCCTTTTAACTGTATGGACACCAGTCCTCACGTCATCAGGAACTAAGGTTGACTTCCGTCAACAGGCTTTTGTACTGTGGGAGAGAAGGGCGTATTTCATAGTTCTCAACCAATGTCTGTTCTCTTGGGCATGGCCACTGAGGGAGCATAGTTTACTTATGAAAACAATTCTCTCATTTCGAAGCTAAAATTACATTATCTTTTCACAAGTAGTTTCATATTTAAACTTTTAAATTGCACAGCAATTCCATGTGAATCTGATAACTAGAATGTGTAGACTTTCCAAGATACAATTTATGTCGTCCTATAATCAGATATAATGTCCCAGACACCAACTGATCTGACATCATATTCTTTAACTTGTTTGGGCTAGGTGGACCGCTATCGGTCCACCTACGACAACATCCGGTGAAATGCAGAGCGCCAAATTCAAATTACAAAAATAGTAATATTAAACATTAATGAAAATACAAGTGTTGTACATCATTCAAAAGTTTAGAATCTTGATAATCGAACCACGCCGTCGGATTTACAATAGGCTTTACGGCGAAAGCAGAACATTCGATTATCTGAGGACAGCACCCAACAACAACATATTATTCAAACCAGCACAGGCATTACAAAATCAAATGCAGCGATAAAATAAATCACTTACCTTTGAAGATCTTCCTCTGTTTGCAATCCCACGGGTCCCAGGAGCACAAAGAATGGTCGTTTTGTTCGATAAAGTCCTTCTTTGTATCCCAAAAAGTCAGTTTAGTTGACGCCATGGAGTTCTGTAATCCAGTCATTCAACATGCAGACAATGAAATCCCAAAAGTACCGCTAAAGTTTGTCCAAACAAGTCAAACAATGTTTCTAATTAATCCTCAGGTTGTCAAATAACTAAATAAATGATAATATTTCAGACGGAAAATAGTCTGTTCAACAGGAGAAAAGAATTACGAGGAGCGCGCACCCATTCACGCCCGCAAAACAGTAGTGTCCGTTTCAACAGCCACTTGAAAGAACTTCTATTTCTTGTTCATTTAAAAAAAAAAGCCTGAAACCATGTCTAAAGACTGTTGATGGAAGCCATAGGAACTGAAATCTGGGGAGCTAATTCCCTCTTTAGTCAATAGCAAGTCAATGGAAAAACTGTGGCATAAAAAAAAAACATTTTCCGGATGGATTTTCCTCGGGTTTTCGCCTGCCATATCAGTTCTGTTATACTCACAGACATTATTTATTTGAAACTCCAGAGTGTTTTCTATCCAATACTACCAATTATATGCATATCCTAGCTTCTGGGCCTGAGTAACAGGCAGTTTACTTTGGGCACGTCAGACTGTCCGAACTTCCGAATACTGCCCCCTAGCCCGTTGAGGTTATGTACCAACAGACACTTTCAACTGGTTGAGAAAGGGAAATATTGTTCCATTTCCCAACCTTTTGATGTTACCATACTCTATTTTAACAAAGTGCTTTCCAAGAGTCCATTCTGTAGAGTGGAGAGAAAAGGGGGAAAGGTATTTATGGGGGGGTCATAAACCGTCATGACAGGTGTAAACAGGATAATCAACCCGGGCTTTATACATTTTCTGCAAAATAATGCAACACTCTGTAAGGTTAGTGCCTTTCCGTTTACGCATCGTGGCACACACCTTCCACATTGTGTATGATCAGTGGTGAAAAAAGTACTGAATTGTCATAGATAGTGAATATATCTTAACCCTCCTGCTGTGTTCCGGTCTAATTGGACCAATTTACACGTTTTCTATCTGAAAAATGTAGTTTATTTTATCTGATTGTCATAAGGTTCCATTACTTTGTCCACAAAGGGCATCTGATCACACAAAATACATTTTGATGATTTTCATTATATTTTGGGTGTTTTATTTAACTTTTGAAAACCTGTGGTGTTCCCGGGCAAAAATGACCAGTCATTAGAAATAAATGGGTGAGACTACAATTAGTGTATAAAATAAAGTTCATGGCACATGCCCATTCATCAGATGGACACACTTCCTCTCCCAGACCCCTACATGCATGTGTGTTTGAGCACACACACACACCTCACTCCCCTTCTTGGCTTCCATGGCAACCCCCATGGGAACCTTTCCCCAATAGAATCTTTCCCCCACGGGAACAACACCTGTTGGCATTCTCACAAACAATCGCAGCATTGTTTCAGTAATATATAGAACTTTTCTTGCAGCTCTGGTATATAAAGCTTTTTGAGGCCTTGCTCACAATTAATTCTGTGGCAGCACAATGGCCAAACGATATACTGTATGTGAGGCTCTTGATCATATCTTTGATCATGACACTGCTGAGGAGGAGAGAGTCCTCGTTAAACTTTGACACAAAGTAGTCTGTGATAAATAGAACAATGTGTTTCATTTGAGTATTTGTTATAGTCAAAATAATCCATACTTTATGCTTTTTTTTACTCAAAAACGAGTTGTATGAGCTCAAGTCTATGAAGCCTACAGGCCATGAATAGAAAATAAAAGTTCAAAACTTGTAATGTTCACAAGAACTTAAGTTCATAAAAAGAGCTAACACAACATTAGGTGATAGTTAATGTATTATTATGGATTTATAATCAGCTATAATGGGACGGTCATTTTGGACCGGGCACACAGAATGAAATAACATGAAACAAACACAACAGGAGGGTTAATACAAAATGACTCAAGTGAAAGTCACCCAGTAAAATATTACTTGAGTAAAAGTCTAAAAGTGTCTGGTTTTAAATGTACAGTGGAAAAAGTACTCAATTGTCATACTTGAGTAAAAGTAAAAAGTAGAAGTAAATGCTATATACAAATCCCTTATTAAGCATACTGTACCAGACGGCACACTTTTCTATTTTTTTTTTTTATGTATGGATAGGCAGGGGCACACTCCAACACCCAGACATAATTTACAAATCCACTATTTGCGTTTAGTGAGTTGCTAGATCAGAGACAGTAGGGATGACAACACGTTATATTGTTAGGTGTGTGAATCAAACCATATTGCTGTCCTCCCTGATCATTCAAAATATAACTAGTACTTTTTGATGTCAGGGAAAATGTACAGTATGGGAGTAAAAAGTACACGTTTTCTTCAGGAATGTAGTGAAGTAAAAGTAAAAGTTGTCAAAATATATATAGTAAAGTACAGATACAAAAAAAACCTTCTTAAGTAGTACTTTAAAGTATTTTTACTTAAGTACTTCACACCACTGTGCATTATTTTCAATAGAACGCATAGTCCCTTGTTGATTATCCCTTACATATACAGATGTGAAATGCTTGTGAGATGGTTGCTTTATTGCAAATCGGATATTATGTGACATAACTACCAATTAATTTGCCATCATTATATTATGCTGTTTATCGAATCAGATGTAATTGATCACCCAGCTGTGTGCAATCACAACACATGCTGAAAGCAGACAAAATGACAGGTGCAACAGGGTGATCTATTGTAGGGGTGCATATCAGTAACAACATATCAAAGTAGCTTCCTCTACTCACCTCCTTTGCTTCATCTGCATTGATATGAAAGAACTGGAGAAGAGAAAGTACAATCTCAGGTAGGCATCTACCGTATTGCTCACTCTAGTGATGTAATTTCATGAGTGCAAATGATGGAGAGGAGACCAGGAGAGGAAAACACTTTGTACCTTTGAGATGTCCCCTTGTAGTGATAAAACAGACAAATTATCTTTACAAGTGATGGTAGAACATCGGATATTTCCCATATGAAATGTCATGATTCGAGGAGCCCACAGACCACGGACTCTTTGCGGGCGTGTCACCGATGGAGGTGCTGTTATTGACTCTCCCATTGTTGTGTATAGAAGCTCTGTCATACAGTAATATACACAAATCATGTTTTCAGGGAAACATGAAGAAAAAATTGTTGTTTGTTTCCTAACATAATAAAGCTTGTTTCCCTGGGTTTGAAGTAAAGCCCTTTGAGACAGACGTCATTGACTTTTTTTTAAGGTCGCCCTTCAATATAGAGTTTCCAGGAGGTTGGGGAACAGCTTGACTGAGCATACCTTGGTGGCCCGAGGACCTTGTGTGTGGGTTCTAGGCCTGAGAGGCAGATTACTCAAGTGTGACAACAACACTGGCATTAACGATGACCACTTTGCAACATTTCAAACACATATTCGTCACATTTTGTCAATGCTCTGGGAGACAAGTACAGATCTAGCCCTGCTCGATGACAGGAAACTGCAATTCCAGCAAAGCTTGAATTAACATATAATTTATGACTGTACACAATGCAAATGATTGCAATAACACGGTTTTAAAACAAGGATAAGGCACTATACATAATTGAAATGGATATGGGGTGTTTTATATGCCTCATGGCAGTAGATGTTGGTGACTTCCTTACTTCCTGAAATCATATCAAATCAAATTTTATTTGTCACATGCTTCGTAAAGAACAGGTGTAGACTAACAGTGAAATGCTTACTTATGGGCCCTTCCTAAAAATGCAGAAAGAAAGAAAATAATAGAAAAGTAAAACATTATAATAAAAGTTATAATAAATACGCAATGAGTGGGTACCAGTACCGAGTTGATGTGCAGGGATATGAGGTCATTGAGGTAGATATAACTAATAATAAAGTGACAGATAATAAACAGTAGCAGCAGTGTATGTGATGAGACAAAAAGGTCAGTACAAAAATGGTCAGTGCAGATAGTTAACTAAAGAGCTACCTGGACTATTTAACTATTTAGCAGTCTTATGGCTTGGGGAAGCTGTTCAGGGTCTTGTTGGTTCCAGGGTCGGATGTGTTATTGCCTATCTTCACCACCCGGGGTCGGCTCGTCAGGAAGTCCAGGATCCAGTTGCAGAGGGAGGTGTTGAAACATGTACAGTACCAGTCAAATGTTTGGACACACCTACTCAATCCAGGGTTTTTCTTTATTTTTACTATTTTCTACATTGTAGAATAATAGTGAAGACATCAAAACTACGAAATAACTCATGTGGAATGATGTAGTAACCAAAAAAGTGTTAAACAAATCAAAATATATGATAGATTTTAGATTCTTCAAAGTAGCCACCCTTTGCCTTGATGACAGCTTTGCACACTCTTGGCATTCTCTCAACCATTTGGTCCCCCATTTGGAGTTGGTCCCCCATTTGCGGTCCCCCAGCCTACACTCTTCTGGGAAGGCTTTCCACTAGATGTTGGAACATTTCTGCGGGGACCTGCTTCCATTCAGCCACAAGAGCATTACTGAGGTCAGGCACTGATTTTGGGCGATTAGGCCTAGCTCGCAGTCGGCATTCCAATTCATCCCAAAGGTGTTCGATGGGTTTGAGGTCAGGGCTCTGTGCAGGCCAGTCAAGTTCTTCCACACCGATCTTGATAAACCATCATGCTGAAACAGGAAGGGGCTTTCCCCAAACTGTTGCCACAAATTTGGAAGCACAGAATCATCTAGAAAGTAATTGTATGCTGTAGCGTTAAGATTTTCCTTCACCAGAAATAAGGGGCCTAGCCCGAACCATGAAAAACAACCTCAGGCCATTATTCCTCCTCTACCAAACTTTACAGTTGGCACCAGCATTTGTGATCCATCTGACTGCCAGATGTTGAAATGCGATACATCACTCCAGAGAACGAGTTTCCACTGCTATAGAGTCCAATGGCGGTGAGCTTTACACCACTCTTGCCGATGCTTGGCATTGCGCATGGTGATCTTAGGCTTGGCTGCTCGGCCATGGAAACCCATTTCATGAAGCTCCCCACGAACAGTTGTTGTGCTGACGTTGCTTCCAGAGGCAATTTCGAACTCGGTATTAAGTGTTGCAACCGAGGACAGACGATTTTTACGCTCTACGCCCTTCAGCACTCAGCGGTCCCATTTTGTGAGCTTGTGTGGCCTACCACTTTGCTGCTGAGACGTTCTTGCTCCAAGGCGTTTCCACTTCATCATAACAGCACTCTTACAGTTGCCCGGGACAGCTCTAGCAGGACATACATTTGACTGACTTGTTGAAAAGGTGGCATCCTATGACGTTCCCACGTTGAAAGTCACTGAGCTCTTCAGTAAGGCCATTCTACTGGAAATGTTTGTTTATGAAGATTGCATGACTGTGTGCTCGATTTTATAAACCTGTCAGCAACTGGTGTGGCTGAAATAGCCAAATCTACTTATTTGTAGACAGACCAAATACGTCAATTTCTAATGCATCAAAGGTAAAAGGCTTGGGATAGAGCAAGTGTCTGTCGAAACACACAAAAAATTTCCAGACAAGAGAAACCATAACTCAAGCAATGTTTCCTTAGATTTAATTACTGATATTCTATATGTCTAGAAATAAATCAATGCACCAGTCAGGTGCATTGTTGTAATCAGGGTCTACTGATATAGTGATTTAGAATCCAGGGTCCTAATCAAGTTGATTGAAATCCCTTTACACTTGAAATATATTTTGGGTAGGAAAGTTACATTCTCTACAGTCACAATGGGACATTATCTGGTGGACTGAAATTGTATTTTATCAGAGTGGGTCGATATAGTGTGCAGGGACAGATTGGGGTCTTGAATTGGCAGCGGCTTGTAGGCTAATTACTGTATCTTTATCAATGTTGTAATACCATTCTATTACTAGTGTGAATAAATTAGGGTCAGAGAAGGAGTAACCATGTTTTTATTTGTGTTGCATAGTAACAGATTTGGCCTCAAAGCTCCAATGGCCCTACTTGTATTTATGAGAGGTATTGACATGTTGAATGCACCGAGCTGTCTGTCTAAACTACTGGCATACAGCTCGGACACCCATGCATACCCCACAAGTCATGTCACAAGAGGTCTCTTCACAGTCCACAAGTCCAGAACAGACTATGGGAGGCGCACAGTACTACATAGAACCATGACTACATGGAACTCTATTCTACATCAAGTAACTGATGGTAGCAGTAACATTAGATAAAAAAAACAGATAAAAAAACACCTTATGGCACAGCGGGGACTGTGAAGCAACACAACATTAGGCACAGACACATGTATACACACACACATACGATAACATATGCACTATACACACACATACACCTGGATTTAGTACTGTAGATATGTGGTAGTGGTGGGGTAGGGGCCTGAGGGCACACAGTGTGTTGTGAAGTCTGTGAATATATTGTAATGAATATATTGGCACACACCCAGAAAAAAAGGTTGTGTGGAGGTGCTGACTAACGGCGAATAAACTATACACTACATTTATAGGAAGGCACAGTGATGTCGAAACGTTGGTAAATACCCATTAAACTGTTGGGAGAGTATATATGTAGGGTGCGACTTTCTTTATTTTGATAGTGTAAAAAAAATATATAAACTGCCTTAATTTTGCTGGATAGTTTCATACATATAGCTGTCAGTGATGTCAAAGCACCACACAGCGTGTGAAAGAAGAAATCCTTGGCCAATAGAATAGTACCTGACATTGCCACAAAGTGCAGGGTGAAAAATGATGTGTCCTCAAATGTGTCATTTATGTTGGCACGTTGTGTCAAGCATGGGTCTCTTGGGTTAGATTATGGAAGTGCTTTGCCATATAAAAAAGATTGAGCAGAGAAGAATATCAAAACCACTACTGGGAAAAATAGGTTTCTGGGCTACAAAGTATTAAAATGTAAATGCTATAAAACATTTGAATAATGTTTTCTGTATTGCTTTGTATTTCACTTTGTCATACAGAAAGTTTCAGATTTGTGCAATGTTACGTAGATGGAAAAAAGTTGTCCTTGAAACAGTCTTGATATGTTCGTCAAAAGAGAGATCAGGGTCCAGAGTAACGCCGAGGTCCTTCACAGTTTTATTTGAGACGACTGTACAACCATCAAGATTAATTGTCAGATTCAACAGAAAATATCTTTGTTTCTTGGGACCTAGAACAAGCATCTCTGTTTTGTCCAAGTTTAAAAGTAGAACATTTGCCACCATCCACTTTCTTATGTCTGAAACACAGGCTTCCAGGGAGGGCAATTTTGGGGCTTCACCATGTTTCATCAAAATGTACAGCTGTGTGTCATAGCAGTGAAAGTTAACATTATGTTTCCGAATGACATTACCAATTACCAAGAGGTAAAATATATAGTGAAAACAACAGTGGTCCTAAAACGGAGCCTTGAGGAACACCGAAATTGACAGTTGATCTGTCAGAGGAAAAACCATCCACAGAGACAAACTGATATCTTTTCGACACATAAGATCTAAACCAGGCCAGAGCTTGTCCGTGTAGACCAATTTGGGTTTACAATCTCTCCAAAAGAATGTGGTGATCGATGGTATCAAAAGCAGCACTAAGGTCTAGGAGCACGAGGACAGATGCAGAGCCTCGGTCTGACGCCATTAAAAGGTAATTTACCACAGTGAGTTTCTTTTTCATATTTTTTTGAGAGGAATGGGAGATTCGTTATAGGCCGATAGTTTTTTATATTTTCTGGCTCAAGGTTTGGCTTTTTCAAGAGAGGCTTTATTACTGCCACTTTTAGTGAGTTTGGTACACATCCGGTGGATAGAGAGCCGTTTATTATGTTCAACATAGGAGGGCCAAGCACAGGAAGCAGCTTTTTCAGTAGTTTAGTTGGAATAGGGTCCAGTATGCAGCTTGAAGGTTTAGAGGCCATTATTATTTTCATCAATGTGTCAAGAGATATAGTGCTAAAAAACTTGAGTGTCTCCCTTGATCCTAGGTCCTGGCAGTGTTGTACAGACTCAGGACAACTGAGCTTTGTAGGAATACGCAGATTTAAAGAGGTGTCCGTATTTGCTTTCTAATGATCATGATCTTTTCCTCAAAGAGGTCAATGAATTTACCGCTGCTGAAGTGAAAGCCATCCTCTCTTGGGGAATTCTGCTTTTTAGTTAGCTTTGCGACATTATAAAAAATATAATCCTCAATTAAGTTGGAAAAATAGGATGATCGAGCAGCAGCGAGGGCTCTTCGATACTGCACGTTACTGTCTTTCCAAGCTAGTCAGAAGACTTCCAGTTTGGGGTAGCGCCATTTCCGTTCCAATTTTCTGGAAGCTTGCTTCAGAGCTCGGGTATTTTCTGTATACCAGGGAGCTAGTTTCTTATGACAAATGTTTTTTTTTTAAGGGTGCGACTGCATCTAGGGTATTGCTCAAAGTTAAATTGAGTTTCTCAGTTAGGTGGAGTTTTGTACTCTGACGTCCTTGGGTAGGCGGAGGGAGTCTGGAAGGGCATCTAGGAATCTTTGGCTTGTCCGAGAATTTATAGCACGACTTTTGATGATCCTTGGTTGGAGTCTGAGCAGATTATTTGTGGCGATTGCAAACGTAATAAAATTGTGGTCCGATAGTCCAGGATTATGAGGAAAAACATTAAGATCCACAACATTTATTCCACGGGACAAAACTAGGTCGAGAGGATGACTGTGGCAGTGACTAGGTCCGGAGACATGTTGGACAAAACCCACTGAGTCGATGATGATTCCGAAAGCCTTTTGGAGTGGGGCTGTGGACTTTTACATGTGAATATTAAAGTCACCAAAAATTTGAATATTATCGGCCATGACTACAAGGTCCGATAGGAATTAAGGGAACTCAGTGAGGAACGCTGTAATATGGCCCAGGAGGCTAAAACTGCAAGACAAAAGAAACTTAAATTAAAGACAACAGGTTTGGGTCAAATCTAATTCAACAAAACACAGAGTGAAAACATTGTGGTGGCAGTATCATGTTATGAATATGTTTGTCACAGACAGGGGCTTGGGAGTTTGTCTGGATCAAAATAAAAATGAAAGGAGCAAAACCCAGGTTAAAATGTAGAGGAAAACCCGCCTCAGTCTTCTGGGGGGAAGGTCACCAATTTGTACATGTAGACTTGTCTTTACTCTTTCTGTGATTGTAGTTGATCCCCAAAACCTGTGTTTTTAGATTTTTTTCTTTACAAAGACAATTGGTAGTCATCACTTGCCATGTTAGAAAATGCTTAAAAACACTCCAAACCAATTCATATTACATCAGAATCCCATTCAAATCAAATCAAAATGTATTTGTCACATGCACATGGTTAGCAGATGTTAATGCGAGTGTAGCGAAATGCTTCTGCTTCTAGTTCCGACCATGCAGTAGTATCTAACAAGCAATCTAACAAATTCACAACAACTACCTTATACACACAAGAGTAAAGGAATGAATACGGAGTATGTACATATAAATATATGGATGAGCGATGGCCGACCGACGTAGGCAAGATGCAGTAGATGGTATAGAGTACAGTATATACATATGAGATGACTAATGTAGGATATGTAAACATTATATAAATGGCATCGTTTAAAGTGGCTAGTGATACATTTATTTCATCCAATTATAATTATTAAAGTGGCTAGAGATTTGAGTCGATGGCCGAACGGCATAGGCAAGATTCAGTAGATGGTTTAGAGTTCAGTGTATACATTTGATATGAGTAATGTCGGATATGTAAACATTATATACAAAATTGTTTAAAGTGGCTAGTGATACATTTGTTACATCCAATTCCTATTATTTAAAGTGGCTAGAGATTCTGAATGATGTCTCTGCAATTTCTCTTTTTTAATGTCCCACTTGTTGTAAACAACATCATTCGAACATGAATTTATGGCACATTGGAACATTTAAAAAACAATTTAGTGCAGAGACATTAATCAGAATGGGATTCTGATGTAAGATGAGTTGGTGTGGAATGTTTTAGATTGTTTTCTAATATGCTTTAGACATATTTGCATATTGCATTATAATCAATGGCAAGTGTTGACTCAGCAAAATGTGACAACCAATTTTCTCTGTAACGAAACAAAATATTAAAAAAACAGTTAAGTTACCAGCACACAAACAGTGAAAATAAAGCCACATGTAAAAATGTAAGCCTGGGATAGAGTTGTATTTTTCTGTGGAACATACCAGAATAGCTTTCCAATAGTGTTCCTGAGTAGTCCAGTCTCAGTCCTGACTTAAATTTCATTGAAAATCAGAGACAAGTTTTGAATATTGCTGTCCATCATTGATTCAAAGCCAAGTTTACCGCACTCGAGATATTTTGACAAGAACAATGGATAAATGTTGCCCTATAAGAGTTGTACAAAGTTGGTAGAATCTTATTCAAAATTATCCACAGCTGTAATGGCTGCCAAAAGAGGCTTCCTCTGTTCTATAATTTTTCTTTCACTTTGAAAATGTGGAGTAGGGTGTGTAGACCGGCAGGAATAAAAATACCTTTTTGGATTTAATTTCAAGGCAGCAAAATGTGAAGACTGTGCAAGGGGTGTGTAGACTTTCACTAGCGACTGTTTATACTCTCCCTTGCAGATTTATTTGGACAGGCAAGCTAAAGCTTTTAATTTGGCCCTATACTCCAGCATT
Organism: Brachymystax lenok tsinlingensis; assembly: GCA_030435695.1. Lineage (NCBI taxonomy): Eukaryota > Metazoa > Chordata > Actinopteri > Salmoniformes > Salmonidae > Brachymystax > Brachymystax lenok. Next base: position 60,158,007 of record CM059780.1, read on the forward strand.
TTTGGATTTGAGATGAAATGTTTTATATGAAGCGATAGTACAGAATGTAATATTTTATTTTAGGCTATTTTCGTACATATCTGTTTGGCCGTTTAGCAAAATATGCAGAACCCCAGGAAATTAGCTTTAAACCTGCAACATTTTCTCTTAGCTTCATGACAAAATGTTCCCCGGGGCCCCAAATGGTTGTATCCACATTAATGTAGAACAGAAACATATTGTATTCTAAAGGGTTTATCATCGTCCAAAACGTGTACGCGTACACACAGCAGTGTTCTAGAATATTGGACTGTTGGCTTTCATACTTTTCTAATTCTCAGCGGAGCTCAAGCAATTTCTCCAACTGCCAACACATTCAAATGAATAGAAGATGCACACCAGAGCTGTGTTGGAAATTGTTGGGAGGTATGCATTTAGGCTCTGCATCTCTGCATATGTTTTAACTAGGCAAGTAAATTAAGAACAAATTCTTATTTACAATGACAGCCTAGGATCAGTGGGTTAACTGTCTTGTTCAGGGGCAGAACAACAGATTTTTACCTTGTCAATTCAGGGATTCGATCTAGCAACCATTCGGTTACTGGCCCAACGCTCTAACCACTATGCTACCTGCCACCCCTATGGCACAATGGGATGCCAGACTGTCACAGTGTCCGTGGACTCTGATTTACACTTTATTTACAATGAAAGTGACCTCACAATGACACAATACATTATTTATCATGATTTAATTTTTTGGGGACCAATTATATACAATACCAGTCAAAAGTTTGGACACCTACTCATTATAGGGTTTTTCTTTATATTTACTATTTTCTACATTGTAGAATAGTAGTGAAGACATCACAAATATGAAATAACACATATTGAATCATGTAGTAACCAAAAAAGTGTTAAACAAATCTAAATATATTTTATATTTTAGACTTTTCAGCAGTCTTGAAAGAGTTCCCACATATGCTGAGCACTTGTTGGCTGCTTTTCCTTCATTCTGCGGTGATATTGGTGTAATGGTTGATGTGTGGAGTGAAATAACTGGAGTAAAAACTGGAGTGCATGATTGAAAAACGAACTGGAGGAAAGCTGCCTCCATTCGCTATTTGAGTGCATGACTTATCTTTCTTCCCCTGCCCCTGTTCATGCCCATTTGTTAATGGGCCATTCTAAATCAAAACTAATTATTGATGTCACCTGTTAAATCGACTTCAGTCAGTGTATATGAAGGGAAGGAGATAGGTTAAAGAAGGATTTTTAAGCCATGAGACAATTTAGACATGGATTGTGTATGTGTGCCATTCAGAGGGTAAATGGGCAAGACAAAAGATTTAACCTCTTCCAGCTAGGGTCCCATTTTCCAAATTTTCGCCTGTCTGACGTGCCCAAAGTTAAATGCCTACCACTCATGGCCAGAAACTAGGATATTTACATATTTAGTACTATTGGATAGGAAACACTCTGAAGTTTATAAAACCATTAAGATATAGTCTGTGGCTATTCCAGAACAGATTTAGCAGGCAAAAACCAGAGAGATTTCTGTCCGGAATTTATTTTTCTGTTGCTCTCCTCTCATTTTGAAGCCCATGTAATATTTTCTATGGGGAATAGGACCGAGGTTGCAGTACTTATGGCTTCCACTAGATGTCAACAGTCTCTGGAAAGGGTATGGAGGAAAAAGCTCTGACCAGATCCTTAGAGAGAGAGAATTACTACGGGTAGGGAGAAAAGGTAAACAGACGTGCTCGCTCACGAGAACGTGAACGCGCCCAGCGACCAACTTTCTTTTCGCTTTTAACGCTTCACTTACCGTTCTTGTAAAATATGATCGCTATTATTCATAAAAAGAATACATAAGGATGCATTATTAATGATATTTGATTTGTTTGTGAAAAGATGAGAGGTATAATTTGAACGCGATCCCTTCACTGTAAACGGGCGAGTAGACTGACAATGCTTGGTGGAGAGCTGAACGTAACGTGCCAAAAACAACGGATATTTATGGATATAATTATTTACTTTTTCTAACAAAAGAACCATGGATTATCTTGTTTGGACACTTGGGAAGACCTCAGAAGAAGTTATTTGAAAGGTAAGCGATTTATATTAGCTGTGATATGGATATTTTGAGAACCGAGCTGGATATGAATTTATGCTAATGTGGAAAATATGTGAGGTACTAGCCTCAAACAATCAAATGTAGTGCTTTCGCCGTAAAGCCTTTTAAAATCTGACAACGCAGTGATATTGCCAAGAAGCAGAGCTTTTGATGGCTATGCAACACTATGCAACACTTGTATATCGGGTTAAATATTACGAATATGTATTACTTAATATGTATTTTGAATTTGGCGCGTTATGTTTGCTCTGAAAACGATCCCGCTAAAGGGATCGGCGCGCTAAGAGGTTAAGTGCCTTTGAACATTACGACCAGGAATACGACTTTCCCAAAGAGGATTCTCTGTTTGTTACCCCAGCCAGGACAATAGACTGGATAGCACCCGGCGACTCAAAACAAAGGCGGCGCCGGAGAAGAGGGAAATGCGCCGGTCTTTTGGTCAAGCTACGTCGACGGGCGCATCGTGCACCTCTCCCGAGTATTTTAATCGCCAATGTACAGTCTCTTGACAACAAAGTAGACGAAATCCGATCGAGGGTTGCCTTTCAGAGAGACATCCGAGACTGCAACGTTCTTTGCTTCACGGAAACATGGCTCACTCAGGACACGTTATTTGAGTCGGTACAGCCACCTGGTTTCTCCACGCATCGCGCCGACAGAAACAAACATCTCTCTGGTAAGAAGAAGGGCGGGGGTGTGTGTCTTATGATTAACGAGACGTGGTGTGATCATAACAACATACAGGAACTCAAGTCCTTTTGTTCACCTGACATAGAATTCCTTACAATCAGATGCAGATCGCATTTCTACCAAGAGAATTATCCTCGATTATAATCACAGCAGTGTACATCCCCCCCTCAAGCTGATACATCGACGGCACTGAAAGAAATTCATTTCACTCTAGGAAAATTGGAAACCACATATCCTGAGGCTGCATTTATTGTGGCTGGGGATTTTAATAAGGCTAATTTGAAAACAAGGCTTCCGAAATTTTACCAGCATATCGAATGTGCCACCCGGGCTGGTAAAATCCTGGATCATTGTTATTCCAACTTCCGTGATGCATACAAGGCTATTCTCCGCCCACCTTTCGGGAAGTCTGACCATGACTCCATTTTGTTGCTCCCAGCCTACAAACAGAAACTAAAACAGGAAACGCCCGTTCTCAGGTCTGTTCAACGCTGGTCCGACCAATCTGATTCCATGCTGCAAGATTGCTTTGAGCACGTGGACTGGGATATGTTCCGGACAGCATCTGACAACAACATTGATGTATATGCTGATTCGGTGAGCAAGTTTATTAGCAAGTGCATTGGTGATGTTGTACCCATAGCAAATATTAAAACCTTCCCCAACCAGAAACCGTGGATTGATGGCAGCATTCAAGAAAACTGAAAGCCGAACCACTGCTTTAACCAGGGTAAGGCTACCAGAAACATGACTGAATACAAACAGTGTAGCTATTCCCTCCGCAAGGCAATCAAACAAGCTAAGCGTCAATATAGAGACAAAGTAGAGTCACAATTCAACGGCTCAAGACACAAGAGGAATGTGGCAGGGTCTACAGTCAGTCACGGACTACAAAAAGAAAACCAGCCCGTTGCGGACCATGATGTCCTGCTCCCAGACAAACTAAACAACTTCTTTGCTCGCTTTGAGGACAATACAGTGCCACCGACACGGCCTGCTACCAAAACCTGCGGGATCTCCTTCACCGCAGCCAATGTTTACGGACATATTCAATCAGTCCCTATCCCAGGCTGCTGTTCCCACATGCTTCAAGAGGGCCACCATTGTTCCTGTTCCCAAGAAAGCTAAGGTAACTGAGCTAAATGACTATCGCCCCGTAGCACTCACTTCCGTCATCATGAAGTGCTTTGAGAGATTAGTCAAGGATCATATCACCTCCATCCTGCCAGACACCCTGGACCCACTCCAATTTGCTTACCGTCCCAATAGGTCCACAGACGACACAATCGCAATCACACTGCATACTGCCCTAACCCACCTGGACAAGAGGAATACTTATGTAAGAATGCTGTTCATCGACTACAGCTCAGCATTTAACACCATAGTTCCCTCCAAGCTCATCATTAAGCTCGAGACCCTGGGTCTCGACCCAGCCCTGTGCAACTGGGTCCTGGACTTCCTGACGGGCCGGCCCCAGGTGGTGAGGGTAGGAAACAACATCTCCACCCCGCTGATCCTCAACACTGGGGCCCCACAAGGGTGCGTTCTCAGCCCTCTCCTGTACTCCCTGTTTACCCATGACTGCGTGGCCAAGCACGAATCCAACTCAATCATCAAGTTTGCTGACGACACTACAGTGGTAGGCTTGATTACCAACAACGACGAGACGGCCTACAGGGAGGAGGTGAGGGCCCTCGGAGTGTGGTGTCAGGAAAATAACCTCTCACTCAATGTCAACAAAACAAAGGAGATGATCGTGGACTTCAGGAAACAGGAGAGGGAGCACCCCCCTATCCACATCGAGGGGACAGTAGTGGAGAAGGTGGAAAGTTTTAAGTTCCTCGGCTAACACATCAAGGACAAACTGAATTGGTCCACCCACACAGACAGCGTGGTGAAGAAGGCGCAACAGCGCCTCTTCAACCTCAGGAGGCTGAAGAAATGTGGCTTGTCACCAAAATCACTCACAAACTTCTACAGATGCACAATCGAGAGCATCCTGTCGGGCTGTATCACCGCCTGGTACGGCAACTGCTCCGCCCACAACCGTAAGGCTCTCCAGAGGGTAGTGAGGACTGCACAACGCATCACCGTGGGTAAACTACCTGACCTTCAGGACACCTACACCACCCGATGTCACAGGAAGGCCAAAAAGATCATCAAGGACAACAACCACCCGAGCCACTGCCTGTTCACCCCGCTATCATCCAGAAGGTGAGGTCAGTACAGGTGCATCAAAGCTGGGGCCGAGAGACTGAAAAACAGCTTCTACCTCAAGGCCATCAGACTGTTAAACAGCCATCACTAACATTGAGTGGCTGCTGCCAACATACTGACTTAAATCTCTAGCCACTTTAAACATAGGAATTGGATGTAACAATGTATCACTAGCCACTTTAAACAATTTTGTATATAATGTTTACATATCCGACATTACTCATATCAAATGTATACACTGTACTCTAAACCATCTACTGAATCTTGCCTATGCCGTTCGGCCATCGACCCAAATCTCTAGACACTTTAATAATTATAATTGGATGAAAGAATGTATCACTAGCCACTTTAACCAATGCCATTTATATAATGTTTACATATCCTACATTACTCATCTCATATATATGTGTATATACTGTACTCCATACCATCTACTGCATCCTGCCTCACTCATCCATACATTTATATGTACATACTCGTATTAATTCCGTTATTCTTGTGTGTATAAGGTATTTGTTGTGAATTTGTTAGATTACTTGTTAGATACTACTGCATGGTCGGAACTAGAAGCACAAGCATTTCGCTACACTCGCATTAACATCTGCTAACCATGTGTATGTGACAAATAAAACTTGATTTGATTTGATTTAAAAATGGTCCACCACCCAAAGGACATCCAGCCAATTTGACACCTTTTAGTCCATGCCCTGATGAATTGAGGCTTTTCTGAGGGCAAAAAAGGGGTGCAACTCAATATCAGGAAGGTGTTCCTAATGTTTTGTGTTTTCATTTATAAGACATTCTAAGGTTTGTATCATTCACAACTAAAGTTGCCAAATACCTTTAAATCTAGCATATAGAAACTGTTTCAAATTATCCCTTTTATGCTCTACATAGTCACTTCATATGCGCACTCGCTCCGGGAATGGGAAAAATATCCTATTTTATTCAGCTAAGTTCAATTATATTCTTCATACTATAATATCATATAATGTAAATTAATGGCACGGAATTAATTTGAATATCTTGTCTGCTTTATGAACTGGTCTACAGCCTATGGCATGTCGCATAGCCAGATAGCATGTAGTAGGCCAACTCATATTCTGTTCTTCTGAAATACATTTTCTGCATATCATAATGTTTCTTTAGACCTGCATAAAATAAATAATGGATTTATTGTGGTGTTGTATGTTAAATTGATTTAAATGTATATGTTCCAAGGGAGTGCGTCAGCGGATTGTATGCATGAAGACCTGGAAATGCTAAATATGTTTATGTTAGTTAATGGTAAATTACTGTGAGACCGGCAGTCTTTTGCATGACAATAACCGTCTGACAAAATGTCATGACCACCACAGCCCCATACTATGCTAAAATCTTGGTAAAAGATTGAAAGGAATGTCAGTCTTATTCAGTACATTTAGTTATTGCTTGCGTTTCTAAAGTCTACCAAACTTGCCAGCAGGCATGCCAGCTAAGATAGTTACACAAGCAAGCTACTCTAACTTGTTTCATACTGCAGCCTGAAATGGCTTCTTGGTAGCTAGTTATGAGGTTGGAAGATTGGTAACCTATCTGGGCTAGCTAAAGCCAACTTCATAAAATTGCTAGGTGGCTAGTAGTATTACAAATAATTTATAAATATATTTGTTTTTTAAACAGGACAAATCTGAGGGGGGCACGATGCCTCTGCAAATAAATACGTAGGGGAGTGTATATACAGTATAAGCACAGAATGCACTCCCTATTAGGTGTGTCATTTAGACTGTACTTGGGAAAAAAATCATAATCCGAACCAGTATTGAAGATTTGAAAGATTCTAATTGAGATACAGCTTTCAAAGTTCATACATAACAACGAGTAATTAGATAAAGGTCAAGACTTGTCCTGTGCATCCTAGGATTCAATCACTAACTCATTTTGACTGGATATCATTTAACTTAATTGAGTTATAATGGTCAACCTTTTTACAATTGTGCCTATGATGAATTTGTTCATGTTGATATGCAAATTGACTGTAAGATGTGATTGGAGAGGTGACTTTGATAATGAGGCCAGGCCACTTTTGTTTTTGTAATGTATATTGTAAAGGAAACAGGGAATTCTTAACAATTTATCTGCATATTGTTATACTGACCTGGCGTGTTTTGAAGATCTGTCTGAACATGTCTGAAAATGTGTTTTCTATATCTAATGCTGGGTTAAGCAATCAATTTTAAACCACAAAATAGGCTGTCACACAAGGAAAAAACAACGTATGACAAGAATATTTGGGAAGTCAGTTTTCAAAGGAAACTTGGAGAGAGAAACTGAAAATTACACAAACAAAACAGGAAAAAACTACCCTCATCAAATCAATATGCTTGATCGGTAGTCCTTGTCTAGATGTTCCCATATGAATGGCTATTTTCGCAGAATGGACTGATGCAATAAAACGTGTTATGAAGAACATTAATATAAGGATAATGTACCTAACAGAGCATTAGCTACAGTGATAATTAACTGAAAACGATGATATCCCCCACATGCATCATGTGCTTAAAGTTATTGACCTGCTATTTTTGTTAGATTGTTATAATCTGAATATGTCACGAAATGTCACTGGAACACGAGGGTTAGTTACTGTATGCACAACCTGATACTCTTGTAACATGACAGATATCAACAACATTTATACATATAGAATGTTAATGATTGTTTCCAGTATTTTGGGAAAAGTGCTACTCTTCACACAGTGTGCATTTTGTCGCTTTCACAGCACCACTTTTATACCCAGAAGAAATGTGCCTTTGTGGTCTTATCGCCATGGGCTAGATATTTTTTATTTTATATTTAATGGATTGAGCTATGTAAATGTAAAACTAAAATAAACAGCATCCGTCTTTCATTATTGTCAAGTGAAAAACCAATATATCCATCACATGGAGAAAAGTATAGCTTTGCCTGCTTTTGTGGCAATGCTGTTTGGCTAGAATTCAGTTCAAATAGTTTTCTTTCTGGTTTCAATGTACAGTACTGCATACTGTAATACAGCTCCATCAGTTGACTGTCAGCAGGAATGCATGCCAATTGAGCATCATGGTTTTGAATGTGTTTAAGAATTGGAGGCTAAACTCAATCAATCACAATGTCAAGCTTTTTTCAAACTATGTAATGGACGTTTGTTATAAATAAACAACAACTAAAATATCATATAATTTGTTCCATGCGTGTCAATAAAGAAATCTCTTAAATCCGTGCCATATTATTAGTCACAAGGCAGTAGGTTGACTGTATTACCACTTGAGTAATTACAATGTTACCATGCACACTCAAGCAACTCACGCTTCATTCTTCCCACCCCTCTGCACACCGTCATTCTCAAAAACGTGTGGGTTGACCATAAAAGAGAAAGCCCTCGTAAGCCAGAACACATTTCTCGTTCCCCACTTTAATTTTACTGAGGGTGGTATGAAGAGGCAAGGATCAATATCTGTTGATGCTTTAAGACTAAACGCCCTCTTTAGGGGTCTCTGTTGCGTAGCAATGCATGGTTCCACTTGTCCGATAAGCCCTTTCTCAAGTGCTCACTGATATTCAGAAGACAAATGTGATTCTACTGAAGAGGCTTTAGGCTGGTGGCAGCAACACTGATGTTTGTGCCCATGAAGACATTTAAAAATTTTATATGCAGATATCTTCCTCTCCAACAGATATGCATAAAATACATAAGCTCTTCAAGGACCATACTTTCAGCTGGTAACCAAATACAATTTTTACCATGCTGTGAGTACAGCTAGACACAATATGTCCCTAGATTTGTTCTTAATACAGTTGGGTATGCCAAATTTTCCTGAAAGATATGTAACTCCAGATTGCATTTTGGAAGGATTGCAAAGTTCATGCATTTCAACAATTTCCCCAACTAAGAAAGTGCTACGAAATGTGATGTATCAATTAGCTCAGGGCAATCAAAACAATACAAGACAAGACCCATGACTGCTAGTCCAGTCACGCCATGGGATTCGTTCGGACAAGGCAAATAATAATAATTAATAATAACGTTTTTTTTTATATAGCGCCTTTCCATAGCTCAAGGTCGCTTTACATTGCACATTACAATACATTCAGAACACCCACACATACATCGCAGTCACATAGGATACACACTACCCAAAATGCATGTCAAACAGATATGTCTTCAACTGGATCTTGAATGCACCCACGGATGAGGTATTGCGTAGTGTAAGAGGTAGTGAATTCCATAATTGAGGAGCATTAACACCAAATGACCTCCCACCTACAGTGGACAACCGGAAACGAGGGACGGTCAACAAACCAAGTTCAGCTGATCTAAGGGACCGAGCAGGGCGGTAAGGATAGAGTAAGTCTGAGAGATATTGGGGAGCAAGACCATTTAATGCTTTAAAAGTTAGAAGCAATACCTTAAAGTGGATACGTGATGCCACAGGTAGCCAGTGAAGGTCATGAAGCAGAGGAGTGATGTGAGCAGAGCGCCTAGTGGAGGTGAGAACTCTTGCTGCTGAGTTTTGAACATACTGTAATCTTGCAATATGTTTTTTGGGAAGACCAAGAAGTAAGGCATTGCAATAGTCCAAGCGTGAAGTGATTAATGCATGAATTAGAGTTTCAGCATCAGCTAAAGTGAGAGAAGATCGGAGACGAGCAATATTACGAAGATGGAAAAAAGAGTTTTTAACAAGAGAAGAAATGTGAGAGCCAAAAGATAGTTGAATCGAATAAGACACCAAGGTTACGAATCAATGACGAAGGCTTAACGTGGATTCCATCAACATCAAAGGACTGATCAATCCTTTTGGCTGAGGCAGTAGGACCAATCAATAATATCTCAGTTTTATTATCATTCAGTTTAAGGAAATTCAGGGACATCCATTTCTTGATGTCCCTGATACATTCAGTGAGTGAGTCAGGCAAAGATAACCTATCAGAGCTGGTGGTGAGGTAGATTTGAATATCATCAGCATAGCAATGGAAATGAAGTCCGTGCCTGCGTATGATATCACCGAGTGGATATATGTAGATGATGAATAATAGTGGGCCAAGAACCGAACCTTGAGGGGCACCCTGTGTAAGTGAAGCAGTGGCAGATCTAAACCCTTGTATAGTGATATAATACTTTCTGTCGCTAATGTAGGAAATGAGCCAAGAAAGAGCAGAGCCAGTGATACCAATGTCAGAAAGCCTAGAGATAAGTATTTCATGGCAGACTGTGTCAAAAGCAGCCCAATGATACATGGGGGCAAAACAGATGCTAAGGTTAGCCACAAACCTCTGAGCTGATGCGCCGGGGAAGAATTAACAGCCTCCTGAGCAACAGGTTCTGTGGGAAATTGACTTACACCCCCTTCTGACTTAATGCATCTTCATTTAACAGCTTGCAGTCACATTTACATCTGTCATCCCCCATTCAATGTGGATTGATATTTTGTGCCTGTATGAAACCTCCATAGGGCCACAAAGTGTATGGGGACCACAATGGATCCAGCCAAAGTACTGTCACATAAAAGAGTTGTTCCATTCTGTATTTAATGTGATATTTGGCTGAATGACCATTAGTTACGTACTTTTTAAAATGGGAATGTTTTCATGAATGCCACTCATTGACTTACCAACATATACACATTGATAGTAAGTGTGAGGGACTGCAAGGTAGCGTCTCATCATATCTTCTCATCACATCTCCAACAGTGAGCAGTTCTGGAGCAGCCCTCTTCTCTGAACCAACACAAACTGCAGGGGATGTTACATTTAGCTGGCTAGTGATGCAATCAGTTTGGGCAGGCAGCGGGGGGAAGCAGATGCAGTCTGTTGACAGTGTATTTTCTGTCATTTCAGATGTCGTTAAAACGTGTCAATTTGTTGTGGAGGCTTAGAGATCTTAATGGATGCCCATCATTTTCACATTATAGGTAATCATTGAAATCTAGGCCTACTTGAAAACCAACTTGTGTTTCTCATTGAGCGCCCTGTAATGAGGAAGTGCATGTATATTGGAATTTAAAAGGGTTTATTCTTCACCCTTGAAAACAAACAGATGTGGTGTTTAATGGTCTTGTCTTGTCGTTAGAAGATTAAACTGACAAACAATTATTTAAAAATAAAATCGATAAGGTTCATTATGCATCAAGGTTCATTATCAGCATTATCACTATGCTGCCAGCACACATTAATTAATCAACCTTTTTTATCTTAAAAAAATATGCTATATGGAGACTGCTAATAAAAACTTAATGACAGAGAAAGAAAGTGTCAGAGTAAGACATAAAAAACAGTCTCAAAAAGTACATGCAAAGTGCACAACACTGCATAATTAATGCCCCTCAGCTGTGACAGAATTGAAAGAATTTATTTAGACAGAAAGGCCTCCATTGATTTATACATTAAGGATGTCTCAGGTGAAATATCAGTCTCTGTAGATTTGGCATTGGTAGGAAAGGAAAGTGAGTCATTCCTTCAGAAAATCCCTATCGTATTGGGGAGACGTGCCATGGTCCTTAATTAACACCATACATACGGTAACATCAAAGGCTGTTGCTCATGATATAAGACAATGAGCGTCATTTTCTGTCTGTAGGACTTCTTCTTCTTCCAGTGTCTTTGCCCTATATACCACTTGTGTTTTGTGAAGTATCATAGAAGGGAAATTCCAGCAACATTGTCACATTGTACATTTATGTGATCTATATTCTTTCTGTCTCTATCTCTTGAATGTAGAATTCCAGATATTAGATACTGTAACAACTATTTAGTCTGAACATCTGGAACATCTCAAAATCTTCACATGGTCTTTCAACTACTGCATCTTGGCTTATGTAGCCATTATTACAATACTGTGTTTGTAGTAATCCTTTGATTCATGAAGACGGCTGAGGGCTGGGCTAAAAAGAGACTATATTACTCACAATACAAGTTACAGAATTTATTTCAAAATCCCAAATAGTGAATCATCCATCCGCGGGCGTGAATAAGTTATGTAGCTAACCGCAAAACTGTTGCATTTCAAATGCTTTTTAAAAAGACATGTCATCTAGATCTGAACCAATACTGGTCATTTTACACATTTGGGGAGATAAAGGTTATGCTGAATGTGCAGGCTTGGAGACTTCTCTTCATTACGTACATTATGTGACATGTTTAGATTAACATTAGTTTACTGTAGGTACTTATGCTTGTTTTGTCTAAGGAGGGACAGTAGGAACATACAGTTTATTCTGAAAGTATTCAGACCCCTTCCCCTTTTCCACATTTTGTTATGTTACAGCCTTATTCTAAAATTGATTAAATAAAACATTTTCCTCATCAATCTACACACAATGCCTCATAATGACAAAGCAAAAACAGTTTTTTAGAAATGTTTGCAAATTTATATGTAAAAGAAAAACTGAATTACATAAGTATTCAGACCGTTTGCTATGATAATTGAAATTGAGCTCGGGTGCGTCCTGTTTCCATTGATCATCCTTGAGATGTTTCTAGAACCTGATTGGAGTCCACCTGTGGTAAATTCAATTTATTGGACATGATTAGGAAAGGCACACACCTGTCTATATAAGGTCCCACAGTTGACAGTGCATGTCAGAGCGAAAGCCAAACCATGAGGTCGAAATAATTCTCTGTAGAGCTCTGAGACAGGATTGTGTCGAGGCACAGATCTGGGGAAGAGTACCAAACATTTTCTGCAGCATTGAACGTCCCCAAGAACACAGTCGCTCGCTTCCATTATTCTTAAATGGAAGCAGTTTGGAACCACTAAGACTCTTCCTTGAGCTGGCTGCCTGGTCAAAATGAGCAATCGGGGGAGAAGGGCCTTGGTCAGGAAGGTGACCAAGAACCCAAGGGTCCCTCTGACAGAGGTCCAGAGTTCCTCTGTGTAGATGGGAGAACCTTCCAGAAGGAAAACCATCTGCAGCACTCCACCAATAAGGCCTTTATGGTAGAGTGGCCAGACAGAAGCCACTCCTCAGTAAAAGGCACATGACAGCCCGCTTGGAGTCTTGTCAGACCATCATTACAAATACAATTCATTGTGATCTCTACAGCGCTGTTGGCTGGTCATCATTAACCTTGTGTAGGCTTAACACTGGCATACACTGATTTATAAGGCCATACTGGGTAAAATGCCATTTTATCTCTGTTCTTTTTTAATCAGGTCGGTAAATAAATATCAATTACGGTCCCATTCTCATTTGCTTTTAACAGTACCAAGAAATTAAATTGTAAATTGTTTTGTCTGAAACTTTGTTCCCCCTGCTGCTATTGGACCAGGTCTCTCTTGAAAAAGAGATGTTATCTCAATGAGAAAAACCTGTATAAATAAAGGTAAAATAAAAAATGTAAATTAGAAAGAAGATTCTCTGGTCTTATGAAACCAAGATTGAACTCTTTGAACTGAATGCCAAGTGTCTTGTCTGGAGGAAACCTGGCACCATCCCTACGGTGAAGTATGGTGGTGGCAGCATCATGCTGTGGGGATGTTAATCAGGATTGAGGGCAAGATGAGTGGACTAAAGTACAGAGAGTTCCTTGATGAAATCCTGCTCCAGAGTGCTCAGGAACTCGGACGAAGGTTCACCTTACAACAGGACAACTACCCTAAGCACACAGCTAAGATAACGCATGGGTCTCTGAATGTCCTTGAGTGGCCCAGCCAGAGCCCGGACTTGAAGCCGATCTAACATCTCTGGAGAGACCTGAAAATGACTGTGCAGCGACGCTCCCCATGCAACCTGACAGAGCTTGAGTGGATTTCCAGAGAAGAATGGGAGAAACTCCCCAAATGCAGGTGTACCAAGCTTGTACCATCATTCCCAAGAAGGTCTGAGGCTGTAATCACTGCCAAATGTGCTTAAACAAAGTACTGAGTAAAGGGTCTGAATACTTACTGTACGTAAATGTATAAAAAAAAAAAACTGAAATATCACATTTGCAAAAAAATCTATAAACCAGTTTTTGCTTTGTCATTATGGGGTATTGTGTGTAGATTGATGAGGGGAAAAAAGAAGGTAATTCATTTTACAATAATGCCATAGCCTAACAAAATGTGGAAAAAAGCGAAGGTGTCTGAAAACTTTCCGAATGCACTGTAATACTCTGTCAGATTTCCATTCTATATTAAATTGATTGCAGAATGTCTTGCTCTATTCATAGGCCCTTCAGGTGCCCTTTGTGAAGTAGACCTGTCCTCAATTGCTGGACACCGCAATATCCTCCTCTCCAGTTCCTGCCCCCCACAGTGGTGATTTCCTACACCTCCAGATCCATGTCAGTTCCTAACTGAGATGATTCAGTCAGTCTTATCCACTGGGGTAGCGATGTAACAGAGACGGTCTGATCCATAAGGGAAAGGGGGGCAGGGCGGGGGGAGGACTCAGCCACCGGTCTGAATATAGATGCTTGTATCAGGCTTTCACTATTGATTTTATTTCCAGGTCGGAAAAAGGAACTGCAATAAGACAGAAGCTCATTCAAGGTCTAATCAGCACAGAGGTAGTTATTTCAAAAGGTCCACAGAACACAACACTAAGGAGGCAGAATTTGCATTCGGGGCATGCAGTTATTTATATCGAATTACATGTATTTAAATTTATCCAGAATATCCATGACAGGTTTATTGGTGCCTTACATGAAACGAGGGAAAAAATGAAACATCTTGTCAACTTGAAGCACAGTCCACCTAGTATTGAGATTAAGCTGAAAAATAGTTTACTCTGAGTCGCTGTTCACGTCATGAAGTAGTCCCCTAAACCACGCCCACCTTGGGGGAAAACAACTGCAGAAAGCCACCTGCGCCAATTCAACATAGCCTAGTTGTTATTACTTCTAAACAAAAATACTTTTGGTGGTTCCCATTGGCTTACAATGTTGTTTTGTTTATTGCTTGAACAATTGCTAAGATTCATTTTTGGATACAGTAGTTGTTAGCTAGAATGCTAACTCTCATTGACATAGGCTGGTAGCAAAGCTAGCCAAAGAGCATTTTACTGGTTGATGTTGAATGTTTTTTAAGTATAATGCAGTTGATGTCACGATCTTCATGGACGGACCAAGGCGCAGCGTGCCGGGTGGAGTTAAACATATTTATTGGTTAACTCACTCAATACAAAACAAATAAATGAAGATCAAAACAGGTGTAGCACCAACAGTACACACACCTCAACAGAGTCAACTTCCTACAAGGCTGGAGGGAAAAAAATGGCTGCTTAAGTGTGGTTTCCAATCCGAGACAACGATAGACAGCTGTCCCTGATTGAGAGCCACACTCAGCCAAAACAAAGAAATACAAAAAGAACATAGAATGCCCACCCCAAATCACACCCTGACCAAACCAAAAAGAGACAAACAGGCTCCTGGGCATCTATCCGCGGTGGCGGCTCTGGTGCGGGACGTAGACCCCGCACCACCTCTGGCTCCTTCGTTGCGGGCCCCGGACTGGGCACCCTCGTTGCGGGCCCCGGACTGGGCACCCTCGTTGCGGGCCCCGGACTGATCCGTGGAGCAGGCACTGGATACCTGGTGCGTGGAGTTGGAACAGGACTTGCCGGGCTCTGAAGGCGCACAGGGGACCTGGTGCGTGGAGCAGGGGCAGGACGTGCCGGGCTCGGAAGGCGCACAGGGGGCCTGGTGCGTGGAGCAGGGACAGGACGTGCTGGGCTCTCGATGCGCACAGGGGGCCTGGTGCGTGGAGCGGGCTCAGGCAGTGCCGGGCTCTGAAGGCGCACAGGGGACCTGGTGCGTGGAGCAGGGGCAGGACGTGCCGGGCTCTGAAGGGGCACAGGGGACCTGATGCGTGGAGCAAGGACAGGCCTCACCGGGCTCTGAAGGCGCACAGGGGCCTGATGCGTGGAGCAGGGACAGGCCTCGCTGGGCTCAGAAGGCGCACAGGGGACCTGGTGCGTGGAGCAGGGACAGTGCATGCTAGGCCCACAATGCGCACAGGAATCCTGGATCATGGGACAGGGACAGTGCATGCTGGGCTCACAACACGCACAGGGATTCAAATCAAATCAAATTTTATTTGTCACATACACATGGTTAGCAGATGTTAATGCGAGTGTAGCGAAATGCTTGTGCTTCTAGTTCCGACCATGCAGTAGTATCTAACAAGTAATCTAACAAATTCACAACAACTACCTTATACACACAAGAGTAAAGGAATGAATACGAGTATGTACATATAAATATATGGATGAGCGATGGCTGACCGGCATAGGCAAGATGCAGTAGATGGTATGGAGTACAGTATATACATATGAGATGACTAATGTAGGATATGTAAACATTATATAAATGGCATCGTTTAAAGTGGCTAGTGATACATTTATTTCATCCAATTATAATTATTAAAGTGGCTAGAGATTTGAGTCGATGGCCGAACGGCATAGGCAAGATTCAGTAGATGGTTTAGAGTTCAGTGTATACATTTGATATGAGTAATGTCGGATATGTAAACATTATTTACAAAATTGTTTAAAGTGGCTAGTGATACATTTGTTACATCCAATTCCTATTATTTAAAGTGGCTAGAGATTCTGAATGATGTCTCTGCAATTTCTCTTTTTTAATGTCCCACTTGTTGTAAACATCATTCGAACATGAATTTATGGCACATTGGAACATTTAAAAAACAATTTAGTGCAGAGACATTAATCAGACAACAACTACCTTATACACACAAGAGTAAAGGAATGAATACGAGTATGTACATATAAATATATGGATGAGCGATGGCTGACCGGCATAGGCAAGATGCAGTAGATGGTATGGAGTACAGTATATACACATATATATACACACACACATACATGAGATGAGTAATGTAGGATATGTAAACATTATATAAATGGCATTGTTTAAAGTGGCTAGTGATACATTATTTCATCCAATTATAATTATTAAAGTGGCTAGAGATTTGGGTCGATGACCGAACGGCATAGGCAAGATACAGTAGATGGTTTAGAGTACAGTGTATACATTTGATATGAGTATGTCGGATACGTAAACATTATATACAAAATTGTTTAAAGTGGCTAGTGATACATTTGTTACATCCAATTCCTATGTATAAAGTGGCTAGAGATTTAAGTCAGTTCGGGAGCGTGGAACAGGGGCAGGATACACTGGGCCGTGAAGACGCACTGGAGGTCTCGGGCGTACAGCCTGCACAACGCGTCCTGGCTGAATGGATAAATCCACTCTGCACCTGCGGGGGCACTGGCACAGGACGTACTGGGCTGTGGAGACGCAGTACGCAGAGCTGGCGCAGGATATCCTGGTCCGAGGAGGCGTACTGGAGGCCAAGAGCGCTGAGCCGGCACACTCCTCCCAGGCTGAACACTCCTACTCGCAAGAACGATGCGGGAAGCTGGCATGTCGCGCACCGGGCCGTGAACACGCACTGGCAACACTGTGCGTTTCGCCGCTTCACACGGTGCCCTACCGGTGCGCTGCTCCCTCTGGTAAGCACGGGGAGCTGGCCCAGGTCTCCAACCTGGCCCAGCCAAACTCCCCGTGTGCCCCAAAAAAAAAAAATATTTTTGGGGCAGCCTCTCGGGCTTAAAGGCCAGCCGTGTTCCCGCATATTTTTGCTCATAGAAGCGCCGCTCCTTCTTAGCTGCCTCCAGCTCCTCCTTCGGACGGCGGTATTCCCCAGCCTGCCTCCCGGGTCCCTTCCCGTCCCTTCCTGCTTGGTCTCTTGGTGGTGGGAAGTTCTGTCACAATCTTCATGGACGGACCAAGGCGCAGCGTACCGGGTGGAGTTGAACATATTTATTGGTTAACTCACTCAAAACAAATAAACGACGCTCAAAACAGGTGTAGCGCCAACAGTACACACACCTCAACAGAGTCAACTTCCCACAAGGCTGGAGGGGAAAAAATGGCTGCTTAAGTGTGGTTCCCAATCAGAGACAACGATAGACAGCTGTCCCTGATTGAGAGCCACACTCAGCCAAAACAAAGAAATACAAAAAGAACATAGAATGCCCACCCCAAATCACACCCTGACCAAACCAAAAAGAGACATAAACAGGCTCCTACCGGTCAGGGCGTGACAGTTGATTGGCGACGGTGACACAAACATTATATTATTAAGCAGGACATTCATCCGAGCCTTACGATCCAATTCTAATCCAAAAGTAGTGCGAAATGCACTCATAAGCAACATAAATGGAGGCTTTTTTTCCCTTGCGGTCTATGAGAATCCTGTGTTTTCTCCCACGGTGGTGAAATTGTGAATAGCAATTCAGACTATACTGTATTATATACAATATATACACAAAAGTATGTGGACACTCCTTCAAATTAGTGCATTCAACTATTTCAGCCTCCTGACAGGTATATAAAATCGAGCACACAGCCATACAATCTCCATAGACGAACATTAGCAGTAAAATGGCCTTACTGAAGAGCTCAGTGACTTTCAACAGAGCACCATCATAGGATGCCACCTTTCCAACAAGTCAGTTCGTAAAATGTTTGCCCTGCTAGATCTGTCAAGGTCAACTGTAAGTGCTACTTTTGTGAAGTGGAAACACCTAGGAGCAATAACGGCTCAGCCACGAAGTGGTCGGCCACATAAGCCCACAGAGTGCTGAAGCGCGTAGCGCATAAAAATTGTTTGTCCTCGGTTGCAAGACTCACTACTGAGTTCCAAACTGCCTATTGTTAGGTTCTTCTTTTTCAGACTAAATAACTCACGGACACTAGAGAAGCTTAACCAAGTTTAATTCTTCCCAAAGGGTCGTTACAGCTGTATTCAGACAACCAAACATTTCTTACCATCACAGGTATAATTATATCACTTAAGACACTCCTCTCCAATCCTTACATCTTATGGTTCCACAGGAAAAGGGTTGTAAACCCTTATTACTCCCTTCAGGGGATCTGACCTGACCTCCTGAACTCAACCGTCCTTCGCCTAATCCACAGATGTCCATCTGCTTCCCCTATAGCAATCCTTTGATCTCCTCCCGTCCACCCAGTACATTCTACAGCCACTGTCTTTCTACAGATCTCACTCCTTTATATACTATGCGTCTGATCTATCATGTCTTTAATACCTCAATGTTCAAAGTTTAGAATCCAACACTATGGAAGCAATGTCAGCACAATAACTGTTTGTTGGGAGCTGCATGAAATGGGTTTCCATGGCCGAGCAGCCGCACACAAGCCTAAGATCACCATGCACAATGCCAAGTGTTGGCTGGAGGGGTGTAAAGCTCGCCACCATTGGACTCTGGAGAACTGGAAGCTTGTTCTCTGGAGTGATGAATCACGATTCACCATCTGGCAATCCGATGGATAAATCTGGGTTTGGCGGACGCCAGGAGAACGCTACCTACCCGAATGCATAGTGCCAACTGTAAAGTTTGGTGGAGAAGGAATTTTGGTCTGGGGCTGTTGTTCATGATTCTGGCTAGGCCATTAGTTCCAGTGAAGGGACATCTTAATGCTACAGCATACAATGAAATTCTAGATGATTCTGTGCTTCCAACTTTGTGGCAACAGTTTGGGGAAGACCCGTTCCTGTTTCAGCATAGGTCCATACAGAAATGATTTGTCGAGATCGGTGTGGAAGAACTTGACTGGTCTGCACAGAGCCCTGACCTCAACCCCATCTATCACCTTTGGGATGAATTGGAACGCCGACTGCGAGCCAGGCCTAATTGCCCAACATCAGTGCCCGACCTCACTAATGCTCTTGTGTCTGAATTGAAGCAAGTCCCCACAGCAATGTTCCAACATCTAGTGGAAAACCTTACCAGAAGAGTGGAGGCTGTTATAGCAGCAAAGGGGGGGGACCAACTCCATATTAATGCCCATGATTTTGGAAGGAGATGTTCGATGATCAGGTGTCCACATACTTTTAGTCAAGTAGCGTACGTACATTTTTGCGCCATAAAGTATCAGAATTCTATCCGGAATTGCATCTCCCTTATTTTGTGATGCAGACTGGTTCCTAGGCTGGTTGTGTTCATGCCAAATTAAAAGGTAATAAAAAAAATGATGTTAAATGACATCTTTACTATTAGGCCCATAAAAAAACACATAGGAGGTCCCTTGAAAAAAAATAGAGACCCCCAAATGTCACAGATATAAATCACACTAGTGAATCTTTTGACACAGTTAGTTAGGATTTTACAGAATGTAACAATGCTCTTTGACATGCACCCTGGAAGTTAAGGTTTTGGAATGTGTCTTAAAGATCAGAAAAACTATCTAATTTCTGGTATCTGTTGGGCAGTGCCAAAGTAGATACATTTTATTTGATAAGACAGGCAATGTTTTGTTTAAAAAATTTCAAAATTAACAAAGGATGATGTTTTAGTTATGCATGTTTAAATGTTTCTTCAATTAATTAACCTCTTTCTTGTTACAACGCCCTAGTTCTCTAGAGACTAAATTTAAGCCTTGTGAAATTGAAATGCCAAAAAAGTGGAACAGTACATTTAACCATAGAAACATAAGTGACTAGAAGAACTTCACAATAATATGATATAATTGAACTACCTTTTCTAAAATGTTAAAACACGTGGAAAGGCGTTCCTGAATAAAAGGTGTTTATTTTGACCTGATGAGAAAAGAGTTGTGTACACATTTTCTTTGTGAAGATGGATGTGACTCCTCTGTTCTGAATGAGAACAGAGGGGCCCTTGAGGATGATGAGGACCTGAAATTATCTTGGTGCTAGACTCATGACAAAAGAATAGCACTTGGGCCTGCCATGGAAATGAATTGAGCTTATTATCCATGTTCTATACGGTTTGTTTTTCAGTGCTACCAAGTCACACATGTGGAAATCCAGGGATGATACCAAAAGGAGTAATTCATGGAACAAGGTACAACATGGGAGACAAGATCCGTTACAGTTGTCTCATGGAATATATACTGGAAGGACATGCTGTACTTACTTGTATTGTGAGTCCAGGTACTGGAGCATCATGGGACTTTCCAGCACCATTTTGTCGAGGTAAGAACCTACATTTTAAGTTTGTAGTGGGGGGCAAGAATATCAATATTTACGTATTAGTCCCAGGGTTCTACAGCTGCACCATCGAATAGCATCCAGACCGGTTACATCACCGCCTGGTATGGTAACTGCTCGGCATCTGACCATAAGGCACTACAGAGGGTAGTGCGTACAGCCCAGTACATCACTGGGGCCAAGCTTCCTGCCATCCAGGACCTATATACTAGGACCTATATACTAGGCGGTGACAGATGAAAGACCCAAAAATTGTCAAAGACTCCAGTCACCCAAGCCATAGACCTTTTTCTCTGCTACCGCACGGCAAGCGGTACCGGAGAGTCAAGTCTAGGACCAAAAGGCTCCTTAACAGCTTCTACCCCCAAGCCATAAGACTGCTGAACAATTAATCAAATGGCCACCAGATTATTTATATTGACCCCCCATTTGTTTTTACACTGCTGCTACTCACTGTTATTATCTATGCATAGTCACTTCACCCCTACCTACATGTACAAATTACCTTGACTAACCTGTACCCCTGCACATTGACTTGGTACCGGTACCCCCTGTATATAGCCTCTTTATTGTTATTTTATTGTGTTACTTTTTATAATTTTTTACTTAAGTTTATTTGGTAAATATTTTCTTAACTTTTTCTTGAACTGGATTGTTGGTAAGGGCTTACAGGGCTTGTAAGTAAGCATTTCATGGTAAGGTCTACACATGTTGTACTGCGCATGTGACAAATAAAGTTTGATTTGATCCTGGATCGTCATTTAGCTGTGTTGATTCTGGATCGTCGTTTAGTTGTGTTGCTCCTGGATTATTATTTAGTTGTGTTGATCCTGTATCACCATTTAGCTGTGTTGATCCTGGATCGTCATTTAGTTGTGTTGATCCTGGATCATCATTTAGCTGTGTTGATCCTGGATCGTTATTTAGTTGTGTTGTGCCCGGATAATCATTTAGCAATGTTGATCCTGGATTGTCATTTGGTTGTGCTAATCCTGGATCATCATTTTTATGTGTTCTTACTGGATCACTATTAAGCAGTATTGATCCTGGATCGTCATTTATTTGTGTTGACCTAGTGTGTCATTAAGATATAGTGATCCTGGATTGTCCTAGATCCTGGAACCTGGAGTATCAAATTGTAGGTTTTAGAGGTCTTTGAAGGTCACAAGGCAATAGCTTCCAATTGTCATTGTTTTTGTTGTTAAACTTGCAACCTGCAACGACAAACAACATTTATTTTACACATTTGCCAGGAGCGATGCCAATCTTAGCTGTCAAACCTTTATCTCCCACAAGTGAATATTCATCCACTCAGTAGGAGCTGTAACAATTGAAAGAGTCAGGACTCAGTCAAGATGGATTTATTTTCTAAGAGCAAGTTGTGACCCAGTCAGTAACACAATGTTGTCTTACTTATTTTCTTCCTTTAGCCGAAGGAGCTTGCGGTGGGACATTGAGGGGAACAACAGGGACGATATCAAGTCCACATTTCCCTTCAGAGTATGAGAATAATGCAGACTGCACGTGGAGTATTCTGGCTGAACCAGGTGACACCATCGCCCTGGTCTTTAGTGATTTCCAGCTGGAAGACAGATACGACTTTCTAGAGATAAGTGGGACTGAGGCGCCATCAATATGGTAAGTAATTAACAACCGCAATATAATTATAGCACCTCTTGTATTCTAATGGTAGCAACTGTCATGGCATCAATTATCTGTTAATTGCTCGAAAAGTCATTGAGGGACATGATTGTGATTCACTCATATATGAAAGCTATAAGTTAAAGTATTATTGTGTTATAAGTTTGATCCCAGTATGTCAATAATATACCTATATTTTCAACTGAGAGAATATAAAGATGAGTCACTACAGTTTTACAGGACCTCACAACACTGCTTAATTTTGTCCTGTCAACAGCTAAGGTATGACATGAGACATTTCAGGACTTGAAACCTGACAATTTGAGGACCGGTCCATTTGACAATTCCTTGACAAAATAATATTCACAACGTGTTGTCAATGGAATGCCACTGCAATGCAGAGAGCTATAGTGTGTGTTCTGATCAGAATGGGATGACATATCTGTATTTAAACACATACACAGCATGTGAAGACAGTGGAGACTACCTGTGAAGACTGTTGAAGAGGCTTCCATTTCTGTTAGGGAGCAGGGTTGGGTAGGTTACTTTCTAAATGTAATCCGTTACAGTTACTAGTTACCTGTCCAAAATTGTAATCAGTAAAGCAATTTTTGGATTTCCCAAACTCAGTAACGTAATCTGATTACATTCAGTTACTTTTAGATTACTTTCCCCTTAAGAGGCATTAGAAGAAGACAAAAATGTATGTTACCAGTTGAACCACATCTACTGCAGGATAAATCAATGTTAAAGTGTACATAACTGGCCATATATGGATGTTAAATTTTACTTTATGGGCTGGTTATGTAGGCTTCTTCTAACCCATCGCTTTCTACTACATATAATAATATGATTAAATTGTATCTTTTCATTAAAAACTAAAGTCTATCAGAATTCCAGTCATTCCAATAAATGTTATACCCCTTGATCTTCAAGAATAGGACTTGAAAATATGAGCATAACCCTAAAGCTAATGACTTATTAGCAAGCCCTACTCTGTTGTTTATGATTTTGTTGTCATGGAGGACTGATTGGGCACATTGATTCAAGTTGAAAATTAAATGACGCGCTCATTGAAATCGCAATCACACTGCACATTGCCCTAACGCATCTGGACAAGAGGAATACCTATGTAAGAATGCTGTTCATCGACTACAGCTCAGCATTTAACACCATAGTACCCTCCAAACTTGTCATTAAGCTCTAGAGACCCTAGGTCCTGGACTTCCTCACGGGCCGGCCCCAGGTGGTGAGGGTAGGAAACAACATCTCCACCCCGCTGATCCTCAACACTGGGGCCCCACAAGGGTGCGTTCTCAGCCTTCTCCTGTACTCCCTGTTCACCCATGACTGCGTGGCCAAGCACGCCTCCAACTCAATCATCAAGTTTGCTGACGACACTACAGTGGTAGGCTTGATTACCAACAACGACGAGACGGCCTACAGGGAGGACTGTAGTATCTGTAATCTGATTACAATGTTTTTGCTGGTAACATGTAATCCGTTACTCTCCAACCCTGTTAGGGAGTTACATTTTTCAAGAATGTGGTGTCCATTTTAGGACGTCCTCCTTGCAATGTCCTTCACACTAGGGATCGGCACTGATATGGAACATCTATATCAATGTCAGTTGCATTTTTTCAATAAGATATCAATATCATATTAGTTTTATGAATAACATTGCATTACTGCAGCATCCCATGATAAATGGGTGATTTCTCACGAAACTACTCGGTGAGCCTGGGTCCCAAGTGTGTGGCCCTGTGCCCTTCCAGGCCCACCCATGGCTGTGCACCTTTCACAGTCATGTGAAATCCATAGATTAGGGCCTAATTCATTTATTTAAATTGACTGATTTCCTTATATAAACTGTATATTGCGTGATATGTTTATATTTTTGTTTAGTATATATCAACAATCCTCCCTCCAAAGGACCCTTCTATGAATTACATTTAGTGAAAATCCCCCAAATCATGCTCTTGTTTTGTTCTAGTATTGTGAGGAATCACCCATATGTCAATGTGCACACTGCCAAAGATGTTCTCTTTTTCAGGTTGATGCTAGGCGTCCGTCATTCAAACCAATGACTCACAAGATCTGCGTTTGCACAATCTAATATTTGTAGCAGAAATCCACACCCGGAGCATAGATAGAGGAATGACATCAACATCAAAGCAAAGCTTGACAGTTTTTCATACTTTAAGTTTACTCAGCTTGTGGAAATAGGGTTTAAATTAGGTGGCAAAATCAACTTTAGCTGTGGATAGCACACATAGATGCTAATTCCAATAGGGAATTCTACTATCTGATGAATTGTATTTTTTTATTAACAATAGTCATTGCTGGGCTATGTTGTGTCCGCAATTAACATGTAAAAGCCCCACAAGTTAAAGTCAATGAAAAGTACTTCACTGAACTCAAAATAGGTCAAATTAATCTTTTCAGGAGCTGCTTTCACTGTCAATTACAGAAGTACATTTCGCTAGCATTAATCAATGATAGGTTACAGGAGTTGAAAAACTAGGCAGTCACTAGGTAACAATAATCACTACCCTCATTCTTCTGTCTATTAAAGTCTGAAAGGGGCAAGATGGCATCAATCATTTGAGTGACTTTCACACAGCCTCTCAATGTCAGTTATTGTCTTATAACATTGCTCTGCTACTGACATTGTTGTGCACTCTGATGATTGGAGGCAGTTTTATAGACATACCATTTATAGACATACCACACACGTGACCTTAACATCCACAACTCATCCACCTCCTAGACATGTGTCCAGAGATGTTTGGAATTAATACTTCAACTTCCGAAGTTCTACGCAGTCCTTGCCCATGAGACAAATAAGTCTAGAGGTTTGTTGAACAAAAATGATACCATTCAGTACAACTACTTGGGAGTCATAAAGCAAACACATGTTGCTAATTAGACACATGGGTCGTCAATAGATTGCCTTTTATGTCCTTCAGGCATTGTGTATGTTTTGATAAAAAAATAAATTGAACAGTTGCATCACATGCTCTAACTAGTCTAAACCATGTAAAACATTTAAAAATAGCAGTGTGTTTTTGTTAAAATAAATGTGTTTTCTCAGAAAATCCCAATTTTGGCATGTTCGTCCAACTTCTAGGACTAAAGTTTTAGCCCACTTAACCCCAAGAGTTTCCCATGTTTTCACCATCATTGTAAAGCCCTAGTTAATTTGTTGCTTTGGGAAAGTAATTTCTAAATGAAACGATGTGCGCTGAGAGTCGGGAAGCAAGTACAAGGACTGAATATTTAATAAATAAACGGATCATAATGCAAAATAAGAAACACTAACAGCACACAGACATGAAACAGATACAGAAACAATAACGCCTGGGGAAGGAACCAAAGGGAGTGAAATAAATAAGACAGGTAATCAAGGAGGTGATGAAAACATGCTCTTTATGATAGAATGTTAAAATAAGTAGAAATAAATGGTTATTTCTGACAAAATTACAAAATTATTACCCAAAAGTCACTCTATTTGCCAAATGAGATACATATATTGATATTTGAACTGGAGTTGACAGGGACTGCTTCTGTCTGAATTAAATAACCTCAGACAAATTGATAAGATTATAGAATATTAGATCTTCGTCACTGGTACATTCTTGACACAAGAGGTGGTGATTGATATACACACAGACATGAATGAATGTTGAACAAGATTGACAACTGACAGGTGAGCAAATTCCTGTTTACATATCCTCCTCTAAGGAAGTTCCCTAAAAGGCTTTCCTCAGCAATTTCCACCACATGATCTTGGCAGACAGGTGCCTGACAAGCTGTCATGTCAGGTTTTTTCACACTACATATGTTAATTTCATAATTGAACTCTCCAGCCAATGTCAAGATTATTTATTACATTTACGCTGACTCTGAGGTGTATCAGTTGTGATACAAATTAAACCAAGGGATTTTTTCAACTTGAGTTGTTAAAATCAATGTTGATGTTCACTTTCAGAGGATATTTTTGAAAGCTTGCTTAAATTACACTGCAAATAATATTAGTATAATTAATGTCCATGAAGCATCCCTATTCACTTGGCAACCGATATGGAGAAGATGCAGAATTCTACTACCATGGCGTCAAATTTAACATTTGTACATTTTAGTCATTTAGGGTTAAGTGCCTTGCTAGTCGGCTCAGGGATTCAAACCAGCAAGTCCAATGCTCTTAACCGCTAGGCTACCTGCCGTCCACTATTAAGTCACATGACACCTTTTAACAATTTAAATTCAGATTAGGATATAATCATCCGAAACATAACATTTTTGACAGAAATTACAATTACCATATTTGACAGAAGCACAATTATCCAATTATCAATGTAAGACTCTATTTGGCAGCTGTCAAATGCCAATCATGTTCTTTGAACATGACAGAGGCCCCATAAACTCTCAGGCAGAATAATGGATGTTGAATGCATTTGACACATCTCATGTGTGACAACAGATGTTTGCATCTAATATGCATGGACAACAGTGTTTGCACAACCATTGTGGCAACACTATAAGCAGGAGGTAGTGTCCAATGGCTGAGAAGGTATTGTGCCTTGAATTGTGGTCCAAAGGTTATTATAGTTAATCCTAGGAGATTCTGTCATATGACGATGTGTATGTCGTGTATGGAAGACTCTCCATTCTCTTCACATACTAGTAGAACTCAAAGTGCAGATATGCCTGTCCTCATGACCTCTCTGACATTCTGTTGCCAAAGCTAAATTAATTATATAATAGCTTCTGCATAAAATAAAAGCCTTCCTTTTCTTTGAAGTTTTACACCCATTTACCACATTGGTTTTCTAAACATCATAAAATACCACTACTCAATTAAATCAATTAAACCCCCCGATAATGAACAATACATTTACTTACAAGAAGGATTTGCTTACAAGAAGATACAGGAACAATTGTATGATTGTAGCATAGATAGATCTCACCTCATTACAATGGATTGGATTAAAGGTCTAGCCGGAGTTGGTACAGGACAGTGAACGAATAGCAACTAATGCTGAGTGGTGTTTGGGCCTTCTCAATTTCTTTTTAACAGAGTTGCTCATTGGAGTGTGAAAGCTAGGTTGTGAGGCAGTATTCCCAATACCAGGTACAAGGAAAGAGAGCAAGAATGAAAAGGAAATGTGCTGCTGTACTTTAAAGCAGATTGAAATAACCACTGAGTTTTTAGTACTGTTTGTGAAGATTTAAGAGTTGGCTGATCAACGAGTATTGGTTTCAGTTGCTCTGAGGCTATTGAAATAAACAGAGATTGAACTGGGCTTGTGTAACTAAAATGGCTGAGGTGTTGATGGAACAATCATGATGTGTCCATGGTCTGAGGTACTTTACCTAAATTGCATCACCTGCAGCGACTCACTCCATCACCAAAGCTGCTTCCCATAAAGACTGTGCTATGATAGTGAAATACAGATAGCAGTTCATCTTTAAGTTTCCTATGATGTGGGTAAAGATTGATTTGAAAGATAACTATATATTTGTTGGTACTCCGTATTGAAATGTCGGAGGTTGTTGATAAGGGCTTCATTCATTTGGGTTCAGGTAACCATTTTTCAGTTGACCCTTTTCTATTTTGTTCTCTATTGCTCCTCTATTGTTCCTCAAGCAAGGGGAGGCTGATGACATCAGAGGGCACCATCAGAATCCTTGAATGCCCAAGTTTGCACTTGCTCTTTAACATATTTTCTACCATTAAGTGTGTGTAAATTAGTGTATTTATACATGGGATATTGTTTTTCAACAGGAAAAGTAAAAAAATAATAATAATTGTGGATAGAGCCATAAAGCCATATAAAAATGTGTGATTACTCAAGGCATCTGTGAGGTTAATGGGGTAGAGCAGCAAAGTTAACCCTGCAAAATATATAACACACAGCTGTCAAATTGAGTAGGCATTGTATAACTATTTGGGCTACAAACAATCAGGCTAGACTTGAGAGTAAACCATGTGTGTGATTTTATAACACAAATGTCCTTATATTAAACTTTTGATTTGGTATGTACTCTTAGCATTCCTACCAGTTAACCCATTGTGTAATGATTCCAGAAGTCATGCAGTGTAGATGTTCCATTGTTACTAAAAGCACCCCATGTGTTTTATTTTTTGTGTCCTTTTGATGGACGTTTTGGGTCACTCTGCTGAATTGAGAATCATATTTTCTTCCAGGCTGACCGGTATGAATCTACCTTCCCCCGTCATCAGCAGCAAGAACTGGCTACGGTTGCATTTCACATCAGACAGCAACCATCGGCGGAAAGGAATTAGTGCCCAGTACCAAGGTAAGGGGTCAGTGTCAGAGGGTTGGGATAGATCCCTTCCCATTGCAGGCAGTCGTCAGTGCAATTGGCAGTGAGTTCCTTCACATCACGTCACTTTGCACGCTCTGCCAGAACTCTGCTAAACATGACATCTTGGCCTGACCTGGATTCTGCCCGCATACGGTTTGCAGGTGTATGCATAGTTATTTCTCTGGTTTCTGCCTGTTAAATGGAGTTTGACGAAGAGCAACATGACTTGAGGCCCTCCAGGCTTAGTCACTAAGTGTAGCACCAGGTACTTCTGCCTAAAAGAGTTTGGATACGAAGCCCATTCTCATTAAAAATAGTTGGCTACTTTTTTCCCTCCCACATGCAATTTTTTCCCATATTATTTAGCATTTGTGTTATATCGTCCGGTAAAATTACTATACTTCTCCTTAATACCTGGCGAGGGGATGAAGTCATATGGAGAAAAGAATACTCACACTGATCCTATTTCAGCTTTCTCAGGGTTTAATTGGCTTCCCTGCATGACATAATTACCAGATTAGATTCTGAGTCATATCCAAATCCAAATTGACACTAATGCAGGCTACGCGTTCACTGCACTACCTGCTGGGAACTGAGCCCAGTGGTGTTAGTTGACTGTGTGGCCACCACTATTCACAAGCTGGCCCTACCTTGCCCTGCACAACAAAGGACTCCTCTGACTTGGATGATCTATAAAGACTAAATTATACAGCCCCAATAAATGTGTGGTGGCCTGGGCACATTGGCACAATGCTGGCCCTCTGCAATCACCTGGAGGACAGCTTGACATCTCTGCTTGTGAATTTCTCCAGTAAACG
This sequence comes from Brachymystax lenok tsinlingensis, assembly GCA_030435695.1. NCBI lineage: Eukaryota > Metazoa > Chordata > Actinopteri > Salmoniformes > Salmonidae > Brachymystax > Brachymystax lenok. Next base: position 60,187,822 of record CM059780.1, read on the forward strand.
CCAGCTTCAAAGGGTATTTGGAGGCGGGGGTGGGGGTGGAGTGCTTCTATAGCAAAGAAATCTCACAGAACTGTTTGCATGTTGTGACACAGATTTTCTTTCAGCCTGTGCTCTTAGGGTGTTTTGCTAATTACAGAATGGATTATGATGTACACTACTTTCTCTCCCCAACAGTAAAAAAGGCCATTGAGCTGAAGTCCAGAGGGGTGAAACTGCTTCCAAGCAAAGACACAAACCACAAAAATGCTGTTTGTAAGTACTTTCTTATGAGCTGAGGTGCAGTTTATACCCACATTAGAATTGTAATCATCATAAAATCAAGCATATCTTAAAAGGGTTTGTCTTTCCCCAGGCAGTCCAAAACAGTAAAGAAATGTACACTTACGATAAGCTTTTTAAATTACAAAACGTTTTTAGGATGTGGTAGTTGTATCAGAGTCAAACAAATGAGTCTTTCTTACAAAGTTAAGTCAAATTGATTGATCTTTCATCCTACTAAACTCCACCTACATTGGCATCTCTGGGACTAGTCTACTGGAGGGTCTTTGGATAAGCCCTCTTTGTGTAAAAATGCATGCCATCTGTATGTGTCCATTACCTGACAGTTACGGTGCCTTCAGAAATTATTCACACCCCTTGACGTTTTCCACATTTTGTTGTATTAAAAAGTTGGATTAAAATGAATTAAATTACTCTGTAATATCAAAGCGGAAGAAAAACACTTTATTATTATTATTATTAATTCATTAATGGAAAATAGAACACTAATATATCTTGATTAGATTAGTATTCAACTCATAACACCACCATTCTGGAAAATATGAAGAGTGGTACTGTGGTGGCAGTACTCAGTGATATGTTGTGTTGTATTTGCCCCAAACAGAAGGCTTTGTATTCAGAACAAAAAGTGCATTTCTTTGCCAATTTGATATTAGTATTACTTAAATGCCTTATTGCAAACAGGATGCATGTTTTGGAATATTTTTATTTTGTACAGGCTTCTTTCTTTTCACTCTGTCATTTATGTTAGTATTGTGGAGTAACTACAATGTTGTTGATCCATCCTTAGTTTTCTCCTATCACAGCCATTAAACTCTGTAACTGTTTTAAAATCACTGTTGGCCTCAAGGCGAAATCCCTGAGTGGTTTCCTTCCTCTCCGGCAACTGATTTAGGAAGGGCACCTATGTTTTTGTAGTGACTGAGTGTATTGAAACACCATCCAAAGTGTAAAATCAATAACTGCACCATGCTCAAAGGGATATTCAATATCTGCTTTATTTTTCCTTATCTACCAATAGGTACTCTTCTTTGCAAACCATAGGAAAACCTCCCTAGTCTTTTTATGAAAACATAATTCCACTTTGACTTTATGGGGTATTGTGTGTAGATCGGTGACACAAAATATTAATTTAATCCATTTAAAATTCCGTCTGTAACACAACAATATGTGGAAAAAGTCAAGGGGTGTGAATAGTTTCTGAAGGCATTGTCAATGATCAATTTTGAAACATTCTATTGCATGATTGCTATTTATTACATAGGGGGGTGTACTGTATGTGGAAATATTAATATGTCCCCTAATTTTATCTGACAGATTTTTTTAACTTATTTTATTTATAAGAAATTCTTATTTTCAATGATGGCCTAGGAACAGTGGGTTAACTGCCTTGTTCAGGGGCAGAACGACAGATGTTTTCCTTGTCAGCTCGGGGATTCGATTTTGCAACCTTTTGGTTTCTAGTCCAACGTCCTAACCACTAGGCTACCTGCCGCCCAAGATATACTAAATTATATACTAAATCCACCCAGTCTGATGTATGCTGTCACAGGTCAGCGTTTCTTCCTGGAGTGTAGCAGGGGTCCTGTAAGCTGCTGAGAAGGTGTTCCAGGACCTGAAACGTCGGTTTTCTTCTGCACCCATTCTCATTCATGCGGACCCTTCTCTCCCCTTTGTGGTAGAGGTGGATGCCTCCAACGTTGGCGTGGGGGCGGTTCTGTCGCAGCGCTCGGCGAAAGACCAAAAGCTCCATCCCTGTGCCTTCTTTTCCAGCTTCTTGCGGTCAAACTGGCTTTGGAGGAGTGGTGGCACTGGTTGGAGGGCTCGGAACATCCCTTTACGGTTTGGACTGACCACAAGAACCTGGCCTACATCCAGGAGGCTAAATGCCTCGACCCCTGACAGGCTCGTTCGGGCTCTCTTCTTCACTCAGATTCACGTTATCTTACCGTCCGGGGTCTAAGAACGTGAAGCCGGATGCCCTTTCTCGCCAGTTCCCCAGCTCCAGTGAGGATCGGCCGCTTGAATCCATCATCCCCAGGTCGCTCATCCTTGCGCCGGTGTCCTGGGGTATAGAGACTATAGTGAGGGAAGCGCAAGGTAGGGAGGCAGTTCCAGACAGCTGTCCAGCTAACAGACTTTTTGTTCCTCTTGGGGCACTGTCCAAGGTACTTCAGTGGGCTCACTCATCGCGTCCTGTCACAGGTCAGGGTTTCTTCCTGGAGTGTACTACCAGGGGTTGGTTGCCACTGGAGAGCACCCTTGGGTTTCCTCTAGTATCCAGATGACCCTGATTGGGCTTATTGGGATAACCTGCTGGATGACTATTTAGGTTTCTCTGTGAACTGGGCCAGTTGCTCAGGTCTCATGTTTTGTTCAGTGTTCTCGTGTGCCCTTGCTTTGTTGTTTTGCTATGAAGACCTTAAGTAAATATTCTGGATTTACCCTTACCTCTGCCTGCTGTGTTTCTCTGCGCCTGGGTCCAAGTTCATACTAGCACTATTGTCACATATGCATGGTGATCAGGTAGTTTCTGATGTGTTTTTGGATATGTACAGTACGTGCACATGCAATCTCTTTAACCTGACAAATGACCATCTTGGATAGAAACGCTGTTACAAGAAAGCCAGTGATTATTTTTCATTCACACTGGGTGACCTTGCTAGTAGCACTGTTCTGATTATCCAGGGAATAAATGTCTCTATATAATTGAGGTCATAGTATTTGTTTTTCATATTTATTTATCCAAAAGTGGTAATATGTTTGATTATCAGTTGGAAATTACCACTATGAGAATCACACATAATTATGTGCGTAATTGATTACGATTTTCATTTTCACACATATCCACACACATACAAACCATTATCCAACTTGCAGTGTTTGCTTGGCGTTTAATGTTTGCCCAATTTCCATAATGTGTTTTCCAAAAGATGCCCTTGATGCTATCTATAATAGTATGGGGAAAAACAATCCCCTGGTGAACACCACATTAAATTGTATTAGTAATGTGCGCCATGCTATGCTTCACAAAGCATGTTCTATTGCAATTAGTGTTACTAAATGGCTGATTTTGCAAAAGTGAGGCACCATGCGTAATCTTGAATTTGAATCTTAGATATATGGTGATATTAGATCCTGGATGGATAAACAAATAGAAATTATGAAAACACAATTTTGTGACGCTGGTGTAAGGCAACCTTGTCAACAGTGCAACATAATGCAGTGTATGAAAAAAGTAATCTTTATATATCTTTGAATAGTATCAATAAGCACAGGTAATTATTAACAAAGTTTGTAACTCTTAACTGAATTTAAAGCATTCTAAATTATGCAAAGGAAAAATGTATTTGGTCATTCATACACAGGGTTATGCATATTATCACTATCACCAGACTCTTTTAGATGAGGGATTTAGCTCAGGTCCTGACTCACTCTGGTCATTAAAGATCCCATGGTGCTCATTTAAGGAGAAGAGGTGTTAAATTATGGGTTCTGGCCAAACCCCGGATGTATAGACAGCCTACTCACAATATTTTCCAAGATGTCTAATTACTGCACCTACGTTTCAATTATTCTCATCTGCATTGAAATGGTCAATTTTGTTGATGGCTGGAAAGATGACTGACATCCATCACCAAGGTGGCTTCTTCACATTTTTCACTGGATGAAAATTCCGCCTACCTACACAGTGTGGAGCCTGTGCTTGCCATCAAATGTCGAATAAACTGTGAGAACACAATAGAGTGTGGGAATTCATTACCCTTCCTTTTGATGGTTTGCACATACTGGTTAGAAGAACCTCCTCCACCTGCACAAATTTAGCAGATTGATTGCATGTGGGATGAAAGAGTTCTTTGTTCTATTGCACTTGCTTAGGTAGTATAAGCTTACAGCCCCGAGGGAGAAAATTCAAATTCTTTATTCAAGCTGCACTGGCCACTATCTAAAGTTGTCTTGGCTTTACCTAGAACTTGCTAGGTAAATATTTCTGAGAGCTATCTGTTGTAAAGTATTCTGATGATGTCAAGATCTGGTGTGTAGCTGGTGCACAAAGTCAGGCGCAGGAGAGCAGAGATGAGTGAACAACGTATTTACGGCACAAGGTAAACTATAATCAACGTGCCCAAAACACACGGGCGAAATTACCAGCCAGAACTATACCGACAAGGAACAATCGACATAATAAACATGCACACAAACATGGGGGAAACTGAGGGTTAAATAATAAACATGTAATTGGGGAATTGAAGCCAGGTGTGTAGAAAACAAAGACAAAACAAATGGAAAAATGAAAAGTGGATCGGCGATGGCTAGAAGACGTGACGTCGACCTCCGAACGCCACCCGAACAAGGAGAGGGACCGACTTCGGCGGAGGTCGTGACAGATGACCTTACTGAATACCATCACAATCTTATTTATTCTGTTCCAAGTATTTATTTTTCACTTCAAATTCCCAAACTAGGCAGCCATGGAAAAGGTTATAAGAGATTTGAAAAAATCTACAAAATAGAGTCACTGTAGTTCTATTTACAATGAAATAATACAATTTTCTCAGAAATAAAATTATTTTACAAATTGGTATGTGTTTGGAGCAAAGTTCAGTTTGTTATCGTTGGCAGTACTCAAATATGTGTCTTAACGAAGTCATCCGTGGATCTTTAATGATAGTAGTCATTAAAGATGGAGGGGAAAGTTTACCTTTCGCAGCAGAAGTTAGCTATATGAGCTCATCATTGATTATAATAGTAGTCTAGAGAAGTTGAAATGGGGAGGCTGTGAGAGGGAACGGAAACTTTCAGTTGTGGTTCTTCTTGCTAAGAATTCCCTGCTAAAAAACCCGCTGACAAACCAAACTATCTTTGTTAAATTTAGAAATAAACTAGTATGAAATTGAAGTCATGATCCTTTTAATTTTCAAACCATAGTCTTAACACAAAAAAAGTGGATCCTTGTGCAAAACAGGAAACAGAAAAATTCACATCAGTAAGCTGGACATAAGCTTTGATCGCACGGTGTAACTTTTTAAACTGATATCAGCAATAAACAGAGATGACGTTTGAAGACAACATCAAACAGAAAGACATGACAGTTTATCAAAAGGGATAGCACTGGCTGTCCATGCTGCTCAGTCCACGAACACATTCTCTGACCTTGGCTTGAAATGAACATATTAGCATTATAAATTATTACATCAGATTTCATGGGACAAGGTTAATATGTTCTCAGATGCTCTGAACGTATCCTCCAATATGCCATTTCTCACATGGAGCATGTTGATCTTTCATAGAAAGTAATTTTCACATAAACCAATACCATACTGTATATTGAGCGTTCGCTCATGGAAATGGTTATGAAAGGATGCTGTAGTCTGTGATTACAGTGCAGTACATCAAAAGGAATGAGGGGTAAAAGTAGATTTCTTTGCACCATCTTTTTTGCAACAGAGTGTGATACAATTGTGTGTAACCTGATTTAATGTGATTTTGGGGCAGTAAACCATCTGAGATTATGTGACAGAATGATGCAGAAATTAAGGTGAGATCACCAACACACATTGGCACAGGAATGGTAGACTAGAATGTGCTATGAAGCGGAGCCATCACATTACTTTTTCATGTTTTTTTTCTTTGTATTGCCACTGGGGTTGCAAAGTTACCGGTAATTTACCAAAGTTTCCTGATTTTTTGGTAATTAACATATAGTCTATGGCAATCTATGATACCTTTGGTAATTTATACTTGAATAACTTGTATTTCATATATTCATATATAGTATTCATTTTTTATATCTGTGTCCATAATGTCCATGGGTTTCTAGTGGATAGACCATATGGTTCAAGAGAAAATAGCCTAATTAGTGAAACAAACTCTGCAACACTTCCAAACGTTTAGTTTTTTCACAACTGCCACCAGTTTGGCAATAAAACATTTACAACAAAGACATATTGACATGGTAAAATATATAAAAATGTGTACAAAAATCTTAGGATATTTCATGCAGAAACCCTCATATAAAACACTTATTCACTAAATATATGGTTTATATTTAGGATAATGTTTTACAGGTTTATCATTCAATAATTTTTTTAATCATATTTTTTTATTATTTTATACACTCACCAGACCGTTTATTAAGTACACCCATCTAGTACTGGGCCGGAAGCTCCTTTGCCTCCAGAACAGCCTGAATTCTTTGGGGCATGGATCCTACAATTCAGAAACATTCCACAGGGATGTTATTCCATTATGACGCAATGGCATCACGCAGCGGTACACCACCGCCACCAGCCTGTACTGTTGACACCAGGCAGGGTGGGTCCATGGATTCATGATGCTTATGCCAAATCATGACTCTGCCATCAGCATGACGCTTCATCGGACCAGACAAGGTTTTTCCACTCCTCAATTCTTACTTTTAGCTCATAGGAGGGGAACCCGGTGCAATAGCCCATCCGTGACTAAGATTGACGAGTTGTGCGTTCCGAGATGATGTTTGGCACACCACTGTTGTACTGTGCCGTTATTTATCTGTTTGTGGCCTGCCTGTTAGCTTGCACGATTCTTGCCATTCTCCTTCGACCTCTCTCGTCAACGAGCTGTTTTTGCCTAAAGGACTGCCACTGACTGGATGTTTTTTGTTTGTTGCACCATTCTCGGGAAACCTTAGACACTGTCGTGTGTGAAAAGCCCAGGAGGGAGGACATTTCTGAGATACTGGATCCGGTGTCCCTGGCACCGAAGATCATACCAAGCTCAAAGTCACTTAGGCCACTCGTTATGCCCATTCTAACATTCAATCGAACAGTAGCTGAATGCCCCGATGTCTATCTGCTTTATATAGCAAGCCACGGCCACATTACTTACTGTATGTAGGATCAATCCATTTTCATGAACAATGTGGTGTACCTAATAAACTGTCTGGGTGAGTGTATATTTTACATATAAGGCCACACAGAGGGCCACCAGATGTTATCTGATAAAATTCCATATATCCTTGTAAGTTATAAAAATTCTGGAAGTTTACTGGTAAACTTTGAAAGTTTCCAGTAAAATACCCTCCCTTTGCAACACTAATTGCCATGAGTGGTAAATCATTAAAGCTCTTGTCATCACAAGGTGGAAATACGGTCATGGTTCCTCCTGGCACCAGAGGGCGGCAAAGACCGCTCTAGAGACATTTATTGGACTCAGGTCTGTCTTATTATTTCATAATTGTGTCCGTGTTAAAACACATGTGTTTTCTGTGGTCCTTTGCAGAAGCTTGAATTGTTTACCGTGTGCGGTCCATTCCTGAGTGAGTCTTCGAGACTTAAGCTGTGTTTGAATGACCGTACTGACATGCTGTATACTACATACTATTAGTTCATTTTAGTGTACTGTAAACGAACAGTATGCTTTGAGTTGAGCGTACTAGCTCTTCGCCTGTCTACCGGAAGTTAATTCTGTTGCTCTGCAACCTCTTGCTAGCTAGTTAGCATAACAAATTACTTGTTAGACATTTTACGACTTCGGGTGTGTTCTTAAATTCAGTGTGGAGTGCCAGAGTGCGCTCGTCAATTCAGAGCGTTGTCAGATTGTCCGTTTGTAAATTCAGAACATTTTGCTCTCGGAGCGCACACTGGACGCTCGGGCCGAAGAGGAGGGTTGATTTGAACATTCTGACCTTACAACGGCAGTCAAGCACTTAAGCTAACGTTGGCTAGCTTGCTAGCTATTTCCAGACACAAATGAGACCACTGATCATTTTACTCGCCCTAGCAGAACTGGTTAGGCAGTTTTCGTGTTAACCAGAGCGTTGGTGACTGTGCTGCTGGCAACAATTTAATTACACTTTTACTGACACCAGCCATATTCAACGGGTGTTGAGCGCTTGTAAATTCATTATTCTGCGCTCTGGTACACTCAGACGAGAGTGCTTTGAAATCAGAGTAGATAGCCAGAGCAAATTTACAAAGCACCCGAATGTCCATTGAGAACGCACAACGACTATACCATTTAGCTAAGCTAAGAATGACGGGAAAAATCTATTCAATAAACGTTGGGTAGTTAGATAGCTTATAGTTAATATACTGGCAAGTTTGATGTATAAGTAGCCAACTAACGTTAGGTAGCGAGCTAACATACCGGTACATACTGCTGTGATGATATGCTAAGTGGTTCATAAGGACAGCGTAGCTAACAAATTGTCAGCCAACATAACGTGTAAGGTAACTTATTTGAAAAGTCATTACTCTATTACATTGCTCAACATTTTCTTAACATTTGTCATAATTAGTTAAAGCAATGCATTTGTATCCGCTCTCGTTGTACTTGGCTTCATATTTTCCACCATTTTATTTATTCAGGAAATGAAGCCACACCCATTTTCTGAAGAATTGCATTATGGGCCCTAAAGTACGGAAATAGTGTCCTCTGCGTGTATACTTCATATGTTGACGAATTTAGTACAACATCCATGAACTTTTGGCATACTAACTATATCCATACTATGACCAATAAGCATACTATATACTCAATTCACGTCACAAATAGTATAGTTAGTGCGGTTAGCATGAGTATTCGAACACAGCTCTAGTGTTTGTTGTTTTTCTAGTGTACTGTGATCCTGCGGCTACTGTTTCTCAGTAAAATATTTATGTTTATCCTTAACCACGGATTCCTCGTCTGGTCTCTTCTCTGCACCTGGGTCCAACCTCACCACGTCACAAATACATATTTCATATCTGAATGCAACCCATACAAATGTTATGATGAAACATTGTACAGGCTGTTGTATTTCTATAGCTGTTGACTCACCTGTTCAATTATATCACTTGAAGCAAAGCTTATAAACCAGTTCAATGTAATATAAAAATATATTCTTTAATAAATGCATATATCCAACCATTATTCTGTAAATTGTATGCCAAATTTCTTACCTTAAACGTTTTACTTACATTTTGCTAACATACGTTAACATTAAGTAATGTGTATTAATGAGTCCAGAGGTGTTGTGTCGTGTTAGTTGCAAGATTATTATGTGTAATGATTTGTCTCAGTCTGTGTTGTGGTCATTAGAGACTTTTACGTTTTTCTTTCAAGACATGTTTTACATGAATCAATGCCCAATGATCAATGCATTTTCCATTCCGAAAGCAATTTTTAGGCCAAATTGGTGCTAAAAGTTTTATTAATTGACAATTTTACTACTAATGATCTAAGTTTGCAGTAACTGTGAGTGGACTCATCTTTGTATTATTTCATGGCATCTGAATTAATGGCAGCGATAGAGGAATCTTTTTCTTTCATTGAGACTAATGGCGCGCGATCTTGTTAGAACATAAAATTAGATTTATTGCTCTAATACTCTAATTGTGAGGGTGCTGTTTGTCGCCGTTGTCTCTTGCTCCTGGCCCTGTGCTTCTAGTGTAATACCTTTCAGATTCTTGTCAGCACTTCTTATGGAGCGTCGATATGGGCCTTTGTTAAAAGTATCCCAGCCTCTGTAACACTCAACTTTTTTTTCTAACCATCAGTGTGTATATTGTGTGTGTCAATTAATTAATTAGTCATGAAAATTGTACAGTCAAGCTTATCACATAACTTTGATTATTATATATATACATATATGTAGTTTTTCCTTACCTGCCCAGTATATACAGTACACTTGTGGTGCACCACTTTCATGGTATTATTTTATTATACCTGTCACAAGTATTTCAGTAGGTTTGGTACCTCTTTTCCCTCACCACTCTGTATTCCACCTTTTATCCTCTTTCTGTAGTGAGCCAAGGGGGCATGGCAGCAGACATGTGTCCAGATCCTGGGATTCCAGAGAATGGGAAGAGGATGGGCTTTGACTTTCAGTGGGTGCCTTTTCTTCACTCTTATGAGGTTTGGCGTCAGTGTAATGGGAACTGTGTGGAACAGCTTTAATCAGTGCGAGCCCTGCTGTGTTGCATTTTTAAACCCCCACTGCTATACCATCACCATTAGTGACTGCAATTGCACCCCCTAAATAGGTGATAAGACCCTCTTAGAGAAGATGCCTTAATTCAACAAGGGTCATTACTTGTTTGTTAAAGAGGCAGACTTACTTATCACCATTAAAAACAAAGAAACTTGAGAATGGTAGGGAACTTGTACACACAAAAAAAATGTGATATTTAGAGAAAGGAAGTCTGTCACAGGCATAGAGGGGCCAGGGGTTGATGGTGAGCTCTGTGCGACAGGTCAGTCACTGACGGTCATTTGTTTCTCCAACTCCCATAGGGTCGGAGCCAGCATCCAGTTTTCCTGCGATGACAGCTATGTGCTTCAGGGATCAAAGAGCATCACTTGCCAGAGAGTGACAGAGACACTGGCCGCTTGGAGTGATCACAGGCCTATCTGCCGCAGTAAGTGTGAACGCATGCAGACCATTTTCCCATCCCAACACTTTCTGTTGGTACATTTTCACATCTCGTTAAGGGTGATGGGGGACACACACCAATGGTGAGTAGGGTGTGGGGTGTTCAATGGTGAGGGACTACAGTACAGAGATTCTTATATTTTGAGGATGTAACTATTACCTACTACTTCCCAGGTCAAAGACTTGAATGTTCTCTATTCTTCATATTACCATGGCTTTACCTGGAATTTACAAAGGCTATTCAAGATTCAATCCCCTTGATTTAAAAGCATTGAGACGTCTTCTCTCTGTCTTTATTGAGACTTGCAGTTGTTAGCCATCTGTGAGAGGCAGTAACTGCAAGCTGTCTTCCTTTGAAGTGTTAATAGCTGGGATGAATATCACATGAGCTCGCAAAATTATTATGATTGCATGGTAGGCTTTTGTTAGCACATGTTGTGTACAAAAACAGAAAAGGTTTATTTTTACAAGTTTTTTGTTGTTGTTGCTATATACACTATTTATCACCTTTGAAAATGTGATCTTGCTCTCAATGGGTTTCCCCTGACTAAATGAAAGTCAAAAATATATATATATTTAAAAAGTCAGTAATCCCTATCCATTTAGATTTGGGGAAGCATGGATGATTTAAAAAAATATATATATTTACAAGAGATTTATAGCAGTCCATATACAATAGATTAGGTTAAGTGCTACCAAACTGTAAATAATGCCCACACCCCACTGGGCACAAACTTGTTTGTCAACGTATTGTGATGTGGAATCTACGTGGAAAATATATTGGATTTGAAAAAGGTAATCAACGTAAACTGTTGTTTTGAGGGTGAAACTTCAACCACAGGATTATGTCATCATTGTAACCAATTTTACACATATAATTTTTTTTATTTAAATTTGGACCATTGAAACAACATTTGATCTTCAACTATAGGCTGTGCAGCACCTCCTACAGGATAGTTGATTTATCTACAATTATTAATTTGATCTCTCATCCAGGGTTTTAGTCAAGCCCAGCCTTGCTTAGCTTTGATATTTGTCACTGACTTCTACCAATGTGCTATCATGAGAATGATTATTGAGAGCTCTCTTAATAAATAAATAGATTCAGTGTTGCTATCAAAGTCATTCCAAAGAGTAGGTTTAACAGAGCAAATGAAATGTAATCATACTTTATAAGTCACATATCATCAATGATACTATTTAGTCCTATGTAGCATTTGCTATAAGTCATCAATAGCTATTGTTTCAATTCAACTCAGGGTTAAACTAAAAATAGACAATATAAATAGGCCTAGGGTTTCAAGCTTTGATTGATTTTCAAATGTAATCTTCAAGTTAATCATTAATATTAAAATCTAAGTTAAAGTATAGGACTAAATCAAATCAAACGTTATTTAAAGGTCGTTTAAAGTTTGAATAGATTCGATTTAGTCCTATTCTTTAATTTAGATTTTTGGTTGTGATGGATTGGCGAATCAAACATATGAATTGTATATTTTGCTTGGATAGTGCCATCTATGCCACTGGCTTTAATTAAAGTTTATCTACAAATTAATAATTGATATGTTGGATTCACGTCTCCATTTCAACCAAAAATAAAAGTTAAAGAATAGGGGGGGTGGGGGACTATAGCGTTAACACATTGGGAATTCAACAAGTGTGTGAACAAAGGTTGAAATCTCATTGTTCAATGTCTCAAATATAACCCACATTTCCTCGTTGAAATTACATGGTGTGCCCACACTTGTGAAAGCATGTTGTGGCTAAACTGATACTCCACTCTGAACTTAAACCAGGTAGAAAGTGTGTAGAAATGACAATGAACCTAAATGCTTTAATACTTTAATCTCCAAACAATTTTTCTTCAATCACAGCATTTGTAGTAGAGAGTTATTAGCCGTGCTATTTATCAGATTTGGTTGATCTTGTGGTTTCAAACCAGTGAGCTTATTAAAATTATTCATCAAGAATATGGGCAGATGGAATTATTGACAATGAAAAAGGTTGGAATGTTGTTCCCTTGTCATATAATTGCTACATTTACTATCAATATAGCATAAAAAAATATTTTCCATTTTGGCAACAAAAAAATTTGGAATGTAAATATTTGGTCGCGACTGAGACAACCTGGTTCAATTTGGGTTCCGAGGTGAGATCTGCAGAGTTATAACTTTCAAAGCCATAGAGGACACAGGCCTCCAGATAACGTAAATCAAAATGAAATGAGGCAGTATGTCAACCATCCAGAAGTAAGAGTAACCATGTTTGACAATTTCTTAGCACCACTCCTGGGAAGTACTGATTGATCCAGACACTTTTTGTCACAGCATCACCCAGTAAACCCTTTAAGAATAACACTCTACTACCCCCTCACCCCCAAACCTCTCTCCACTACCACCCCCTCCATGCGGAGCTAAGTAACAGGTAGAAGCCATTAAATGTGAAGTTAAAAAGCCTCCAGCTCAGAGATTCACTGCTGCTCCTTTCTCTCCCGGATGGGCATGATCCCAGGTGATTATTTAGTTAATTATAGACTGTGGTTCCAACCTGTAAATGAAGAATGTGCTCGTTTTGCCATTTTCTTCCTACCGACTATAGAACCCTCTGACACTTCGATAATTAACAGGCGCACAGCGTAGTCATCGGAGATTTCATAATTAATCATTTTCAGCTTCACCTCTTGATGATTTCACTCACCAATCCTCAGCTGTTGTGGAGAGGATAAAGTTTGAGTAATTAGGTGCTATTAAAAGGCACTGTTTTGTAAACAAGCATGTTGGCTTCCAGACTTTCAGTGAAGGATACCACTGTAGAGACCTCTTCTCAGAAGGCTGGAATCCATCCTTAAGATTCCAGACACATTTTCTATGACGCAACACATGGAATCTCATTTTTGTAGAGAAAGTGTCCATCTTCCAACCTTGAATGCATTCCACAACTAACTGTTTTACAGAAAATGTACAGCAGTGTCAAGTCAATTTCTGGAGTTGGTTGAGGTTATTGCTTTACCATATGGCTCATCTTTCTCAGTGTGATTGTGGGATGTATATCACCTGTTGTGTCATTGCATTGTTGTTTCCAATGTAGCATCCATTTAATTTCTGATAGATGTATTTGATTTGATTTCAACAGCGAGAACGTGTGGCTCTAATTTAAGAGGACCAAAGGGCTTCATCACGTCCCCTAATTACCCTGTTCAGTATGAAAATAATGCCCACTGTGTCTGGGTCATAACAGCAGTGGACAATGGGAAGGTGAGTCAGATGTATTTTCTTATTCTTCTCACTTTAACTCGTGAGTTATCAGCATTCATATACTTGCTAATGAATCCCTCTGCAAGGTGAATGGTTCAACTTCAGTCATTTAATTCATTTTTTGTAGTATAAGTTGAGTATCAAGACAATAGCACATTATTTTGGATGCAGTCTGAGAGATTTTTTCACTCTAAATGAAGGGAAATATATTTTATTGTGACAGTGACCCAATGGGACAGATCTTATGAAAGACAAAATGTTCTGTAATGCAAAATAGTATGTGAGGCATAAACCTTGAAATTATGACAAAAGTGTGGGATATGTACCCTGCATGATGCCAAACAACCCATGACTTCTTTGGATGGCTTCATTGGCATTGTTAAGGAAACATTTCTTTATCATGCATTGTTTTCTTTCAGCGATTAAACAATTTGTTTATACTTGGCATACTCCATGTTTATTTCATTTTCTTTGAATAATAAACTCCACAAGTTAACGGCAAGAATGGAGATGATTTCTGTGTGAAAATTATTTATTTTAATTCAGTCACCTCAATGTCAGAAAAGTTTCAAGAGCAGTATTGGAATCATGCTGGTGCAATGGATAAATACCTATTTCATGGTGGGGGGGATGTTACCGTATTAACGCAATGCCATTGTGTGCATTAGCGTACAAATGGCATTAACATCACTAAATGATCATAACAAATATGAGGCAAATTAGCAGACAAAAAACACATTTTAAAAAGAGGGCCCACTTGAAACTGTTAAATTAATGGTTTCTACTTGCCGTTTTATATCCCTCGTCAACGAAGGGGTCAGAGCACTAAAGATAAAGCAAACAGTAATTAATGTTTCTTGCTGTAAATTATGGATACTTCAAGAAAGAGTGCCTTAAAGGAAATGGAACTCTTCAAAGTGATTGGAAATAAATAATTAGTCACTTGGCTGCACTTGGCCCCCCCCCAAAAGCCATCTAACAACCTATGTGTTGTGATAATTGCGTTGTTTGCTCTATAACCTGTTAGTTCATATCCCTTGCGACCGTGATATATGGGCCTAAAGGCCGAGACAATAAGAAGACACAGTGGCAGAATAAATTCAACCACACCTTTGCTTTATCACAAAACCGGATAGCAACCTCTGTCCAGTGAATTCCACAAAGTATATTGCATGTACAGTAACAGACAGTTACATGACCTACAGCATGGTCAAGCAAGTTAATGCTTCCGACATTTTCGGACAGCAAAACAACTATTGATTTAGAACCACAGAGAGTTACCGCAAGTCCCAAAGAAAACAGGAGCTGCCTAACCTATTCCAGCATAATTTCAACTTCAACATTTCAACATCATCAAGTCATCTCTGCTTAGTCTAATACAGTGACAACTAAAAGATACCAAAAACTTTAGTCCAATCAACGTAAGCTAAATATTTGTTATTTTATTTATTTAACCAGGCAAGTCAGTTAAGAACAAATTCTTATTTACAATGACGGCCTACCTCTAACGACACTGGGCCAATTGTGTGCCAACCTATTGGACTCCCAATCACAGCCAGTTGTGATGCAGCCTGGAATCAAACCAGGGTCTGTAGTGACACCTCTAGCATTGAGATGCAATATGATGTGGCTGTCCATGGTTCTGATTTCTGTGTGCGCATTTGTGTGTGTGCGTACGTGCGCGTTCGTGCAAGTAGAAAAACATTTTGACTTACACTACTTGTAAAGAAATGCCAGTGCCATCCTCCTCTTTTTCATGTTGACGAAACGGTCTATCACTTTGTCATACAGTACATGCTTTTATTTTTCGTTGTCCTAGGCTACCTGGCTAAAATGCTTGCTCTCTAGCCTAACTTCCATTCATGGGCAACGTTAGCTAGTTAGCATGAGCCTTCTACATCTAGCTACATATTGAACTTCCATCCTCTCATGCCAGGGGAACAACAATGTATGAATTAATGGCTGGATCAGAATCGCTGTTATAATCATTGGCCAGTATGGAGAATTAAGTAAAACCACAAGTCCAAATCTCTATCTCCATCCATGGCTAATTTAGGAAAGTGACAATTTTAGATTGCTAGCTAGCTAGCCACAACAACACAAATAGATGCAACAATTCAAGTTTTTCTGTCAATGACGTATGCTCTCAATGGGATTTGATAGGAGTGACGCCAAATCCATGCTGGCTTCCCTTGACACTTTTTTTTGGCTGATTAGCACATTTTTAATACTTTTTTTGTCAAGGGAGGCCAGATGCTCGCTGGCTTCCTTTGCCTTCAACGCTATAGGCGGCAACAACGCCATACTCGTTTGGACCAGGGGGGCGTTGTTTTGCATGCTCGGATGCTTTCACCGGTGAGATACATTCAGCCTCTTGCGACTGAAGGAAAATTGTGAAACACAGAGAGATGATAGATACATTTATTTCTGTATTAGTCCATTAGTCTAACTTTACAGTTGGCACTATGCATTAGGGCATGTAGCGTTCTCCTGGCATCCGCCAAACCCAGATTTGTCCGTGGGACTGCCAGATGGTTAGGCATGATTCATCACTCCAGAGAATGTGTTTCCAGTGCTCCAGAGTCCAATGGCAGTGAGCTTTACACCACTCCAGTCAACGCTTAGCATTGCGCATGGTGATCTGCAACCAAGGACAGAAAATCTGTACGCGATATGTGCTTCAGCACTCGGTGGTCCTGTTTTGTGTGGCCTACCACTTCGCGGCTGAGCCGTTTTTGCTCCTAGACGTTCCCACTTCAGCACTTACAGTTGACCGGGGCAGCTCTAGCAGGGCAAAAATTTGACGAACTGGATTTTTGGAAAGTTGCATCCTAGGACGGTGCCACGTTGAAAGTCACTGAGCTCTTCAGTAAGGCCAATCAACTGCTAATGCCTGTCTATGGAGATCGCATGGCTGTGTGCTTGATTTTTTACACCTGTCAGCAACGGGTGTGGCTGAAATATCCAAATCCACTCATTTGAAGGGGTGTCCACATACTTTTGTATTAATAGTGTATCTTGCACCTAGTACATGGTCCTTAGAGGTTTTGATTCATTAAATGGGTTCAAACTTGTCTTCCAATGACTGGGGTTGTGTCAAATGTTTCTGTCTGTCTCCTGTGTAGACTGATACGTTTGTTTCTTTTCTTAAAACCTATTCTCAATTAATTTTGCAGGTAGTATAGGGTAGACTTATCTTAAAGTAGTCTGTTTTGTAATAAAATTAAAATTTAATTGTTTTTACCTATATTTATTGCAAGAAGCAAGTGCCCTTTTTAAATTACTTGCTGTGTAAGTCAAGTTTTCACTATTTCCTTCTCTAATTTATGGCATGCCATTATTCAAACATGAGCATTTATCCTGGTGGAAAACTTGGGTTTTGAAAACATGGGTTTTGAAAACAAACCAGTGAGTTTTTTAGAACACATGGACGTCACTGACACAGTAGCTGTCATTCAGCTCTAATGAACGTCCATTTTGTGGTTTTTGTTGCTAGTTTGGGAAGATATGATACTCAAGTTTTGGGCTTAGGAATGACTCCATTTAATTGGAAGAAGGATTGCTTTCAAAGTATGAGCAGGTCAGAGTATGAACAACCTCATAAAAGATGTATTTCTTCTGATCTGTTCTCCTGCTAATATTTTCTGACATTAAGTGTTACAAGTAGTGCTGCCTCATCAGATCCCTAGTTGATTTGTGATCATAAGCCAACCATAATGTGTTGATTACATAAGTGTATGTATAGGATAGGTCTAGATTGCCAGAGTTCAATGAACCGTCCAGGTTCTGAAAATGCCCGCCAGTTGACCCTCTTTCAAGATAACACTATTGTTTGTAGGGAATATTCCATTTTGTAAATTGCACCTCAAACGAGTATGTTCATGTCTGGAGCAAGTGTTGATACATTTTGTTACCACATTCAGTGGATACATTAATTTGAAAGTTTTAACTCACAATTGGACTTCAATGTTATGCTCTAAACCGAGCTGGGTTTTTCCAGAGTCACCTGGCATACCATCATACATCAGACTAGGTTACCCCAATGAGTATAATCCATTCAGTAGTTAATATGGTCATTGACACATGAATATATTTACCCCCGATGTGTTAGTGTTTGTGTATGTAACTGGTTGACAGAATTCATAAACAAATAGTGTGATATTTTTGACAGAACAATGTCATTGGGACACAAAATGGTGGGCAAAATGTATAGGGACAGGTGTTCCAACCAGACATTGATTATTTTGGATGAGTTACAAAACATCAACAATCTCTACAAAGTCACAGGGAGGTTTTAAAAGCATTTTAGAAGTCTTATCAACAATTGAAGACAAAACAGAACCATTGAACCAGTTGTCATGCCTTTCGGTTCTGAATAAAACAAAGGAATCAATAATGCCCTAAAATATTATCTACAGGCCACTTAAAGGAACAATCACCAAGATGTGCTGTCAGCATGCAATTGTGTTGATATAGACCATGAGTTCTGTTTTCTCCATTGCTAAGTCTTCTGTAAAAACCCTATTGGTTTTTGACAGGGTAATTTGAGAGGGTGGTAATGTAGACTTCTCATTTAAGATTGCCTTAAACTACTATGAAACAAAGTTTGACATTCCACACAGATTGCTTGTCCAAAAACTTCAGAGGTGCTCACAGTTGCGTAAAAACCAACAACATATATTTACAGTGAGGGAAAAAAGTATTTGATCCCCTGCTGATTTTGTACGTTTGCCCACTGACAAAGAAATGATCAGTATATAATTTTAATGGTAGGTTTATTTGAACAGTGAGAGACAGAATAACAACAAAAAAATCCAGAAAAACGCATGTGAAAAATGTTTTAAATTGATTTGCATTTTAATGAGGGAAATAACTATTTGACTCCCTCTCAATCAGAAAGATTTCTGGCTCCCAGGTGTCTTTTATACAGGTAACGAGCTGAGATTAGGAGCACACTCTTAAACGGAGTGCTCCTAATCTCAGTTTGTTACCTGTATAAAAGACACCTGTCCACAGAAGCAATCAATCAATCAGATTCCAAACTCTCCACCATGGCCAAGACCAAAAAGGTCTCCAAGGATGTCAGGGGCAAGATTGTAAACCTACACAAGGCCAAGCAGCTTGGTGAGAAGGTGACAACAGTTGGTGCAATTATTCGCAAATGGAAGAAACACAAAAGAACTTGCCCCAAGCTATTGTTATCATTAATCTCTGCAATGTATTTTTTTATATCTGAAGAGTTGAGTGTGTCTTCAGAAAGTATTCATACCGCTTGACTTTTTCCACAATTTATTGTGTTACAGCCTGAGATTTTTTGTCACTGATCTACATACAATACATACAATACCTCTACAACACAATACCCCTTTAAAAAAAAATTAAGCTGAAATGTCTTCGGTCAATATGTATTCAACCCATTTGTTATGGCAAGCTTAATAAGTTGCATGGACTTATTCTGTGTTCAATAATAGTAGTTAACATGATTTTTTAATGACTACCCCATCTCTGTACCCCACACATACAATTATCTGTACGTTTCCTCAATTGAGTAGTGAATTTCAAGCACAGATTCAACCACAAAGACCAGGGAGATTTTTCAATGCCTCACAAAGAAGGGCACTGATTGGTAAATGTGTAAAAAAAGCAGATGCTGAATATCCCTTTGAGTATGGTGAAGTTATTAATTTAGGCTTTGTATGGTGTCAGTCACTACAAAGATACGGGCGTCCTTCCTAACTCAGTTGCCTGAGAGGAAGGGATTTCATCATGGTGATTTTAAAAGAGTTTAATGGCTGTGATAGTAGAAACTGAGGATGGCTCAACAACATTGTAGTTACTCCACATGTCACGATCTCCTTCAAAAAGACTGGACCAAGACGCAGCATGCATAGCGTTCCACATATTTATTGCATGTGAAACCTTCAAAACAACAATAGACGGATGACCGGACAAAATGTGTAGCGCACATACAACATATAAACATTCAATAACCCACAAACACAGGTGGGCAGAGAACAAACTAAATAGGATTCCCAATTAGAGGCAACGACTAACAGCTGGGAACCAACTCAAAACCAACATAGAAAACACCAAACACCCCTGGTCACGTCCTGGCCCAAAACCCCATAGAGAACCCAGAGGGCTCTCTATGGCCAGGACATAACAGTACCCCCCCCCCAAAGGCGCGGATTCCGGGCGCGAAACTTGCACAAGCTGGGGAGGGTTTGGGTGGGCAGCTCGCATTGGCGGCGGCTTTGGTGCGGGTCGTACCGAGCTGAGAAGGCGCACTGGAGGTCTGGTGCGAGGAGCCGGCACAGGTCTCCCCGGACTGAAGAGGCGCACTGGATGCCTGGTGCGTGGAGCCGGCACAGGATTCACCGGACTGAAGAGGCGCACTGGACGCCTGGTGCGTGACGCCGGCACAGGATTCACCGGACTGAAGAGGCGCACTGGACGCCTGGTGCATGGAGCCGGCGTAGGTCTCACCGGACTGATTACACGCACCTCAGGGCGCGTGCGGGGAGCCGGCACAGGAGTCACCGGACTGAGAGGGTGCACTGCAGGTCTGGTGCGAGGAGCCGGCACAGGTCTCACCGGACTGATGACTCGCACCTCAGGGCGCGTGCGGGGAGCCGGCACAGGAGTCACCGGACTGAGAGGGCGCACTGCAGGTCTGGTGCGAGGAGCCGGCACAGGTCTCACCGGACTGAGAGGGCGCACTGCAGGTCTGGTGCGAGGAGCCGGCACAGGTCTCACCGGACTGAGAGGGCGCACTGCAGGTCTGGTGCGAGGAGCCAGCGTAGGTCTCACCAGACTGATTACACGCACCTCAGGGCGCGTGCGGGGAGCCGGCACAGGAGTCACCGGACTGAGAGGGTGCACTGCAGGTCTGGTGCGAGGAGCCGGCACAGGTCTCACCGGACTGATGACTCGCACCTCAGGGCGAGTGCGGGTAGCTGGCACTGGACGTACCGGGCTGGGGAGGCGCACTAGAATCCGTGTGCATGGAGCCGGCGTAGGTCTCACCGGACTGAAGACTCGCACCTCAGGGCGAGTGCAGGGAGCTGGCACTGGACGTACCGGGCGGGGGAGGCACACTGGAATCCGGGTGCGTGGAGCCGGCGTAGGTCTCACCGGACTGAAGACACGCACCTCAGGGCGAGTGCGGGGAGCTGGCACTGGATGTAATGGGCTGGGGAGGCGCCCTGGAATCCGGGTGTGTGGAGCTGGCGTAGGTCTCACCGGACTGACGACATGCACCTCAGGGCGAGTGCGGGGAGCTGGCACTGGACGTACCGGGCTGGGGAGGCGCACTGGAACTCCTCATACGTTCTTCATTCGGGCTCTGGCTCTCTCCTCAGCCCGACCGATAGCCCCATGGGCACCCCCAAAAATAAATCTTGGGGCTGTCTCTGGGCTGCATGGGTACGCGGCCCCTGGCGTCGTCGCTGTCCTCCCACTCTCCTTTGCGACTCCAAGGAAGGATCTCGCTTCTTCCCATTACTTCCTCCCAGGTCCAACTCTCCTTCCACTCCAATGGGGCACGCTGCTTGGTCCTGGGATGGTGGGTTATTCTGTCACGATCTCCTTCAAAAAGACTGGACCAAGGCACAGAGTGCATAGCGTTCCACATATTTATTGCATGTGAAACCTTCAAAACAACAAAAGACGGATGACCGGACAAAATGTGTAGCGCACACAGAACATACAACATATAAACATTCAATAACCCACAAACACAGACGGGGAGAGAACAAACTAAATAGGATTCCCAATTAGAGGCAACAACTAACAGCTGCCTCTAATTGGGAACCAACTCAAAACCAACATAGAAAACACCAAATACTACTGTCATGTCCTGGCCATAGAGAGCCCTCTGGGTTCTCTATGGGGTTTTGGGCCAGGACGTGACCAGGGGTGTTTGGTGTTTTCTATGTTATTTGGTAGCCTATCCAAAACACATTTTGTCCGGTCATCCGTCTATTGTTGTTTTGAAGGTTTCACATGCAATAAATATGTGGAACGCTATGCATGCTGCGTCTTGGTCCAGTCTTTTTGAAGGAGATCGTGACATGTGGAGTAACTACAATGTTGTTGAGCCATCCTCAGTTTCTACTATCACAGCCATTAAACTCTTTTAAAATCACCATGATGAAATCCCTTCCTCTCAGGCAACTGAGTTAGGAAGGACGCCCGTATCTTTGTAGTGACTGACACCATACAAAGCCTAAATTAATAACTTCACCATACTCAAAGGGATATTCAGCATCTGCATTTTTTACACATTTACCAATCAGTGCCCTTCTTTGTGAGGCATTGAAAAATCTCCCTGGTCTTTGTGGTTGAATCTGTGCTTGAAATTCACTACTCAATTGAGGAAACGTACAGATAATTGTATGTGTGGGGTACAGAGATGGGGTAGTCATTAAAAAATCATGTTAACTACTATTATTGAACACAGAATAAGTCCATGCAACTTATTAAGCTTGCCATAACAAATGGGTTGAATACATATTGACCGAAGACATTTCAGCTTAATTTTTTTTTAAAGGGGTATTGTATTGTAGTGGGGCACGCTTATTGTAATGGGGCACGCTGCTTGGTCCTGGGATGGTGGGTTATTCTGTCACGATCTCCTTCAAAAAGACTGGACCAAGGCACAGAGTGCATAGCGTTCCACATATTTATTGCATAACACAGGCTGTAACACAACCAAATGAGGAATAAGTCAAGGGGTATGATATCTTTCTGAAGGCACTGTACATGGCATGGTAAGTTATCAGAGGCTCCTGAATAGTAAACTGGCTATCAGTGAACTTACTCAAGGGTTTAGGCTTTCACATTGATCATTCACTTTGGGCCCTTTGGCTTGCTAATATACATTTCAGTGAGGATTGCCCAACCTACACAGGTAATATATTTATGCTTCAAGTTTCAGAATGAAAAAATATTGATGGGAATAATAGTTATTTAATGGCCCAAATGAGAGAATTTTTGGATGTTGATAATGGGTTTGTCCTAATTAAGCTTTATTTCTTCCCTTCAAGCAATCTTCTCTGAAATCCAATTTTCTTTTAATTGCCTTTCTTCTTGTACAGGCATCAAATGTGGAGGCATCTTTTTTTTCTCAAGGCTTTGTTTGTGCCCAGGCATTGCAAATACTTGAACTGCTCTTTTGCATTTCATCATTTCATTGCCACCCCAAAATAATTTGTAAATGTATTTCAGGGTTTCATTATTTCAGCTTCCTTGGTAGCAGTGGCAGGGTTGATTTTTACACATACTATGCAATGATAATCAGTCATCACAGCACTCCCAAAAGACGTGTTTGAAATGATAGAGCTTCAGCAGCTGCAATGTTGCTGTCTTTTGCAGCTCTAATATGATTAAGCTATGTTTTGCCATGGTGCATACCAAAGAGTACCATGATGTTTTCATACATTACATGCTAAAATACTCATTATTATTGTATGGGATCTATAGTTATAATTCAATAATAGCGCATTACACTTTTGATGCAAAACCAGACCAATCTTAAATATTTGTTTAAATCCCAACCACAGTTGACACAGATATGGATTGTTTACTTTTTGCATGATTTGAAAGGCAATTTGTTATGATTGAATTCCGACCCAAGTTTTTTAATTTATACAATTTCTAGGAAAACAAAGCAAACGAAGCATTGTATAAATATTACAATTGCAAAATTGTTTATGGCCATGCTATCATGGCTGTCCTTGAACCAATGGAACATTTA
Organism: Brachymystax lenok tsinlingensis; assembly: GCA_030435695.1. Classification (NCBI taxonomy): domain Eukaryota; kingdom Metazoa; phylum Chordata; class Actinopteri; order Salmoniformes; family Salmonidae; genus Brachymystax; species Brachymystax lenok. The sequence continues at coordinate 60,211,505 of CM059780.1, forward strand.
TCCTTTTTGAGCAGGTTATTAAGCTTGCCTTTGAGGAGTTTGATCTTGAGAGAGGATATGACACGCTAACAGTGGGGGACGGAGGGAAAATCGGCGATGCCAGGAGAGTGCTCTATGTGTGAGTACTCTGCAGATGCCCTGAATTTATCATTTACTATCTCGGACTATCCCTCCAGCATTCACTGTTGGATTTGTTTAAGTTGCACAGAACTACTACTGCATGCTCTAGTCTACACAGATGAAATAGGACCATACATTGTGCATTTATTCAGATAATAAATTGAACATAATTGTCATATAATTAATACACATTTACCATTTACTTGAAAATACTGGCCATTTGGAGCATAAAAACAATAAATTGAGCCTCTGATGTGAGTAAGAGACAATGAATCATTGAGTTCCATGTGATGTGTTTCAGGCTGACAGGGTCCAGTGTTCCTGACCTGATAGTCAGTATGAGCAACCAGATGTGGCTCCATCTCCAGTCTGATGACACCATCGGGTCCCAAGGGTTCAAGGCCCTATATGAAGGTATGCTTCCCATTCTCTTTGAGAACATATACAATGGTCTGCCAAAAAATGCATTTGGTCTGGATTTAAACCCTGTACATCTACCATTTCATGTTGAGGCCATGCTTATTTGAGTCTCATAGTTGGTGCCACTTTTCCGCATACATAAAATCTGATATGTAAGATATGTGTTGGTCTGCCCAGCATGTCCTTGTGACTAGGCAACTATATGTGCATTTATTTACACCCTGTAGAATGTTCACCGTATGCCTAGCCAAGTCATCAATTCTATAGATTCATCAAAAGATTAAAGCAAATGGGTCAGCATATGTGCTCGACACAGACACTGATATGTTAGAGTTATCCAAATGAAATGCACTGGCTGGTTTTGGATAGGCTACCAAATAACATCAAATCAAAGTTCTATGAATATATCTAAGCATCTGTTTCAATAAACACTAATGTGCAGAATTTGCTTCCACCAGCATAAACGGTAATTCATTTCCAGTATCAGATGGTCGGACTAATTCCTTCCAACTGATGAATAGCAATGAACTTGCACTAATAAGTCATGTGTTGACTGGGCACAGTGTGCCACTCTGGCAAAGTCAAACCCACATTAAAGTAGTGTCATGCTGTGAGAGTGGAATAGATTTGCGTTGCTGATACATACTGTGGGGACACGGTTTGCTTTGGAAGATGCTTTCCATTCAACTCAGCTGCTAGGTGGAAGTACAGTTTACTTAGGCCCCTATTCAATCAAATATTTTTTGTGGAAACATTGTACAGAAAGTCTGTTGTCACCACCATCAACTTTCCATTTAGACATTTATGAAGATATTACAATTACCCTTTCATAAACAAGTCTCAACCCTTACTTTATATGGTCACACTGACAGTTTGCACAATTGACAGCTCAACAAAATGCATAACCATGCACAATGACACCACCTCAATGTCACACTAGTGCCTACCGTCCAGGTACCATGTTTGACAGCAAAACCACTGAGTATAAGTGGCAGGACTTATTCTTAGGGGGCCCCATACAGTAGGTGTCCATGTCTACTGCATATATACTCTGGGGGAGTGTTTAGTCAGCCTTATTCACCTCTAGTATGCATAATATAATTACATCTGTGTGAGAAATGCTGGCAACACCAAGTGATACCTACAGTTGAACTATTTGATTGCTTGTGTAAATGATGAAGCAACATGTATCAGTTAGAGGGAAGAGATTCATGGTATGCCAATAAGATATACTAATATAAAATATATGTTCTAAAGACTGTCTGTAGATACATATAAATCACTAAATCGCCACATATAATGATGAATGTTAAGGATTAAGTATTCAAGTAATTGCATAATTTCCATCAAACTCACTTTGCAAGCAGGTAAGCATTTTTAGGCAGAGGCTCCTAGTCAATACTGTAGTTTACCTGTAACTTGTACTTGATTTCCCTCTTTAATTCCTTCCTGTAGCACATTCTATGAGCATATTTCTTATTTATTCTGTGACATGATTCTGATTTTCTGTCATACAAAAGGGTAAGGTAGGCTCATTGTGAGAAAATGTATTTTGAGGGATGTCTCACAAGGCGGCTGTATAAGAGGGAGAAAAATTGTGTTTTTGTTGTCATGCATTTCCAGATACATTACAATGCGAGAACAGAGCCAAGTAAACCCGTTGCTATGGAAAATGGAAACAATGAGCTTCATTCACGGTGGAACTGTCTCTTTTGTAGATATATATACAGTGAGGGAAAAAAAGTATTTGATCCCCTGCTGATTTTGTACGTTTGCCCACTGACAAAGAAATGATCAGTCTATAATTTTAATGGTAGGTTTATTTGAACAGTGAGAGACAGAATAACAACAAAAAATCCAGAAAAACACATGTGAAAAATGTTATAAATTGAATTGCATTTTAATGAGGGAAATAAGTATTTGACCCCCCTCTCAATCAGAAAGATTTCTGGCTCCCAGGTGTCTTTTATACAGGTAACGAGCTGAGATTAGGAGCACACTCTTAAAGGGAGTGCTCCTAATCTCATTTTGTTACCTGTATAAAAGACACCTGTCCACAGAAGCAATCAATCAATCAGATTCCAAACTCTCCACCATGGCCAAGACCAAAGAGCTCTCCAAGGATGTCAGGGACAAGATTGTAGACCTACACAAGGCTGGAATGGGCTACAAGACCATCGCCAAGCAGCTTGGTGAGAAGGTGACAACAGTTGGTGCGATTATTCGCAAATGGAAGAAACACAAAAGAACTGTCAATCTCCCTCAGCCTGGGGCTCCATGCAAGATCTTACCTCGTGGAGTTGCAATGATCATGAGAACGGTGAGGAATCAGCCCAGAACTACACGGGAGGATCTTGTCAATGATCTCAAGGCAGCTGGGACCATAGTCACCAAGAAAACAATTGGTAACACACTACGCTGTGAAGGACTGAAATCCTGCAGCGCCCACAAGGTCCCCCTGCTCAAGAAAGCACATATACATGCCCGTCTGAAGTTTGCCAATGAACATCTGAATGATTCAGAGGACAACTGTCTGAAAGTGTTGTGGTCAGATGAGACCAAAATGGAGCTCTTTGGCATCAACTCAACTCGCCGTGTTTGGAGGAGGAGGAATGCTGCCTGTGAACCCAAGAACACCATCCCCACCGACAAACATGGAGGTGGAAACATTATGCTTTGGGGGTGTTTTTCTGCTAAGGGGACAGGACAACTTCACCGCATCAAAGGGACGATGGACGGGGCCATGTACCGTCAAATCTTGGGTAAGAACCTCCTTCCCTCAGCCAGGGCATTGAAAATGGGTCGTGGATGGGTATTCCAGCATGACAATGACCCAAAACACACGGCCAAGGCAACAAAGGAGTGGCTCAAGAAGAAGCACATTAAGATCCTGGAGTGGCCTAGCCAGTCTCCAGACCTTAATCCCATAGAAAATCTTTGTAGGGAGCTGAAGGTTCGAGTTGCCAAACGTCAGCCTCGAAACCTTAATGACTTGGAGAAGATCTGCAAAGAGGAGTGGGCCAAAATCCCTCCTGAGATGTGTGCAAACCTGGTGGCCAACTACAAGAAACGTCTGACCTCTGTGAATGCCAACAAGGGTTTTGCCACCAAGTACTAAGTCATGTTTTGCAGAGGGGTCAAATACTTATTTCCCTCATTAAAATGCAATTCAATTTATAACATTTTTCACATGCGTTTTTCTGGATTGTTATGTTGTTATTCTGTCTCTCACTGTTCAAATAAACCTACCGTTAAAATTATAGACTGATCATTTCTTTGTCAGTGGGCAAACGTGCAAAATCAGCAGGGGATCAAATACTTTTTTCCCCTCACTGTATATATATACAGTGGGGCAAAAAAGTCTTTAGTCAGCCACCAATTGTGCAAGTTCTCCAACTTAAAAAGATGAGAGAGGCCTGTAATTTTCATCATAGGTACACTTCAACTATGACAGACAAAATGAGAAAAAGAAATCCAGAAAATCACATTGTAGGATTTTTAATTTATTTATTTGCAAATTATGGTGGAAAATAAGTATTTGGTCAATAACAAAAGTTTATCTCAATACTTTGTTATATACCCTTTGTTGGCAATGACAGAGGTCAAACGTTTTCTGTAAGTCTTTTCACACACTGTTGCTGGTATTTTGGCCCATTCCTCCATGCAGATCTCCTCTAGAGCAGTGATGTTTTGGGGCTGTCGCTGGGCAACACGGACTTTCAACTCCCTCCAAAGATTTTCTATGGGGTTGAGATCTGGAGACTGGCTAGGCCACTCCAGGACCTTGAAATGCTTCTTACGAAGCCACTCCTTCGTTGCCCGGGCAGTGTGTTTGGGATCATTGTCATGCTGAAAGACCCAGCCACGTTTCATCTTCAATGCCCTTGCTGATGGAAGGAGGTTTTCACTCAAAATCTCACGATACATGGCCCCATTCATTCTTTCCTTTACACGGATCAGTCGTCCTGGTCCCTTTGCAGAAAAACAGCCTCAAAGCATGATGTTTCCACCCCATGCTTCACAGTAGGTATGGTGTTCTTTGGATGCAACTCAGCATTCTTTGTCCTCCAAACACGACGAGTTGAGTTTTTACCAAAAAGTTATATTTTGGTTTCATATGACCATATGACATTCTCCCAATCCTCATCTGGATCATCCAAATGCTCTCTAGCAAACTTCAGACGGGCCTGAACATGTACTGGCTTAAGCAGGGGGACACGTCTGGCACTGCAGGATTTGAGTCCCTGGCGGCGTAGTGTGTTACTGATGGTAGGCTTTGTTACTTTGGTCCCAGCTCTCTGCAGGTCATTCACTAGGTCCCCCCGTGTGGTTCTGGGATTTTTGCTCACCGTTCTTGTGATGATTTTGACCCCACGGGGTGAGATCTTGCGTGGAGCCCCAGATCGAGGAAGATTATCAGTGGTCTTGTATGTCTTCCATTTCCTAATAATTGCTCCCACAGTTGATTTCTTCAAACCAAGCTGCTTACCTATTGCAGATTCAGTCTTCCCAACCTGGTGCAGGTCTACAATTTTGTTTCTGGTGTCCTTTGACAGCTCTTTGGTCTTGGCCATAGTGGAGTTTGGAGTGTGACTGTTTGAGGTTGTGGACAGGTGTCTTTTACTGATAACAAGTTCAAACAGGTGCCATTAATACAGGTAACGAGTGGAGGACAGAGGAGCCTCTTAAAGAAGAAGTTACAGGTCTGTGAGAGCCAGAAATCTTGCTTGTTTGTATGTGACCAAATACTTATTTTCCACCATAATTTGCAAATAAATTCATAAAAAATCCTACAATGTGATTTTCTGGATTTTTTTTCCTCATTTTGTCTGTCATAGTTGAAGTGTACTTATGATGAAAATTACAGGCCTCTCTCATCTTTTTAAGTGAGAGAACTTGCACAATTGGTGGCTGACTAAATACTTTTTTGCCCCACTGTATATTTTAACATGCTGTATATATCCCAGAAAACAGTGACACAGAGCGAGCATAAAGATAAGTTACAAACATTTCTCTGTTATTTGTGGACATTGATATGATGCTTTCAGTTGTTTATGACATCTCTGAAATATTAACTCTGAAACAGACCACTGTGTACCTCAATGGCACATATTTTGATGTTATCTTCTGCTTACTATTTCTTCAATGTTTGAAATTTCACCCACAATATGCATGTAAAAGGTAGACATGTCCTAGACAGCTGATTTGACTCCCAGCTCATCATAAATGTAGGTTATTGGACAATAAATTCAGCGATGGACAACCACTTGAGGCATTTTTACATATTAGTGTTTAAGAGCATGGTAAAGACAGTTTACATCTCAATCACGGTTGCAATCGGGCTGATATGCCCTTAACCTGAATGTGGAGCCTACGCATAGATCCCTCAACTAATTGCTCTTGGCAGCTCCAAAGGTATTTAACCGGCACTTAACATCTCACAAAGGTTGTTGAATGTGCTGCTGGAATTAAACTCATCCCCTGTAGATTATTGCTCAGCTGGGCCAGTGGAGCGATAGCTACTGAGCTGACACGATGGTTGTTAACACAAAAAATGAACTCTTCCAGAACGTCATTCATTTGTCACTGCCATTTTACTCCTGCTAGAAAATGCTGTCTCCACCTGAACTTGTAGAGGAAATAGACAACAGTTGGCATGCCAGTATATTGCTCTCGCTGTCTTGTTCTCTATTGGATTATATCGATGGTTCTAAAACGATTATACTTGTGTAAGGAATGTTGTGTTAGAGGAAAGTTGTCATGTTATCTTTTCAGGATCTGAAGATTGCTCAGTGGATATCAGTTTTAGGACATTCAGCCCTAAGAGCAACTAACTAGATGTCCTTAGGAATTGAATCCACTGAATGAACTTGAACATGGTAACACTTGTATATTTTTACAGAAATCGACAAAGGAGGGTGTGGGGATCCTGGCATCCCGGCCTACGGCAGAAGATCGGGGGAGCGGTTTTTACATGGCGACATGCTGACGTTCGAGTGTCAGGCGGCCTTTGAGTTGGTCGGCGAGAGAACAATATCTTGCCAGCAAAACAACCAGTGGTCTGGAAACAAACCCAGCTGCGTGTGTAAGATGCCATTTCAAAATGTCTGACTTTAATTAACAGTACTCTCATTTAGATTGATCCATCTGATACACCTACATAGTCCCAACAGTCCGAAGGAATGTGGTATGACTATACCCCCTGACACATGTAAAGCTGTCATCATTGCTTGGTCAACACTCCCCGCTGTCCATTCTGGAGCTATACAATTCAAAGATCATTACTCCCGTCATTTAGACATTGCTCACTGAGCTTATTAATTACAGTTTCTATACAGAGGTCTTACGAGTTATTCTTTATTTAAAGTAAGAGCTGCTGTTGCAGGGAAGCCTGTATTATTAGTTAGTAAAGTTCAATATTTTCAGTTTACCCTCCCTCTGGCACGAAGGCTGACACCAGGGTTAAGCAGCAATACAGCCAAGGGCAGTCAGCTCTTGGTTGATAGCCTCTCTACTGTCATGACACTGGGTTATATTATTCCACCTGGTGCAGTGAAAAGAATGAAAAATTCAAAGGAAAGCATGTATCCCACCAATTTCAAACAAAATGTTGTAAGTGGTGTCTGATAAAAGAGCTAATTTATCTCACTGTGTGCTGCATCAAAGCATGATAGCTGATCTGTGTGTGTGCCCCTATCTATTTTTGCAGTTTCCTGCTTCTTCAATTTCACCACCCCATCAGGAATAATCCTCTCCCCCAACTACCCTGAGGAGTATGGGAACAACATGAACTGTGTGTGGCTCATTATCGCAGAGCCAGGGAGCAGGATTCATCTAATTTTCAGCGACTTTGAGGTAGAGCCCCAGTTTGACTACCTCATTGTGAAAGACGATGGGATGTTGGAGCCCACCACGTTTGGCACATTCTCCGGGAAGGACGTACCCTCTCAGATAGCCAGCAATGGACACATCATGCGCCTGGAGTTCCAGTCTGACCACTCCAACACTGGGAAAGGATTTAACATCACTTATACAAGTAAATGGCCCTTCCTTCTAAAGATATTTGCGATTTTGCTATATTTTGAAGACTCAGGGCCTTCACAATATCTTCTGTTATGCAATTCAGAATTGCCTGTAGCACAAATAATGAGACAAGGGGTCTCTATAGTATCTCTTCATATGTGTTCAATCAAATGCTAAGTCAGGTATACTCTTACAAGGGAAGTTACAAATCAGAATTATTTACAAAGCAAATATATTTTTTTAATTCTGGGAATGTTTGTAATTTTTATAATTTACAATCCTAACATTTTAATGCATATTTTAATGCAAATGTGTCTACCAGTTGTCCTCCAACATTTTGTATCTGTAAACACGAGATAAGAAAAACAATAATACTGCAAGGCAATTCCGAGCCTTGAAGGTAAACATGATATATTTTCCCTTTTTTGCTGATAATTTAGAGACATTATCATGAAACAGGAAACAGGAATGGTAGAGGTGTGTTCATGTCCTCTGCCTCGAAATAGACACACTCTGTAGCAGAAAAATATTGAACTGATCCACTGTGCCCAGTGTTAATGGAATTATGCTTGTGCCACACTGAGCTGAAATTAGGTCTGAGTATTGCTGTCCCCAGTTCCTGTTTGCTATCTCTAGGACACATTCTCTTCTTGAACTCTCCAGGCCGGGGAGACTATGCAGAGACATGTCTCTCCTCCGCATCTCTTGGATTTATTTGGTGGGAGAGTAACAGAGGCAGGCTGCAGTGGTGGGAAAGGTTAATGAAATGGAGGAGGATGTTGTTACCGTTCTTATCCCGCTTATGCATCTGCATCCAGGGGCATCATGCACCCCAAAAATATGAGTGGTCACAAAGTATGTGATGATGGCTGGGGGATGGTCCGAAGGGGGGCTATTCACCTGAAACAGCATTTTCCTACAATCTAGAGCCAGAATCATTATGCTTAATTCTATGTAAAAAAAATCTAAGCATACCTCTTGAGCTGTCTGTATCCTCCTGACTGGTGGTTCTTTTTATAAAGAAACTAAATATGCGTCTCTGCTAAAATCTGGGTAAAAGATAGAAAAGAATGTGAGTCTTATTCAGTACATTAAGTTATTGCTTGCTTATCTAAAGTTGACCAACCTTTCCAGCAGGCATGCCAGCTAAGATAGTTAGACAAGCTAGCTACTCTAACTTGATTGATAGCCTAAAATGGCTTCTTGATAGCTAGTTGTGACATTGGGAGATTGGGCTGGCTAAAGTGGCTAGTAGTATTGCCAACAAAAAAAGATTTACAAAAATCTGATGGGGCACATGCCCCTGTGCCTCCTATGGGCATGACACCTCTGCCTGCACCTGCTGGACTCTCCTGTCACGACGCGAGAGTGACTCAGGGAGACAGGGATTTTTTTTTGGCGGGAGGTGTCAGCCATGTGATGGGGATGGCGGGGGAGCCTGTGGTGTGGCAACTCAATAGCGCTATAGAACTGGTGTCACCATGTTAGGAGGAGAGGGACATGTCTTCCAATCTGGCATGGGAAGTGACTATCAGCGAGCAGGCGTGTATTGACAATGAGGCAGGGAAATGAAAGTGTTGCCTTCATGGCGTCAGTCTTCGCCACTGTGCTGTGTTCATGTTGTTGCCTGATTAGCATCTATTCTCAATTACTAAATAATTAACCAGGTTCTCATCGTGTTCTCTGTGATAAGACACATGAGTTAAATGTGACACTGAATCCAGTTTGATATCTTCTTATTGATTAAAAAACAATAGTACAGAAAACACTGAAATCACTGAAAAACACTGAAACCAGTTTTATTTTCCTCTCTAGCGTTTGGTCAGAATGAATGCCACGACCCCGGCATCCCTGTTAATGGCCAGCGGTATGGGGAGCACTTCTTGTTGGGGAGCTCCGTGCTCTTCACATGTGATGAAGGCTTCATCAAAACCCATGGGTCTGAGTCCATAACCTGCATCATTCAGGATGGAAACGTAGTGTGGAATGCAGCAGTTCCTCGGTGTGAAGGTACTGTGTAATGTTGCACAATAGTCCATATAATCCTATAAGTAGCCAGTGGAATCTGACAATGTCATCCTGACTCTCTTGGGTTGGAGTGGGTGGGCACTGAGCATATCATTGTTGTCATTTGGTGAAAAATTGTAGAGCCACTGGAAGTATGCTACAATTCTACACGTAGTAAAGTATACTCAGTCTATACTGTTACGTGTTGCATACTGTTGTACATAGACTTGTAAGCTCTCTATGTCAGAACCTTGCCACTAAGATTATACTTTCCCCTCTAGCACCTTGTGGGGGACATTTAACAGCTCCAACCGGAGTTCTGCTGTCCCCTGGCTGGCCGGGATACTACAAAGATTCTTTGAACTGTGAATGGGTTATTGAAGCCAGCAAAGATCACGCCATCAAGATATCCTTTGACAGGTTTTCCTATTTTGTTTAGAATTGATCTTGTCCTTGATGCAGCTATTTCAATTTCACACGATCATTCAGTTTGAGATAATCTGCCATGATTGGCTACATAAAATTTCCTGGATGGAATAGTAGCTTCTAATTCATTTCCCTTTTCCCTCCTTTTTTGTCTGTTTCCATGTAGATTCCAGACCGAGGTTAATTATGACACTCTAGAGATTCGGGATGGCCCCTCCAACTCCTCTCCTTTAATCGGAGAGTATCATGGCACTCAGGCGCCCCATTTTCTCATTAGCACCAGTAATTACATGTACCTGCTATTCACCACGGACAACAGTCGCTCCAGCGTGGGCTTCCAGATCCGCTACGACAGTGAGTTCTACGGTTTTCAATTTGAAGTGTATCCACAGGGCTACCTTTTGAAAAGCTGAGGATGTTGTGTTTGCAATCCACAAAATGTTTCATGGCTACAACTGGTAGTGCAAAATCGCTTTCATGTGTGTGCTGCTGATGTCAATATTGACTCAGCTCGTGTGGTGGGTGTTGTGATCACAAGAAGTGTAAATCTAATTTCACAGCTCCTACACCATTTCAATATTACTGAAGTGGTGTAGGAGCTGTGAAATGAGATTTACACTTGTTTTTGATAGCTTGTCATCATTAGTGTTGTTGCCTGAACAGGACTGTTATTTAAATGCCAAATAATTGGTGATTATTAAGGCCAACCTCATGAGATTTAGCTCATGAGATATAACTTTATTACATCACCAATGATAGCGCTAGGCTGTCATTTGCAATAAGATGATATAGTAATCTATCAACAATTCAATAGTGTTGTAAAATAGCTAGCCAAATTCTTCCTCCAAATACTATGATACAGTGCATTCGGGAAAGTATTCAGACCCCTTGACTTTTTCCACATTTTGTTACATTTCAACCTTATTCTAAAATGGATTAAACTGTTTCCCCCCCTCATCAATCTACACACAATACTTCAAAACGACAAAGCAAGAACAGGTTTTTAGATTTTTTTTCAAATGTATAAACAATGTACATCTGAAATAATAAATGTACTTAAGTATTCAGAACCTTTACTCAGTACTTTGATGATGCACCTTTGGCAGCGATTACAGCCTTGAGTCTTCTTGGGTATGACGCTGCGAGCTTTGCACACCTGTATTTGGGCAGTTTCTCCCATTCTTTTCTGCAGATCCTCTCAAGCTCTGTCAGGTTGGATGGGGAGCTTGAGAGGATTTGCAGAAAAGAATGAGAGAAAATATCTAAAAACCTGTTTTCGCTTTGTCATTATGGGGTATTGTGTATAGATTGATTAGGATTTTTTTTATTAAATCAATTTTAGAATAAGGCTGTACCGTAACAAAATGTTGAAAAAGTCAAGGGGTTTGAATACTTTCCAAGTTTTTCAAGCTTCCATAATATATACTCACAAAAAATGTTTCCTATATTAACCTAACAGCAATTACTATAGTACAATGCTGTCTGTCATTATTAAGTAAGCAGGGATGAGACATGGCTACCAAGTCCAGACAGATGGCTGAAAATTGTTAATGACATCTATTGTGCTTTATAAACATTTCATGTACGCTATTTGGAAAAACTAATTAACAAAATACACATTTGATTATTATTACAATATTTTCTATGAGGACAACCCTCCATCAAGGGATGAAATGGAAAGAGAGGGAAAAGGAGAAAGAACTCCTTGTGGCTCCCTCTCATGATTTATACAGTAACGTGCGATTATGACACCATTCTCTATTAAATTTAGGGCCTGAAGGTGGAATGAAATAGTTATTTCTATCCCTAAAGGTGTTATGATGGAAACAGATTCCTGCTTAGATCCTGGGATCCCGGTCAATGGAAAGCGGCATGGGAACAATTTTGCCATTGGCTCCAGGGTGACATTCAGCTGTGATCAAGGCTACACGCTGAGCGATGAGGAACCCATCGTGTGTGAGAGGAACCATCAGTGGAATCATGCACTGCCCAGCTGTGATGGTAGTGTACCCCATCTAGCCTAGTCCAACCCTTCCTTCCTCTCCTTTGTCCTGTTCGTGTCAGGTGCACTTACATGCGTGGCAGCACTCGGCCATCACCCCTTCTCCTCTCACTCCCCATCACATTCACAGAGAGAGATGTGGGAGACACAACTCCCTGCTAATGAATCTCTCTCTTATCTGGGGGAAAGGGTAAGCCTCTTTGACTCCCCTAGGGTGCTGAGTTCATTAATTCTTGATGAGAGGAGAGGTGACTGGAATATACACACTAAGATAACTTTGGGTGTCAGACAACAGAGAGTCAGAGAGGCAGTAGACAGGGTGGAGGTTCTGCAGAAAGACATTATTCCAACTGTTTCATTTAATTTGTTTCCCGCTACTTGGGATGAAAATCAACTTGTACAGCATATTTTTCCAGTAAGTCAAGCGTTTGACCATCAGGTTTTGTACGCCCAATATCATCCTCCAGACAACTAGCTTATCAGTTGTATTTTCTATTCTAGCCAAGTCTGATACAGAATGTGTTCTCTTCTGAACTTGACCTTCATGATCGACAGTGGTGGCATTTCCACATCCCATTCAGATATATGAAATGTTTGCTTCCGTTGTATCTGCCTATTTGTCCCTCTTACTTACTCTATCATTTCACAAGGCTGTAGGCATATGCACTAGACATGTCCTGTTCTAGACAAAGCTGCTATCTGTTTTTTAAATGGGATTTATCACCCATTAATTTCAGGAAGAGATAGAATGTTTTATATTAGAAGGAGGATTACGGCACAATACTTTTTGGAAATGGTGAAAAATAATGAACAATCACAGAGCATAACCTTGATCGTCCATCATTGGTTTGTTCTTGTAGTATCATTCTTAGAACCCTCATTCTTAGAAGTGCAGCAGAAATGCACTCTTCACATCCCGTAGAAATGTTCCACTAGTCCTGCATCCTGAGCACCTGTCTCCTCCCGCCCACTGCTGTGTTTATGGTGGAAGCAGGACTTAAGCTCTTAAGAGCGGGGCCATCTTTATGATCCATTTCATTGTGGCAAAGACGATACTGTAGATATGGATTGTTTACGCCCACAATTTGTTTTATCCATGTCTTATCATGCTGCCTTTGTGGCCCGCTTTGTGATATCTATACCAGAAGTAATTTGTAATGATTTCCAAGGATCCCTCACTTTGGGGGAAGGTACAGCTTGTTTTTCACAACAAAAATATCTCCCCCTCTTCTTTCAAACGGGAAGAATCAGACCTCAGTAAATATGTAGACGCATGCTGGGATACCATGCCATTATGATATACACTGCTCAAAAAAATAAAGGGAACACTAAAATAACACATCATAGATCTGAATGAATGAAATAATCTTATTAAATACTTTTTTCTTTACATAGTTGAATGTGCTGACAACAAAATCACACAAAAATTATCAATGGAAATCAAATTTATCAACCCATGGAGGTCTGGATTTGGAGTCACACTCAAAATTAAAGTGGAAAACCACACTACAGCCTGATCCAACTTTGATGTAATGTCCTTAAAACAAGTCAAAATGAGGCTCAGTAGTGTGTGTGGCCTCCACGTGCCTGAATGACCTCCCTACAACGCCTGGGCATGCTCCTGATGAGGTGGCGGATGGTCTCCTGAGGGATCTCCTCCCAGACCTGGACTAAAGCATCCGCCAACTCCTGGACAGTCTGTGGTGCAACGTGGCGTTGGTGGATGGAGCGAGACATGATGTCCCAGATGTGCTCAATTGGATTCAGGTCTGGGGAACGGGCGGGCCAGTCCTTAGCATCAATGCCTTCCTCTTGCAGGAACTGCTGACACACTCCAGCCACATGAGGTCTAGCATTGTCTTGCATTAGGAGGAACCCAGGGCCAACCGCACCAGCATATGGTCTCACAAGGGGTCTGAGGATCTCATCTCGGTACCTAATGGCAGTCAGGCTACCTCTGGCGAGCACATGGAGGGCTGTGCGGCCCCCAAAGAAATGCCACCCCACACCATGACTGACCCACCGCCAAACCGGTCATGCTGGAGGATGTTGCAGGCAGCAGAACGTTCTCCCAAGCGTCTCCAGACTCTGTCACGTCTGTCACGTGCTCAGTGTGAACCTGCTTTCATCTGTGAAGAGCACAGGGCACCAGTGGCGAATTTGCCAATCTTGGTGTTCTCTGGCAAATGCCAAACGTCCTGCACGGTGTTGGGCTGTAAGCACAACCCCACCTGTGGACGTTGGGCCCTCATACCACCCTCATGGAGTCTGTTTCTGACCGTTTGAGCAGACACATGCACATTTGTGGCCTGCTGGAGGTCATTTTGCTCTGGCAGTGCTCCTCCTTGCACAAAGGCGGAGGTAGTGGTCCTGCTGCTGGGTTGTTGCCCTCCTACGGCCTCCTCCACGTCTCCTGATGTACTGGCCTGTCTCCTGGTAGCGCCTCCATGCTCTGGACACTACGCTGACAGACACAGCAAACCTTCTTGCCACAGCTCGCATTGATGTGCCATCCTGGATGAGCTGCACTACCTGAGCCACTTGTGTGGGTTGTAGACTCCGTCTCATGCTACCACTAGAGTGAAAGCACCGCCAGCATTCAAAAGTGACCAAAACATCAGCCAGGAAGCATAGGAACTGAGAAGTGGTCTGTGGTCACCACCTTCAGAACCACTCCTTTATTGGGGGTGTCTTGCTAATTGCCTATAATTTCCACCTGTTGTCTATTCCATTTGCACAACAGCATGTGAAATTTATTGTCAATTAGTGTTGCTTCCTAAGTGGACAGTTTGATTTCACAGAAGTGTGATTGACTTGGAGTTACATTGTGTTGTTTAAGTGTTCCCTTTATTTTTTTGAGCAGTGTATATATTTCTTTTTCTCACACTCAAAATAACCATCCTCGCTGATTAACTTTCAGTGGTAGCCTTGGGCGTGTATGATAACACACACAACATGAGCCCCATTTAATCACCAGCATCTCCAAAGCCTACGGAATCGAGTATAATTGCAAGTGCCAATCCATACGTTTGTTCATGGGAACCTGTGCTATCTTGGGAACGCCTGCTTCCTTTTTCAGCTATTTTCAAACCATTTAACAGATCCTCACACCAATTATAAACAGTGAGTGACTGGACCTCTGTTTGTCTATTCACATATACATTCATGCTCCAGATTCCATGCTTCAAAAACATGGTAAGTACAATTAAAGTGTAATATTTACATAGAAACCACTGTAGATTAGCATATTCCTTTAACTTGTTCTTCCTTTTTTATTTATCTCGTAATTAAGGCAGTGATAAGTTGTTGTTTCGACGACTCTGCCTGACTTTCTTCACTGACAGGGTCTATCCTGTCAGAATTCTGCCTCGGTTATTTAAGTTCTCTTTTTATCTTCCCAGACAGACTCACTATCAGCGTACAGTATTCCATGTCTTCATCTTACTCAGCTTTAGTTGGGTAAACTCTGAGGCTTTTAATCTAGAAACGTGTGTCTACGTCTGTGTTAAACACCGTCATTAGGTTTGTCTCTACAAATAACATGGAGGAGCGACTAAAAGTTTGTTTAGAACATTTACAAAGTGCAAAAGAGATTATCTTACACCCAGGGATATTGTTTGCAGGCTCTGACCTAAATTCTGGATTCAAACCCACCTGGACTCTGTTTTTAATTTAGCAATTTCTTTGTGCAATTTTCTGCACTATTGGCATACTAATCAAAAATCTAATGATACGAGCTCATAATCGTTTGCATCTTTATTTATTTAAATGCTGTTATAATTTATTTTTCTAAAACCCCTGATTGTTATGCAAGATATTTTATTAATTAATCATTGATAATGTTCAGGTCTCAATGTATGGGAGTCTAAAAAACGATTTCATTTTGTTTCCCTTAGCGTTGTGTGGTGGTTATATCTTTGGTAAAAAAGGAACCATTCTCTCCCCTGGATTTCCTGATTTCTACCCAAACTCATTGAACTGCACATGGACGATAGAGGTGTCTCATGGCAAAGGTAAGACTCATGAATAGCTCTCTACCGTAAGAACCAGACAATAATTTGTTGCAGCATTAAGTGAGTAAAAGCAGCTGTGACTAGGCCTACATCACCCCATTTGAATGATCTATCTCTATATTCTCATCAACATTAAGCCCCAGTCCTCCCTTAGGGCTGGTGTGACGTAGAGACAGGGTTTTTGATGTGTGACTTAGGGAGGCCTAATCTTATCTGAATCTCTCCAGGAGTGCAGCTGCTCTTCCACACGTTCCACCTGGAGGACTCCCATGATTACCTCCTCATCACAGAGGACGGCAGCTTCACGGAACCCGTGGCCAGGCTCACTGGCTCCGTCCTGCCCCCCTCCATCAAGGCCGGCCTGTTTGGAAACTTTAGCGCCCAGCTCCGCTTCGTCTCAGACTTCTCCATGTCCTATGAAGGTTTCAACATGTCCTTCTCAGGTGGGTTGTCATATATTGTGTATAATGTATCATTTTAAGAGTCCGATTCATGTGGATTCAAATATCTGAGACTGCAGTGATTAGAACATTGTTTTTGATTATAAATGCAATTGTAAATGCCATTGTGTTAGGATAGAGGACCCAGTGTGGAGCAGTAACAGTTGAGACATCAGTAGATCAAATGCGGTATTTATTTATAGTGCAGGTGATGGAGAAGACTGTATTCAGTGTTGTATCTACAAAAATATACACATTTTAAACATGACCAAAATAATTAAAGGCCCAGTGCAATCAAAATTCAGTTTTTCCTGTTGATAAAACTAACATTGTAAAAGTGTGGAAAAAATGTGATCACTGTTATTTCTGATAGTTGCTGGTTGAAAATACAATTTATACAGGACATTCTAATCAGCAGGTTTTGCATGGGTGGAGTTTTGTCTTGCCTGGTGAATAGACCAGTAACCAAAATATTTCCAAACCTCCGCCAATAACAGCTAGTTTTCAGGTTACGTATTCCTCTCATTAGGCTCCTCCGCTGTGGTGGATTGATCCACTCTGTGGTAAATGCATCCCTTTGGTGCCTTTTCCCTCCCCACTCAGACCACTCTGAGACAGTCCTAGAAAATGTCTTACTTTAGATTTTTTTTGCTAAAATATATATTTGTGTATAATTTTGACAATTTTAATGGAAACAATCACAGTAAGTTACTTAATTATTACCCAGAAATGATCTGATATTGAGATAAAACATTACACTGGGCCTTTAACTTGGTTGCAAAATAATAAACTTACTCGGCCAATAATATAATAACTTGACTCGAATAAAAAGGCAAAAACTGACAAACAGCCCTGAATGAGGATTAAGGAATCCTAAATAATAACCACTTGGCATAAACCATTTAAACCTTTAAACAGCTAAATAGCACACTTTAAAGTTATTACAATTTCCCAATTAACATTCTTGTGGTCAATGTTTATGAAAACAAATACACAATTAGCATAAACATTTCCAATAAACAATGAAAACACCCCTGAGAAATGGGAGAAACCAAATAACGAGAGGTTTGCAACCTGCCTGCTCAAATAGGAGCCAATTCACAGTGGTGGTGAGTAGAGAACAGGACAGGACAGATTGGCATTACCAAACAGATGAAATACAAACATTTCTAAATAAATTACAATAATAACCAGACATAATAAGACTATCCTACCAACGGGACATTAACAACTGCAACATCTTATGTTTCACCGAGACGTGGCTGAATGAAAAAACGGACAATATAGAGCTGGCAGGATTTTCCATGCACCGGCAGAACAGAGATGCTACCTCTGGTAAGACAAGGGGTGGGGGTGTGTGTCTTTTTGTCAATAACAGCTGGTGCGCAATGTCTAATATTAAAGAAGTCTTGAGGTATTGCTCTCCTGAGGTAGAGTACCTTATGATAAGCTGTCGACCACACTATCTACCAAGAGAGTTCTCATCTATATTACTCGTAGCCGTCTATTTACCACCACAAAGCGAAGCTGGCACTAAGACTGCTCTCAACCAACTCCATAAGGCCATAAGCAAAGAAGAAAATGATCACCCAGAATCAAATCAAATCAAATACAACAGGTGTAGACCTTACAGTGAAATGCTTACTTACAGGCTCTAACCAATAGTGCAAAAAAAGGTATATGTGTGTGTGTGTAGGTAAGTAAAGAGATAAAACAACAGTAAAAAGATATTTGAAAATAACAGTAGCGAGGCTATATACAGACACCGGTTAGTCAGGCTTATTGAGGTAGTATGTACATGTAGGTATGATTAAAGTGACTATGCATATATGATGAACAGAGAGTAGCAGTAGCGTAGAAAGAGGGGTTGGCGGGTGGTGGGACACAATGCAGATAGCTCGGTTAGCCAATGTGCGGGAGCACTGGTTGGTCGGGCCAATTGAGGTAGTATGTACATGAATGTATAGTTAAAGTGACTATGCATATATGATAAACAGAGAGCAGCAGCAGCATAAAAGAGGGGTTGGGGGAGGGCACACAATGCAAATAGTCCTTGTAACCATTTGGTTACCTGTTCAGGAGTCTTATGGCTTGGGGGTAAAAACTGTTGAGAAGCCTTTTTGTCCTAGACTTGGCACTCTGGTACCGCTTGCCATGCGGTAGTAGAGAGAACAGTCTAGGACTGGGGTGGCTGGGGTCTTTGACAATTTTTAGGGCCTTCCTCTGACACCGCCTGGAGTAGAGGTCCTGGATGGCAGGCAGCTTCACCCCAGTGATGTACTGGGCCGTACGCACTACCCTCTGAAGTGCCTTGCAGTCGAAAGCCGAGCAATTGCCGTACCAGGCAGTGATGCAACCGGTCAGGATGCTCTCGATGTTGTACCCCTGCACACTGACTCTGTACCGGTGCCCCCTGTATATAGCCTCGTTATTGTTATTCTTATTGTGTTACTTTTTATTATTACTGTATTTTAGCCTACTTGGTAAATCTTTTCTTCGTCTTGTACTGCACTGTTGGTTAAGGGCTTGTTGTATTCGGCGCATGTGACAAATAAAGTTTGATTTGATTTGAAGGGACTTTTCTTTTTGTGCAGCAATCTGTCATTTTTTTATAAAAATGTAATTCTATGTGACCTCTGTCAAATTGCACAACGTAATCCAGTTTTTCAATGGAGTATGAAGTTAGCGACTTCAAACATGCATTACCACACGATACTTTTATAAATATAAATTGTTTAACGCTTACTGTGTACCTGTGCGTCTGTAGGCACCTAGCACTATTGTTTGATTAGCAGAGATGGAGTTTGCAAACAAAATGGGTACTGGATTGCAAATAATCATGATATCATTCTGACAGGTAGGCACAGGCTACTTTGTAGCTAGTTAACGTTTAATAGAGAGGGTTTTTGGGAAAGCCTTTCCATCTGCCACTGGACGGTTAGGCCTATCATTAGCATCACTATATTTTTCCTGTTCCTTAATTGTTTGAAACCAGTAAGTTTTACTTCATATTATGAGGCATGTCTCTTTTACCTTGCTTCAAAGTAGTCTATAGTCAAAAACCCACCATAGAAACGTGGAGGCAATTATTTTTTTATTAAGACATACTCATTATGCGTTCTCCTGTTCTATTGGCTTTCTTTCAATTGTATTTCATTGTATAGCAGCTAAAGGTATTATCCTAATCATATTAACAACCCATGATAGTTGTTGCGTCTTTAAATCCCCCCTATTTCAAAGGGATATTTCCATCTATGTCCATGAAACCGCTTTCATGTGCTGTGCGCATTTTAGAATGGTGTTTCCACAAATTGCATTTTTGAACATTTGAACATTTGAACAGTAGGCCTACTGCCGTGTGTGTATATTGCTGCACCTAGAAATAATGAAAAATAAGTGGGTATACCTGCGTACACCCTCCACTACACCACTGCCTGCGTGGTTCTGGTACCAGTTCCAACCGACCTTTAGGATGTGAAATCTGAAACCAATTGAAGCTGGGATTTCTCTCCTACCATTTTATTTGCTCTTCAGACTGTCCATCAACTCCTGGCTCTCTCCCTACTTCACAGCCACTGACAAAGCACATTCCTACAATCAAATCAAATTGTATTTGTCACATGCCCTGGAAACAGCAGGTGTAGACCTTAATGTGAAATGCTTACTTACAAGCCCTTAACCAACAATGCAGTTCAAGAAATAGAGTTAATAAAATATTTACTAAATAAACTAAAGTAAAAAAATCTAATCAATCAAAAAGTAACACAAGAAATGTAAATAACAATAATGAGGCTACGTACTGTACATCCTTACATCGTACATCCTTACATCGTAGCCACAGCAGAAGAGATTGGTTTCATCACTATAGCACATTCAGATACCGATTTATATCCATGAATAGATTTGAAACAAATAACACTTTCTGTTAGTCATACATAGATGGACAATATTAATATGAGATGAAAGGAGAGTTCCAAATGAGTTCCGGATGCCAAGCTAGAGCTCTGTGTGATGTTCACAACGGTGGGGGTAGATGTTTTGATCAAGAGAGACCTTTAGAAATGATGCACATTTTCTCTAACACTTAACATACAAGTATGTATTTTACAGTTATAAGGTTGGTTAAATATTTTTGTTCGTTTTTTACAATTTTATTGTACTACATTTAGAATGCATATGTAATTTCAAGCCTTATTCATACAGTTTTGAATACCAATGTCACGATTGTCTTCAGAAACGGACCAAGGCGCAAGTTCCACATTTTTATTGGCAAGTGGAACATATACAAAACAATAAAGAAACAACTAATCGGACATAAATGTAGCGCATACAGGCACTAACAGAAAACAATAACCCACAAAACAGGTGGGAAAAGGAACAACTTAAGTATGATCCCCAATTAGAGGCAACAACAGTAAGCTGCCTCTTTTTTATTTATTTTTTTATTCTTATTTTCAATGACGGCCTAGGAACAGTGGGTTAAGTGCCTGTTCAGGGGCAGAACGACAGATTTGTACCTTATCAGCTCAGGGATTTGAATTTACAACCTTTTGGTTACTAGTCTAACACTCTAACCACTAGGCTACCCTGCCGCCCCAGCTGCCTCTAATTGGGAACCATACACACAACAACACATAGAAATACAACCAATAGAAACCATAATCCCCCTAGTCACGTCCTGACCAAAACCACCATAGAAAACCCAGAGGGCTATCTATGGCCAGGACGTGACAACCAAATACATCATATAGAATATTTCATATTTTCATATTTGTACTATGTACTTGAGCTTGTGTCTTTAAAAGTGACTACACCTCAGTAATTTATAGATATTTTTACCAAATAGGTGAGATTTTAACCTTAGAGTATGCAGCATTACTAGTTATTGTTTATGGTCCTCTCATGATGCAGTAAATAATTACTTTTGGGGATTACGTAGATTACATAATTTTAGATTACTTTAAATGCTGGTCGTTTTTACCACATAACTATAAAACAAATATATATTTCTAAATTCTAAAAATGAAATGATTCTACAATCAAATGATGGTAAATCTGCATTTTAGTACTAATGTGGATTGCACATGATACAGTATTTTAGTTTTATAGGATATGCAAAATAACAAATTTTGCTAAAATAACAGTCTGTTATGGTACATTTATATTTCAGATAACATTATTTACATGTCTAAAGATATTTTGATAAGATTTAAGTTGATATTTTGCGATGATTGTTGCTTTTTCCAATAGTTTCTGTTGCCAAAATGACCACGTATGTAAAATACTGTGTGTTGGCAGTTTGAGGGTTAATAAACATGTTGGTGTATTCCACAGAGTACAGCCTAGAGCCTTGTGAAGATCCAGGAGTGCCAGCCTACAGCCGGCGAGTTGGTTTCCAGTTTGGGGTGGGGGACTCACTCATTTTTTCCTGCTTCCCGGGTTATCGATTGGAGGGGGACCACAAGATCACTTGCCTGGGGGGAGGCCGGAGGGTCTGGAGTGGAGCCCTGCCAAGGTGTGTGGGTAGGTGGACACATGCTTTCATTTCATTTGGACAAACTGGGAATACTTGTACTTTGAAAAAACTTGTACTGTACTTTACCAATGACAGGAGAATGAGCTATACCGAACATACAGTGTAATGCAAGTGAATGAGCTAGTTTCTAATCGATTGATTGATTTACCTCAATAAAATTGTTAACTTACAATCTCAAGAATATAACTCAACTCGTTCCTATTATCAATTACGTACTATTTTATGGGCAGAGCATGAAACCAGGGCAGAGTTTGGACACAGTTATACACATATTATATCTATTGTGCTAACAGATGATCTGGCTGTCATTTTGTCATCCCCTACAAAGAACCTTATGCTTTCCCATAAAAGTTCAGTAGGGAAAATTAGGCAGTCACCCCACGAGAACCTAACTCGAGCTCAAGCTCACACAGCTCACGTTCTACAGGCAACATCTGCTTCTATACCTGAGGAACAACATCAGAATATTAACTACAAGGACATCCAAATCCAGCACAGCCCTGAGCCTTTGTGACCAACACACACTTAATGCAGAGAGCCGTTCATTAATTCATATTCCTCTCAAGTTTCTGTTGTGGCGATTCATCAATATCCCATTGGGTAATATTCCAACAGGGGCAACACCTGATTGGCCCATCAGTTGGTAACAGAGGAGCAGCTGCTGAAGTATTCTGTGTTCAACCTGCTGAATATTTGTGGTGAACTCTTCTCTCTGGGTTAAACTGCTCCTTTAATGCCCGACTTCAGTTTCATGACCGCCAGATATACATTTTCTCACAGGTCTTCTCGCTCTCTCTCTCTCTCTCTCTCGTTCTGTGGAATGAGCAGCTTCTAGTGTGTAGGGAAATTTGACAGTTCTCTAAAGTTAATCAAGATATTTTTCTTGCTTCAAACCCAGATTGCCATGAAATGTCTTAATATCAAATTATCTCCATTCATCCCTCTCTCTGACTCTCTCTCTCTCTTTGGCTCATTCTCTCCTGCTCTGTCTCTCTCTTTCCTGCTCTTTCTCTCTCTGTGTCTCTGCCTAGCTGAATGTGGAGCCACTACCATTGGGAGTGAGGGGGTTCTGCTATCACCCAATTACCCATCCAATTATGACAATAACCATGAGTGCATTTACCGCATTGAGACGGAGACAGGGAAGGGCATCCATGTCACAGCCACTAACTTCCAGCTCCATGAGGGGGATTACCTGAAGGTGAGTCTCACACACACACTACACATCATTCATACACTACACTGGATATTTACTCTGTTGATGTTACACATAAATACTGCCCCACGCAAATGATTAATAAAGGACTCAATGTGGGACTTTTTCACTGCATTATCATCTATTTGAATGCAGTTGGAGAATGACCCAATGTAACTTGTAGGAGACCAGAGCTAGTGACTCAGTCAGGTCATGAACTATTAATGCCTTCATTAAAATTGCATGGTGCCCGAGCTTGAGGCATATAGAGCCGTTTTTAACAATCCCTGAAGACCACTAATTATACAGATATGTTATTGAAAACAAGAGAGGTTAAGTGTTCTCTTTGAGTGTAACATCATATGAGAAATCTGAAATGCCTGTGCATGTGGCCTGTACAATGAAATGTTTTTGTTAATCTTTCATCATACATTCTGTGCATCTAATAGCCAATAATTGAGGAAGTGGAAGGGGATTCAGGGAGGATTGTTTATGCTAATGACAAAGTTCTTGATTGAAAGAATGTATTTAAAGTTTTATTGGATATCGACTATTTCCCATTATAGTGCTATCTAATGTACAGAAGTGTCACTGCTTATTGCTGTAAAAAGCAGTGATACGGGCCTCCCGAGTGGCGCAGTGGTTTAAGGCATTGCAGTGCTAGCTGTGCCACTAGAGATTCTGGGTTCGAGTCCAGGCTCTGTTGCAGCTGGCTGCAACCGGGAGACCAATAGGGAGGCGCATAATTGGCCCAGCGACGTCCGAGTTAGGGGAGGGTTTTGCCCGGCAGGGATACCCTTGTCCCATCGTGCACTAGCAACTCCTGTGACAGGCTGGGCGCAGTGCACGCTCACAGTCACCAGGTGTACAGTGTTTCCCCTGACATATTGGTGCGGCTGGCTTGCGGGTTAAGTGGGCAGTGTGGCTTGGTTGGGTTGTGTTTCGGTGGGTGCACGGCTCTCGACCTTCGCCTCTCCCGAGTCCGTACGGGAGTTGCAGCGATGAGACAAGGCTGTATCTACCAATTGGATACCATGAAATTGGGGAGAAAAAGGGTTCAAGGATTCTCCGACCTCCAGCATTGTTTGACATTGCTTCCCTTATTATAATGATTTTGCGGAGACTGAAGGATTCCCAATAATGTTGCATTCATCTAATGTTTTACTTCTTACATTTTGTTCTTTCAAATGAATTGTCTTTTATGGTTAAAATGTATTTGTCTTGAAACTTTCTTCAGCATTGGAAATGCTCAGTCAAACACAGGAAAATGTAACCATCACATTGTAAAGATATTTTCTTCTCATTTTTGAATTATGTGACCCAGCCTACTACTCTGCTCAGGGTTGAAACAATGTTAACTGCGTTGGAAAATTGGAAAACTGACATTGATTTATGATGACCTCTGTGATTTTTTTTTATTAAACAGCACATTTGTCTGTGTAGTCACAATATATACAGTTTATTATTTGGAAAAGGTACCCTTCTGGTTTCCCCGTATGAACATGATTCCCCCTTTGTCTTGATCACTATCCTTTGGGAAGGCCCACACTTTAATTATTCTTCCTTCGTGTATGCATTCATAGTATGTATGTAGAATATGTATCTGCCTATCGGCTCTTTACTGTTTTCTTGATTGATTGAATGCTAACTGCTCATTCAAACTACTCGCGCTGCCACTCTGCGAATACTGTAATTGTACTGCAAGAGGCTGTGTCAGGCTGGTGTGTGTAGCAGGTGAAAAGTCAGGCTCAGGAAAGCAGAGATGAGCGAACAACGTATTTAATAAAATACGAGAGAGCAGAATAACAAATCCAATGCGCCCAAAAAACAAACGGGCGAAATAATGGCAGCCATGAACATAACCAAAACCCTACAACAAACAATCACGTCTCGGCTAAAATATGGTAGGCTACTGACAGTGGTGTAGGCCTAGTGGAGGGTTAACACCGTTTACTCAGATTTTCAGAAAAATGCATTGAAAGTATAGGGAGTTTTACCTTCTTTTTTTTTTACAGAGACCGAATATTAGAGTTTACCTTTACATCACTGGCTACTTGTAGGCCTATTTTAAGTTCATGGTAATATACATTGCAGCCTAGTCTAGTAAATTGAACTTGTGTGTTAGGTTGACCGTCCCATTTTTCCAGGGACAGTTTCAGACCCATTTCAGGTATCCCGACTTTTTAGGCTACAAAAAAGGTCAATTTGGTAGCAAGACACATCAACGAATGTAATCCTAAGCAATGCAATCACTGAATGTCAATAGGCACACTGTTTGGGGTTTTGTAACAAATGTCTATGTCATTCATCAAATTGCGTGAGTATATAATACATGCAGTTTGGAATGATTTTCTGAGTGGGCGAACATGCACAGGTAGCCTACTTTTTGAAGTGATTTGTTTGAAAATCAGATGAAAATATCATGACTAGTTGTGTTCATGCCACATTAAAAAGTAAATCATTTACATTTAAAAGAAAATTGAGACCCCCCCCCGAATGACATGGTGTAATTCGCACTCGGTGTACAGTATGCTATTAAAAAGTGCGCTATTGTGGTCCACTCTTCCTCAGTTGGTAGATTATGGGTCTTGCAATCCAGGATAGTGGGTTCAATTCCTGGGACCACCCATATGTAAAAAAATAAATATGAATGACTTGAAGTCGCATTGGATAAAAGTGTCTGGTAAATATATACTGTACCAGTCAGAGATTTTATTAATTTTGACTATTTTCTACATATGGAATCATGTACTAACCAAAAAAGTGTATATTTTAGATTCTTCAAAGTAGCCACCTTTTACCATGATGACAGCTTTGCACACTCTTGGCATTCTCTCAACCAGTTTCATGAGGAATGCTTTTCCAACAGTCTTGAAGGAGTTCCCACATTTGCTGAGCACTTGTTGGCTGCTTTTCCTTCACTCTGAGGTCCAACTCATCTTAAACCATCTCAATTGGGTTGAGGTTGGGTGATTGTGGAGGTCAGGTTACCTGATGCAGCACTCTATCACCTTCCTTCTTGGTCAAATAGCCCTTATACAGCCTGTAGGTGTGTTTTGTGTCATTGTCCTGTTGAAAAACAAATGATAGTCCCACTAAGCACAAACCAGATGAGATGGCGTATCGCTGCAGAATGCTGTTGCAGCCATGCTGGTTAAGTGTGCCTTGAATTCTAAATAAATCACAGACAGTGTCACCAGCAAAGCACCCCCACACCAACACACCTCTTCCTCCATGCCTTACGGTGTGAACCACACATGCAGAGATCATCCGTTCGCCTACTCTGGACTCATCAGACCAAAAGACAGATTTCCACCGGTCTAATGTCCATTGCTCTAATGTCCATTGTTTCTTGGCCCAGGCAAGTCTCTTCTTCTTATTGGTTTATTGGTGTCCTTTAGTGTTTGGTTTCTTTAAAGCAATTCGACCATGAAGGCCTGATTCACGCAGTGTCCTCTGAACAGTTGATGTTGAGATGTATCTGTTACTTGAACTCTGTGAAGCATTTATTTGGGCTGCAATTTGAGGCTGATAACTCTAATGAACTTATCCTCTGCAGCAGAGAGAACTCTGGGTCTTTCTTTCCTGTGGCGGTCCTCATGAGAGCCTAGCGTTTGATGGTTTTTGCGACTGCACTTGAAGAAAAGTTCTTGAAATTTTCCGTATTGCTGTCGTTTTTCTTTGCTTATTTGTTCTTACCATAATAAGGACTTGGTCTTTTACCAAATAGGGCTATCTTTTGTATGCCACCCCTACATTGTCACAACACAACTGATTAGCTCAAAGGCATTAAGAAGGAAAGAAATTCCACATATTAACTTTTAACAAGACACACTTGTTAATTGAAATGCATTCCGGGTGACTACCTCATGAAGCTGGTTGAGAGAATGCCAAGACTGTGCAAAGCTGTCATCAAGGCAAAGGGTGACTACTTTGAAGAATCTCAAATATAAAATATATGTTTATTTGTTTAACACTTTTTTTCATAGTTTGATGTCTTCACTATTATTCTACAATGTTGAAAATAGTAAATATAAAGAAAAACCCCTGAATGAGTTGTGTCCAAACTTTTGACTGGTACTGTACGTTATTATGGTAACAATTTACTTTGACCACACATCCATAGTGCATTTGTTACACATCTATTAGCATTTCATGAACTTGCTATAACAGGACCCAACTGCATTATTAAAGGTTAATGAAATATATCCATGACATATCTAAAGTACATTCATGCCATGCTCTGCAAGATCTCATATTTAGGTATCTTAATAGATGTATTATTACAATGACAGCATAGTGTCATCATTATGGCTATTCTCAAAAGTGTGCTTCTCATACCAGTGGTAGGGAATATGCCAAAAGGCCAAACAACGTTTAGAAAAGTATCCTTATATGTAGCCTGTACTAGCCCCCTTTCCCCACCAGCCTGTGACTTATGTTCTTCTTCTCTCTGAGGTCAGTGGTGCTTGAAGATCTCCACAGGGTTGAATCCTCTGGGTAAATTTTATGTATCAAATCATGTAGTTGAAGGTCATATCATAACGCTTTCATAATCAGTTAACAGCCCTCCTCCACATCACAGTTAGGCCTAAGATGGTCATACTGGTCTATAACGCACACGTGAAGGTTATATGTATGAATTATATGCAGTCAAAGTAAAGTCAAATCTATTTTCCCATTCATAAAGCATTTATAGCTAAGCACGTCATGGTAATTAACTGAGCAGTTTGCCATCTGATCTATAACGCCAACATTAAAGGTCTATGTATGAAGTCTATGCAGTCAACATACTGTTCATTTCTATTTTCCCATTCATAAAGCATTTATAAAGCATTTATAAAAATGTCTCACTTATCAAAAAGAATACGGACACAACGCAAATGTTAAAGGAAATATTAACATTTCATTTACATTTTCCAGACATAGAACAGAAAACAATTGCTGAGGACTTCGCCAAAGAATCATGCTATTGCCATTTTTCAGTTAGAATCTTCTTGAATAGATTTAACAAAGATTCAAATTCAAAGCATTCAAATTAAATTATCCATAAATGCTTAGCTATAAATGCTTTATGAATGGGAAAATAGATTTGACTTTACTTAGACTGCATAGAATTCATTAATAGACCCTTCATGTGTGAGTTATAGACCAGTATGACCAACTTAATTGTGATGTGGAGGAGGGCAGTTTCTTGAGTTACGAAAGAGTTATGACCCTCAACTACACAATTTGAGCCGTAAAAGTTACCCTGAGGAGTCAACCCTGTGGGGACCCCATACACTATTGACCTCAGTGAGAAGAAGAAGATAAGTCACGGGCCTCCCCCGGATGGTGGGGAAAATGGGGCTAGTACAGGCAATATATATATAAGCATAATTTTCTAAACGTGGTATGGCAGAAGCATGCTTTTGAGAAACAGCCATAAGAATGATACTAAGCTCTAATTGTAATGATGCATCTTTTAAGATACCTAAATATGAGCTCTTGCATAGCATGACATGAATGCACTATAGATATACTATGGATATATTTCATTAATTAACCTTTAATAATGCGATTAGGACCTGTTATAACACATTCATTAAATGCTTATAGAGATGTGTAATCAATGCGTTATTGATATATAGTCAAAGTAAATCGTTACCGTTATTTATATTATTATTATTATTATTATTATATTCCCTTGAATATTAATAGTATTTTGAGAAACCTGTGCATTATAGTGTTGTTCTTTCATCAACAGGTGTATGACGGAAAGGATTCTTCATATCGTCTTCTTGGCAATTTCTCCAAAACAGACATGTACAATGCCATCATCAACAGTACTTCAAATCACCTCTGGATTGAGTTCAACAGCAACGGCACTGAAACCAACAAGGGATTCAGACTGACGTACAGCAGTAGGTAGACTATGCCCTAGAACAAATGTGAGACAGCCTTTATCGATATTCCCTGATTCGTGTTCAAACAGGCTTTACTGAGAAACTGGCCCCCCTCAAGACTAACCCAATTTCCAATTGTAAGCTTACAGTGGTTCCTCCTTTAAAAGTTGCGAGCTTACCCCGCGGGACTTAGAGGTCATTTGTGGCTTAGTACGGTACCCTGCGTCACCACTTCATTGCTATAGACCAGCGCAAGGGGGGAGCACTGATTATGCTTTTGGGTCCAACTGGGTCTCTAACTGACAATTTTATTTCATTTATTTATTTTATTTTACCTTTATTTCACCAGGTAGGCTAGTTGAGAACAAGTTCTTATTTACAACTGCAACCTGGCAAAGATAAAGCACAGCAGTTTGATACATACAACAACAAAGAGTTACACATGGAATATACAGCCAATAATACAGTATAAAAATATAAAAATAAGTCTATATACAGTCTATATACAAATGAGTTAAGATAAGGGAGGTTGGGCAATAAATAGGCCATGTTGGCGAGGTAATTACAATATAGCAATTAAACACTGGGATGGTAGATGTGCAGAAGATAAATGTGCACGTTACTGGGGTGCAATGAGTGGGCGACATAAACCTAAATAGAAACTGATAAGTGTGCACGACTTCAGTATTACTTACTAAAACTGTTGTGAAAAAAGTTATTATTTTATTTTGTTAGGATTATTTTGCTCAACTGTAGTACTGTAGGCCACTCCCGACCATTCATGCTGTACAGTGTCTCAGTGGCCCAGTGGTCTAAGACACTGCAAGCTGTGTTGCTACATATGTTGGTTCAATACCCGTGCTGGCCTTGATTGAGATGACTTGTTTTTTCACCCTCTAAAAACTTGAAAAAATAACAAACTGGCTTTATTTACCAGTTAGTAACAATGTCTCACCCCATGTTCTCGCTCATTTTACTTTATTTGAAAACAAAATCATCTCCAAAATATTTAAGGGGCATTGCACTAATGATGGCGCTGACTAGGGAAATGTTCCCGCTGTTCTGTTCTTAGTGCCAGTCTGTACATTCAAACAAAAACAATGTAACTAATAATGGCATCTTTATGCTTTCATTAATAAAATAATGATAAAAATGCTCTTTCAAAATGCTGATGTTTATTTAGTTATGGGTCCATATCGAATTTCTATGGGAATAAATATCACTGAATTACAGAAATATCCTCCTATCCTCTATATGTAATTATTGGCGGATAAATATTGGAACAAAGGCGTCTAATGAAGGTAAACAAATTGTTGCTTACTGGAAAATACTCTTTCAAACACATGGTCACGTTGTACAGCGACATTATGGCTATTAGCAGGACTATATTTTGGCCTTTATGGGCGGCGCACAATTGGCCCAGGGTTTCTCTCCCTCTAAAAACAGAAATAAATGTTTTGACCTTTACAAATATTATTTTGGCCTTTATTCAGATTACAATCGCTTTCTTAAGTTTAAAAAAAACCTCCAAAATATCGTTATATATTATCAAGTTGATGACACAGTCATATAGCCGGCACCTACATAAAGCTGAGTGACTCACTCATTCATGGCTTTGGATCAAAATAAATAAGTACCAACATTCTTTCTGATAGTCTTAAATAAAGAAATGTTTTGGTTATCCTGACCGGAACACCATGTACTGTATTATAATAGCCCATTATGGGCTATTAGCAGTACAATACACCTTTACCAACACCTTTCTATATTGTGATCATTTGTGGATGCGGGCTCCGGAGTGGATGGGGGCTCCCGCAGTGCAAACAGATGCAGGTTCGATACCCATGCCGGCCGCCACCGGGAGACCCATGAGGCGGCTTTCGGTTTTAATTTAGAATCCTCCAATCCTCTATATGTAATTATTGGCGGAGAGTCACGTCATATTTTTCGATATACTATAGGCCTACCGTAGGCGACATAAGTTTCACTAGTGTTGAGTAATGTGCTGTTAAAAGTGGTGTAGGTCTTATTTATTTAAAGAGCATATTGAAGTTAGAAGCAATAGGATTTGAAGCTAAAGCCTACAACTATTTTAGCACTGTTTTGCGCTGCTCTGAGACAAGCATGGGGACTGGTTTTGATAAATCAATGAGATTTTTATTTTCACTTAATCCCCATTTGGGTATTGGTTAGACAAGAGTTAGTTAAGAACAAATTCTTATTTACAAGGACAGCCTACTCCTTCCTACCCGTTGGGGAATTGAACCCTGGGCT